>WFKR01000101.1:0-605264 GCA_025331145.1 Rosa persica | reverse complement strand
AGGGCGAGGAAGGTCTGCTATGCCGATTTACAATACTTTCTGTGTGATAAACTAATAATGATGCTTCCAGTTAATAGATTTGAATGTATTAACTGGAGATCGATGGGTCCGAGATCAACATCCCAACCATTAATTGAAATAAAGAATCAATCTTTTCCAGTTAATAGATCTGAATATTTTGATTGATTTTGTCATTTTGAGTTGTGAATTGTAGAAGCGATTGATTCTTTATTTCAATTATTGGTTGGGATGTTGGTCTCCGACCCATCAATCTCCAGTTAATAGATTTGAATGTTTTGATTGATTTTGAGTTGTGAATTGTAGAAGAGATCCATTATTTATTTCAATTAATGGTTGGGATCTTGGTTCTGATAACGATACTTTCTGTTTTGATAGGGATTTTACTCTTAATATGGCCACTGATGATTCGACAATGGAGAAAGAAATTGTTCCAGCTTCTGAAAAAGAAGGAAAAGAAGAAGAACAGCCTCCAACTTCATCGAATATCAAGATAAAGAGGGTAGAGAAGGAAAAAATGAAGCCATTGAAGCCAAGTTCAAGGAGTTGGGTCTAGGAACACTTCGAAAAATTTGAGAAGCCGATTTACAATACTGTTGATGGAAAGCAGGTAAAAGTTGGCCATGAAGTAAGAGCTAAGTGTGTTCATTGCTTTACTGACCTTTCCGGTGATTCTAGTTTTAATGGCACTAGTACACTTAGTCATCACATTGAGAAAGTATGCAAGAAGTATGCTCCTAGGATGGAATTATACCAGCATGTTTTAACTAGTGATCAAACAAAAAATGCTTCTTTAACTATGAGGAAATGGTGTCCTGATAATTGTTTAACAGCTTGTTGTAAGATGATTGTCATGGATGAGCTTCCATTTTCTCAAGTTGAGAAAGGTGGATTTAAGCATTTCTGTTATGTGGATGTGCCACAGTGGAAAATTCCTTGTAGGAAAGTAATTGTTAATAGGTTTTTTGAAATGTATGAAGCGCAAAAAGAAAAATTGAGGTTAGAATTAGCCAATCACAAAGTCTCACTCACAACTGATACATGGACATCGATTCAAAATGTGAATTACATGGTTATGACGGCACATTTTATTGACAGTGGCTGGAGAATGCACAAAAGAATTCTAAACTTTTGTGTCATTCCCAACCACCAAGGCACAAGCATAGGAAAACTTTTAGAAGCATGTTTGGTTAAGTGGAAGATTGATAAGGTTTTAACTGTGAGTGTGGACAACGCATCAGCTAATAAGGTAGCGATAGAATATTTAAGGAAGAAGATATGCAATTGGGCTATTCCTCCTACTTTGGGAGGCAGGCATTTGCATGTCAGATGCCTTGTCCATGTTTTAAACCTGATTGTGAGATCAGGTTTGACTAGTTTAGATAGATCAATGGCTGTAGTTAGAAATGCTGTGAAGTATGTGTGAAGTTCTCCATCGAGGTTGGATGGTTTTAAGCAGTGTGTAGAAAAAGAAGTACCAGAAAGCAGAAAAATATATGTCCTTGATGTTCCAACTAGATGGAACAGCACTTATTTGATGTTAGATACAGCTCTAGGTTTAAGGAATTGTTTTGAGAGGATGGCAGAAGAAGAGGAGCAAAAATTCTATTGTTATTTCGATGAGGATGATGATATTGCTAAAGACAATGAAGAAGTTACACAAGTTTGTAAAGAGGTAAAGAACAAGAAGCGTAGGAAGAGGATTGGGCCACATACTGACGCTGATTAAGAGAGGGCAGCAGTTTTTTGTGCAGTTTCTGAAGGTATTCTATGATGCAACCCTCAAGATCAGCGCGTCGACAAAACCTACTTCTCATATGGCATTTCATCTGATTGTGACTATAGAGGGAAAGATAAATTCTCTTTCTGTAAGGCCTGAAATGGCTGCGGACAACGAAGCAGAGAAGATTTTGGTTAGTATGGCTGTGAAAATGAAGTCTAAGTTCAAGAAGTACTTTGGTTCTCTTGAAGATTTAAATCAGCTCCTTCCAGTGGCGTTAGTTCTAGACCTTCGATACAAACTTAGAAACTTTGAACATGTGTTAGTGAGGTATCTAGATTTTGATACAAGCTCTATGAAGGAGAAGAGCAGGCAGCTGAAAGAGCTTTTGGTGAGCTTGATAGATTTGTGTGGAAGCCCCCCTACCTAGAAAAATTACAGCAAAGAAGTTGTTCCAAGCAGCTCCTCGACATCAAGATCAATGACAAGAAAGATGGCTACAATGCTTGATGATCGGGAGCTTCAAGACAGTTGTGAAGTGGTTGTTGAGAGAGAGGTGGATAGATACCTCTTAGATCCTATTGAGTTGCCTCCAAGGAATGCTGAATTCAATATATTGTTCTGGTGGAAGCTCAATAGTGGGAAATATCCAAACCTGCAAGCTCTTGCAAGGGATGTTCTTGCAATTCAAGTATCGACAGTGGCATCAGAAAGCTGTTTTAGCACAGGAAAAAGGGTTATTGATCCCTACTGGAGTACATGGACTCCAAAGTCTGTTGAAGCATTGATATGCTTGCAAAATTGGATCAAGGAGGAAGATGCACCTTCGATTGAATATTATCCATCAATCGAAGAAATGGAATTCTATGAGCAAGCTGAGATAGGTACTGATGTTTGTATATTTTTTCCTTATATTTCTTTTATTTGTTTTCAGTATTTTCAATGTTTGTATTTTATCATTAACTCTATACATTTTTTTTCACAGAATTTGCAGACAAACAAAGTAGAGAGAAGGTTGCAAAAGCTTCCAGAAAAAAGGCAAGAAAAATGTTGTGGGTGTTGTCGCAGAACCTGGTTAGTGTTGATTGTTTTTAAATTGTTGGTCATGTTTTTGAATGGCTGGTCACATTTTTCATTTTTGAATTGTTGCTGGTCCTGTTTTTGAATTGCTGCTGGTCCTGTTTTTGAATTGTTGCTGGTGATGTTTTTGACTTGTAGGCAACATGCCTTCTGTCCAAGCTCATCGAACTCAACTGGAAAATACTGAAATGAAGCTGTTGGAAATTGGAACGCAGTTGTACTTAATGAAAGAGCTGCAGCTTGGAATTCAGTGGATTTGTCCATTAGCAGTTTTAATCCATTGCTGCTGGTTATGTTTATCATTCTACAATGTTTGGAACTTGATTTTAAATTTATTTGGGAGTTGGGACTGTTTGATTATGAATTGTTTATTTGCCCATTTGGAACTTGGAAGATTTGATTGTTTGAATCTGGAATTTGTTATCTTATTCAATTGGACTTTGAACTGTTGGAATGTGCAAAACTGGAAGTCTGGAATATGTTTTGTTGTTCATTTGGTTTCATTTTAATGATTTTGTCATTAAGCTGTTAATTTTTTTTTCTCCCCACAATCAGGTTTTTGGGCCCGAAAGCCTGTTAAAATCTGTCCGGGCCCAACTCGGTCCCAAAAATAAATTTTCATTAATTGGGCGCGACCTGCAAAGAAAAAAAAAACAACCGGGCCCATCAAATTTGACACGGGCTAGACCCGATCCCAGCCCTACAAACTCATATCCAGAAAACCAAGAACAATTTCTATTCTTCAATACACCCAGTACCCATACTATACAATCAATTATAGTAATTGAGTCTTCTGTTAACTCAATTATATAAATCTCAATGATATCATTTTGATTGTAATTATATAGTTTATGCCATCCAGAAGACAAGTATTCAAGATTTAAGAGCAACTGGAAAATGGAAACAGCTTAAATTTGAAAACTTGAAATCAACCCATTTCAACAATTCAAGGCTACAGTCTAATGGGTCTATACCATTCTAAGAAGTAAGAACCAACAGTCCAACAACTCGACTAGTTACAAGTCATAAGATCAAATCGAGTAATTGACAAATCATCAAATATTCAAATGGAAATCAACTAAAGACTGGAGGAGGAGAGGACTGAGGAGCCGACCCGCCCGACCGATTTGTCACCACTCGCCGAGAAGCAGAAGAAAACGGAGACCCGGGGAGGGAGAGAGAGAGAGATCAAGGGTGGTACCTGGAGGGTGGAGGCGAAGACACCGAGACGAGTTGCTGGAGCAGTCGGGAGTGCCGGAGTGCTCCAAGGACTCAAGGAGGAAATCGAGGAATGGAGGATTGCAGTTAGGGCTGTTCGGCGGAGGAGAAAAACTAGCCCAGAAAAAAACTTAACGGCACCAATGCAAAGGCCCAAATCCAGAGGTTTTTGCAACAATAGGTGAAGAACATCATGCACCTCAAAATGAATCCTGCCAATTAATCCTCTTAGATTGACAAAATCAGGCACACCCATCAATCAATCTGGCCTTAATTCAATATTTGAATATCACCGGTGAGGAAAACAAGAACATACCAACCTGATTGGTCATGTTGGGCAATCAACCCACTACCACAACTTAAGAGAGAGAGAGAGAGAGATATTTCATCTGCAGCACCAGCCATTCCGACCACTAGGACCAGTGACCCCGAGATCTTGAGAAGCCGGTATCATCAACACTGACGAGACAGACGCCGACGACCAAGAAGGCCAGATCAGCCGCTCCTGTTTCGATGACCCGGGGTGCACATGATCTTCGTCTTCGGCTTCTGATCCATCAATCACCTCTCTATTTGTTTATATCCAGGTAAATGGTTAAGATGAAGAACAGATCAAGGTGAGAAGGGGGAAGGGGAGAGGGGGGGAGAGAGAGAGAGAGGAGAGGAAAAAAAAAAAAAAGAGGAAACGAAGGGTAAAGTAGTCATTTTGGACCACATTATGTTTGATTTGAATGTCTGGAGAGTAACTTGTTAAAATTATTGACACCCTAAAAGTACAGGGAGTGACCAGTAATTTCTCCAAATTTTAACTAAATAAATAACCCTAACACATATGACATACAAACAATTGCCTTAAAGTGATAAAATAAGTCATCAAAATAATAAAATTAGTCCTCAAACATGTAACATGAGTCCTTAAAGTGGTAAATTTTCTTAGTTACCACATGAGTCATCAAGTGGTAAAATGAGTTCTTAAAGTGGTAAAATGAGTCATCAAAGTGGTAAAAATAGTTGATGTATGAGAAATATTAACATACAATAGCGTTATCTTCAAAGCTCCAAATTTGGTATTTAGACCTCACTCTCAAAATTTTGACATTGAACTTTCAATTCTGCCCATTTTGTTTCTTCCCTATACATGTTCTTGTTCTACCAACTCCTAGCAGCCAAACCTGGAGTGATGGAGTTTCAAGAAGAATAGAGTTCCAACCTCTCTTGTGATTACACGTAATTTTATGCATGTTATAGTATCTAAAACATTAAAATTAAGTTAATCCTTATGTCAATTATTATGTAATTAATCTATTTTTATTTATTTCATAGAATATAAGCGGAGTTGCGGAAATCGAGAGAAAATTGTACGAAAATGAAACAAATAATGAAGAAATGAAGAAAAGAAGAATTTCGGTGAATTAATTATTCTTCTCATTAACTAATCATTGGATAATGATTAATTAATAGAAATTTTATCATCAGAGTATTATCTCATCACGTGCACGTGCAGAAGCATGCAACAATTAAACAATTATTTGTTTAATCAAGTTGAGCCACTCAGAAGAAGACAAGTGGTAGCAATACAATTATACATTTTGGTTAATTATGACAGAATGGGCTGCAGCGTTTCTTTCTTTTCTTTCCCCCCACGCATGCCAGCTCGGTAGCACGTGCCCATTTCTTGGTGAATAGCAGACCTCATCCTATCTTCTCTTTCCTTGGATTCGTGGAGACCACAGATATATATGGGTTGAAATCACCTATCCCCATTTGCCCAATCTCTATTATGTCCCTTAATTTTAATTGGTTCATTAAGATTAAAAAATGAAACAAAATTTAAGATAATATTTTTTTAATCGTTGTCGACCAATCATCATCTGGGGATAGGGTAGGGATAGAGGATTTGAGACAGGGGATTTCGTCCCAATATATATACTCTCATACCTCATCTATCCACTCTAACAGAGCTACAGCGCCGCACAACCTAAAGGAAAAGGGTTGTTCTCTCCCAATCTCTTCCTCTTCCATTTTGTTTTTCTTTTCTCACACCCACACCAACAAAGCTTCATCAATTTGTCAAGGAGCATCAAGATTTAAACTTGGGTAAAAGTGAGAAGCCATAAATCAAGGCCTGTCATTTTTGCTCTATAGCAATTGTGACTTGTCCTTGTAGCTTCTCCCTTCTCTTTACCTTACTCTCTTTAATTTATTGTAATTGATGAACATTGTTGTTGATTAGTTAATGGGCAGTGAGTAATTAATTTAGGAAACTAGGGTTTGAGCCCTAGCATGGATTTAATGTAATAAATATGTTTTGATTTAATAGTTTTCAATTTTGTGTTTGGCATATGTTATATTCTATAATATTTGGCTTAGATACATGATTAGGAGCTTGATTAACTCTTGAATATGTAGATAAGCATGTGTAGAATGAATTAAGGGACCTAATCACTTCTCTAATTTATGGCTAGGACACTTGTTTAGAACATGATTAGTTACAATACCAATTTTGATTGCCATATTTGCTAGCTTGAGAACCTTGATTCTAGGACTCTTCGCCTTTTGGTGCACTGTAGGTCCTAACAAGGCTCTAGATTGTCCCAATTGAGTTTCTACGGCCCTTGATCCGGAGTAGGAATACCCTTTAAGGAATACCCTTTAAGGCCTTGAGAAGCCTTGGATACGGTTCTTGATGCAAATATGAATTATTTGACTATTGTCGGAATATATTTGTGCATTGAATTTGGCTAGGAAGATACCCTAGTGACCTAATTTCCATTTCATACTTTTCTTTTCTTAATTTAATTTAGTTGTTAGCTAAAACTTTCATTTAAATTTTTGCAATTTGATTATTAGAAAATTACAATCACAATTTTGAATGACAATTTCTATCTCATTGTAAATAGTCATCACTAGGCTCTTAGTTTTGATTAGGCTTTGGTGAAAACCAAAGCCGAGCATTGCTAAGGCTTGATGCCTTAGATTAGTATTTTTATTTTTCTTTTCTTGGCTTAGTGACTTTAGTTCCGACTACCCAAGGATTGTGGGTTAGCCACTAATCCCCATGGTACGATAAACTTTGGGCTTAATATTTCTCTACCTTGACAATGATACGTACGCTTGCGTAAGTGTGTATCAAGTCAATGGTCCCGTTGCCGGGGATTAGGGTTTAATAGTCTTAATCCCTTGGTAAATCGGTTCTTTAGGTCACTTTGGCAATTTTTATTTCTTTGTTATTTAAAAAAAAATATTGGTTGTTTAAATAATTTAGTTATGTTTTGTGTACTTATTTTTCTATTTTCATTTTAACTTTTGGTTACTTATCTCATTCTTGGGAATCCATAGGTACTTATTTTCTTATCACATTGAGCTATGGATCGATGGAGTTATGGATGAAAAGACCCAATGGGATATGACCAACCTCCTCAAATTCAAGCTTATGAACCTACAAATTCATCCATTGAGGAATTATTTGCTCAATTCAAAGCTATAAGTGAGAGTGTAGATCCCATAATGGAGCAATTCAAGGCTAGCATACTTCAAGAGCATCCTCCCACCACTTTATATTTGCAAGAGCCTTTCTTTGATCAAGTGGAGTGTATTTCAAGAGAAGAAGTACATATCAAACATCTTGAACAAGACTCTTTTATTCAAGTTGAAGATGATTATAGTGATGTTGATATACAAGAAAGTGAGCTTGCTTGTGAAAGTTTCAATTAAGTGGAGTAAGAGACTACACTTCGGTGGAATGGGTGCAATATTGGAAATCTAAGCTTCCTAATCGAGGGGAGATATTTGAAGATGATTCCGAAGAAGAGGATAGATCATGTAGTGAGGAGGATGCGGAGTTTGAAGTGATGCACCACAATCCATTATTCATTGAGGATGTACTTGAACATGATTCCGAAGAAGATGATGATGTCTTATCTAGTGAGGACGATGCGGAATTTCAAGTCATACACCATAATCCCTTGTTCATTGAGGAGGATGCAGAGCTTCAAGTCATATACCATAATCCTTTATTCCTTGAGGTCGATATTCCCATGGAGGAAGAGAGTCCTTCAATACTTTGTGATGAAGAAATTGAAGAGTCAAGGACTTTCTCCCCTCCCACATCCATGGAGATCTATCATGAGCTTCCCAAGGTGAAGAGTAGGACATTAAGCACTTATGTTCTTAATGGGAAGATTGAGATTAAGGTATTTCTACCTCTTAATCCACCATTAAGTGATCAATGTTTCTACAATGAGGTGATGGATTGGAAAGGAAATGGAGCACTTGCACTCACCCTTTCCCATCACTTTCAAGAGCTTCTACCACCTATTTTTCTTATGAGCATCAATTCTACACCACTTGAGAAGGAGAAGGCAAGGATATTGATTCCTAGAAGAAAAATTGAGAAGAATGGGAAGATTAAGAATCTACACTTTTGGCCACCAATTGGAGTATTCTTGTGTAATTCTTGGTCTTGCCTTTATGACACGTCAAGGAATCCCTTAGCCCCTAACAATAGGGTGGTCGCACTTAAGAAGTATCCACCTTGACAAGATTATGTTCTATAGACCGGCTTGGAGTCTTTAAAAACAAGCACTTCTAGGGAGGGAACCCTAGGTGATTTCGAAATTTACTTGTTCATCTTACATCAATAAGGCTATTTAGCCATCTTTTGGGAGGATGGGAGGTGTCCAGAGTTGGAAATGTGAAGGAGAAAGAATGTGGTAGTCTACAGTTTCTGTCCAGAAATTTCAGTTCATTTTGGGTGACTAAAGTTTCAAATCTACATGCTACTTTGAGTTTATATTTTTTGGAGATATTTTCCTGTTATGTACTACCCAAATTTAGCCAATTTCAGTCACTGGAACTCAAGTTATTTAGTGGTCAATGCAAGGAGTTCAGAACAGAGATAGCTACTGTAGAGTGACTTTGAGAAGCTACACCCACTACATATAAAGCAATTTGGAGCTAAAATTTCTTAGAGGTGTATATTCATATGTCCTCTATATGCTGGTACAACAGTTCTTCAGTTGAACCTTCCTAGCTTCAGTTATAGTGTTTCAAGTGACAGAGGTCAGAAACAGGGCACAGCAAAAACTGCAGAACATATTAGCGAGTTTGGAGGCCAACGATTTTTGACTCAAAACTTATATTTCATTGAAATTTTACCATCAAGTGTACTTGTAAGCTAGTTTCATACTTCATTAGTCTCACCCTCTTTGCACCTCTTGAACCCGAATTATTGCAGTTTTGGTGATTGATGGCAGCAGAAGACTTCATTACAAGCTGGCAACTTTGACCAGCTATATTTTTCATCTCAATTGGAGATAGGTGGCTTTCTTTATATAGATAGAAATTTCTCTGAGTCTGTTTTCTATTCCAGGTGGTCTCACTTATTTCTCTCTTTCTGAGTTTGAGATATGGGCATTTGAATACAGAAAGGTCATTGCTGGAAGTTTTCTGCACTCACTAGTTTTTGTTCACTCTGGTTGGTTGAACTTCTTGCACTTCAATTCTTCAATGGAGAATAATATATGGGCTGTTATGAGGTGGTCAAGGCCATGTGCTTAATGGAGGACTCTTTTCCTTATTCTTTGGTGGCCTATTTGTGATGCATTGCTCTTTAGACACTATATATTTCTCAATGGAGTCAATCTTTCATGAGCACCTAGAGCTAGCTTGGAGCATATGTTAAGGAAGTCAAGGAATTGTGCCTTGAGGTTAGTGTCTCATATTTGTCTTCTTCGAATGTCGTGAGCAATGGAGGTCTACAAAGGGGGTTTCTGTAACTTTTCTCCGCATTTAGATTTTCATTTTCATAGTTAATTTTTGTGCCTTCGCTCGGACTTCACTCTCATGCCTAACTCCAACTTGGATTTTGAGCTCACTTTACAATATTGAGGACAATGTTGGTTTTAAGTGTGGGGGTGAGGACTCGGGTGGCCTCTTAAAAAAAATCTTCTTTTAATTAGCTTTTTGTAATTATATTTTAGTGGTTAATGTCTTTTTCCAACCCCAATGATGAGCCATGAACTTAACTTGTTGTGATTGTGGATAGATTGAGCATGATCTAGGACTTTGAATTTGTTTTGTAATTAAGTGCATATGTGATCTATGCTTGACTATATGCATACACATAGCCTATGGTTAGGTTGGTTCATCATAATTAGAGAAGCATATAGATGATTTGATTGACTTGCATGCCCTTATTTGCGAGCTTTTGTGCCTATATCTATAGTAGATGCATCGTTCATTCACTTATTCTTTGATGTGTGTATAATTTCATGACATTGCTTATCTAGAACTTGCTTGAGACCTCTCGAGGCTACTTTTAGCTTGTGACGGGATAGAAATGATTGAGGCAATTAGGTTAATACCACCATGGCCAAAGAAGCATGTCCCCAAAGATATTTACCACTAGATTGCCACTTTGAGCCTATGTATATATAGCCTTTTTGTTCACGTGCACCACAAATTCCTACTAGCCTATACACTTTTATCCTACCTTTCCATGGTAATTGGTGAAGCGATTCGAGAGAATGACCTTATGCTTGAATGCTTCAAAAGAAAAAAAAAAAGAAAAAAAAAAGTCAAAAGTGCGATGTTACAAAAGAATAAGTGTGGGGGTGAGTGATTTTGTTTACAAAGGAAAGTTTCGGAAAAAAAAAAACAGTTTGAAAAGAAAAAAAAAAGGTGAAAAAAAGAAAGAAAGAGTAAGTCAAATAGAAGAAAATCCAAAAATAGAAAGAAAGTAAAGTGTTGTACATATTTTAGTTAGTGAGTTGCATATTGGGTTTAGAGTGAATGACTTAGCAGTCGAAAGCGAAAGTCATATATCTCTACAAGAGAGAATTGCTTCACCGATTTCTATGGACTTTGTCTTTCCCTATCCTTCATGTCTATTAGTCACTTGCCCTAAGCCCCATTACAACCAAATAAAAGACCTCTTGATCTTGAATGTTGTGAATATCTAGTGGAGATGAGATCGAAGAGCAAGCATATGGCAGCGCGTGTTATGAAATTGCTTTTGAGTGAAACACTTATAGCCCTAAACACTTGAGCGGTAATACTTAGTGAACCTATGTGAGTTTAGCGGATTATGTTGAGTCTTCTATATGTCTATTTGAATATGGTGGATTGATTTGACAAATTGATATCACATGCATACACTTACGCATTTCTCACATGTGCATCTTAATTGCCTTATAAATTCAAAAATCTTATATTGTGTTTACATCTACTTCATGGTCATCTACATAATTAGTTCTCCGAGGGTTATGGTTGGAAAAACTAATACTACACTATCTTTATGTTTGTGAGTTATTGATATTTGGATTATATTTACATTTAGTTTGCTTGATTTACATTTAGTTTGCTTGGGAACAAGCAAAGTTCAAGTGTGGGGGTGTGATTACACGTAATTTTATGCATGTTATAGTATCTAAAACACTAGAATTATTTTAATCCTTATGTCAATTATTATGTAATTAATCCACTTTTATTTATTTTGTAAAATATAAGCGGAGTTACGGAAATCGAGAGAAAATGGGACGAAATTAAAACAAATAATGAAGAAATGAAGAAAAGAAGAATTTTCGGTTAATTAATTATTCTTCTCATTAACTAATCATTGGATAATGATTAATTAATAGAAATTTTATCATCAGAGTATCATCTCATCACGTGCAGAAGCATGCAACAATTAAACAATTATTTGTTTAATCAAGTTGAGCCACTCAGAAGATGACAAGTGGCAGCAATACAATTATACATTTTGGTTAATTATGTCAGAATGGGCTGCAGCGTTTCTTTCTTTTCTTTTCCCCCACGCACGCCAGCTCGGTAGCACGTGCCCATTTCTTGGTGAATAGCGGACCTCATCCTATCTTCTCTTTCCTTGGAGACCACATATATACACGGGATGAAATCACGTATCCCCATTTCCCCAATCCCTATTTTGTCCCTTGATTTTAATTGGTTCATTAACATTAAAAAATGAAACAAAATTAAAGATAATGTTTTTTTAATCGTTGTTGACCAATCATCATCTGGGGATAGGGTAGGGATAGATGATTTGGGACAGGAGATTTCGTCCCGATATATATACTCTCATACCTTATCTATCCCCTCTAACAGAGCTACAACGCCGCACAACCTAAAGGAAAAGGGCTGTTCTCTCCCAGTCTCTTCCTCTTCCATTTCCTTTTTCTTTTCTCACACCCACACCAACAAAGCTTCATCAATTTGTCAAGGAGCATCAAGATTTAAACTTGGGTAAAAGTGAGAAGCCATAAATCAAGGCTTGTCATATTTGCTCTATAACAATTGTGACTTGTCCTTGTAGCTTCTCCCTTCTCTTTACCTTACTCTCTTTAATTTATTGTAATTGATGAATATTGTTGTTGATTAGTTGATGGGTAGTGAGTAATTTATTTAGAAAACTAGGGTTTGAGCCTAGCATGGATTAATGTAATAAATATATTTTGATTTAATGGTTTTCAATTTTGTGTTTGGCATATGTTTTATTCTATAATATTTGGCTTAGACACATGATTAGGAGCTTCATTAACTCTTGAATATGTAGATAAGCATGTGTATAACGAATTAGGGGACCTAATCACTTCTCTAATTTATGGCTAGGACACTTGTTTAAAACATGACTAGTTACAATACCAATTTCAATTGCCGTATTTGCTAGCTTGAGAACATTGATTCTAGGACTCTTCGCCTTTTGGGGCACTAGAGGCCCTAACAAGGCTCTAGATTGTCCAAATTGAGTTTCTACGGCCCTTGATCCGGAGTAGGAATACCTTTAAGGAATCTAATGACTCATGAGTCTTGAGAAGCCTTGGGTACGGTTCTTGATGCAAATATGAATTGTTTGACCATTGTCGGAATATATTGTGCATTGAATTTGGCTAGAAGGATACCCTAGTGACCTAATTTCCATTTCTTACTTTTCTTTTCTTTATTTAATTTAGTTGTTAGCTAAAACTTTCATTTAAATTCTTGCAATTTAATTATTAGAAAATTATAGTCACAGTTTCGAATGACAATTTCTATCTCATTGTAAATAGTCATCACTAGGCTCTTGGTTTTGATTAGGTTTTGGTGAAAAACAAAGCCGAGCATTGCTAAGGCTTGGTGCCTTAGATTAGTATTTTTATTTTTCTTTTCTTTGCTTAGTGACTTTAGTTCCGACTACCCAAGGATTGTGGGTTAGCTATTAATCCCTGTGATATGATAAACTTTGGGTTTAATATTTCTCTATCATGATAATAATATGTACACTTGTGTAAATGTGCATCAAGTCAAGGGATAGATGAGGTATGAGAGTATATATATCTATGGTCTCCACGAATCCAAGGAAAGAGAAGATAGGATGAGGTCTGCTATTCCCCAAGAAATAGGCACGTGCTACCGAGTTGGCGTGCGTGGAGGAAAAGAAAAGAAAGAAACGCTGCAGCCCATTCTCACATAATTAACCACAATGTATAATTGTATTGCTGCCACTTGTCATCTACTGAGTGGCTCAACTTGATTAAACAAATAATTGTTTAATTGTTGCATGCTTCTGCACATGATGAGATGATACTCTGATGATAAAATTTCTATTAATTAATCATTATCCAATGATTAGTTAATGAGAAGAATAATTAATTAACCGAAATTCTTCTTTTCTTTGTTTCTTCATTATTTGTTTCAATTTCGTGTCATTTTCTCTCGATTTTTGCAACTTTGCTTATATTCTACAAAATAAATAAAAGTGGATTAATTATATAATAATTGACATGAGGATTAGCTTAATTTTAGTGTTTTAGATACTATAACATGCATAAAAATACGTGTAATCATCTTGTTTATCTTCACACATAGTGAGGCTTGAAATGACATCTTCCTTCATCAATCGACCCATTAATGAAAACAATATAGAACACAATGGAGACAAAAATTCTGAAAGTTTACATATTTCGCTCTTTCTATAAACCATTTTAGTTAGGCACAAGTTTATCAACAAAGGAACAACTAATAGTTCCTCTAAATTAATGTTGAAAAAAATCGATTTGAAGACCATTTCCCATCAATTGGATCCATAGTTTGAACACGTGTTGAAAGTTTAACCTTAGAATTTGCCCAAACATTATGCTGGAGTCAACCAAATTAAAATCATTAATGAGAGAGAACTCCATGTCATAATACAATTGAATGGGAAAAAAGCTTTAAAAGTTTACGACTTAAACAAAAGCACAACGATCAAACAATTGAAAAGTAATAAAGAAGGGGGAGAAGGTAGAGTTTTCTCTATTCTGGAGGATGCAGTTAGTTTTGCTGGAGCGGAGCGGTA
Source organism: Rosa persica (assembly GCA_025331145.1). Taxonomy (NCBI): domain Eukaryota; kingdom Viridiplantae; phylum Streptophyta; class Magnoliopsida; order Rosales; family Rosaceae; genus Rosa; species Rosa persica. The sequence continues at coordinate 590,895 of WFKR01000101.1, read as the reverse complement.
TACGGTGGCGGTCGGCGGGCCGAGTTCGATGGAATAGGTCGAATGCTGTTTGGTTAGCTGACGACAGTGATCGAATATTTGGTTTAGATCTTGAGGCAAAGCTTCTAAGTGCGGTCTGGTGTGGGATAGGGACAACGATGGTTGGCGTCCTCGCCTTTGGTCGGATGGCGACAGTGTCGAGTTGTTGGTCTGATACTAGTGGTGGGGAGACGGGGGTAGAGGTGTGGCGAGGCAGCTTTTGGCTTGGGCAGGGAGGGCTGGGTACGACCCACTCTCTGTTCATACCTTTTCGGCTTGGGCACTGTCTGTGTGCTCGTTGTGGGCTGAAGTTTGGGAAAGGGCTTAATATTTGGGCCGTGCCTTGTGTTTTATTTTATTTTATGTTTTTTGTTTATTTATATTGGTTAGTTTTATTGTGCTTTATGTAAGCAATAAGTCCCTACATTAGTTGTGTAGGGCTAGTCAGTCTTTGTGCCTGTGCATGTAATCAAAGTGTCTTGTCTGCTGTAGGTAGGCAACGAGTTCTTTGCTTTGTCAAATGGTCGCTACAGCCTAGTGGCTGGATGAAGTTAAGTGTCGGCAAATCTATTTTCCGACGGCAACATAGTAGGAAAGCTGTGCATTTGATAACTATGCTATATTGTAATCAAGTTACATATTGAGTTATCTTTCCGTTATGTCACCGTTATGTCAAAGCAAATGGAGTGACCAGTAGAGCACTCTTTGCTAATTGGTGCTTGTTAGAATACATGTCCTATGTAGATATTTCTGATATCATTTCGGGACATACTCTAGATGCTTATTGTAACTAGGGGTTTAGACTCAATATCCCCTCCTTTGTATTTGACAGTTTCATTAATCTAGACTTGAGGACAGTCGCACCAGCAATTTATTCAAAAAATTAAAAAAATAAAGGTTAAAATAATTAGTTTAGTTTTAGAATAAATATAAATGAAGTAACTTAGAAACCAAAACCTAGTTGGTTTGTTGGTAAAGCCTTATAATGAGAGTTTGAATCTCCTTTCTCCTACACAAACGCGTGGGACCTAGCAAGACTTAGCCAAAGCCCCAAGTCAGTTGAGTTGAGCTTTGAGTATGTTTCTTGCCCTGGCCCAAGTCTAGGTCAGACAGAGACTGAGCTTTGTTTTGTGGATGGAAATGGATTTTATAAAAATTTTATTATGCCTAAAAATTAAATTGCTATCCTATGTTTCACCCTAATCTGGGTGGCGTCGCTGGGTTCCTCTGGTGCCTGACCCGATCAAGTTGCTTCGATCAGGTTTGGGCCGTTTTGCTTGGATATGGGGAGGGGTGGCCTAGCTTGCCGTAATGGTGGGGGAGGATGGAGGGTTGGAGGGTCAGATAGCACCTGCAAGTTGTCAAGTTGGCGGCGAATCTGGAAGTGCGACAGTGATAATAGGGATAGGTTGTTGGGCGGTGGGTGTGGCGGCCCGCATCATGGATGTCCCTTGCTGGGACGAAAGGGGGTTGGATTGGGTTTAATGTTTGTTGGGCCCTTGGTGTTGGGCAGTTATTACTAGTTTTTAGGGTTTGGTTTCTTTTGTTTTGTTTTCCAACAACAAGTCACTATCAAGGTTTGTTTTAAGTATTAGCTGTTGGGTCGGGTGCAATGTAATTTTTGGCATATACAATCTTCTATTCGGCGGTCTAGAGGTCGATCCTGTTCTAGAGTTGGGTCAGCAGCGGTGGCGAAAATGTCTGGCAGTGGCATGCTGGCATAGTCAATCATCCTTGGCATTCTAGTGGGATTGTTCCTGTCTGATTTCGGGTCAGAGGTGACGGCAATTTGTAGCATTTGTGGATTGACGGTGTTGACATTAAGATGGCAACGATCTTAGGTTTAATTTAGTCTTAGGTTTGACGGTCCAATATTTCATTTTGGTTGGGTTCGAAGTCACAACGAGTGTAGACTTGGTCAATCAAAGGCAGGTCAGGAGGAATCTGGGTGGCGAGTTAGTGTTGACAAAGTCGTGGGTCAAGGATTCACTGCTCCTGCGCATATTGTCTTTGCCTTTTAAATGTAGTGCAAGTTCTAAGTCTGTAGCTGAGTCGGGGCCAAATTTTGGCTCCGTCAGTTAGTCATTTTGGAGTTACAATGTAAAGTCCAGTGGCAAATTCTGTGTATGAAATGTTGCCAAAACTTATTGTATCAAGTTCATTATTAATGAAGTTTCTTCTTGATAAAAAAAAAATTTCACCTTAATCTCAATTTGGCATCGCTGGTGCAACTTTTGCAATAATCTTAATCCTATTGAACTTGACAAACATGGAAGCTACGTGCGTGCAAACATGACAAAGGTCGTTTGAAAAAGTTTGCACGTGACATGCAGTGCCTAACACATCGACCAAATTGGAGGTAGCAGCTCAATGTTTCCAGGGAAACAATGTGTTGGGAGGCATTGACAAATCGACCAAATTGAATGCCACTTAAAAAACCAAACCAAACTTAAGGTGTAAGAACACATTGTTATCAGCAACCAACCAAGCATAGAACCGCAAACCAAACCAGCCTGGGCCCAAGCATAGAACTGCAAACCAGGCCTTGGCTGAACTGATAGAAGTTCCATTCATGAAAGGGGGTGCTGAACTGACAAAGTTCTGTTCTGTGTGTCCATAACATGAATATGATAAAAGATACAGGAGACGTTTAGGGGTTAACAATTTAAACACATTACAAAATGCTCTACAATTAACTAAAATGTAAGAATAAACTTCAAGAACGTTGAACAAATAATTAAATACTTTCTCTTGATTCATTTAATAAAAGAATAATAATACATTCAAGTAGACCTCTTCTAGACAAGAATTTCCCCATCATCACAATCTGGTTTAAGTATTCGACCAAATTGTATGTGATACAGTGCTTCATATAAGTATACAACAACTTTAGATTAGTAATACTCCCTAGAATAAAGTTCAATTGATTGTTCTCAGTGCTATGTGATTTTGTATTAGTTAAGCATATTAATTTTCATAAAGATAAGGGAACGTGTTCGACACGGGGGTTTATTTACCATACTTTATAAAGGGTTCAGTTTCCAGTCAATTTCTAAGTGAGTACAATCAAATATACCTTTAACTCTATTTAGAGCTGCTTGCCTATGCTGTAGTAGAGGAAGCGACAAATCATTTACTTGCTCTACCTTGTTATCGTCCTTTCTTTTGCGAGGCAAACTCCTTGATAAAGTTTTCCATTTTGATTCAAATGCACATGCTACACAACAAAGAAGAATATTATTGTTATTAAACAAAAGTGTTAATAGCATGAACTGAGAAATAACAAGGCATCAGAGATCAAATAGCAGAGTATAAAATCAAGCTTTTGATCTTTACTTCTGCATAAATGTGTATCAGAGCAAGGATCTTGGTCCAGGAACCGGAACAACCGGTATGAGTAGACATTAGACAAGGGTATTGAACGAGTAAAGTTCATTAATGTATGGGTTTCATTTTATAAAGGCAAAACTATATCCATGATGGAGATGAATCAAGGTGGGCGGATAGAAAATCAGATGGTTCTATTTCTCAATCCTTCCGACTTGCTCTTATGGAACTAAGGTTGAAAAGATTGAGAAAAATCAGTCATTGAGAACCACTGATGAAGGATTCCTCGAAAAGTTTAGGATGAATTAACTTGGTCTGCCTCTATTGAAAATGTGGAGCTCAGCTTTAAGCCATTCCATCACATGCCCAATATAGAAAGATAAAAGGGACATATAGCAATTGCATGAAAAAGATTTTGTCTCTTTGTCATCCAAAGAACCAAAACAATAAAATCCTAATAGCACACCAATCATGAGGCACTCTAATGACTGTAGTTGTCTGCAATAAAAAAGTGGGTCAGACTCATAAGTTGATCACTGTAGTTCAGATCCCTTTGTCTATGGAAGATACTTTCACTAGATTTTAAATAGTTTCGTTAAGAAGATAGTCATATAAAAATTTTCTCCTCTATGGCATTTCTTCACCATCCTTCTGATAATCAAATGGTAAATGATCAACATTTTTGAAAGAGTGGTATTCAATATGAAATAGAAAGCTTGCATGGGTTATAAGTGGTCCAACTTGGATGGTCATTAACATTCACCAGAACTTTTACCAAGAAAAATTCATACCAGAACTTATCCCAGGTAGAAAGGCAGCCAACAACATCAACGCTCATCCTCTTACTCAAGTACTTTGAAAGATTCTTACAAGTTATCCACTAAAAACCAGCTCAGAATCGATAAAAAATTTTCTTACAAAATATGGATTCCGAGAAACACTCACATATCACCTCAAGGTAACGACTAACTAGAGCTTCTTTACTGATGTCAAAATAAAGAGGATAATGCAAAACTGACCAAGCACCCCAGTTCCAGACCATGTTAAAGATAATATACTTCATACTGATACACCAAAATATGAGTACCTTTGTTGGCCAAAATAATTTGACAGCTGGGGTAATAAACAATCAAATGTCCAAAAAGGTCTGAACTCTAAGAAAAAATGATGGCTTCATTGGTAGCCACAATATCATATACACTGGAATAACTCAGGATCATTGCTTTGTAATAGGCCTTAAACTCGTATATTTAAGCAAATCATAGGAATATTCATGTGAGAAGCACAAGCTCTTTTACCAAAGTTTCAAACCAAATACCTTCATTTTGGTCCTTGAAACCATGTATTAGGCACGCACAAATCCACGGTCTTCCAGCATGGGATGCCTTTGCCCCACCTTTTAGTTCACCATTGTGTTGTTTCAGACTGCAAAAGAATTTAGAAACTTATCATAAAAAACCTGGCCAAACAACTGAAAATGATTGCCAGAAATCACTCGAGTCTATAATGAAAACGCAGTCATAACAGGATAAGTATGTATTTTTCAATACAATTAGAAGATAAACACAATCAACAGGTGCACCTTAAGTAAATATGTGAAAAAGGTCTAAAAATGCTGATGATAAACACAATCATAACAGGACAAAATTGCACGCTACAATAGATCATACGACAACTACAGAGGCAAATCTACCCAACATGATAACAAATGTCAAGATCAATATCATAACCACATCTCTGCTCCAACCGCAACAAATTAATGCTGGTAATCACACAATGTAGTGCATACAGTGACTTATCCGCAAGAACAGGTCAATAACAATCGTTTTATCAAACTGGAAAGCAACTAGATAATTTCTAAAACGAAGTTGGAGATATCTACTATCTATTCATTTCAAAACTGGCAGCTGGCATAATACATAACCAATGGAATGCCATTCACTGCTTTAATTGACTACCTTCTCATTCTTCTCATTAGCTAATAATCAAGAGAAGCATCATTGAGCACCAACCCAATTCTGAGAGCGAAAAAGTAAGACAAATTGCTAAAGAACATGGCCCATATAAACACCTGAAAACCCAAAACGAACAAGACCCAGGTAATAATTTCTGTAAATCTATCAAGTAGCTCATGAAAAATGAGAACTTTAAAACACCCAGATAGCAATTCGTTCCTAAACTTATCAAACAGCTAATGAAACGGATAAATTCGAAGGAACCCATATACAAATTTGTCCTAAATTTATCAAATAGCTAATGAAAACAACAAAACTGAAAGACCCAGATAGCAATTCATTCATACCGGCGAGAGAAATCGGTGGTGACACCAACGTATGTCTTGATGGGTGCATTGGTGGAAAGGATGAGATACACAGACCAAGACCTCGATTTTGATTTTGATTTTGAGGGAGAATTCGATGTTGCTTCGGATTTGATATTGGATAGTGATGTTGAACAGGGTAATAGTTTCGAGGAGGGGTGAGGGTTTGGGATCTTTACGGAAGGGAATGTTGTGGAGAGTCGTGTCATCATTTCCGATCGGACCCCTCTGCAAGTTTTGAACTTTTCGAAATATATATACACGACTGAAGGTGTGAGAGAACCGTTGGGTTGGCTTTTCTGTTTTCAAAATTGACAGCTAAAGATGAGGTTGAAATTTAAGCCATAGCTGCTTTTTTTTTTTTTTTTTTTTCCTTATGAAAGATTTAACTCTTTCATTTTTCTTGATCAGAAGCTGAAAATATAACTTTGGTATAAGGAAAATAAATTTATAATAGCTCTCGGGTTAGCTTAAGTGATACAAAGTACACAATTGACTCTTAATTAGACTAGATTACAGGTTTGATTATTTCTATAGTCTGAATTCTAAAAGTATTATGTGATATTGTCATGTGGTGATGTAAACCATAAAATTGAGATATATTGGTGAATTCTATTACAGGGTAAAAAAATAAGAGTAAATGATTAATCGACAGCAAGCTATTGTTACGTGGACCAGTAATATTAGATCAGTTTTGTTTATAAATAGTTATTCGAGATTATAGAATAATTTTTCACACCAATATGAAAATGATCCAAGTCATTTCAAAATTTCTCATGGATCCAACGAAAATTTGATTCCCCTTGGTGTTGGTAAACAAATGATTGGAGGGGAACTGAGAGTAATTCTCTTTATTTCATTCTCATTACCGAGTTAAACTCAGGACAAAAATGTGGTTTTGGGCCCAAACGTGTCGATTATTTTGGTGCAAAGTTTAACAGCAAAGCCCAGAAAGCCTGATAACGCAGAAACAAGAAGCAATTGCTATCACTCTCAGATGAGTGCATTAAAGCTCACAGCTTGAGTCTGCAGAAAATCAAAAGGAAGAGGAAGTTTGCACAAGAAGCAATTGCTATCTCTCAGATGAGTGCATTCAGATTTCACATTGAACAGACTTCTGCATTTCCTGTTCTTCCTAAGGTTAGGTTTTCCTTTTCTTTCTTAAGTTTTTGTACCAATTTTGGTCTCCCTTATAGGGTTTCCATTTTCTTTTTCCTAGTTTATACCTTTATTTCTAGCAATAACAAAAACAAAAATAATCTGCGACTAAAAGAGTGTCAACTGTTCACATGTAAAAACACCATAAGAAGTATGTATTTGCACTCAATAAGATATCCTGGAGTTCCATTGCGTCTACTTTTTACTTCTATTAATCAAATGATAAAAATTCTGAATAAGCATAAGAAGCAACTGCCTCCATAATTATATTTGTCACTGCGAAAGCGGTGAGCCTATAAGAGCAAGGTATCTAATTATCCATTTGCATTCAGTAATTAAATATACCCCTTGTCTTACATTATATGTATGTTTTGCCATTATTCACCCAAAAGCTAAAACTTTGAAGCATATGAAGGTAACATCCTCAAATGGCTTATACAGTACCACTGCCACCATTTTTTCAGGTCCTGGCTTGCTGTGGTACTCACTGGTCCTAAAGCCAAAGATTGAACCTAGTCTCACTGCAGGTGCAAAAACTCTTTTCAAATGCTATGATTAATTGGAATGTGATTGGAGCATTAACTTAAATGTCTGCTTTGAGTAAAAGATGATCATGTATTGCTTAATTAAGAAGACACGTCTGTTTCTCTCAAATGTTACTGATCGGTGTGGTGATTTCTGTAATGAGATTTGAACAAAATTGAAAAAAAAAAAAAAAAAATTGACTAGTTGAGGTTATAGCAATCGATATGGCAGGTCTTTGTCTATGGTGAAGTTGACAACTCTTTTGCTTATGGTTCCATATGGTGAAGATAATGCAGTTCATGAAGCCCAAGGCCCAAAAGAAAACCAACCTAGCAGAAACAACAAGCAACGACTATCAGAAAATTAAATCTCACTGGAAAAATCTAGTCTACACAAAATCAAAACGAATCAACAAGGCAGAGCCACTTTGCACAAGAAGAGGCAGGCAATATAGGAAGGACAACTGCATATAATAGTTTACAGGCCACAAAAACAGAAACTGAGCTCAGGAGTCAGACCTGCTGGTTTGATATTAAATATAAACGAGATAGAATTATTGCTCAGCTGGGTTTCGTCTCTGTGTGTATGTCCTTTTGTAGATTACTCAAAGCATTTATGTTTGGAGTCAATGCTTACTGTGTAACATGTCCTTCTGATTACTTCATTCAGCTTTATTCTTTTTTAGGCTATATTTTTCCTATTTTCTTTTTATCGGTTGACATATTTATCTTGGGGATTCAAGGCAGTCCTTACTTCTGCAGCTGCCTCAGGTTCAAACCCTACTTTACTTTCTCATTCTTAGTCTTCTTGTTCTTCATCTTTATATTTCCTTGGAACTAGCACAATCTAATTGAAGGAATTCAAATTTTAACTCTCAGAGTTTACACTTGGAGAGAGTTCTGCATTTCTTTTCTTCTTCAAAGCTTCAAGGTCAGTCTTTTCTCTTCTTTCTTTAGTTTATTGTAGGGGCTTGCATTTCGTTACTCCAATCTGCATCTGTTTTGCACCAAGTTTATACCTTTTTTTCTAGCAAAAGTTGAGCCTCAAGGGTTGTAACTAGTGAAAGAGTTGAGCCTAATATCAAAACTCAAATCACTTTGGAAAATAGTATTAGAGCATAAGAGCACGGTATATAACTATATAACCCTTGAGGTTCATTTGATCCAAGCATATATATGAAGCCACTTCCTTAAAAGCTATTTTTACCTCTACTCATCTTTAAGTTTCATCATATCTATTTTGTAGCTGTATGTATGCAAAGCTAAAAGCTTTGAACTGGCATTTGTACATATATGAAGCAACTGCTTCCAAAAAAACTTATCTGTGACTAAAATCTTGACCCTATAATCTAAATCCAAAATAGCTGCAGGTATCATCTTCAAATGGCTCGCTCAGTACCAGTGCTCGCCTTTTTCCTGGTCCTTGTTGGTGATTTCTCTGAGAAACTGGTAACATCTTGTCCTCCATTTTAGGTTTTCAAGATATTCCCAACGTTCATGAGTATATAGTTCTCCTCAAATTAATTGAATGTATTTGAAATTCACAAATCCATATCTTTCTAGTGTAATCCATGTCAATTGTATGATTTTCATCTTCTATTATATTTAATGTGTGATACTGAATCATGAGTCCATATCTTTCTATATAGTACATAGCAACTGTCTTAGTTAAGGTGGTGTTATTTATCAACACTGTGACTGATTATGGAATAGTAGTGACATAAAGCTCAGGGAAAAGAGGCATTTCTAACATGATCTGGCCTCCTTTGCTCAATGAGTAAATGGATCAGTGGTACAGTTATCTATAAAGTTTTTAAAACAAATGACCAAATTGTCTGTGTTGTAAAGTTGTAAAACAAATGAAATTCTTGTTGATGTAAGAACTATTGATTGGTTCTAAGAACATTAATTGATGTTTTCTGAGAAGCAATTACTTTCTTGTAGAAAATGCCAACAGCTTTTGTCGACCACTTCAATGGATCGGCACTTTGCAAACTTAGAGGCCCTAGTGGAAAGTGCTGAGATGTAATATTGGAAGAGGAGAATAATGATATTTTCTTCCATAAAGGCTGGAATAAATTTGTGAAGGATAATTTTTTGGAGGAAGGACACTTTTTGGTTTTCAATTATGATGGCAATTCTTGGTTCAATGTGACAACCTATGATAAAAGTGCATGTGAAATGGACGTGGAAGCAGCCAAGACAGAGAAGTACTGGCGATCTTGATGGTCAAAGCAGTAAGTTATAGTTTGCTTTACTTGTATACAGGACCAGACAACCAAGTTTTTTCCTTATCTCCCAAGTAATTTACATTCTTCTGAAATCGTGTTTCAATTTGGGATTGTATAGGGGATTATGTCATGCCTGGGGAGACAAGAATCAGAATCATTGAGTTTAAATCAGAGTATCTTTGCTTTAAGAGAATTATGGAGAAGCACAGACTGTATCAGCTGGTAAGTAATAAGTGGTCATACCCAATGAATAAGCTAATTATGTTTCTAAAACCCTTTTCCCTGTTATGACTGAAAAAATAGTAATTCTTTTCTTTTGAATGGAATGCCTCAGTACAAGAACTTTCAATCATTTGAGTGAAAATTAAAGTTCCATCACTTGTGAATCAGAAATTGTTTTTGAAAGGTCTTCACTTGTCAGCAGAGTTTTCTTTTATTTTATCTTTGTTCTTTTGTCATCTACAATGTCATTGTATTTCTTATTTTTTGTCCCCTGATATCAAATATGTTCCATATTGTAGAACAGTCCTATAATAATAGCCAGGGCTAAGGGGCTCATAAGCAAGCGGGCTATAGAGCTTCGGGATCCAAGCAACAGATCATGGCCTGTTAAAGTGACTCGCATGGAAGATGGTTGTTTACTTATGAACAAAGGCTGGCGTGCTTGTAGCAAGTGGAACCAGATTAAGAAAGAGCACACCATTGTTTTTGAGTTTGTGAAGGGACATGTGAAGCTTTACATCGTTAGAGATGAGGGCTGTGATGTGATACTCACAGGTCCTAATGTCGTAGATTGAAGCTTGTTCCCACTGCAGGTGCAAAAGTCTTTTCAAATGCTATGATTAATGGGAATGTGATCAGAGCATTAACTTGTCTATTTTCAGTAAGGTTATTTTTCATTTCCGAGACGCTTCTATTCCTCTTATGTATTAGTGATTGTTGTTTGGTATGTTCTGTAATGGGATTTGAATGCAATTTGAAAAGAGATAATTGACTAGTTGCTGTTTGAATGGTCCTATAATGAAGGGAAAGAGACTTATTGTGATTACAGTTGCACAATTGCACTGCATTTTGTGTATGATCACTGTGACTAGAAACTAACTCCGGGTTGTTTAAGAACAAGAGAAATTGACACACAGAAAGAGAGAGTAATATTTCAGAGAGAATGGAGGTTTCAAGTGTGTTATTCATCTCATACAATGGGGTATTTATAGGAATACATTTGAAGTATGAAAGCTCAAAGAGAAAACCAAAAGAATAACCATCTTGATGATGATTTTCTGCCATGCTTGTTGCCCCTTGGCAAAGCATGTTACATAAGTCTTCATACACTCAAGTATCTATGATTATACACTCAAGTACCTATCTAAATACTTTACGTATTTGTTACATGATATAGACATACATAGTATTATACATTTATACTACAACACTCCCCCTTGGATATTTCATATTCAATAGTATTGTGTTGGTGGTGCGCTTTGAAGTTGCCTCGTTAAAAACCTTGCCAAGTAATAAAACCCTGTGGGAAAAAACAACCTTGGTCGAAAGGGAAAAAGAGCACAACGCGCCTTGAGTGTGAAGTATGTTTCTGGATACTCTCCTTGAAGATCGTGGGAGTTCGGATATCCTCCTCAATCCGATGCTCCTTACATGTTTCTCGAAAGGGGATTTTGGTAGTGACTTAGTAAATAAGTCAGCTACATTATCTTCTGATCGGATTTGATTTACTTCAATATTTAGAAGTGTTTGTTGTTGTTGACTGTAGAAGAATTTCGGCGATATATGCTTGGTATTGTCGCCCTTGATGAAACCTAATTTCATTTGCTCAATACAAGCTGCATATTGTGGTAAATTTCAAACCACAAGTTCCTCGAATGTGTCTATTTACAGACCTTAGCCATATGCACTCAAGCACGGTTTCATGTAGTGCAATAATCTCTGCATGATTTGAGGAAGTAGCAACAAGAGTCTGTTTTGTAGATCTCCAAGATATCGCAGTGCTTCCCATGGTAAAGACATAACCTGTTTGGGAGCAACCTTTGTGAGGGTCAGAGAGATACCCTGCATCAACAAAGCCCTTCAGAACATCATTATCATTTTGATGGAGGGGAGGAGGAGAACGTCGGTCACTATGGATAGTGTTGCCAGCGTTCACATTTCTTTTCTCTCTGTAGGGATAAAACAAGCCCATATCAATCGTACCTTTTAGGTATCGAAGGATTGTCTTTATACCAATCCAATGGCGGCGTGTTGGCGCAGAACAATGTCGCGCCAACAAGTTTATTGCAAATGAGATATCCGGTCTTGTGCATTGAGCTAAATACAATAATGCGCCTATCGCACTTAGATATGGTATTTCAGCCTCTAATAAATCTTCGTTCCCTTGGACGAAATGGATCTTTCATGGGCTCAAGACTACGGTTGATCATGGGAGTACTCACAGGCTTTGCTTTATCTTCATTAAAGCGCCTCAATAACTTTTGAGTATATGCTGACTGATGGATCATAATCCCATCATTACGGTGCTCGAGTTCTATTCCGAGACAAAACCGTGTTTTCCCGAGATCTTTCATCTTAAATTCAGATTTCAAATATGTAGCAGTTTCTTTTAACTCATCTAAAGTTCCAATTAGGTTCATGTTATCGACATAAACTACTACAATTGCAAATCCGGATCTTGTCCTTTTCATGAACACGCAAGGGCATATTTCATTGTTAACATATCCCTTCCCAATCAAGTAGTCACTTAGACGGTTATACCACATCCATCCGGATTGTTTCAATCCATATAGTGAGCGTCTTAATTTTATTGAAAACACCCTCCGTGGTTTAGAGCCACTTGATTTGGGTAATTGAAGTCCATCTAGAACCTTCATATATATCTCTGAATCTAGATCCCCATAGAGATATGCTGTAACCACATCCATGAGCTGCATGTCAAGTTTTTCGGAAACTACCAAACTGACAAGGTAGCGGAACGTTGTAACGTCCATTACAGGAGAATATGTCTCCTCGTAGTCGATTCTAGGCGTTGTGAGAAACCTTGCGCCACAAGGCGGGCTTTGTATCTAACAACCTCATTTTTCTCATTACGCTTTCTAACAAAGACCCATTTATGGCCAACAGGTTTTATATTTGGTGGTGTCAGTGTTATAGACCCAAATACCTGTCTCTTTGTTACTGAATCCAATTCAGTCTGGATCGCATCTTTCCATTTGGACCAAGCTGCTCTTCGTTGACATTCTTCAACGGAGCGAGGTTCGATATCATCGTATTCTATAATTCTTTTTGCAATATGATATGCAAATGCATCATCAATAGCCATAGAATTTCTGTCCATAATTACATGCATACTAGTGTAATTCATGGAGATCTCTCTATTCTCTGGAATTGGTTCTATCATTGGAGCGTCCTCCAATGATGTCTCTTGGACATAACCTTAATCCGGAATTTTTTCATGAGATGGATTATTTGTATCGATGATTAATGGATTATTTTGTGTCAAGCTCGCTTTCTTTCTTGGGCGAGAATCCTTCGAACCTATGGGTCTTCCACGCTTCCTGGCAGGAGCCATGGGTCTAGCCACTACATCACCCATAGAGGGGATGTCATGTCCTTTAGTTTTAGGGACATCAATCCTTGCAGGTACGTTTGCAGCAGGTATGTGTGATCTTGTCACTTTAGCGATATCAGAAAACGCATCAAGCATTGATTCTCCTACGTTCTGAAGATCGAGAATCCTCCGCACTTCTATTTCAAATTGTGTGGTTCGGGGATCAAGATGAGACAAAGTGGGGACAGACCATGACAATTCCTGTCTTTTCTGTTGAACATTAGTGTTCTTGTCTCCCTCTAATGATGGGAAGACTGTCTCATCAAAGTGACAATCCGCAAATCTAGCGGTAAATAGATCACTTGTCAAGGGTTCTATATAGCGGATAATGCTTGAAGAATCATATCCAACATAAAGACCTAAGCGTCTTCGAGGACCCATTTTGGTGCGTTGTGGCGGCGCAATTGGCACATAGACTGCACACCCAAATATGCGTAAGTGTGAGACATCAGGCTCATACCCAGTCACCATCTGGGACGTAGAAAAGGGTTGGGTGACAGTGGGTCTCAGACGAATAAGCACAGCTGCATGTAATATTGCATAGCCCCAAGCAGAAATAGGGAGATTGGTGCGCATAACTAATGCCCTGGCAACCATAGAAGTCTTTTAATAGCAGCTTTTGCGAGTCCATTTTGGGTGTGTACATGAGGAACAGGGTGTTCGACCTCAATTCCAATGGACATGCAATAATCATCAAAGGTTCTTGATGTAAACTCTCCAGCATTGTCAAGACGAATTGACTTAATAGGATGATCAGGGTGGTGAGCCCTTAACTTAATGATTTGTGCTAGGAGTTTAGCAAATGCAGCATTTCTTGTGGATAAGAGCATGACATGTGACCAACGTGTCGATGTATCAACCAACACCATAAAATATCTAAATGGTCCACAAGTTGGTTGGATAGGTCTACAAATATCACCTTGTATTCTTTGTAAGAATGGTATATTTTCTTTAGTGTCCTTTGCATAGGATGGTCTTGATCCTACCTTTGTTAAAGAGAAAGTTTTGCAAAACGAATTATATGCTTTAGAAGTAACTCTTTGGACCAATGTTTGGTTTGTACTTCTTTTCGTTTTGAAGAATGGATGTCCGTGTGAAGTTTTTAATATACGGAGCATCATGTCACGACCTGGATGTCCCAAACGGTAGTGCCAAAGCTTGTATGTGTCAGGATCCCATAAATTGTCATTCATGACATGGTTGGATTCAATGACTCTAATAGTGGTTGCATACAATCCGCTAGAGCGACACATAAGTTTCTCTAAAACTCGTGTATTTCCGTAGTTTTTAGAGGTGATGCAAAGGAACTCTTGTCCATTCTCACAATGTGTTTCCACATGAAAATCATTGGCTCTTATGTCTTTAAAGCTTATTAGGGTCCTTCCAGCCCTTGGAGCATATAGAGCTTCGGCGACATTAACATTTGTGCCATTTGGTAACAAAAATTGAGCTGGTCCTCGACCATGAATCAATTGTGATGATCCTGCCATCGTAGTTACTGAGGATCGACTAAGTGTCATCCATAAAAATAATTGCCTATGTCGCAATATAGTATGTGTGGTGCCACTATCAAGAAGGCATTTCAATTATCCGGAAAACATATTGAAAAGGAATAAATTTCGGAATATTAACACATGTCCATGACATTGAATGCGATACTTTATTAATAGGGAAAATAGTCAATGATTACATCAAAGTTATTCATAAGTCTATTCCAAATATCAAACTTTAGACAAATTGTTATTACTCAATCCGTTTGATAATTCCAATGAAATATGACCAGGAAAGTAGAGAGATGTTGGTGGAGCGAGTCTCGCTTAAATACCCCGATTTCAATTGCTTTCCTAGACATCATACTTCATTGGGTACGCCACATAAGAAGGAGTTTAATACAATTGTTATTTATTGACTAAGGCACATTTACCATTCTTGGAAAATAGAAAGAGGATTATTCTAATCAAAGTCTGTGGCATCCTCGTGCTATTCATTTACAGCTTTGAAGTCCTCAACGGTGAGATTGACATCTTCACTATTTTCATCTTCGACAAGGTTAGCTTCTTGCTCTCTTGCTTCCCTATACTCCTTGTAGCGTGCAGCTAATTGGGTACTTTCATGAGATTGTTTAAATCAATGCTCGATTGATTCACAATGATGACACATGTCATTGTGGTTCCCTCCCTTCATTTGAGGTGCAGGTTGTGCAGGTTGTGCACGTTGTGGATATTCTCTAGGAGGGTTGCTGCTACTACCACGGCGCATGGTGCGACCTCCACGGCTCATGGTGCTATTTCCACGGCCGGTGTTGCCATATCTCCCTCTTCCACGTGTGGAGTTGCCATCACGTGTGCCCGTTCTAAAGTTGCGGTTTCCTTCTTTATTAGGGCGATTATATGGACTTGTTCGTCCTTCATGTCCCATATTATTAGGGTACACATGTCCCCTATTGCTAGGGTACCGCTCCTTGTGCCCTCTCTTGGGTGCATTATAATTTGCCTCACGAACGCTCTTGGTTCCAATGGGTCTTGAATTATAATTCTTTACGAGAATGTTGTCATGCTTTTCGGCTTACCGACAAAACATTAATGAGCTCATTGAACCTCGTAATTCGTCCAGCATTTACTGCAGTGCGATACTGCTTTGATAGGAAGATTGCTGCAACGGGGAATGTGGAGAGAGTTTTCTCAATTAGCTCTTCTTCTGTGAGAGGTTTTTGACAGAACCTCAACATGGATTTGTACGAAGAGCTTCTGAATTGTACTCAGCAATAGACTTGAAGTCGGAGAAGTGTACATCGTTCCACTGAACCTTCAAGTCAGGGAGGAGGGAATCTTGGATATTGTTAAAGCGCTCTTGTAGCGCCTCCCATAAATCATTTGCATCTTTGATGGACATGTACTCTAATCTGAGTGCTTTGTCCATATGACGTCGCATCAAGATGATTGCTTGTGCATGCCTTTTGGGTGTTCGAGGGAACGCAAGGGCCGGGTCTGGTGCATGGATGATTGGCAATATCCCTTTCGATGTGAGATGGTTCTCAACATCGGTTGTCCAGCTATGGTAATCCGAACCTGTTGAGTCAAGGATTTGAAAATCAAGTCTAAGATCATTCGACATCCTTGAAAATAAGAAGAAATATTAGTTTCGGAGTTTAAACTTCCACGAAAAATAATAAAATTTCCGAGCTATGCTACCAAGAAATCAATTTCCAAGAATCATTGTGAACACTCTTAGTTCATTGATTACGAACGCACTTAGTTCATATGGCGTGAATTTCTATAATTCCGGTTTTGATTGTAAGTTCCCGAGAAAAAGGAAAAAGGAGAGAAAATTAATAAAAACTCAAAAACGGGAACTTTCAGTATTTAAAACTTACTTGTTGAAATTCGGAGCAAATTCACTTCTGAATAGATCCCACTTCAAATGGTGTACAGGTCTAAAAAAAAAATCCGTTATTGCTGAAATTTGGAGGTCAGATATAGGAGACATAGATGAACAATTTTGATGAAGAAAGTATTTTGATCAGAGGTCCTGAACAAGATGTTTCGGGACGTGCAAGCAGGCTGATCTGCACAGGAACGAGCGCAGGGGCAGCGCACGGTATGGCTAGCAAAGGCTAGGAGCTCGTGCTGATAACGTGTTTAAGAACAAGAGAAATTGACACACAGAAAGAGAGTAATATTTCAGAGAGAATTGAGATTTCAAGTGTATTATTCATCTCATACAATGGGGTATTTATAGGAATACATTTGAAGTGTGAAAGCTCAAAGAGAAAACCAAAATGATAACCATCTTGATGATGATTTTCTGCCATGCTTGTTGTTCCTTGGCAAAGCATGTTACATAAGTCTTCATACACTCAAGTACCTATCTAAATACTTTACGTATTTGTTACATGATATAGACATATATAGTATTATACATTTATACTACAACACGAGAGACATTATGATTTGAACAAAGAGTACAAACGGTCTAGCTTCTAACCCTTCTCTGCGTCTGAGCAGTACAGTGTTATCATAAAGCCTATCCCGTAGATTGTCTAGGAATTTGAAATATGCAAATCTTCATGCCTGGTTATACAAAGGGCCGAAAGACTCCCAGAACTCCTGTGATGAACCTATGTGCCACAGACGTATGAAACCAGTGAATCGGGAAATGCTTTTGTTATGCATCAACATGGTTCCTTTTTGTATGCGGCCGTACCCAATACTTTGTATTGCGTGATCTCTTGTACGCTTTCGACTACTATTAATAAAATTATCATCATTTCTGCGTAAGGAAAAAAAATTGTGAATGCTAAAAAACCTGAGCATTTGCTGGGTGTAGCGAAATTTGGGGTTGACAGTGGTACCGTCACAAAGCTATAACCGTGGAAGATGTCATACTAATCAAAGGATATGTTACAATTTACATTTAAATATCTACATTATCTATGAAGAAATGTTTCCGGGTTTCATGACTTGAGCTCTAATTTCCCAAAGTGAGAACTGATGTAAGAGCTCATCCTGTCCCAAAGTGAGAACTTGGATCCAAAAAAGCGCACCTTCACCGACTTTTTTGATCCATCTCTGATGAATTCTAAGTCCCTTGCAATGTTAATCTGCACACTTTCTTGGGAATCAAGCAAAGGTAATGCGACTAAACCCCCAGACTCTAGGTTTTTGATCCACCCACGCAATAAGTGATTCACAACCTGTATAAATGATGATTAGTTTTCTACGAAACAGAGTAGTAAAGCAAACGATGCCAAAGAAAATTAATAGATTATGAAAATAAGTGTCTAGGGAAATTTAAAACCAAATACTAATATGGTAGCATAATATATGAAGTTGGTCCAATTCCTAATAGCTTAATCCTCCAAGATCTATGTTTGTCAAGCATGGTATCAGAGACTTGGTTGCTTGGAGGATAGAAATATAACAGACTATTAGTTATGGTAACAATTCTTGCATTACTAGCTATTGAATGGAAGACTGAAAAACTTCATGCTAATTACTGAAGGATTGTATACCTCAGGAACTTCATCATGAGGGCAGTGACCAGCTGGACTGATCTCATAAAATAGAGCTTCAGGCACCTGCTTCTTCACCTGAAACCCCCAAATAGGTTGCACCCATGGGTCTTCTTTCCCATACATAAGACAAACTGGTATGTTGCTCGTTTGACATCTACGCATAAAAATGCCCTGGACCCTTTAATAAACATGGACCAGAAAAAAGTAAAGCAGATAAAAAAAATGTCTTCATCAGTTTAACCTTCTGTATTGCCTACCTGGATAAAGCCTCCTTAAATGATAGTTGTCCCTGAGGAGCAAACATAATTGAAGCAAATGATGCAGCAGCAGCCGGATGCTCTGCTGTCTCGACTATGCGGGAAAATACTTTGTCAACGTTTGTTGAATGATCTGCATAAACTTGTTCCAGTATCTGTGCTATACTCCTAGGATCACTTATCTTTTGCCAACTGAAATCAAACAAGCTCAAAATGTTTTAGTTCAAGTATCAACAATAGTTTGTTTATAATATAGTCCACACAAAAGATATTCTCAGAGTTCAGTTCTCAGATTAAATCAGTTCCCACATAAAGAAGCCTCTCTTAAATCAGTTCACTTTCAATTTTAGCTAGTTTGCCTACTTGTTTGTAAATTCAGGAACTAATACTACAATTTACTCCAATAATATTTATGCAGCCTAGAAGAAACTTACACAAATTCTACGAGCTTTCTGACATTGGCAGGTAGAGGAAATGTTCCTGCCCACGGAAATATTTTTGCTAGTCTTGGAGATCTTATGGGATTAG
Source organism: Rosa persica (assembly GCA_025331145.1). Lineage (NCBI taxonomy): Eukaryota > Viridiplantae > Streptophyta > Magnoliopsida > Rosales > Rosaceae > Rosa > Rosa persica. Next base: position 571,902 of record WFKR01000101.1, on the reverse strand, counting down.
GTAGAAATCCCCAGAAAGGAGTTGCATTGAGCAATGTAACACCTTTCACTAAATGAGGGTTACATGCAGCAAAATATAAAGCAACGAACCCTCCCAGTGAGTTTCCAGCAATATAGACAGGTTCACCAATTACCTGCATGAAAAGTCAAATGTGATTATGTGACCACTTATTATGTGATCACTGGTAAGTGTTCAACACTTGTTGGAATTCATGCAAACAACTTCAACTTTTAGGCGTTATAAATGGTTATCAGTATCCCATATATATATTCGATCTATAAATCCAACTGAAGGAATGTCGATATCACTAACCTAATAAATATACATATATAGTTCACAGAACAAATTCAATACATATGGATAACGGCACAACTAGAATAATAAGGGACAGTAACAACTTAGGAAGACTACATTTCCAGATAAAAATGGTGTCACTAGAATTATCAATCAAGCCCAAAATGAACAGCCAGTTATGTTATATACTCCTGCAATGATCATTCATATTCATGTATAATGCTCAATCTGGAACTATAATAATGCATCGTGAAAAAGAGGACACTTTTAGCAAACCCGAAGTTCAGTGTGTAAAGGAAGGTAGAGGCGGCATGAGCTACAATATGAGCATCTACTAAAAGATCATATAGAACATGATTCTCTGTAAGTCCCCATCAGATAATGGAACAAATAAAAACTATAGAGCTATCGCATACCTCTTCTATGAAATAACGAACTTGATCCTGCCATAAATCAATGGAGTAAACAAGCTCACTGGCCCATGGTTCAGATTCATCTCCAAAGCCCCACGCAAGATTGTTCCTGTTGAACATACCTTCTTCCCTAGTACGAGGGGCAGGGTCTTCCAATGGCAAGGACATGCCCTGGCCAAGGAAATCGATTGCCCACACTCTAAAATCTCGTCCCAAATCCTTCATTTGCTTCTCATAGTGAAATGAACCAACCCCAAAACCAGGAAGAAACAGCACTGGTGGGGAGCCCAAGTTTTCAGATCCTGCTTTCTCATAATGCACATTGAATTTGGGCTTCCATTCCCAAAAGCAACTACTTATAGGAGCACTTATTTCACCATTGGATTCATCCGGTACACCAGGAATCAAAACTTTAGTTACTGATTCCCCGGTTTCTGAAATATTTGCATCCTCTTCCACACCAATTACGTAGCCATCAGAGCTTCCACTTGATAGAATTGGACCAACTTGTTTAAACTTCCCATGGGAGTTTAACGACCTAAGACCTCCCGGGTGATTTAGTTTCTTTGAGAAAGATTGATTTATATGATAACAGCTCACAACCCCACTTGTGGAGTCAAAATTAGTACAAACAACTCCACTTTTTCCAAGAGGTGGGAGCCTGGATCTACGTAAACTCGAGCTTTTTACAACCAAGTTCCGCCTTAAATTTACAACATCACGGCATGAAGCAGAACTGTATGACAGTATTTCCATGCCCAGAAATTGTATTCTGCAATAATCAACAACAATCAAAAGACTCAGCAAGTAGTTAACTTTACCCTCAAATACATTAATAATTGAGAAAACACAAATCACAACTGATAAATCCTATGTTGTACGGTGTTTTCAAGTAACATAAATCATAAAGTGCTAGTATAATCTTATTTCTCAGACCCCAGTTGAAAACCCAATATTTTAATTCCATAAATCCTAACATGTCTTTGGAAATTGAACCAAGAACAAGCAAAGAGAACCATGTCCTTTGGACTAAATAAGCATAAGCAAAACAATTAACAAAAGTAGAAGTCATTATAAACTAACAACCCTGAACTTAATAAACAGTTTATGTGAAAAGATGAAACAAAATTAGCAAACTTGACAAATCAAACAGCTGCACCAGCATGGTAAAGAGATATAAATAGGAATAAATATAATTTTTTCTGTTGTGGGTTACCTTCAAAGTGAGCAGAGAAGGTTCATCAGAGTTGGGGTGCGTTTGTGGAAGGTTCAATGTTCTCCAAGTAGTTAGGAGAATGGAGCAAGATCCAGAAAGAGAGAGAGAATGATTCGCGCGGTTGCTTCAACGTTTCTTCTTCCTCTTAAAGCCAAGCGAAAAAGGGACTTTTGAATTTGTGTTTTATATTAATTCCCTAAATACCACAACTCTGAACTCTCCACTCCCCTCCAAACCGACAAACGACACAGGTCCAGACTTGCCATGCCTTCAAAATAGCTTTCAAAAGAAGTGAAGATATTTTTTCACGACTTTCGTTTTGTTTTTGCCATTGTTATAAGTAGCCGGCTTAGTTAGGAAGTAACTAGTTATGTCTGACATTCGTCATAGGTTGCATCTATATAATACTTATATGCCTCTGTACTATCCCTTGAAATATATGTTTATTCCAATTCTAAAAAAAAAATTAATTAATTAATTAATTAAAGGGCTTGCAATCGCCTTTTTGACGGTCTGGAAGGATTGGTCTTTATCTTATCTTATATCTTATTTTATAAAAATAGTTAAATTTTTGAATTACTGTATATGTTCCACATAATATAGATATTAATAAACAAATTATTTCTATATGAGGATAAGATAGTTAATAGACTATATCATATTTGAAAAAATTACAATATCTTTCATGGAAAAATGAGAAGTTTTCTCAAAATCAGGACAGAAATTGCTGTAATATTTTTAATTTGAAAAAAAAATCAATTGATATATGCAGATCACTTATTAAAGGGCTAGTAAAATGAAAGTGAAACTGTGGGATGAATTTAAGAATTATTCTCAATATTTTTTTTTACTATTGACTCATTAGTGTTGTAAATAGTAATTAATAAATAGAATAGCGGGAAAATGAAAAAAAAAAAAAAAAAAGTTCTGGCAATGTGATGTTGTGATCGTCCCCATTCAACTTTTTAGATGGATAACCTTGTGATAACTGATAACTCTAACTAGGTTACACTTTAAGACATGTATCGATTCAAATTTACATTTTGAATTTGAGAATGTGGTCACATAACCTATATTTCTTATCAAGCATCAAAATGAGGTAGATGATTTCTTGTATATATATATATATATATATATTCTTTTTTCTTTTGCAATAACTATAGGTCAATTGCTGTAAATTAACAAGTACCATAAGGAAATCGTCAGTGGTTGTACCACATAAGTTAGTGGAACGGTGATAAGTGTAAAATATTAATCACCTGAAACTTGATTTTTTAACTTACTTTTTTATTTTTTGGTGAAGACGTGTATATTTATATTCACACTTTTAATCACCTATAGTTTGGTATAAACGCACACGGTTCTTATTAGAGTATTAGACCATATGTTTGTTTAGTCAACCTCAAGTAAGCATTGAAGAATGAGATTTAGCCACAAAAATAAAAATCAAAACCAAAAGTCCAAAAACAAAAAAAACAAAAAACAAAAAAAAATGTGAAGAAGATGAGTAGAGAAATTAGGATATTATTAGAGCAAGTTCACCCGTTGGGTTATCAGGTCACCTACTATTCACTGCTTTTTAGTGTATATTTTCATTATCTGGATCACTAAATACACTGTGCCCTTGACTCAGGGCACGAAATACACTGTACAGGTCACCATGGTGATCCAGAACATTGTACAGGATGATCAAAGGCACGAAATACACTATGCTCGTAATCCAGATGGTGAAATCAACACTAAAAAGTAGTGAATAGTGGGTGACCTGGTAATCCAACGGGTGAACTTGCTCTTAGAGAGCTAATTTTGTTCTCAGAACAAAAGCCACAGTCGAGTCCCACAACACCCGTTTGTGACGAGCCCAAGTCCTAATCAAATGTCGCTCCCAAACTCAATTATACTCCACGAAGTTATGATCGTCTGCTGACCAAAACCTTCTCTGCAGCCTACAACATGCCGCGAGCTCCAATCAGACATGTCCAAGAATATCTTCGTCTGATGTGGCAGGTATACGGCTGAACATGTGTCCAACTGGATGGGAAGGAGGGGAATTCGTTTGTAGGTAAGCAGAACCAGAAGCGAGCTATGGTGTCACGCAAATGGACCTATCAGGCTTGGTGTTGGTTTACACGTTAATGCAACTCCATGTTTGAAAATGGTGTTCAACACTAAACGTTTTCTCCATGCATGATGGTGTTGGACTTGGATCTAATAAACGTAATATCTTTCTTGCGGTTTATAGCTGGTGTTGGTGAAAACTTAAGACAGAAGATTTGACGGATGTACTATGATGGTAAATGGACGAGTAGGTTAGGTACTATATGAGAATTTTACTCTACACTAATATATGATCTAAGGACGTGTGTATCTTATCAAAATGGATTCTGTTAAGTATAATATAGTTATAAATAAGGGTTATAAGTTATAACTATCATCTATACATCTTAACTCATAATAAACCTAAAGAACTAAAGTGAGAGAGAAAGATAGAAAAAATATGAGAGATCTGCTAGAGTTTCTTTCTTCTTTTCTTAACATAGCTGTCATCCTCCCTACTACCCTCCTTAGTTCCCAAATCTTAATCTACATCACCCAAACTTAATTAGATTCTACAAAGCTGTGATCTTGTGCAACCGAAACAAATTCTACGGGTTGTAGTCCACCTCCAACACAAATCCCAGAGATTCAGTGTAGTACATGTATAAACACGTGTCAAAAGACGGAAAGGGCGGAAATTCATTTTAGCCAAGTAGCAGCGAAATCGAGCTATACTACAAAAAGTCAAAAACCTATATTTTTTTTAATCAAGCCCACAGGAAGAAATAATATATTCATCACAAGTTAGAATAAGCTGTTACATACTATTCCGCTGTCTTTTAAAAATATAGACAAACAAGAAGATAGTGATAATACCAACAAGTGATACATAGAAATAGACCCACTCATTGTACATTCAAATACGTAGAGGTACCGGAGATCCTCATTTGATTCTACTCCAAAGGCACTAGAGATACATAGAGTACACATCGATGCTTAGCTTCCTAAATACAAAGAATTTATTGTAATTTAGACTAACTAAAAAATATAGGAATGGGCTTAATTAGGGCTAAAAAAAACCCCAACCTAAATTAGAAAGCCCAATAGGAGAGCCCCAAGAGAAGAGGCCCAAGTCAAGGCCCAGCAAGATAGGGTTGACCCAAGCCCATACCACAACTCCATCACGCTTGCAGCCGCCTGTACAATGCCGCCCACGAAACCAGCACTTCCACCAGCCTCACCACGAGCCAACATTGCCCGAGCCCCACGAGTCCACTCCATCGCCCAGACTCTCCAAAACCCACGCCGCCGCTGGATTTGGAACACACCGTCCCTGCACAGAAAACTACCACAACGGCTAAAGATGCCACCCAAAACCTGCCATCAACCACCTTGCCAAAACCACGAGTCAACACACTTTCTCTCCTGATCTTAGCCCAGGGCACTAAAGTGCTCGTCCGGCAGCCAGCACAGTGACAACGAGGTGATGCTGGCACTATCCTTGCCCGCAGCCAGACAGGGAACGTTTTGGTGGTGTAGTTGCTCTCTCGCGGCGCTAGGGCTATAACCTTAGAGCAATAAAATAAAAAAATAAAAAAAAACCCTGGAGAAGACTTGGACCTAGCCAAAATCCTACATATGCATCAAAAGACTCAAAACAATTCCCCATAATAGAAGATAAAATCAATTTCATTGAAGAATTTAACACCTAGAGGAAACAAATTTTTCAAAGAAATAATGTACATAAAAAATATTTTATTCTAAATATAAAATATATATGCTTAATAAAAACTTATAGCATGGTATAAACACTTAGCATTTGATTGCTTTTCGCCTTTTTAGAAGGAAAATCATCACAGACTTCTTCGGGATTGAAGCACAAATATCAATCCCTACACTCATTCATGTAAACGCAATGAATGAAACTTTAAGAAGTGTCGTACGATTCAGTTAGACTCCTGACTTGAGTTTTTACTTCCATTCTTCTCATACACGTCCTACACTAAGACCGACTTAGGCTTAGTTTGGGATTGATTCTTGAGGTGCTTTTGGGGTTGCTTCTGCTTTTGTGTCAAGAATATAGTGTTTGGTAAAAGCTGCAAAAGATGCTTTGGGACACAAGCACTTCTCCACACAGCTAAATTTGAGAAGCTACAATTTGTAGCTTTTGAAAAATTGCTTTGGGAAAACACGGAGGAACAACAGTAAACTTGTTAATGAAATTTATCTAACTGCCAATTTTGTCCTCCTCCTTTTCTGAAAATTACATGAAATAGGTAAACCCTATCTTTTCTTGACGCAGACATCTCATTCCACGTCTCTTTCTTCTTCTTCGGTGCTTGGACTCTCAGATCGCCTTCTTCCTCAACTCGTCGTGACCTCCTTCAATTCATGGATTGTCGTCGCCTTCCTCTGCGCCTTCTTCTTCAGCTCGTCGTGGATTGTCGCCGCCTTCTTCTGCGCCATCTTCTTCAGCTCGTCTTGGATCCTCGCAGGGCCTTCCTCTGCGCCTTCTTCTTCAGCTCGTTGTGGATTGTCGCCGCCTTCCTCTGCGCCATCTTCTTCAGCTCGTCTTGGATCCTCGCAGGGCCTTCCTCTGCGCCGTCTTCCTCAACTCGTCGTGGATTATTGCCGCCTTCCTCTGCGCCTTCTTCTTCAGCTCGTTGCTGGTGACCTCCTTCAATTCGTGGATTCTCGTCATTGAAAGGTTCAGCTTGCTTTCTTTACCTTACTCTTTCAGATTCAATTTTTTTTTATTCGTACCCATGGTATTCTTCTGTGAGTTGGGTTTTTACTTTTAAGCATTATTGAAGCTTGTTCCTTGCTTAATTTGGGATACGAAGTTTAAAGTTTCAATTTTTCAGTTAATGTAATTGTCCTGCTTAAGAAAGAGTTTGGAATGAGTTTGGTTTGTGCTTCTACATTGGTATTCTTCTCTGATATTGTTATTGTTGATTCTACTTTAATTATCAGGTGGGTTTGATTTGGTTTACTTAACTATGGATAGGTAAACTTTTGTATAAAACTTTGAATTTGGTCTTAATCAGTTTGTGTGTGTCTTTAGTCTTGGAATATTAGCAGAAGTGTGGATCTGTGTCCTGGGTGATATTGATCCATTCCATTATATAATGATGAAACAATCCCACACAGACACGGAGACACCGTAGCGGAATTGTGATAAAGTGATCAGTAATTAATCTTTCATCATCATCCCATCCTGACTATATCACCAACTAAAAGCAAAAAGGAATTTCAATCAGCTTTTTTCATAGAGCACAAACTAACAGCATGGCAACAATATTTTGTATGCATACCGACCAATAATTCTTACGTACTGTACAGTAGCTAGCTTAATATGAATTTTCAGTTCAATGCTTTTACTAATTTGTGAGAGAGATTTAATAGAGAGACAATAGTTGTAGCTGCAAACCAGCTTGATTTCTTGGTCACAATAAACATCACTACTTGTTCTGCCATCCATTCTTGTTAGCCGGTAAGGGTTTCAAAAACATCACTACTTGTTCTTTTTCTTTGTGTCTTGTCTTTCTGTTTCAATTCTCATATTCCATTTACATATTAAGAGAAGAGACTCTTACAGTTATAAATTCTCTGTCTCTGATTTTTTTCCCCCTATATATCCAGCTGACGTGTAGACATTTATAATCAAAATCCATTATCTATACTTACTGGCTTCTGTGATTCTTGATTTTTCATGGGCTCATGGCCCTTGTAATTTAACAAGGCAGTATTGTTTTGTGTGCTTATATATATGATGAAAAACCAGAGAAGAAGGAAAACATAGAGCAGCTAGAATTATACCTGCTTAATACTCTCAATACAACTTTTTTCATAAAGATGAGTAAAATTCATATGGTTTAAGCTTTAGAAACTCAGTTCATATGTTAACTGGAAGTAGATGAACCTCATAATTAAATGATAGCTAGGTGTTGAAGCGGGATGATGTGTTCATGCTTGGAATGAAGCCATTTGTTGTATTCATCAGTTGCCATTTTTTCATTGTTTTTGAGGCCGAAAGGAAGAGAATACAGATTGTATATAACATACTGAAAAAAGAAAATTGTTTGTTTTTGGACATGGTACTTTATAACTATTGTTTGTTTACTACTAAGCATGTTTTTATCTTTAGATGGGAAAGAAGAAATCCATCAATAATGAAACTGAGGGATCTGGAAAAGCAAAAGACACATGGCCTGATGAGGTAGTAGCTATATTTTGTGATATAGCTGTTAAGGGAGTGGCAAGGGAAATAGGCCCGATACACATTTTGATAAAAAGGGATGGTCAAATGTTGTGTTAGCCTTTAAGGAGTTAACCGGGAGGGATTATGATAAAAGGCAATTGAAAAATAAATGGGATTCGCTTAAAAATGATTGGAAATTATGGAGTTTGCTGTTGCATAAGGAGACTGGTATTGGATGCGATTCGGCTAGGAAGACTGTCGATGCACCTGCTGAATAGTGGGAAACCAAAATTCAGGTGTGTTTTTCCTTCTCTGCTTGTGATTTAATTGTGTTTTTTGTTTTTCCCTAGTATGAGTTCTGTTTTTAACTTTTTTAAGTACTTGAAGCTGCAAGTATGCAGCAGTTCGTAGGTTTTTTTTTTTTTCCGACTCCAGTTTCTGTTTTTAACTAAAGTACTTGAAGCTGCATGTATGCAGCAATTCGTAGTTTTTTAACTTTAGGTTGCTGGAAACCTTTGTGATATATATTTTGTGATAAGTAACTCCTCAAATTTCGCGACGTGGGAGTTAGTCCTGACATGATGGATGTCTATGATAACATGTTCAAGGGTAGCACAGCCCTAGGTCACAATGTCATGATTCCTTCAGAAACTATAGATATTGAAGAGGCTGTGGAGGATTCTGAGCATAATATTATTTCTGGAGATGTTGAAGAGGATTATGAGCAAGGTAATGAATGTAGAGGGAAAAAGAGTACAAGTGTGGAGCGCTAAACAGAGGTTGATAAAGAGAAAAAAGGAAAAGGAGTTATGGGAGAGCCAAAGAGGAAGAAAGAAAAGGTGGGAGGTGCAGCCAAATTGTCTAAACAAATCAATCGGCTTGTTGATGTAGTGGAGAGTAGGAGTACAGCCACCTCTGTTCGTCATAATGGTACCTCACATGGAACTAGTATTCAGGAGGTGATGAAAGTTGTTGCAACATTACCAGGAGCAGAAACTGGTACCAAGCTATGGTTGTTTGCAACAGAGCTGTTCTGCTCTCAAGAGAAGCGAGAGATGTTTTCTATTATGACAGATGTTGATCTCAAGCTCCAGTTTCTGATTCTTAATTAGAAAAAAACTGAAAATTAAGTAGGCTGATCCTACTTTGTAACAAGATGCGTGTTGCTTGTCGTTTAGACCTAAGCTGAGTTGCTTTATGTTTTTGTGATTTTCCACCTTTGAGAGATTGCTTGTTGTTCATTGTTAATGCTACTTTATTTTACTAAACTGAAAGTGATATTGATGCATCTTGGAAATATTATTACTTGTGGTTATTTGGTTATGTGAATTTGTGTTTGCTGTGAATCTGTGTTATGTTTTTATCTTGCTACTCCAGTACATCTACATGCTAAACACATACTTGCAAATAGCCATTTTATGTTGTGAAAATGATGAACAAGTAAATATTGACAGGAGCAGCTGTGTGAAGTATGGATGCTTCGGGAGATGAGGAGGAGATAGATCAAATTATATGTCTATGTGGTCGTCTTATTTAAGTCTATCTGGAAAAGTACATTCAGAAAAATCCATGTATGACAAGCTCCCAAACAGGTTATATTTGGTTAATGGAAGTGTTGGAAGGCAATGAAAGTAGGTGTTATAATCAATTTAGGATGGATAAGCAAGTCTTCCTCTTGCTTGTAAATGATTTGGAAAAAGGGTTCAAGAAACATGAGTGTTGTTGAAATGTTGGCTATGTTTCTCTATATTTTGGGACAAGGTCAGACAAATAGGAATACACAAGAACGTTTTCAACGTTCTAGTGAGACGGTTAGTAGGTATTTTGATATAATGTTAGAGATTTTTTATAATATGGCAAAAGTGCTCATAAAGCCATTGGATCCGGAATTTAGGAACATCCCACAAGAAATTCTAACTGATTCAAGATACATGCCTCATTTTAAGGTATGTATAATGTACTACTCTTTGAATATGTTATCCTTATATAAATGCTTGCCAATTTGCTATTTTCTAGAAAGCCAATTTTTTTGTTATTCAAATCTATTCGGTACTAATTTGTAGGATTGCATTGGCGCCATCGATGGTGTTCATGTCCAAACTTCGATATCTCCATGTGATCAAGTGCCATACATTGGAAGAAAAGGGATACCCACCCAAAATGTATTGCCTATTTGCAACTTCAACATGCATTTCACATTTATATGTGCAGGGTGGGAAGGCACCGCCTATGACAGTAGAGTACGCAAACCTCGAACGAATTTTCCTAAACCCCCAAATGGTATTTTTTTTTCGGAATTACACAAATAATAATTTATAATCTTTTATTTTACTGAGATCAATCATTCCTTATAATTTTTAATTTCAGAAAAATATTTGTGGTGGATGCAGGATATCCACAAATGAAGGGTTATCTAGGACCATATAAAGGTAAGTGGTACCACCTTCCACATTTTCGTAGAGGTGATGAACCTACCGGTCATAAAGAAATATTCAATCATGCACATTCTTCGCTCAGGGGTGTTATGGAGCGCACTTTTGGGGTATGGAAAAAGAAATGGAGTATTTTACATGATATGCCACATTTTCCTTATAAAAAACAAGTGAAGATAGTTATTGCTACTATGGCTCTTTATAATTACATAAGAAGATATGCTCAACGAGATATTGATTTTGATGAAAGTGGAAATTACTCAAGTGAAGAAACTAGTGAACAGATGGAGGATAATGAACATGATGGAGATGGTCCAGGAAGACAAGAAATGGAGGTGTTAAGAAATGCAATTGCACAAAGTCTAATGAATGCATCTACTTAGCATTTAGTTGCAAATTTCAAGTAACTTTAATATATTTTGTGTAATGGTTCCCGTTGAACTATGGTCGGAAAATCAATCCAAATATTCTAGATGAGATTTTGTGTAAAGTAAATCTTTTATTTGGTCCAACCAAGGGTACAAGAATAATACATGAGAATAAAATTTATTTGGTATGGTTACATAATGAAAAAACAAAATTAAGTATTTTAGTAACATATATTTTAACATGTATGACCATTTTGGTAATTATACCCAACTAAAGCACTTTTGCCTTGCAACTTACCAAACACCTAGAAATTGCTTTTGAACCTCACAGCACTTTTAAAAACAGTTTACCAAACACCTCAGATGCTTCTCTTCACAGCAAGTTCGGAAGTGCTTCCTCTCACAGCAAGTTCGGAAGTGTTTCCCCTCACAGCACAGCAATCCCAAACTAAGCCTTAGTTTTGTATAAATGAATACTAACAAATACAACTTCTTATACTAACAAGAGGAAAAGAAGTAGAAATTTGGACAAAAACAAACTAGGGTGAAGACGATGAGATCTGAAAGCAAACCCAAAAGAAAGATAAACAATAGAAAAGGAAAGCGGAGTGTCACGGGCCGACTTAAATACGCAGCGGAATTTAGCCCGTGCGGCGCCAAGGTTCCTCTGAACCGAGGCCAGCCTATCTTCCTTACTTCCTTTATACTCCATTACTCCATTTTTCTTTTCCTTTATGTGTGCTTCACTTGTCAACTTGACCCTTTCGACAACATCCCCTTACTTGTTGGGGGTTTACCAACGAAAGCTACTCACACATGAGTCTCACTTCTGGTGACTAACCGATCGCTTCCTTGTGTCATGGTTGTCTTCCAAGACACTCGCCCAACCGATAGGCTTTCGTGTCATCTCGGCTTGCGCCAGGCCGTTACGGACTCGCGTGCGTCTCGCACTTCGATAGCAAGTAGCATGATCATGTATCGAGACTAAGTTGGCATTCACGCTTCTTCCTTGAGTCATTTCTAGCAGCTTGCACACTTTGTCGCTTCGTGGGCATCTCTTATGTCGCCCACTCAGCTCCCAGACAACACATGTCTGCATACTCCCCCTCGGGTATCACTTATCTACCCACTAGGCTCATGGACAACATATGTCCGCATACTTCACTTCGTGGGTATTGCTTATCCGACTCACTCGGCTTTCATCTCAAGGGCAACCCATGCCCGCTACTTTAACCTTGTGCGCGTCACTTGCGCACCTTACTTGACTCATGGACGACACGTTCCCGCTTACTTCCCCTTGTGGCATCACATGCACAACCCCCAAGGCTTATATGGAATACTTGTTCTTGTTCTGTAACTCATGGACGCCACTAGTATGACTCGCTCGTCTCGCGGGCAACACCTGCCGTCTTGTCTCGCCTGGTGAGCATCTCTTTTGCAACTCACTTGGCTCGTGGGCAACACATGCCCTCATACTTCGCTTCATGGGCATCACCTAGATAGCCCATTCGGCTCTTGGGTAACACATGCCCATCTACTCGTACCTTGAGGGCCAACCTGACAAGTCACCTAGGCCTTACGGCCTTCCCTCTCTGATGAGGCTGTCTTGTTCTCTTCTTGATGACCGTCATGGCTCCAAGGCATATTATAACCTGTAGGCCAATCCTCAAGCGGGCATGCCCTCTTACTTGTTGGCATGCCGCCCAAGTGAGCAACTCATCCTTGATGCCCCTCTTAAGCTTCCTTCAGTCTAGCACGGAGTCGCCCCTCCCGTGCTTGCTGGCATTACCTTACTTTGGGCAAGGTCGAACCCTAACACATGCCCACGTCGCTTGCTCCGTGGCCAATGAGCACCACGAGGTCCCGACATATCTTCCGTAAGCCCACATGTTTGTCTAACGCCGATGGCATAAGGATCGCCCTCTTACGAACCTCACCCCCGACGTTGACCCGCAATATTGGCCTTTCGGCCAATACCGTCCATGAGACTTCCTGACTCATGGAAACATATGCCTCCCCTTTCTGACGACACATGCCCGGCTCCTAGGCCCCCAAGGGTGCCCGGGAGAAGCTCACTTAGTGCCCCATGAAGGCCAGCACCGGGGGTGGTAGAAGCTCAACACCATGTCTCCCCCTATAGAGCACATTTTGCTTACATGCACAAGGTGGGAGGAAACATCAAAATAGCCGAGGAGAATAATTGTCCATAACTAATTCTCAGAAAATCCGAATGACATGCCGTCAAGTGCATTGAACTCTTTTCGACGTTCCGGACATTTCTCGTGTTCGGAGTTTTCCCAAATTCCAAGCTGAAGTACCTCGAATCATAACTTCCACTTAATTATGACAATGCTACTCGTCTTCACTTTAGCTTCAAGTTCGCCTTTGGGCTCCCAAGGCTCGCTCCTCTCGCTTCACCTTGTCCCAAGGCTCACCCCACTCAGCATCTCCTTGCCTCAAGGCTCGCCCCTCTCGGCAACTCCATATAACGTGTCACGATAGCACAACTCTTACGTGCGGCTCGTGACACGGAGGCACAGAGCCTCAGATTGGAGACAAACTCCGAAAAAAAATGCTCATAGTGAGCGAGGATGAATGCCACAGAATCTCAACTTGCATAAGTACTGAAATACCCACCTTTTTTATGGTAACCACACCCATCCCACACCCATCAGGTGTGTCATACTTCTAGTGTTATTATGCCATGAGCCCATGACTCCCATGAGGGTCATACGAATAAACTCCATTTTTTGATACAATACTGAATAGACTCTTTTCATAGCTTATAGAAGGTTTAAATTTCATATAAATTTCCACCACTTTGAAGCAGTGTACAGTAGCTTGTAGGAGATTCACAGTAATGACTTGTTACCGTAACAGATACAGAAATCAACTAAAAATCTATTTTCGATTGTAAAATGGACTGCCTTTGCATAAGGCCCGAGATCACACAACATAAAATAAAAAGATCAGCCCAAACTCCAAAGACCCTTTGCGGGAAATGTGATATTGATATACAATTGTTCGTACCGATACGCTAATATGGGCGACGTCAACCCAGAAGACCGTTAAAAGACTCAAAAGCCCCCTACTTTAACCTCCAAGTAAGTGGTGTCTGGGCTTTTCAAATATTTCTTGGATGTGTTTCTGGCCTTTAATAGTTTATGAAATCAGCAAACATTCATTTCGTTTCTTTTGGTTTCTATTTCCGGAGATAGACAAATGAGTTTTATATGTTCGTTTTTCTTTTTCTGGTTTTGAAGGGAAAATCGTTCAAACAGTGTCTGAACTTTTCAAGACTATTAATTTTCATACCTATACTTTAAAAAATATCAAAATGATACCTGAATGTTTTAGTCCGACCCAATTTCCGTATCTAACAACAGTAAAATCATCAACTCCGTTAACTTTTGAAGGATATTTTCGCCATTTTACGGTTCATCTTATCTAAATTTCTTGACTTCTCTCCTTTCTCTCTGCAGCTTCACCATTGTTCTTCTTCTCTAAATTTTACTATTTTCATCATTTTCTATTCATCTTCTCTAAAATACATTAAAAACAAGAATTAGCACACAATTAGAAGAAACCCAATACCCCTCTATGGTTCTCTGCCATGCTCCACTCGAAGATTCTTATATGGGTACGCTTTTGGGGCAAACGGAATTTTGGACGCCTTGTTCCAGAACATGGTTGTGAGGATGAACCTGGTGACCATAACGGCGCTGAGTCGGATTTCAAACAGCTCCGACATTCGTCTCGAGATTTTCACGGACGGCGATATCAATCCAGGTTGGCGAAGGTGGGGACCATGGAGTTGGGGCTGGTGTCGTTGTTGGTGGCACCGGAGATGGGCTTGCCTCGGGAAATGCTGGCTGAGATGGCTTCTTGGAAAGGAACGACGTGTCCTATGTCGGTGGCGGAGCGGTAGTGAGCGCTGTGCTTCATGGTTTGCCAGGACGTGTTGAACTCGACGAGGGATTGGGTCCTGCAAGGGGAGCCTTCTAGTTCTCGAATCAGGTCCAGAGCGAACTCGGTTTTGTTTTCGGAGTCGGGTATAGGCCGCCTGAACTCAACGAAGTACGAGGGAAGCTGAGCTGGCGAGCCGCTAAAAACGGTTTGACTGCGGCTGAGGAAGAGCAGCCGGTCCAACAGGCCCAAGATTCCATCCACAGAGAGAAAGAGAGATTTGAGCGCAGAGGATTTTAGTGAGAAATGGGAATGTCATGGTTTCAGTGGAGGAAAAAAAGGAGATGGAGAAGAAGAACAATGGTGAAGCTGCAGAGAGAAAGGAGAGAAGTCAAGAAATTTAGAGAAGATGAACAGTAAAATGACGAAAATATCCTTTAAAACTTAACGGAGTTAACGATTTTACTATTGTTAGATACGGAAATTGGGTCGGACTCAAACATTCATGTATCATTTTGATATTTTTTAAAGTATAGGTATGAAAATTAATAGTCTGAAAAAGTTCATACACTGTTTGGACAATTTTCCCAGTTTTGAATAGAAACATATTTTTACATGCCCAGTCATCATGTCTATACATTTTTCTAGTGTCCAACTTACACTTACTCTAGAGGACTGATTTGTTGATCAATTTAGTCAAGTGTGATAGAAAATAAATTTGACAGAAAATAGTAAACAAGAAGAGGAATTTCTAAAATTCAAAGTACTTCTTTATTGACTGATCAATTTGCTTCAATAGCAAAACAACAACCAACTATATGACAAGAAAGCAACGACTAAACTATGACTCCTAAACTTAAGGGATACTCCTAAAGTATTGGTCATCACAAACCAATTCCCTGTAGAATAGGACTTCCACACTTATCCAAAGATAACACAACAACTAAACTGAAAACAAACTCTTTCACTCTCCCTTAAACTAAAGTCCTAAGACATCAGTTTACAATGAAAACTCCAACAGCTCACTTCTTCAGTAGAAACTCCATAATCCACAGCTCTCCACGTAACTTTACAAAAGCAGTTGATTTGAGAGGCTTAGTCTATGTGCTTGATGAGATCACGAAGGAAATCGTATCTGACATCTATGTGCTTGCTTCTTCCATGTAAAACTGAGTTTTTTTAAGAGTTAAATAGTTGAACTGTTGTCATTATAGATAATGGTTGGACCCTGCTGCTGGTTTTGTAAAACTCCAAGCATCCTCTGTAACCAAATAGCTTGACATGAACTCGAAGCAGTTGCAACAAACTCAGCCTCAGTGGTTGACAATGTCACTACTTGTTGCTTCTTTGTTGACTACGAGATAGCTCTTGAACCCATCATAAACACAAACCCAGACGTACTCTTTCTATTGTCCATATCACCCGTATAATCACTATCTATGAAGCCACACAAACTTGGATTTTGAAGCTTCTTATAAAAAAATTCCAAAATCAGCAGTACCTTTCAAGTAGCGCAGTATCCTCTTCACTGCTAACAGATGATCCTCAGTATGTTTCTCCATGTATCGACTAACCATACTCACAGTAAATATAATATCTAGCCTTGTGGTAGTTAAATACATCAAACTTCCAACTATTTGCTTGTAGAGCGTAGCATTCACCTTCTTTCCTGATCCATTCTTTGTAAGCTTCAGACCCACTTCAGTTGGAGTAAAAACCGAATTGCAATCCCCCATTTTGAATCTCTCTAGAACCTCAAGTGCATACTTCTTATGTGAGATAAAAATTCTAGCTAATGATTGCAAAATTTCTATGCCAAGAAAGTAACGCATTAACCCCAAGTTTGTCATATCGAACTCCTCCATCATGGACTTCTTGAAAGCATCGAACATAAGGCTATCATTACTGGTATATTTGAGATCATCCACATATAAACACACAACAAGTATTCTTCCATCATCTCCTAACTTAGTATAAAGTGTGTGTTCATAAGGACATTTGCAAAACCTTTCTTTGACAAAGTAAGCATCAATACAGCTGTACCAAGCCCTTGGTGCTTGCTTTAAACCATATAATGGTTTCTTTAGTCTATATACTTGATTTTCTGAGCCTTGCTTTACATATCCATAAGGTTGATTGATGTACACTTCTTCTTCCAGCTCCCCGTGCAAAAATGCCGACTTCACATCAAGCTGATAAACCGACCGAGAGTTCTAAGTAGCCAAACATAACACCAACCACACTGTATCAAGCTTCGCTATTGGTCCAAACACTTCTTGGTAATCAACACCAAATTTCTGCTTATAGCCCTTTGCAACGAGCGTCGTTTTATACTTGTCAACCTTACTGTCTTACCTTACCTTTGTTTTATAAACCCATTTCACACTAAAGGATTGTTGACCTGTTGGATGTTCTGCCAATTCCCATGTATCATTTTTCTCAATTGAATTCATCTCTGCATCCATAGCTTCTCTCCACTTTGTCTCCTTAGCAGCTTCTTCATACATTATTGGATCACAAGTAGAAAACTAGGTTAAATGAGCAATTGCTTCATCATTTGTTAGCTCACCTCCACTCTCATAATCGATCATCCAAGCTGGTCTCTTCCTTTCACATTAAGCTCTTGGTCTACGTGGACTTACTGGTTAGGCCTCACTTGGAATTCTTGTTGCTACAGGTGATGGGCTTTCATTTGGTGCTTCCAACTTATGATTTGTCTCACTACCAACTCTCCATTCATCAAGAATTAATGGAACTTGCTGCTGTCCAGTACCATTCCAATCCCATGAATACTCCTCATAGAACACAACATCACGACTGATAATAATTTTCTTGGTAAAAGGATAAAAAAAATTTTAAGCTTTAGATTCTTCACTTACCCTAAGAAAGATGCACTTCACTCCTTAATCATCCAGCTTTCTCCTTCTCTCATCCGAAACATGGGAATATGCTATGCATCCAAACAATTTAAAGTGATCAACTGCCGGTTTACGATTACTCCATGCTTCTTCAGATGTCACATTTTTCACAGCAACAGTTGGGCTTCGATTAAGTACATGAACACTCCAATTCACCGCCTCAGGCCAAAACTCCTTTGGAATCCCACTGGTCTTCAACATGCTTCGCACCATATTTAGAATAGTGCCATTCTTTCTTTCGGACACGCCATTCTGTTGTGGGGAGTAGGCTGTTCTCAGTTGTCTGTGAATGCCATAGGAAGCACAGAAGCTCATGAATGCACTTGAGTTATATTCCCCACCACGATTAGTCAGAAGAATCTTAATTTCCTCCCCAGACTCTTTCTCCACTAAAGACTTAAAACTTTTAAACACACCAAGAGCCTCAGACTTCTGCTCCATGAAGTATAACCATGTCTTCCTAGTAAATCATCAGTAAAAGTAATAAAGTACCTTTTGTTCCCACTTGAGACTGGATTGATAGGACCACAGATGTCTGAATGAACAAGCTGCAGTACCTTTTTAGCTCTCCATGCTCCTGCTTTCGAAAACGGGTCTCGGTGTTGCTTCCCAACTACACACTCTTCACAAACTGACTTGATACACAATTTACGCAAGCGTACGTATCGTTGTCAAGATAGGGAAGTATTAAGCCCAAAATTATCGTACTTAGTGGCTAACCCACAATCCTTGAGTGGTTAGAACTAAAGTCACAAGCAAATAAAGGAAAGTAAAATAAATAAAAAGGCTAATCTAAGGCACCAAGCCTTAGCACTGCTCGGTTTTGGTTTTCACCAAAGCGTAATCAAAACTAAGAGCTTAGTGATGACTATTTACAATGAGATAAAAATTGTCATTAAACATTGTGATTGTAATTTTCTAAAAAGACTAAGTCAAAAACTAAATTAACAACAACAATTAAAAACAAAGAAAAAAAAATAAAAGAGAGATAGAATTGGGTACTAGGGATCACTCTCTAGCAATTTCAATGCAACGAACACATTTCAAGCAAACAAACATATCTTCATGAGAACCAAATCTCGTACTTAATGCCGGTCAAGGCCACTAAGCAGAATTTCCTTAAGTGTATTCACATTTTCAGTTAGGACAAATATGAACTCTCTAACTCATGAGTTAGTACCTTACTAGGGCTACCAAAACATGAACTAAAGGCGTAAAGCT
This sequence comes from Rosa persica, assembly GCA_025331145.1. NCBI lineage: Eukaryota > Viridiplantae > Streptophyta > Magnoliopsida > Rosales > Rosaceae > Rosa > Rosa persica. The sequence goes on along the minus strand of WFKR01000101.1, from coordinate 552,896 downwards.
ATAGAAATTAGGGATTTAAGCATGCAGTAGTTACAACTTAGAATGTAACGATTACATAGTTCTCTACCTAATGCCGGTTAAGGCCACTAAGTCAATTTCTCTCATTTGGTATCCATTCTTCCGACTAAGGCAAGAATGAACTCTCTAATGCTAATCATTATGCCTTGTTAGGGCCACAACATCTAGGATTAAAGGTGAAGGGCACAAGAAAATATAAACTTAGGCAATCATTAATTCTCGATTAAGCAACTACTTGACATACCACACTAATTACATGAAGCTAGTGAACAAAAGAACCAACAATTGTATCACACAACACAAATCTTGAAACATAACAAAGAGAGTGGTCAATTCCCTAAAATTTATGCATCAAGAATCAATTGACATAGTAATTAGAGTGCACCCATATGAAAATACATTATTTATCACTTAAAAAATATGTCAATTACATCAAAATTTAGCTACAGTTAGAAACCCTAGCTCCCAAAATTAACTACTCACAGCCCATATTCATGAACATCAAAATTACAAAATTCAAATAGCAAAGAGTAGAAAAGTGTAGGAGAAAATAAAGATAGTCACAAATAGCTATGAAGCTAACATGACTAGCCTTGAATTACAACCCCACAAAATACCCAAACCTTGAATCTTGTGGAGATTGAGTCCCTTGATGGATCCTTGAAGCTTTGTGTGAGTAGTCCTTCAAATTCCTAAAATAAAACTAAAGAAAATATAAAAAATGGAGGAAAAGGAGAGGAGAGAAGTCTCCAAATTCGGCCAAAAGGACTAGGGTGTAGAAAAATGGGTCTTGAGCTTGTGAAATGTGTGTGCAAAAGTGCTTAAATACCCCCTTGGGTTCAAGGGTCAAGATTGGACTTGTACCCTAGATCCAAGGGCTCAAAAACAAGTAGAAAATTGGTAAAATGAAAAGACTAAAACAACCTAATAAAAATGTGGAGAATTGGAAGATTAGAAAACATTTTGGAAAATATAAAGAAAACCGGAGGGTAAAAGTGTAAGTGAGTGTGTGTCTAGTGTGAACACAAATAAATATCTCATCCACATGTGTGATGTGTGTGAGGTGTGATCCACTATTATTATTGTTATTACATTCATTTTAAATTTGAATACAAAAATGTAATACAAATGAGCTTGGGTCTTCACTTGTGCTTCTTTGGTCTTGGGCCTTGGACTTCATGCTATCGAGCTAAGTTGATTTGGTTGATCCGGTGGTTAACTAGTTGACTTTTCGTCCTTTAGTCGGAGTTGACTCTAATTTGCTCCAATTTCGTACTATTTTCTCTAAATTTCCACAATTCAGCTTATTTCCTGCATAACAAATAAAATTGGATTAACTTCATTATAATTGGCTCAAGTATTAGCTTCTTTCTAGTGTTTTGGATACAATTACATGCATGAAAATGCGTGTAATCACAAACTCTAGTAGGACAAGTGATATGAGGAAGACCTGTCACTAAACTCCTTTGTTGCAGCGTCTTCAAGCCTTTGAAATTAAGGTAACCATAGCGCATATGCCACAGCCATGATACGTCTAGCATTTGCATAGTATAGCAAGTTTGAATATCATGTTGGATGTCTAAGGGAAACATACGGTTTGTTGTCATGGTAACTTAAGCTATTAGCCCTTTCTCTAAATGCATGATTTGGCAGCGGCCTTTCCTCATAATGATCGTGTACTCCTTTTCTTGCAACTACCCAATGCTAATGAGGTTGCTCTTCAAGTCTGGGACGTAGAAAACATCACAGATTTTTACAACATGGCCTCCAATTTTCAACCTACAACAGTCATCTTAGCATTGTTTCCAAGCTTTACAGTATCTTTGAAGAATTCATCATAATCTAAAAATAAGTACTTGTTATCGCACATATGATTGTTGCAACCAGAGTCCAAATGCCACACATCTGTATTTATCTCCTCGTGATATGTCATCAATAGAATTTCCTCCTCCTTCTCTTCTTTCTCTACAAAATTTGCCTTCTCTCCTCTACCATAACGTAAATTGGAGGTGCGCACACTGAGATTTGAAGTGGCCATACCCATGACATCGATAGCATTCGATATTGGACTTATCGAATCCTCCTCTGCCACCTTTGCCACCATCAAAACTTCCTCTGCCTCTTCCTCACCCTGCTCGAAACCATCCACGACTTTTATCAGAGCTTCTCCAATTTATGGATACCTTCAGTGCTTGCCCTCCACATAATTGCTCTTCATTCTCTGTTCATGCACCAATAGTGAGCTGTATAATTCATCAATGGACTTGTCTTCAACATTCTTCGACTCCTCAATTGAGCAGACCACATAATCAAATTTCAACGTCATGTATCGCAGGACCTTCTCCACTACTGCTACATTCTCAAGCTTTCCACCATGAACACCCATCTTGTTGGCTATTGAAAGTGTTCTTGAAAAATACTCATCAATGAACTCTCCTTCCTTCATGTGGAGAACCTCAAATTCCTTACGAAGAGCTTGCAGCTGCTGCCTTTTCACTCTTGTGGATCCCAAATATGTTTCAATGTGTCCTTTCAGAGAATGGTCTCCAAAAGATCACGGTCAATTGCTTGAAACAGATAATTCTTAGCCTTGAGATCCTTCAACTTCAGTTCCTCCAATTTCTTCTGCTGAGCCTCGATCTACCTGTGCAACTCCAGCTATTGGTTCATTAACCCCATTTTCAACAACACACTAGTACTCCTTTGACCGCAGGAAGTTTTCCATGAGCATACTCCAGTGGTCATAATGACCATCAAAGTTTGGGATTGAAGGCTGCACAAAGTTTGATTTTGTTGCCATGACACTTGCTGCTGCAAATTGAAAGCTGCTACTTTCTTCCTACCCTAGGCCCAATGGGGGCTCTGATACCACTGATAGAAAATATCTTCGACAGAAAACAGTAAACAAGAAGAGGAGTTTCTGGAATTCAAAGTACTTCTTTATTGACTGATCAGTTTGTTTAAATAGCAAAACAACAACCAACTATACGAAAAGAAAGCAATGACTACAACATGAAAACAATGACTAAACTATGACTCCTAAACTTAAGGGATACTCCTAAAGAATTGGTCATCACAAACCAATTCCTTGTAGAATAGGACTTCCGCACTTATCCAAAGATAACACAACAACTAAACTGAAAACAAACTCTTTCAAAGTGTCCTTTGCTGATAAGTTGAAACGGTAGAAATAATCATGAGTGCAACTTGGTATTGCACACTTTCTTTGTACCATCACTTTCCGGAAATGAAAAGTTGTAGAATTTCAAAAGGAAAATGCTAGGTTAAGTTGTCTGCTACCTGTAGAAAAGATTAGCTTCAAACTGAAGTAGCTACATATATTCAGTTGAATTTTCAATGCCGCGTCCACTTGAATTGCGTAGGCCCTTATACAGCGACCAAATGTCAGTGAGTCCATCACCATTGAACTAGACCTCCAAACCAAACTATTAGCTCTTCAGTAAATAGTAACAAGTGATTTCTCAGAGCCATTGAACTGGACCTCCAAAACTAAACTCATTTTCTAAGGATCACACCTTAAAAAACCAAATTCTTTCTTCTTTGTTTTTTCTTCTTGTGAATCTTGTCCATCATCTTTCCATATGTTTCCTATCTATCATGGCAGAGCTAGTGGCTGGAGCTCTGCTCTCCTCGTTTCTCTCTGTGTTGTTTGATCGATTGGCTTCTCATCAGGTCAAAGACTTTATCCGTGGACAGAAAACCGCCGAAGGACTGCTGAAGAAGTTGGAGATTAAGCTGCCATCAGTTAATAAAGTTCTTGATGATAGGAGAAGCAAATCAGAGACCCAACAGTGAGGAAGTGGCTTGACGAGCTCAAAGATGTTGTGTATGCTACAGGAGATGTGCTGGATGAGATCAACACTGAAGCTCTGCAGCGCAAGCTTGAAGTTGATCAATCTGGAAGTAGCAGCGCATGTTGCCAGGCACCAAACTTCATTTACTCCACTTGGTTCAATAAATTTGAAAGAACTCTTGAACGAAGGATAGTGGAGATTCTAGATAGATTGGAATTTATTATAGAACAAAAGGATGTGCTTGGTTTGAAAGAAGGTGTTCAAAGTTAGACAACAAGCAAGGATGCGTGAAACTACTTCCCTGGTAGATGATTCTGATGTCTACAGAACGGACGAGGACAAGGAAACCATCATTGCATTGTTGCTGTCTGATGATGCCACTGAAGATAAGGTAGGTGTTGTTCCTATTGTGGGCATCGGTGGTATTGGAAAAACCACCCTTGCTTAACTTGTGTACAATGATGCCAGAGTACAGGAAGAGTTTGATCTCAGAGCTTAGGTTTGTGTTTCAGATGATTTTGATATTCTTAGAATGACACAAGCAATTTATGCATCAATCACTTCACAAACTTGTGCTATTATGGAACTAGATCTGCTTCAAGCTAAACTTAAGGAGGCTTTGGCAACCAAGAAATTTCTCATTGTTCATGATGCTATTTGGAATGAAAACTACAATCATTGGGATCTCTTAAGATTGCCTTTGGATCTGGAGCCAGTGGAAGTAAGATTCTTGTCACAACGTGTAATGAAGCTGTTGCATCTACAATGGGAACTGTTCCAACATACCATTTAGGGCACGTACCTGAAGAAGATTGTTGGCCGTTATTTGCAAGACATGTTTTCAGAGTGCAGATGCACTTTGTACTGAACATCCAAATCTTGCAAATATCGGAAGAAAAATAGTTCAAAAGTGTAATGGTCTTCCTTTGGCAGCCAAATCCCTTGGGGGTCTCTTGCGCACTCAATTAAATATTGAGGAATGGCAAAGGATACTAGACAGTGAGATATGGGAGTTGTCAGAGAGGGAGAGTAACATTTTGCCTGCTCTTTGGTTATCACTACTTAATTACCTTCACATCTCAAGAGTTGATTTGCCTGTTGTTCGATGTTTCCCAAAGATTATAATTTCACCAAATCCGAATTGGTTCTTTTATGGCTAACTGATGATCTCTTGCAACCCACAAAGTATAAAACAGTGGAAGAAGTTGGAGATGACTACTTCAATTATCTGGTCTCAAGATCATTTTTTCAAAGATAGTTGGGTCCTCATAATGAGTTATCTATCACCATGCATGACCTCATATATTGTGAGTCATCTTTCACCATGCACGACTTTATGAATGACTTGGCAAAGTTTGTATCAAGGGATTTTTGTTTAAGGTTGGAGGACAATATTGACGATGACTCATTCAACATTCTAGGCAAAACTCGTCACATTTCCTACATGAAAAGAGGTAATCATGGCTTTGAATTTGAAGCTTTGTATAAATCCAAGTCTTTGCATACCTTCCTATCGTTTCCAGTAAATCCTCAATATCAATGTCGGTTTGAAATGCCAAGGGTTCTCTATCTTTTATTGCCAACATTACAATACTTACGATTCCTCAACTTATCACAGTATTGTGTTAGGGAGTTGCCGAGTTCAATTGGCAACTTGAACCATCTGAGGTACTTGGACTTGTCTTATAGTTCAATTAAAAGGCTACCTGATACATTGTGCATTTTGTATAATCTGCAAAGTGTTTAAGAACAAGAGGAATTGACAAACAGAAAGAGAGAGTAATAATTCAGAGAGAATGGAGATTTCAAGTGTTTTTATTCATCTCATACAAAGGGGTATTTATAGGAATACATTTGAAGTGTGAAAGCTCAAAGAGAAAACCAAAATGATAACCATCTTGATGATGATTTTCTACCATGCTTGTTGCCCTTTGGCAAAGCATGTTACATAAGTCTTCATACACTCAAGTACCTATCTAAATACTTTACGTATTTTGTTACATGATATAGACATACACAGTATTTATACATTTATACTACAACATTCCCTCTTGGATATTTCATGTTCAATAGTATTGTGTTGGTGGTGCGCATCGAAGTTGCCTCGTTAAAAACCTTGCCAAGTAATAAAACCCTATGAGAAAAACAACCTTGGTCGAAAGGGAAAAAAAGCACAACGGCGTTGAGTGTGAAATATATTTCTGAATACTCCCCCTGATTTAGACTCCTCTTGAAGATCGTGGGAGTTCAGATATCCTCCTCAATTCGATGCTCCTTACATGTTTCTCGAAAGGGAATTTTGGTAGTGACTTAGTAAATAAGTCAGCTATATTATCTTCTGATCGGATTTGATTTACTTCAATATTTAGAAGTGTTTGTTGTTGCTGATTGTAGAAGAATTTCAGCGATATATGCTTGGTATTGTCGCCTTTGATGAAACCTAATTTCATTTGCTCAATACAAGCTGCATTATCCTCGTAAATGCATGTAGGTTCATTTGTGGTAAATTTCAAACCACAAGTTCCTCGAATGTGTCTATTTATAGACCTTAGCGATATGCACTCACGCACGGCTTCATGTAGTGCAATAATCTCTGCATGATTTGAGGAAGTAGCAACAAGAGCCTGTTTTGTAGATCTCCAAGATATCGCGGTGCTTCCCATGGTAAAGACATAACCTTTTTGTGAGCGACCTTTGTGAGGGTCAGAGAGATACCCTGCATTAGCAAAACCCGTCAGAACATCATTATCATTTTGATGGAGGGGAGGAGGAGAACGTCGGTCACTATGGATAGTCTTGCCGGCGTTCACATTTCTTTTCTCTAGGTAGGGATAGAACAAGCCCATATCGATCGTACCTTTTAGGTATCGAAGGATTGTCTTTAAACCAATCCAATGGCGGCGTGTTGGCGCAGAATTATGTTGAGCTAACAAGTTTACTGCAAATGAGATATCCGGTCTTGTGCATTGAGCTAAATGCAATAATGCGCCTATCGCACTTAGGTATGGTATTTCAGCTTCTAATAAATTTTCGTCCTCATCCCTTGGACGAAATGGATCTTTCATGGGTTCAAGACTACGGTTGATCATGGGAGTACTCACAGGCTTTGCTTTATCTTCATTAAAACGCCTTAGTAACTTTTGAGTATATGCTGACTGATGGATCATAATCCCATCATTACGGTGCTCGAGTTCTATTCCGAGACAAAACCGTGTTTTCCCGAGATCTTTCATCTCAAATTCAGATTTCAAATATGTAGCAGTTTCTTTTAACTCATCTAAAGTTCCAATTAGGTTCATGTCATTGACATAAACTGCTACAATTGCAAATCCGGATCTTGTTCTCTTAATGAACACGCAAGGGCATATTTCATTGTTAACATATCCCTTCCCAATCAAGTAGTCACTTAGACGGTTATACCACATCCGTCCGGATTGTTTCAATCCATATAGTGAGCGTCTTAATTTTATTGAAAACTCACTCCGTGGTTTAGAGCCACTTGATTTGGGTAATTGAAGTCCATCTAGAACCTTCATATATATCTCTGAATCTAGATCCCCATAGAGATATGCTGTAACCACATCCATGAGCTGCATGTCAAGTTTTTCGGAAACTACCAAACTAACAAGGTAGTGGAACGTTATAACGTCCATTACGGGAGAATATGTCTCCTCGTAGTCGATTCCAGGGCGTTGTGAGAAACCTTGCGTCACAAGGCGGGCTTTGTATCTAACAACCTCATTTTTCTCATTACGCTTTCTAACAAAGACCCATTTATGGCCAACAGGTTTTATATTTGGTGGTGTCAGTGTTATAGACCCAAATATCTCTCTCTTTTAGTGAATCCAATTCAGTCTGGATTGCATTTTTCCATTTGGACCAATTTGCTCTTCGTTGACATTCTTCAACGGAGCGAGGTTCAATATCATCGTATTCTATAATTCTTTTTGTAATATGATATGCAAACGCATCATCAATAGCCATAGAATTTCTGTCCATAATTACATGTATACTAGTGTAATTCATGGAGATCTCTCTATTCTCTGGAATTGGTTCTACTATTAGAACGTCCTCCAATGATGTCTCTTGGACATAACCATAATCCGGAATTTTTTCATGAGATAGATTATTTATATTGATGATTAATGGATTATTTTGTGTCAAGCTCACTTTTTTTCCTGGGCGTGAATCCATCGAACCTATAGGCCTCCCGCACTTTCTGGCAGGAGCCATGGGTCTAGCCACTGCATCACCCATAGAGGGGATGTCATGTCCTTTAGTTTTAGGAACATTAATCCTTGCATGTATGTTTGCAGCAGGTATGTGTGATCTTGTCACTTTAGCGATATCAGAAAACGCATCAAGCATTGATTCTCCTACGTTCTGAAGATCGAGAATCCTCCGCACTTCTATTTCAAATTGTGTGGTTCGGGGATCAAGATGAGACAAAGTGGGGACAGACCATGACAATTCCTGTCTTTTCTGTTGAACATTAGTGTTCTTGTCTCCCTCTAATGATGGGAAGACTGTCTCATCAAAGTGACAATCCGCAAATCTAGCGGTAAATAGATCACTTGTCAAGGGTTCTATATAGCGGATAATGCTTGAAGAATCATATCCAACATAAAGACCTAAGCGTCTTCGAGGACCCATTTTGGTGCGTTGTGGCGGCGCAATTGGCACATAGACTGCACACCCAAATATGCGTAAGTGTGAGACATCAGGCTCATACCCAGTCACCATCTGGGACGCAGAAAAGGGTTGGGTGACAGTGGGTCTCAGACGAATAAGCACAGCTGCATGTAATATTGCATAGCCCCAAGCAGAAATAGGGAGATTGGTGCGCATAATCAATGCCCTGGCAACCATTTGAAGTCTTTTAATGGCAGCTTCTGCGAGTCCATTTTGGGTGTGTACATGAGGGACAAGGTGTTCGACCTCAATCCCAATGGACATGCAATAATCATCAAAGGTTCTTGATGTAAATTCTCCAGCATTGTCAAGACGAATTGACTTAATAGGATGATCAGGGTGGTGAGCCCTTAACTTAATGATTTGTGCTAGGAGTTTAGCAAATGCAGCATTTCTTGTGGATAAGAGCATGACATGTGACCAATGTGTCGATGCATCAACCAACACCATAAAATATCTAAATAGTCCGCAAGTTGGTTGGATAGGTCCACAAATATCACCTTGTATTCTTTGTAAGAATGGTATATTTTCTTTAGTGTCCTTTGCATAGGATGGTCTTGATCCTACCTTTGCTAAAGAGCAAGCTTTGCAAAACGAATGATATGCTTTAGAAGTAACTCTTTGGACCAATGTTTGGTTCGTACTTCTTTTCGTTTTGAAGAATGGATGTCCGTGTGAAGTTTTTAATATACGGAGCATCATGTCACGAACTGGATGTCCCAAACGGTCGTGCCAAAGCTTGTATGTGTCAGGATCCCATAAATTTTCATTCATGACATGGTTGGATTCAATGACTCTAATAGTGGTTGCATACAATCCACTAGAGCGACACATAAGTTTCTCTAAAACTCGTGTATTTCCGTGGTTGGATTCAATGACTCTAATAGTGGTTGCAAAGGAACTCTTGTCCATTCTCACAATGTGTTTCCACATGAAAATCATTGGCTCTTATGTCTTGAAAGCTTAATAGGGTCCTTCCGGCCCTTGAAGCATATAGAGCTTCGGCGACATTAATATTTGTGCCATTTGGTAACAAAAATTAAGCTGGTCCTCGACCATGAATCAATTGTGATGGTCCTGCCATCGTAGTTACTGAGGATCGACTAGGTGTCATCCATAAAAATAATTGCCTATGTCGCAATATAGTATCTGTGGTGCCACTATCAAGAAAGCATTCCAATTATCCGGAAAACATACTGAAAGGGATAAAGTTCGGAATATTAACACATGTCCATAACATTGAATGCGATACTTTATTAGTAGGGAAAATAGCCAATGATTACATCAAAGTTATTCATAAGTCTATTCCAAATATCAAACTTTAGACAAATTGTTATCACTCAATCCGTTTGGTAATTCCAATGAAATATGACTAGGAAAGTATAGAGATGTTGGTGGAGTGAGGCTCACTTAAATACCCCGATCTCAATTGCTTTCCTAGAGATCATACTTCATTGGGTACGCCACATAAGAAGGAGTTTAATACAATTGTTATTTATTGACTAAAGCACATTTGCCATTCTTGGAAAATAGAAAGAGGATTATTCTAATCAAAGTGTGTGGCATCCTCGTGCTCTTCATCTACAGCTTTGAAGTCCTCAACGGTGAGATTGATATCTTCACTATTTTCATCTTCGGGAAGGTTAGCCTCTTGCTCTCTTGCTTCCCTGTACTCCTTGTAGCGTGCAGCTAATTGGGTACTTGCATGACATTATTTAAACCAATGCTCGATTGATCCACATCTATGACACATGTCATTGTGGTTCCCTCCCTTCATTTGAGGTGCAGGTTGTGCAAGTTGTGGATATTCCCTAAGAGGGTTGCTGCTACTACCACGGCGCATGGTGCGACCTCCACGACCCATGGTGCTATTTCCATGGCCTGTGTTCCCATATCTCCCTCTTCCACGTGTGGAGTTGCTATCACGTGTGCCCACTCTAAAGTTACGGTTTCCTTCTTTATTAGGGTGGTTATATGGACATGTTCGTCCTTCATGTCCCCTATTATTAGGGTACACATGTCCCTTATTTCTAGGGTACCGCTCCTTGTGCCCTCTCTTGTGTGCATTATAATTTACCTCACGAACGCTCTTGGTTCCAATGGGTCTTGAATTATAATTCTTTACGAGAATGTTGTTGTGTTTTTCGGCTACCGACAAAATATTTATGAGCTCATTGAACCTCGTAATTCGTCCAGCATTTACTTCAGTGCGATATTGCTTTGATAGCAAGATTGCTGCAACGGGGAAGGTGGAGAGAGTTTTCTCAATTAGCTCTTCTTCTGTGAGGGGTTTTTGACAGAACCTCAACACGGACTTGAGACGAAGAGCTTCTGAATTGTACTCAGCAATTGACTTGAAGTCTGAGAAGCGTACATCTTTCCACTGAACCTTCAAGTCATGGAGGAGAGAATCTTGGATATTGGTAAAGCGCTCTTGTAGCGCCTCCCATAAATCCTTTGCATCTTTGATGGACATGTACTCTAGTCTGAGTGCTTTCTCCATATGACGTCGCATCAAGATGATTGCTTGTGCATGCCTCTTAGGTGTTCGAGGGAACACAGGGGTCGGGTCTGGTGCATGGATGATGGGCAATATCCCCTTCGATGTGAGATGGTTCTCAACGTCGGTTTTCCAGCTATGGTAATCCGAACCTGTTGAGTCAAGGATTTGAAAATCGAGTCTAGGTTCATTCAACATCCTTGAAGATAAAAAGAAAATATTAGTTTGGGAGTTAAAACTTCCACGAAAAATAATAAGATTTCCGAGCTATGCTACCAAGAAATCAATTTCCAAAAATCATTGTGAACACTCTTAGTTCATTGATTACAAACGCTCTTAGTTCGTTTGGCGTGAATATCTATAATTCCGCTTTTGATTGTAAGTTCCCGATAAAAAGGAAAAAGGAGAGAAAATAAATAAAAACTCAAAAACGGGAACTTTTAGTAAAGAATACCTTGAAATAGTGTTGCCGGAAATTTTTACAGGAAAAATTATCGGAGGTGATCGGAAGGATCGTTGGAAAAAGTCGAGAAAAATCGTCCGAAAAGTCGCCGGAAAAGTCGTTGGAAAAGTTGTCGGAAAGTCGCTGGAAAAGTTGTCGGAAAGTCGCCCCGCAAATTTGTCCACAGATGTGTCGGCAGCTGCTCGGCAGCTGCTGCGCAGTGTCTCGACAGCTGCTCGGTAGCTACTGCGCAGCGTCTCTGCAGATGTTGCACAGGGGTCTCGGCAACTGCCGCGCAGGGGCCTCGGCAGCTGCTGCGCATCTCTCGGCAGCACTCGGCAGCACCTCGATAGATCCTCGGCAGGTCCTCGGCAGCACTCGACATCGGTCTGGCAACGGTCCGGTTCAGGTTTTTTGCTTCCGGCGGCCGGTTCAGGCAGTTTCCGGCCGGATCCGGTGATTCTGAGATCGGTTCCGGGCTTTGATATGAGCTAGGGTCTGGGGATTTTTTGTAGGTTTGGAAAAATGACTTCGATTGATGATGAACTCTTCTTTCATCAATTTTCGATTCTAATTCTAGAGCAACTTCGTGCTGATAACGTGTTTAAGAATAAGAGGAATTGACACACAGAAAGAGAGAGTAATAATTCAGAGAGAATGGAGATTTCAAGTGTTTTTATTCATCTCATACAAAGGGGTATTTATAGGAATACATTTGAAGTGTGAAAGCTCAAAGAGAAAACCAAAATGATAACCATCTTGATGATGATTTTCTGCCATACTTGTTGCCCTTTGACAAAACATGTTACATAAGTCTTCATACACTCAAGTACATATGATTATACACTCATGTACCTATCTAAATACTTTACATATTTTGTTACATGATATAGACATACACAATATTTATACATTTATACTACAACACAAAGCTTATTACTGGGGAATTTTCGTGCTCTTGTTCAGTTACCAACCAACTTGGGAAGACAAATCAAGTTAAGACATCTTGATATCAGCAATTGCTGGGGTAGTACAACCATAAAAAACATGCCACAAGATATTGGTAACTTGAAAAATCTCCGGTTGTTAAGTAACTTTCTGTTGGCCAAAGATATGGGGCATAGTGTTGTGGAGTTAAAAGAGCTGCAGAATTTGCACCAAACACTTTGTATCTCAAGACTTGACCACATTTTCTGTGATGGAGATGCTTTGGAGGCAAACTTGAGGGTCAAGAACTATCTGAATGGACTAGTGTTGAAATGGGGAGCTGATACTAAGAGTTCAGAAAAAGATAGAAATGTGCTGGACAAGCTCCAACCTCACACGAACCTAAATGAACTCAAGATGGAATCTTATGGGGGCACACTATTACCAAAATTGGGTAGGAGATCACTCTTCCTCAATTTAGCATCTGTTATAATTAGATACTGTAATGTTGTTCCTTGCCACCAGTTGGACAGCTACCTTCCCTCGTAAAGCTAGAAATTGGAGGGTTAAATGCAGTGGTGTTGATAGGTCTTGAGTTTTACGGCAATGCTTGTGGAATCAAACCATTTAGATCTCTCAAAGATCTGAAGTTCAAGGATATGTCAAAGTGGCAAGAGTGGTGTTATGGTGGAGTTAACCAAGAAGAAGGTGGAATTTTTCCTAATCTTTGCAGGTTGTATTTGCAGAACTGCCCCAAGCAAACAAAGGTATTACCTCTAGACTACCTACCGAAGCTTGAAGAAATATCCTTGTTGGGTCTGATGTCATTTGGTGGTACATTTTCACTAGAATTCCAAAGCCTAAGTTCCTCTGCCTCAGTGAGTTGGTCATACGTAACTGCCCAAACTTTGTATGCTTTCCGGATGAAGGGATGGATGAGCCCCAATTGACGTCAATATGTATAGAAAATTGTGTGAAATTTCGGTCATTGCCAGATGGAATGCACACCCTTCTCCCTTCTCTTGAGTATCTGCGTATAGATGGTCGTCCAGCACTGGAATCATTTCCTGAAGGGGGGTTGCCGCCATCTTTAAAATCACTCGAGTTTGGATGTAACAAAACACTCTATGCTAACAGCAAGCAGTGGGGTGTACAAAGACTCAACTCACTTGTAGCATTGTAAATCATTTTTAAGGAATGTGAGGGCATAGTTGATTCATTTCTAGAGGAGGGGTTGCTACCCACCAGTCTTACTCATCAAAACTTGTCCAATCATCTGAATCTTACTACCATTGATGGCAAGGCTTTGGGACACCTCAAATCTCTTAAACGGTTGATCATTTGAAATTGCCCTAAGCTCAAGCGTTTTTCAGAAGAAGGGCTACCAACTTCTCTTTCTCGGTTGGAAATTGCGAAATTTCCTCTGCTGGAACAAAGATCTGAGAGAGAGAGAAAGGAGAAGATTGTCCCAAGATTTCTCATATCCCTTCCATATACATTTGTGACTAGAGATGCTATGTGTGTTCATAAGATTTAATAATCAAATCATCTTTCAGGCACTTCAAAGTTTATTTTACTTGTGTACCATTTTCTCTATTCTCATAGCTCAAAACCAAGGAGACTTTGTTTTATGCTGCCTTAATAATGATTTTGATCGAGAAATTTCTCTATAATAAATTTTTCATTCATTTATTTTATTAGCTAATGACCATCTGAGCAGTCGGAAGTAACCCTAGGTTTATTAGCAATAAACCTAAAACAAGAATTCTAGATTCCACCAGAGATAAATGAGAAACTCTCAAATTTGATTGATAATATGATAAAAGATAGGTTCTACAGCCGTTTAAGGTTTCTTATATATGAGAAAAGAAACCTTAGAGCGACTAACAATGAAACCTTAAAGCCCACGGATAAGAACAAAATAAATCCAAAACAAACTAGAAAACTGAAAATTATGAAAAATAGTAAAATGCAGTTTTGAGGCCCTAAACGACCCCAAAAGCCCTAAAAAGTCCACACATCATGGCGAAGCGATGAGTTTTGTTCCTAGCGTTGTTTCCTTTCTGAAAAGCTATAGCAATCGCGATTCAGACATCGAATGTCAAAGTTGCAGCAAACCGGGTTTTCCTCCTTTTCCACGATCGAGCTGTTCTTCAATTCTTATCGGCATTTGCTCTACATCAGTCTCCTCCACCTCCGAAGAACTCGACCCCGAGTTCTCTTCAGGATAAAGAACATCATCCTCATGAAACTCATGCAGATCAGCAACATTAAAGGTGTTAGAAATGCGTATGGAATCAGGAAGTGCAACAACATAAGCATTGTAGTTGATCTTCTTCAGCACCTTAAAAGGTCCATACTTTCGTTGGCTTCAGCTTGTTGTAGGTACCAATAGAAAACCTCTCCTTCCTTAGAAACACCATCACGTCATCACCCTCTTGGAACACTTTAACTCTTCGATGCTTATCAGCTACAGCTTTATACTTGGCATTAGTTTCTTCCAACTTGGCCTTAACTTCTTCTCTAACAGACTGCACATCCCTAGCCATGCCCTCAGCAGCAACACTAACACGAGGAACTTTAGGAAGCTTCGCTAAATCAACCACATGTCGAGGAACTAATGAGAATGGTGACTTCCCTGTTGCACTATGCACAACACTATTATAAGCAAACTCCACCTGTGGCAAAGCATAATCCCAATATTTGGGCCTATCTCCACAAACACTCCTGACCATGTTACCCAAAGTTTTGTTAGTAACCTCTGTTTGCCCATCAGTTTGAGGGTGAGCTGTTCTGCTATGGTTCAAAGCTGTTCCAAACATTCTCCACAACGTAATCCAGAAGTGACTAAGGAACTTCATGTCTCTATCAGAAGTAATGGACTTGGGCACTCCATGCAAACGAACCACCTCACTGAAAAACAGTTTGGCTATATTGGAATCATCAGCAGTCTTCTTACAAGCTATAAAGTGCGCATCTTGGAGAACCTGTCAACTACCATAAACGTAGAATCCACACCCCTTTGGGTACGGGGTAATCCCAGCACAAAGTCCATAGCAAGATCCTGCCAAATATCTTCAGGAATAGGTAAAGGTAAATAAAGACCAGTATTTTGGGACTAACCCTTAGAAACTTGGCAGGTATAGCACTTCCTCACAATAGCTCCTACATCCTTCTTCAGCTATGGCCAGAAATACCTCTCCTCAAGGCTAGCAATAGTTTTGTCTAGGCCCAAGTGTCGACTCAAACCCCCTCCATGCAAATCTCTAATCAGTTTCTTCCTCAATGATGAACTAGGAATACATAGCCGATTGGCCTTGAATAAATAACCATCATTCACATAGAAATCTGCAACTGCATGATTGCTACTGCACTTGGCCCAAATCTCCTTAAAATCAACGTCTTCCTCATAAGAGATCAAAACCCATAATCTCCTGAGCTAAAGTGACCAGTAAGGAAGCCCTCCTACTCAAAGCATATGCCACCCTATTAAGAGTACCAGATTTATGCTGAATCACAAAAGGAAATTTCTATAGAAAACTGACCCAACTTGCATGCATCTTGTTCACAGTTTTCTGACTATTAAGGTACTTTAAGGCCTAATGGTCAGTGAACAATACAAATTCTCTCTGAATTAGATAGTGCTCCCATTGCTTTAACACCTCGAACACAGCATAAAATTCCTGATCATAAGTACTCCACTTCTGACGAGCTTCACTTAATTTTTCACTAAAGAACGCTACTGGCCTATTCTGTTGTGACAACATTGCACCTACTCCCACACCACTAGCATCACATTCTACCTCGAACACCTTGTCAAAATTGGGAAGAGCAAGAACCGGTGCAGTACAAAGTTTCTCCTTGATTAAAGCAAAGCTCTTCTCTTGTTCTTCTCCCCATTGGAATTTGCCTCTCTTCAAACATTCAGTAATAAGAGTAGTAAGGGTACTGAAATTTCTTACAAATCTCCTATAAAAAGTAGCCAAACCATGAAAACTCCACACCTCAGAAATTGTTTTTGTAGCCGGCTATACTCTGATAGCTCGTACCTTCACTTCATCCACCTGAATGCCTTCTTCTCCAACCACAAAACCCAAAAATAACAGATTGTTGGTACAGAAAGTGCACTTCTTCAGGTTAACGTACAATTTATTTTCCTATAAAGCTCCCAAAACTTGTCTCAAATGTACAAGATGTTCTTCTTTGGTCCTGCTATATATCAAATATCATCAAAATACACCACAATAAAAGAACCAATAAAAGGACAGAGAACCTGGTTCATAAGCCTTATAAAGGTGCTGGGTGCATTAGACAACCTGAATGGCATCACCATCCACTCATATAACCCATCCTTGCTCTTAAAGGTTGTTTTCCACTCATCCCCTAGCTTAATTCAAATCTGGTGGTAACCACTTCGAAGATCTATCTTTGTAAACACCTTGGAACCTTCTAGCTCATCAAGCATGTCCTCCAGACGAGGGATAGGAAACCTGTACTTCATAGTTATCTTATTTATGGCCCTGCTATCAACACACATCCGCCATTGATTGCACTTCTTAGGAACAAGGAGGACTGGAACTGCGAAAGGACTCATACTCTCACGAATAAACCCTTTCTTCAGCAAGACTTCAATTTGCTCCCTTAAATCTCATTCTCCTTAGGACTCATGCGGTAATGGGGTAGATTTGACAAGCTAGCTCCAGGAACCAAATCAATCTGATGCTGAATGGCCCTCATAGGTGGAAACTCGTTGGGCAGCCCACCTCAAACTCTCCCAACATATTCTGCACTTCCTTAGGGATCACCATATCTTCCTTTTTCGCAGTCAACAATCCTTTAATCGCCATTGGACAAATAACTTCAGATTCTTTAAAGGCTTCCTCCATCTCAAATTCACTGCTAGACAAGGTCAGAAAACTCTCCCCTTTCATTACACCAGATCTCTCAAATTGATAAACGGGAGCCATGGCAATTTTATGACTATTCCACATAAACATCATCACATTATCTTTACCTTTGTAAGTCACATCCACATCATATTGCCAAGGACGTCCAAATAAAATATGACAAGCATCCATATCAATAATATCACACAGAACTTCATCTTTATAATGCTCACCAATGGATACGGGTACTTTGCAGGACTCAGCAACTGAACTTGTGGACCTTTCTTGACCCACCCCAGAGAATAAGGTGCATCATGAGGCTGCGTAGGTAACTGTAAATACTCCACCAACTTTCTGGCTACAAAATTTTCGCAGCTCCCATTATCCACAATCAGATTGCATACTTTGTTATTAATGGAACAAAGTGACCTGAAAATATTGCGCTGCTGCCCATCTTCCTTAGGAGATACTAAGATCCTCTGCAACACAATATTAACCTTTTTAGGAGACTCCTCCACTGCAAACTCAACCCCTTCATATTCATCACCTCTTCCAACTTCTTCATCATCTTCATCATAATCATCCATAAGAGCAAGTTTGTCTCCTCTCAGGACACACATTAGATCTATGCCCAGGCTTGTTGCATCTAGAGCAGATTTTTGTTATAGGCCTCGCATAAGGATCATTAGGCTTCTGATTTTTGGGACCCTATTTTGAGCACCACTAGAACTGCTAGAATCGATAGTTCCTCTAAATGGAGGATTGGAAGCCCTATGAGCACTCTCTGTATTCTGCTGTATGGCTTTACCCTTGCCAGCTGAGGAGTTCACCAACTCTGTGCCCTTTTGATAGGTATACCTATGGAAGGAAGAAGCTCGTGAAGGTTTCTCTAATAATTTTGCTTTCAATGTTAGGCTTGAAGCTTTTGTCACAGTCTACACAGTTTCCCATCCGATTTTCTCCTGAATGGCTAGCTTCAACCCACGGATATAGCGAGTCACCTTCTGACCTTAAGTTTCTCCTAGTTCATTACGCTCTGAATAGCGTAAGAACTCAGCAGTGTACTCAGCCACCGTCCTAGTACCTTGAACACATTCAGTGTACAACCTGTACAGAATCTGCTCATAATCATCTGACAAGAATCTCTCCATCATAAGCTGTTTCATTCTTCGCCATGTTTTAACCCCCTGCTTCCACTGCTTCTTCCGAGTATTCTGCAACTTATCCCACCAAACTGCAGCAGTACTCTTCAATTGCCGGGCAACATGCTTAACCTGCTTGTTTTCAGGCACCTCCATAATCTCAAAGAATCTATCGACCTGAAGCTGCCAATCCAGATAATCTTTCTAACCCAAGTTGCTCAAAAAGAAAGGAATTTCAGCCTTGACTTTGTAATCTTGGTCTACTTGTCCTTGTTGTTCATGTTGCACAATTTATTCTTCAGAATCAGATTTTGAATTATCAACAACTTCACCACATGGAGCCCTAACTCGCTGGCCTCCTTCCCCGCCTTTGTTCTGATTGTTGTTTTTGTTGTTGTTTTTCCTCCCTCCTAACAATCCACGAATTTCTTGATTACACGCATTTTTATGCATGTTATCGTATCTAAAACACTAGAAATAAGCTAATCCTTGAGCAATTATAATGTAATTAATCCAATTTTATTTATTGTGTAGGAAATAAGCGCAGTTTTGGTTCAAAAGAATTGTACAAAAATGGAGCTAATTGGAGTTATCGACAAAAAGATGAAGAGTTAACATTGGTCAACCGGTCAATACAAGCAAATTTGTGAAAATCATTGGTTTGAGCTTGGCCCCAAACAATAGGGTGGTCGTACTTGAGAAGTATCCACCTTGACAAGATCATGTTCTATATGGACCGACAATGAAGTCCTTGAACAAAGCGCTCGCTAGGGAGGCAACCTTAGCACATCATCGGTAGTATTTATTTCTTAGTTTACTTTTATTGTGAATAAAGCTTTTGAGTCATTTTTGGGGGGATGGGAGGTGTATGGAGTTGAACATGTGAAGGAGAATTATTTTGGTAATGAGTAGTTTCTGTCCAAAATATTCAGTTGAGTTTGGGTGACTATAGATTCTAGTATGCATGATATTTTGAGCTAAAATTTTCTTGGGATATTTTCCTATATTTCTACTATTCTGTGCCAAAATTTCAGCCTCTTTAAGTCACTGGAACTCAAGTTATTTAGTGATCAATGCAAGGGGGTCAGAACAGAGACAGCTACTGTAGAGTGACTTTGAGAAGCTACACCCTTTTAATATAAAGCAATTTAGAGCTAAAATTTTTCAGAGATGTATCTTCACATGTCCTCTATATGCTAGTAAATATTTTTTTATTTGAACCTTCCTAACTTCAGATATAGTGTTCCAAGTGACAGAGATCAGAAACAGGGCACAACAGAAACTGCAGAACATAACAGTGAGTTTGGAGGCCAACGATTTTTGACTCAGAACTTATATTTCAGTGAAATTTTACCTTATGGTAACCTTATGAGTCTAGTTTCATATTAGGTTGGTTTCACCCTCTTTGGACCTCGGTAACTTCAGATAGTGCAGTATTGGTGACTGAGGATCAGCAGCAGACTTCATTACAAGTTGGCAGTTTTGACCAGCTATAGTTTTCATCTCAATTGGAGATAGGTGGATCACTTTATATGGATAGAAAGCTCTCTGAGTCTACTTTCCAATTCAAGGGCTCTCACTTACGTTTCACTTTCTGATTTTGAGATATGGGTATTAAAAGATAGAAAGGTCATTGTTGGAATTTCCCTGCACTCACTAGTTTGTGTTCACTTGGGGTGATTGGACTTCTTTACGCTTCATTTCATCTTTGAAGGATAATCTATGGGCAGTCGTGGAGTGTGTTGAATGTATTCAAGGCCATGATCTTAATGGAGAACCCTTGTCCTTATTCTTTGATGGGCTATTTATGACACATTGCTCTTTGGACATTATATCTTTCTCGATGGAGTTGATCTTTCATGAGCACCTGGAGCTAACTTGGAGCATTTATTAGTCAAGGCCTTGTACCTTGAGATTGGTGTCTCATATTTGTCTTCTCCGAAGGTCGTGAGCAATGGAGGCCTACGAAGAGGGTTTTCCGTATCTTTTCTCTGCATTTAGTTTAGTATATTTCTGTGTAGGTTTTTTATGGACCTTCGCACGTACTTCACTCTCATTCCTAAATCCAACACGGATTTTAGCTTTCGAGCTCACTTTACAACATTGAGGACATGTTGGTTTTAAGTGTGGGGGTGAGGGCTCGGGCGCCCTATAAAATAAAAAAGTAATAAAAAAATTATTAGCTTTTTGTAATTAGAATTAAGTGGTTAATGCCTTTTCTAACCCCAATGACGAGCCATGGACT
Source organism: Rosa persica (assembly GCA_025331145.1). Lineage (NCBI taxonomy): Eukaryota > Viridiplantae > Streptophyta > Magnoliopsida > Rosales > Rosaceae > Rosa > Rosa persica. The sequence goes on along the minus strand of WFKR01000101.1, from coordinate 532,229 downwards.
TAACTTGTTGTGATTGTGGATAGATTGAGCATGATATAGGACCATGAATTTTTTTTGTAATTGAGTGAAACATTTTTCCAATCTGATTATTTTAGGAGTCGTTCACGGTGTTGAGGGTAGTGGTAAGCGTTGCAGTAAGGGAAGCGGTAAGAGCATCAAGATTCGCTCCTGTAACATCACCCATCGCTACTAAGGTAAATAGGAGAGACAGGGAAGACCTGCTCTGATACCACCGACGCAGTCAGAAGTAACCCTAGGTTTACAAGCAATAAACCTAAAACAAGAATTCTGGAGTCCACCAGAGATAAATGAGAAAACTCTCAAATTTGATTGATAATATGATAAAAGATAGGTTCTGCTGCCGTTTAAGGTTACTTATATATGGGAAAAGAAACCCTAGAGTGACTAACAATGAAACCCTAAAGCCCACGGGTAAGAACAAAACAAATCCAAAACAAACTAGAAAACAGAAAATTCTGAAAAATAGTAAAATGCAGTTTTGAGGTCCTAAACGACCTTGAAAGCCTGAAAAAGCCCACACGTTGTGGCAAAGTGATGAGTTTTGTTCCTGGCGTCATTCCCTTTTTGGAAAGCTATAGCAATCGCGATTCCGACACTAAATGCCAAAGTTGCAGCAAACCGGGTTTTCCTCATTTTCCATTGAGCTGTTCTTCAATTCTTATCACCATCCGCTCTACATCACGGACTATGAGTTTGATCAGTCTTGTGATTTGTTTATCAGCAACACTAATTGCCGGTCTATCTACTCAACCTCAACAATCTGCTAAGGTACACTCTCTAGTTCGGACTCTTCTACTCGCGTTATTATTTGATGCTTGATAGGAGCATAATGTGTGATATTTATATTAATATTTCCTTTCATTTTGTCATGCTATTTCTATTAATAGAAAGTATTAATGTTTGTTTTATTGTTTTAGGATTCTTGTGGAGTAAAGGAGAAAAGACGCATGAAAGGCGTATCAATTTTTGGTGCCGTTGTCGGGAATTGAAAAATCACTTGTTTTTACATTTTATACTTGTTAATATATATTTGTTTGAATTTTTCTATACAAATTTATGTTAATTACACATGTATATTCTTGTGATTATTCCATCCATTTGTTTAGCTTGTATTTCGTACAAGAAGCGAGTTCAAGTGAATGGCCATCGCTTGAAGCTCTATTATAAAGTTTTTGTGGAGCATGATGTGGAGGAAGTACCCCTCCAATACCCCACAATCTGAGGACTAAATGGAGGTACCGTCTGGCTAAAAGACGTTAAATTCAAGCGCTTCTTGGGAGGCAACCTAATGAATGGAGGAGAACGATTGCAGCATTCAAGCTTCAATTTCTAAGGATGCTGTCTTTATTCCTTTTATTCTATTTCTTTGTTTAACGTTTTTAGTTTTTGTGCAGGTTCAATAGGTAAGGAAAGTATGAAAAAACGTCACCTTTTGTGCAAAACAGAGTCCAGCCGTGATGGATTAAAAGCCCTCTGAGTCTGGTTTCTAACAGTTTTGACAGATCCAGATTTGAGGTTGTTATGCTCCTGCAATTCCAGTTTGAATGCAGCAAGGTCAGCACAGGAAAACAGAAAACTGTGCAGTTGTGTCACATAAAAGGAAAGACAGAGAATACTTCCCGTGGTCCAAATGAGGAGTTCTTTAATGGAATTAAAGCTCTATGTGTGTACTACATGAATCCCAAAAATCTCTTCCATTGGACCAGTGATGCTCTGGGAATAAAGGTTTGAGTGGGTAAAGGTCATTCTGGCAGATTTTCTGTTCAATTTCCTGCTTTTTCTCTAACTTTGCAGGGCTATAACTTTCACACCGCTTGGAGTTAGAAGGTGTTTCACATATGCACAGAAAGCTAGCAATGTCAACTTTCACCTCCAGGTTGTATCTCAGTCATCTGAAGCTGTATCAAAAAGTTATGTGGGCTGAAACATGGGCTGACGACACAAATTTGTGGTTTCAAAAGATGCAAAAAGATAATTTCTTCCTTTTTTGCTCTCAACTACTTCTTCCTTGAAGTCAATTTAGCCTGGAGCTTATGTCAGGAAGTCAAGGCCTTATGGTCTCGTGGTTGGAGTCTTTGTTGTCATCTCCAAAGGTTGTGAGCATGGGAGGTCTACAAACAGGAGATTTTCTATACACTTTCACTTTTCTACCTTTAAATCTTGTGATTTCCTTTCTTTACGCTTCTATTATGCCTTGTTTGATTTACTTTTTCAGACATTGAGGGCAATGTATGATTCAAGTGTGGGGGAAGGGAATTTGTCAAATTTGAGTCTCATTGAAAAAAAAAAAATTTAAAATTTTCATTAGTTATTTCCTTTCTTTTAGCATATTTAGTTCTTGTTTTCAATTTTTGTTTTGTTTTTGGAGTCTTAGGTTGCCTTTCAACTATCTAGAATGAATTTAATCTCTGAAATTATAGATAAAAGAGGATCAAAATATTGAGATGATGTTAAAATAATTCTTTGGTTAATTGTGATATATATTAAGCATATGATTATGTAGTAGATGTGGTTTTTGTTGACCTTGGTACAGAATTATGAGCATGTTGATGATGAGTTTTGATTCATAATAACCCTTGTAAGAATTTGAGCCTGTTTGCCATTCTTTGTGAGTGTTTATTGAAAATTATACTCTTATTTTTCTTGGCGATGATTAGTGATCTCATTATCTTTCTCTTTGATTGACTATTTACCACAGATTTAGTTTAACGGACTCTAAAGATTAGTAAAACTTGCTCTTATACTGGTCAAAACTTTTATCAATACATGTCTTTGATTTTGGAAAGGATAAAGTCACCTGTGAACTTTCACCAAAGCCAAAAATAACCTGAGTCCCCAATTGTGTACACAAGATGTACATCCCCTAGTTTAACCCCTTTGAGCCTATATTTGAACCTTTTCTTTCATCACCCTCAATATTCCTAACTCTTCAACCTTAGTATAGTTATATCCCTACCCTTGTTCTAGAGATTTAGTGGAGTTTTAACTGTGAGACAAGGTACCGCCAAGGATGATGAAGAATATGAGAAAGAATAAGTGTGGGGGTAAGACTTGTCCATGAGAAAACAAAAAATATATGTATGCCGAAAGAAAGAGAGAAAAAAAAAAAGAATGAAAAAAATATGTACGGCAATGGAGGAAAACAAAAAGTGAAAGTATTTATGGATTTTAGTTCCCCCATTGTGGATAAGGAGTTTTCTTTTGAAGTGAAGGCCTAAGTACGATGAATTTGGTCTTTGTCATATTCCACAAGTGTTCAAAGGAAGGTTAGAATGAAGCAAGGGCCTAACACAATGAAATCTGACCCTTAATGAAGACACACACAAGAAGCTTAACGTCGCAAGATGCTTTGGTGAGTATATGAAGACTTCTCAATGCTTCAATGAAGGCTCCTCTAGGTTTTTAGAATACTTTGTGACTTTTCCTTACCCTTTCATTTCTTTAAACCCTAAACCTTGGCCCTATTACAACCTTGAATGAAGACCTTTTTGATCTATAAGATGGGCAGCCTTTGATCTGTGGAGATTGGTTACAAGAGTTGAGCATATGGTTCGGTCCGTTTGGCAAGTAGTTGGTATCCTTCATAAGATAGTAAAAGAAAAAAGTATATATAAATTATCATCTCTCACATATATTTGAGTGAAAAAACGTTTAAGCATTAGTCTTGATCGGAGGGAAGAAAGAGTGGTAAATCATGTGAGGTAGAATCATACTTGTTGGATACATGCTGAGCTCCACCCATCACCATTGTCACCCCCGTGTTTTACATGCTTATATGTGGTATATATGTTTTAATTAACTGCCAAATTACTCATGATTGACTCTTGGTTGCTTGCTAATCTTGATGCTATCAAAGTAAGATATTTATGAGACAACAATGTTGAAGGCATAGTTTGTTTTGAATCTTTTGACTCTATGTTTTGTTTTCTTTGTTTTGATTTTGCTAAGGGACTAGCAAAAGCTAAGTGTTGGGGTATTTGGTAGGAGCATAATGTGAGATATTTATATTAATATTTCCTTGCATTTTGTCACACTATTTCTATTAATAGAAAGTATTAATGTTTGTTTTGTTGTTTTAGGATTCTTGTGGAGTAAAGGAGAAAAGACGCATGAAAGGCGTATCAATGCAATGATAATTTTTTATTGTCTTTTCATTCTTTTTCATACTACCGTGAATAGGATATGAAACTTGTCCATTTACTTTTTCCGTTATTTACTATTTCTACTAACTGAATATACTCTACTGCTTTTGCTACAATAGCAAATGCAAAGACAGAGAAGGAGATGAGGAAAGGGGAAGTTTGGCCCAAGATGATCAATCTAGATATAATGTGATATTGATTATAAACCATTGTCAGGTACTTGTAATTTGTTATGCAATCTATCTTTTCAAATCTCAGGGTCAAGAGGATATTGGCTCATATTTGTTGCTATACATAGTTACTGGATGAATTTTAGTGATTATTCAAGTTGTTTACTTGCTTGATGGATCGGTGTTTTCAACCACATTTTCTTTTGTAGTTTCAATTGCTAATGATTATTTCCTTTGTGACAGGAATTCATAATGTTTCAGCTGTCTCGCAAGGGGTATGATCCAACTAAACAAGAGATGTATCAGTTGGCTACTATCACTATCGGTCTCGCTTATATGAAAAATGGGCGAAGGTAAGAGGGAAGACCGGGTGTGCTGACCTTCAACGCTCCGATGCCTAAGTCAGTATCGTATAAGATAAAGATAATGGAAAGTGATAGTAGAACAATTACCTCTTTGGGTTGTTGGAGATGACCTTAATGTAGCAGGTTTGTGGGAGCTTGGTTTCGTTTCTTTCGGTGTGGGACGCTCAGGGTTCTCGATATCTCCCCGAGGGGTATTGAAACCCTCGGCTGGGAGCTTATCTCGCTTGTATATTAGCGATATGAGTCTTGTGCCTCCGATACTTGTGCTTAAGAGGTATGTTCATACCAACAAGTCCCCCAAGTCCCCGGTCAAGAGTTCTCTTGGGTGGGGAGTTTGTCTTTGGCAAAAATATCGGAAGTGCAAGGTGAGTTCACGCCACGCGGCTTCCTTACAGCCATTACCCCTAGTCCTCCAAGTCCCCAGATAAGAGGAGTCTTGGCTGGGGTAAGGAGATCGTTCTCGCAATTGTCTGTGTGTCGCTATCGCGAATCGGTGGTAGGGTTTCATATGTCTTTTGGTGCAAATGTTGTGCCCTGGTGACCCGTGTAGTGCTTTCATTCATTTTTCTCGTACGGGAAGCCCGGTGTACTGGAGTCCGGAATGTGTAATAATGGCATAGTGGTGAGGAGTCCAGGTGACGGCGCATAACTTCTGCAACTTTTAAGGATGTCAGACACGTGGTGAGATCTGGTGTAGTCGTTCTTGCACGTCCAACGGTCCCTGTACTCTCGAAGTCCCTATATAAGGACAGAGGAGAGATATAGAGGTGGTTTCTCTTCCTGTGTTCTTATTGGAGATTGGAGTAAGAACTGGGTGAAGTTGGAGCCATTAGTGTAAAGAAAGCTTGGAACTTTCGGGAGGTGGTCGGAATTTTCATGTTGTAGGCTTCGTTGTCTCTATTTCCATTGAGGAGTGAATAGGTATGCTGTCTCTTGACCTTTGTGGGTTAGTCTGGGGGGTGTTTGTGTGCGTGGGTTTTGTTAAGGGGATCATATTCCAGGAGTGAGATTTACCTGCGGGTTCTGGGTTGCGGTAGGTCAGGTGAGGTTTTGGAGAGGGGAATTTCGGGTTGAGCTGGGTTTTCCGTTGTGGCTCCGGGTAGGTTGTTGAGATTTGAAATTTTACGGGGGAGGGTCGAGGAAGGGGATAGATAGGAAGCGATTGACGACTTTTTTGTATCGCTTGCAGTATGGCGCGGGAGAACCGCTGTAATGGTCCTCTCGTGTAGGGGAATGAGCTGCTCACGGTGGTGTCGGTGCTTCTCGCGGGGGTGGTGAGGGCGTTCCCCAAGGGGGCACTGTGGGCTGTTCCCGAGGGAGTGGTGAGGGATTGTCTGGTGGAGTTTCGAGTAGGGTTGGACAGCCCATAGGTTCCGATATGCCTGAGGTGGAGAATGTTAACGTATTGGAGATTCCGCGTATGCCACGGGAGCGGTTGCTCCTTGGTGATATGCCTATCGACTAGCTAGGCCCAAGTATGACGGAGGAGCAGATCGCCGAGATGAGGACCACCTGGGCAATTCCGGACAGCATCTTGTTGCGCCTTTTGAGGGATGGTGGATGTTTTAGCCACCCCGAGGTGGGGTGGGCATGTTTTACGAATACCAGCTCAAGTGTGGGTTGACGTTCCTGATACTTGAGGAGCTGTAGTATCTATTGTCATACCCGAATGTATAGCTGGGGTAGCTATCGCCAAATGCACTGAGGCAGTTGATGAGGGTATTGCTGCTGTGGAAGCTCAGTAGACTGCTATGCCTCAGCATTGGCGAGTTTAATTCTATGTTTAAGATGCCATACTCGACGATGACTGGCGATAGCGGATTGGTAAATTTTAGGGCATGTGGTCGCATGGTTATTGAGGACCTACCTTCAAACATTTACGCTCGCTGGCGGGGATGGCCCTGCCTGGTTGGAGGCCGCTGGCAGAACCTGGACATGGTGCATCAGGTTCCGACCCATCTCTAACCCATCTGTGAGTATCGTGATTGCATTTTTGCATTTTTGGTGAACTTTTCCTTTGGTGTGTGCTAATAGCATGTCTTTGTATCGTAGTGAGGCAGGACGTTGACCTGACCATGCTGGAGTGAAAACGTGTGGCGAGGGTGATGGGTGCATTTCCCAGGGGAGCGAGGGGGTTCTATCGGCTTTGTAGGCTCCCGATATACGAGAGGTTTCAGTCGGGGAGGTGTCCGGGTGAGGGGTTCTTTTTTTTTTTTTTTTGGTGTTTGATCGATTGTTCGTTGGGTTGTGGCCTCGCTAACATTGTTTATGTATGTTACAGCGGATATGCCGAATGTGGGCCCTAGCAAGAGCTACGCCTTGTACGCCAAAGTCGATCCTGATACCATTATCCAGGGGTTGTTGTGAGAATCGAAGACTGCAAGGCGAGTTGATGTTGATCTCCCGGATAAGGTGCGTGTGACTGATCATCGGGTGAACATGTTGTTGCCCGATGAGATATATCTGAGGTTTCCTGATACTGTTCTGGAGTATCTCAACCAGCAAGCCGAGGAGAAGGCTAGTGCCGAGAGGCATGAGGCTCAAGTTGCTCGGGAATCGGCTTCAAGTCCCTAGGGGCCACCTATGCCAGTGGGTGAAGTGGATGAGCATCCTTAAATAGTTGGCGAGCATCAGTCACCCGCGGTTGAGGCTCCTAAGGTGCAACTGGAGTCTAGAGAAGGCGTGATTGGGGGTGCCCAGGTTTTCGAGTTGGAGGCCCATGGTTAGGTTGGCGAGGGACGGGGTCGGGTCGAAGAAAATGACTGCATCGTCACTTAGGCTCGGGAGTCCCCCAGTATGTGTGAGTGTCGACACTTGTAGGGACAAGAGGTCTCGGACTGAGAATGTATCACGCTCGAGGTCGACAAGTAGGGACTGACGGGGTTCGCGCGATGAGGTTGCCAGGGGTCTCATACGCACCCTGGGCGAGATTGGAGTTACCGACGGTGCCATCCTACATATGGTTGCCGACTTGCAGAACTGTCATCGTAACCGTAGTCGTGCGGATGCTGAAGATCAGCCCCTGGGGTATCGGGAGGCTCAAGAGAGGCTGATGAGGGTATGTATCGCTATGAGTTTGTATGGTTTGTTTATTTCTTTCACGTAGGTATGCTGACACCATGGTGTACTGTGCAGGCTGTGAACATGAATTACCATGTCTCAGCCGAGTTTGTAGTCCACTTTGGTTGGGAGATAGCCCGACTGGAGATGGAGCTGAATGCCGAGAGGAGGCGGGCACGCGAGCTTCAGAGTGCATTAGACCAAGGCCAGATGGAGTGCAAGGATATGATCGAGCAATTGATGAAGGGATCGCGAGGAGGATGGAGTTGGAGAGATCACTCGCAGCGGAGGAGGCTAGTCGTCAAGAGGCTGAGGATGCTATAGCTTCGCTGAAGAAGTCCAACTTGGATCTGACCGAGAAGCTACAACAGGTGGAGGATGGCCTTAAGGCGGTGGATCAGGTTAGGGCCCCGGTTAGCGAGGCTGAAGAGCGCCTGCAAGAGTTGGAAAGGCAAGTCCGGGATCGCAATGTCAAGTTAGAGCTTCGCGTGGCTGCTCTGGAGAGTTATGCTCATTTTCTCTATCGTGTAGTGGAATTCGACGGGCAGGTTGGTACTCTGCAAAGGGAGGTTGACCGTTTGCGAGACGTCGACCTCGAGACGGGCGAGAGGGAGGCAGAGATGGAATGACTAAGGAAGGAGTTAGCTGAGCAGCAAACTCGGGCCAATAGCTTTGTCGATGACTGCATACGCTTGTGCGCCGCGCCGAGACACATTTTGACAAACTCCATAAGGCTAAGCGGGATGGCGCGAATAAGGCAGTGGACTTCTATCTCTTGTTAGACCACTTTCAAGAGAGGATGAACAATGCCTTCTCGGTTGGAGCCCTGCATTCGATCAGAGATGGTATCGCTACCGGTTGGATTGATCAGGAGAAGATGGTTAGGGATATGCAAGCTAAGAGGGCGGCGAGATAGCATGCCAGTACCGCAAGTGATGCTCGAGGTGCTGGGGTTGTGATCCAGGCGCAAGTTGTACCAGAGCATGTGTCATGACAAGCTGGGGATCGTGAGGCAAAGGCACTATTGGTGAGTGGGAGGCCCGCGGGGATACCGAGGTAGAGGTGTAAGGTGAAAATGTTGGAGAGCGAGATGGAGCGGGGGAATGAGACCGAGCAAAGCAACAGACGCATAGTGCCAAGGACGAGACTTAGCTCCTGCACTGTTTTGTTTTGTTTTTTTTTTTTTTTTTGTGTGCTAGCGGTAGGCTTGCTTTCCATGTAAATATGGTAGATTTTCTCAAGACATTAACCGATTGGCCTGCTTTTTGGTATGCCCGTTTTGCATTGGGACCTGAAATTTTATGGGGAGTAGACAGTGTTGGGCGATAGTCCCCCGTGCATTGAATATATTTATGCTTTGTTGATTGGTTGCTTTTTCATTATTACAGGTCATTAAAGCGATGCGACGACTGGTCGCCTGGAGATGGTTGGTGGCGGTAACACTCCTCTATAAATAAGCAGAAGGGGGGGTTGTTTTCATCACATTTTCAACATGGCATTCTCTTTGTTTTTCATTGTGCTTCTACTTCTGAAATCTTTCCTTCCTTCCGTTAGTTCGCTTTTTCTAGAATTCTGGGCTTTATCTTAATCTCACCTTGGGTTGTGGGCTTTATAGCCTAATCTCACAAGGATTCGGCTTCATCACCCGTTTGGGGATTGAGCAATCTGTGCCCCTGCAAAACTGAAAGCTTGTCCAAGTGAGAAACCCAAGGACTAAGATCCCTGGAGGTGCGGCTGGCTACAACGATGGAGATCGGGTGGTGATATGGCGGAGAGTGGTGCGGTGTAACTGCCCCCAGTCTTTCCCATCGGAGCTCGGCCAGCCTATCAATCCTCCAATTCAGCGATCTTCTTCTGGAGATCCTCTCTTTCCAGAGAATCACACTTGGTTGGAGCCAGCTTGTATCGGACTCGGGAGTGCGAGCGAAGATGATTGCATATGTATTGCATTCGTGTGCTATGACGTGTATCGCATTTGTATTAATAACTAACATGTTATCATTGTGTATTGTATTTGTATGGAGTATCAATTGATGTATTGCTATTGGCCGCAAAGCCAATCATAATGAACTTTCGTTTTGGAGAATGTATCGCCATTTTATGCTATCGCCCCTTTCATTTATGTATGTTTTTCATTATGTATCGCTTTGTCATTGTGGTAGAGTGCGAGTGTGGGCGCTGCATTTTATGGCAAGGCTTTGCAGTGTAGTATCGGTATCTTGGGCGAGAGCGAGTGCCGGATCCCTGACATTGGGCGATTTTACTTGGCGTGGCATCTCGTCGGTGTTGGCTATTGCTGCCTTGTATCGCATATCATGGCAGTTCATAAGGAGGATTCATGAATCGCGATGGGTCGCTCAACGTTGACATTCGTTCGTGGAGATGTGTCGCCTATCATTCAGTCATAGTGGAGTATCGCATATCATTCATTCATTGATGGCGGAGTATCGTGGAACGTGAACATTCATTCATTGATTCATTCATGGAGATGTATCGCGTAACGTTACATTGCGTAGTGTTAACATTCATTGATAGGAGCATCCATTCATTCGTGGCGGGATATCGCGTAACGTTAACATTCATTCATTCATTCATTCACGTAGATGTATCGTGTAACGTTAACATTCATTCATTCATTTATTCAAGGAGATGTATCATGTAACATTAACATTCATTCATTCACATAGATGTATCGCGTAACGTTAACATTCATTGATAGGAGCATTCATTCATTTATGGTGAGATATCACGTAACGTTAAGATTCATTCATTCATTTGATCGTGATTAGCAGCACAAGGGTTTGCGAGGGACAACGTGGTGCTGTATCAGCGAGGCCATGAGCGATATCGCATTGGAATTAGAGATGCATAGGCAATAGATTGGGATTGCTATACAGCGTGCACATGCCTGTTGCGTGTTAAGATGGGCAGATGGTAGTAAAATGTTTGACCGATCATAGATCAGATGACGATAATCGTAGGTGTTTACCGAGTGGAGAACTGTGGTCAGTAAAAACATTGCATTCATTGTGAGAGAGTTTCGTTTGTTGCAAATAGCACATCATTCATTAATGCACAAAGGCAGTTGCAAAATACATTGACCTAGAAAGATAAAAGGGAAATGGTGTTGGTGCTTACATTTGCATGGAGGGGGGGATAGCGAGGTGGAGCTAGCGAATAGGCGGTGTAATTCTCTATTTGGGATAGTAGCGGAGGTGTTGTGCATTCCATGGATGTGGGAGAATGATGCCGTCTGTTCCCCTTAAGTAGAAGGTGGTGGGTCTGATGGCCACAGTGATCTCGTACGACCCTTCCCCAGGTGGCCTTGAGTCCTGTTGGGGTTGGCATTGATTTGATGCCTAAAATGCAACTTACACACAACAAGGACACGGTCATCAAAGAATTGGGAGATATTTAAACCTGGAAATATCGTACCTCGGGGATCATGAGCTAACTCAAATCCAATGGTTTATGGGTCATAAAAGTCACTTACTAAACTAAAAGAAAAATTGTAAAATGGCTAAGTGAAACACCAAGTCTCACACATGCACGGCTTAGGTCTCCCGAAGCCAAAAAGTAGCCAAGAACTCACCAAAATAAATTGGTAGGCTCAAGGCCTTATGGTACTTAGAATGAAAAATGTGAGCAAATATTTGGGGGAACTAATTTTCGGTTTTGGAAATTAAAAACTAGAAAACTAAAATTTGCAAAAAGTTAAAGTGCTAGAAATTTAAAGGTTTGGAAAACAATGGACAAAATTTGGGTATTAAGGCATCCACTCTAGCAATCATTTAACGTAACAACACAATTTTTTTGGCACACAACAAAAGGGAAATGGCGCAATCCCTAACTCTAAACCGGACTAGGGCCTTAAGAGTGATAATGCAAATCCGGACTAGGGCATTCACATTCTCATAGTACAAAAATAATGTAAATCCAGGTTAGGGCATTCACATTCTCATCACACACACATTAAGACCGGACTAGGACTCCTAACATGCATAAAATGGAATTAAGTCAATTTTTAGAGACTAACAATTTGCTCATGACAACATGCTCATTCATAAAATTAAGCCACTAATTAAATGAATTTTATGATGAGGACAAGAACTAGTCATAAATTTGGCTAATTTCTATAACAAATTCCCATCGAAAATTATGCAAAGTCATAAACAAAAACCACAACACACTTTCATTAAGCACCAAAAATTAATGTCATTACATGGTAAAAGTTGCTAGGGCTTCATGCCCTAGACCCAAATAAGAAACTACTCACGATCCATCAACATACCCACAAAGAAATTCATCAATTACAAGAAATTAAAGCAAGAAGAGAGTAAAGAAAAGAGAGAGACCAACACTAATCACAACAACACTAGAGAGTGAGCATGACTAGCTTGGAATTACACTCTCTCTTGTACCTATAAATCCGGAATTATGAAGGATTGATCAACTTTGGGTGAGTGATGATGAAGAATAGTTGAGAGGAGAGCGAGTAATGATAGAGAGAATAATGGGTAATCGAAGGAATGGTGATGAATAGATGAGAGGTGAGAGAGAGAGAGATCGTCGTCTTGGTGGTAGAGGGTAGGAAGAAGAAGATGGGTTGGCATTCATGTGTGGAAGAGAGCTATTAATTGGTGTGCCTCCTTTTTGTGGTTGAGAGAAAAAGAAAGGATCATGGTCATGTGCTGCACGTGACCAGAGAGAAAAACAAAGGAAAATGATGGCTGAGACGTCATCAGCATGCCATCCCACAATTAAGCATAATCGTTTAGGGTGATGTCATGATGACATCATCCATTAGTGCGTGTGTGAATATATATCTTTTTTTTTTTTTCTTTTCTTTTTTCTTTCTTTTTCTTCTTCTTTTCGTCTTCTCCTCTTCTCCTTTCAATATAGTTTTGCACTTAATCGCGGAGACAATTAGATTCCGCTTCCTTGACGGCATTGACCAGGGTTGATCCGCATTGTCTATTTCATCCTTTTGTCGGAAAAATCCAATTTGCTCCAATTTCGCCTCATTTTATCATGATTTCCGTAACTCCGCTTATCACCTATAAATAATTAAAAATGGATTAATTATATAATAATTGATTTAAAGATTAGCTCAATTCTAGTATTTAGAGTGCAATTACGTGTATAGAAATGTATGTAATCAAGCATTTTCTCTTTCATCACCCAGTCCCCGACGGAGAGGAGGCGAGGCATGACCCTGGCATTATAATAGCGAGTGATGCGCTGTGTATTGTTGATATTGCAGAGATGGGCTCGCTCGCGGCGTTCCTCCTGGAGGTCGAAGTCTAGGCTCAACCCTTCTGAGTTGGTAAGTGGGTCGAAGCATGCGACCCTCTCGCTGTGAACCTCCTGCTCGACAGAAAGGGGATTCGTCATTGGCCTCTGTTGGGGTCGTCCTGATCGCCCACAATACTTCGGGCAACTTCTCTGCCCATAAGCCCTTGGCATCATCTAGCCTCTTCTTTAAATTCTGCTTGATTGTCTTATTGACATATTCGACTTGGCCGTTTGTCTTTGGGTGTGCGGGGGAGGCGTATCGGATCTGCATGCCGTATTGGCCAACGAAGTCCCTAAGTGTATCTTTATTAAACTGGGCACCGTTATCGGTGATGATTATCTCAAGGATTCTAAATTGGCAATAGATGTTCTTCCACAGGAAGTTGATGACCTTGGCGACTGTGATCGTGGCTAGGGACTCGGCTTCGACCCACTTGTAGTGCACGACGACAATGGCAAACTTAGCTGGCCGGGTGCTGTGGGGAATTTGCTAATGAAATCGAGGCCCCATTGGCAGTATGCCCAAGGGCCGATGATGATCGAAAGAAGTACCGATGGCGCCAGAGAAGAGTTGGTGAACTGGTGGCATTTAATACAGGCGCTAGTGATACGCTTTGCGTCTTGCTCGATTGTGGGCCATAGTACCCTGTTCGCAATGCTTTGAATGCTGGATTTCTCGCGTCCACGTGATTGCGGTAAACTCCGCTATGTAGCGATAGCACAACTCACGGTCCCTCATCAAGGGAGATACATTTCAACAGGGGGAAGGACATTCCTTTCCTGTACAGTTTGCCTTCTCAGACCGTGTGTAACGTTGCTCATCTGCGGAGCCTGGTGGCGATAGTCTTGTCCTGGGGCTCGATACCCTTGGAGAGGTAGTCGATGAATGGGTCCATCCACGAAGGCGGGTGCTCGCTCTCGGTCAGAAAAATTTTCGAGAATACCTTATCGATACTTGGCTTATCCAAATTAAATTCTATGGATTTTTAGAAATGATTTCTCGGTCATGGGAGTGAGTACGAAGCTTGGAGAAGTTGTGCAATTAATTCAAATGATTTTATTTTCAAAAACGAACGTTATTTAGGGAGTTGTGAAAATCGACATTTTATACATTCAGAATTTGAGAAAACGTTATTCATGAAAGTCGTAGAATTCGTCAATACGAGTTCCTGCATATGCGGAACACAAGAATCGAAGTTTGTATGATGGAGTTATCGCATTTATAAAAACTTTCATTTCGGGTATATAAGAACAAAACCCTAGCATTTTTGGAAAGTTGCCATTTTTACCCGGCCTCCATTTTTGGAAACCGAAACTGTTCACTATATCTCTCTCTCCTCGCGTCCGCCACCCCCATTTCTAGGCTCTCCTATGTCCGATCATATCTCCCTCCACAGACCTCCGATCGACTTGATTTCAAAAGATTTTTCATTCAACTTGAAGTCCATTAAAACTTCCTAGAAGACATTGAAGTTAAAAAAGAACCATGCGAGGCACTAGGAGGTTGAGAAGCCGCACAGCTCGAGCTGGAACTCGCCCAAACTGCTCTCCCTTCACCGGCTGATTTCTCTCTCATCCGACCTCCAATGGACTTGATTCCAAAAGTAATTTTGCTCATCTTCAGCTCATTTAAAACTTTCAAGAAGACATTAGTGGGAAATAACCATCGTGGTGGCCACTGCAAGTCAAAGAACATAGTGCATCCGAGTTGGAAGGCCTTCATCCTTCACTGACAGAGTCCTCCATTCTCAGGTGAGCTTTTGACATGAAACAAAGCCCACACCAGCTCGCTTCCTCCCTATGAGTGGACATGCAGTCTCCTTTCCTCCCCAAAGGGCGGCTACGCGGCAGTGGAACCCGAAAAAGATTCGAGCTCGATTTGAGATCAATCACGATATCTCGCGTTTCCGGCCACCAATCTTCTAGTTTCTTGGCTAGTTGAATTCGTATCAAGGTGCTGATCAAACCCCAACAAGGATCGCTCAAGAGGTGGATCTTTTCACGTTCAACGGAGCTTGGCTGGTTTCTGGAAAAATTCCGGCCAAACTGAAGCTTCTAAGGTAATTTTCGATACCTTCTCGTATTTTTCTGATAGCATGCCTTTAGAGTTTTTTGATGACCTTAATGAGATGAAGAAGAGCAGCCCAACCGCGACGCCATTGGCGGTGGTCGGCGGCGGCTCTGCCACTAACTTCGACGGTCCTTTTTGGCCACCTCTAAGGGTCAAAAATACAATTTCTGTGCATTTTTATATTTTACATTCCAATACAATAATTTCGATATATTATATGCATTTTTTGGATATCGTATGATTTAGTTATGAAATTTTACGTTTCGATCGATTTCAGCCGTTTGATTTGTGATCTGTGAAGTTAGGACCGTTCGATGGACTTGTAGTTTTGATATGTTGATCATATGACTGTCCAAGTGGCTTTTTGTGGTCATGGGTGAAGATCCGACCGTTGGATCTTCATATAATTGCAAAACCGTGATTTGGGAGGCGATTCGTGAGAATCCGTCCGTCGGATTTTCGTATAACTTAGAATCTGACCGTTGGATAGTCATTTTAAGCATGTTTTGGAATTATTGGCTAAATTCAAGTCATATTTGATTAGGTGATTGACGGTTTTTACTTGGGAGAGCGGGTTTGGTGTGATTGTATTAATTTGAAGACGCAGCGGGAATATCAAGGTGAGTAAACCTCACGCGATTCATATTACAGACCGAGTACTTTTGATTAATTTATTTTATTGTAATTGTGTGAAAATATTTATGGAATAAATATTTGTTTTAAATCACATGGACTTGATCAACTACGGTCAGTAGGTAAGTAAAATGATTTTTAATTATACAAATGAATTTCTTGTGTGAACTATAGATGGTATTAGTGGTCATTCCTGAGAGGGTGATTACGTATATGTATATTTTGATTATTTGTTGAAAAACTTTTTAGTTCTAATAGGAGGACTCAATCTTATATTGACTAGTGATGACCTGCAAACACCACATCATAAAACGTATGTCATTTATGAGCCATGTTACCAAGTTAAATAACAAAATTGTCGGAAAACTAACAAATTGGATATATTATATCAAAATTGAAAGTGCAAGGGTGTTTTTGATGAAATAAGAAATTCAGGAACTGAATTGATTTTGGATCCAAACTACAGGGTAGTAATCTGTATTTAGCCCTAAAAGAATTGTGACTTAATAAATCAACCGTTTATTTCTTGGTTACTCATACGAGCTTTCAGAAAGCTTACCGGGTTTTGTGTTGTTACAATCCCGGTACACTATTCAAATGATATAGCAGATAATCTTACAGATCAGGAGAATCAGGGCGGTAACCGAGCTGTTTAGGGGGTTGCAGCATTTATTTTATTCACTTTTCAGTTGTGAGGTTTGTTATGCTCTTGGAGCTTTATTATTTTAATTGGTGAGGGTGTGATGTAATAAGTAACTTGAGGATTTGGTTATGTAATATTGAGTGGTGTGAGGTGTGTTGTTATGAAAAAAAAATCAGGATGTTATTTGTTTTACTTGTTATTCATGTTTCGGATTTGAATTTATTATTCAAAATTCGGGACGTAACAGTTTGGTATCAGGGCGTAAGGTATATATTTGGTGATATTCAGTACCCCTCAAGTGATGGCCCGTCTGCAGTGGATCCCCATCATATGCTCTTCGATACTGGTGTAATCATTGGGTATGTCATAGTGTGGGGTCTAGTTAGGGTCTAAGTCCTTAGAATGATAGGCTTGTCCTTTAGGTTCTTGTTGGAACATGTATGGTTCCTTGAGTTGCAATCCTTGAAGAATGGGAACCTCTAGATTGAACTATGGTTGAGTCGGCAAGGATTGTTTTGAGGAATGAAGTCAATTGTACAATTGAAGTTGTTCGGTTAAGGTCATGGAGTTGACCAACGCTTGTACGTAATGTTGGTACAAGTATTTAACCTATGGTAGCTATGCCTTCTTAAGTTGGATCGGCAGATGTTCTTAGGTGGAAATGACTTATCAAGGGATAGATATTTTGCAACGAGATGTCTTAGTGGAGTTCTTGGTAATTGGCTTATGTTATGTGTTTAAAGCAACTTTGAGGTAGTTATGTTGACCTTTTGTGTGGGATTGAATTCTTTGTATAGATTGGGAAGGTTTTGTGGTAATGTTATGTACATTAGGCGATGAATTTTTAGAATGAGGAGTTATGAGTAAAAGCATGGGTTTCATTCAGGAAGAGTTCAATCTTGTCGAGGAGGTATTACAACATATTTCAGGTTATTGTTGAAGCAGTTGATATTGCTCAACTATTTAGGCTGAGTAGGGAGGTCACTAGACTAGGAGCAGTGGATGCTAGGATGGTGCAGATCACTTGATTGACAATTCATGGATCAAGAATATGGATACTTACCATGACGTGACTGTCCGTATTAACACGGAGGAGAAGAAGAAGAAGAGAAAGATAGTTATATTCCTTCTTTAAGATAAGGCGTGATAAAAGTGAGATTTTGTGCTAAAGAAACTAGGAATATAGTGACCATGACTTGAGAGCATTCTGTGGAACCCTTCGGGTACATGTGCTTTACTGCACCACTGATGAAGAAGCTGGAGTTTGACTTCGTTAAGTTAGCCTTGGGGATTATGAGTGCAGAGACTAGGAGCTTGGCTCACACAGCTATATCAAGTTATCTAGCCGAGAGATACAGAAAAGTTGGCACATATGTTTCAGTAAGGATTGGATTATGAGATTAGAGAGATTATGGTTCCTTTTCAGCTGCCTTCTACGGCATCGACCCTTGCTACTGCATTGGCAATAGTGTTGAAACTCCAAGCCCCTCATAGGAAAATGACAACTATGAAATATTCTCGAGGAAAAGGGAAAGGGTAGTCATGGAGAGAGCAGTGCTCATGTGGCAGCCTTTGTGGCAGTGCTTGTTTAATTGACTAGCAGTATTTGGTGGCGGTGTGAAGACCCAAATTTTCATATAATAAATTTATGTAATTCAATAATTGTTATATTAATTGAATTATGACATTTGAGATTAATTGGTATGTCGTGGTTTGAGAAAGTTAGTTTCGAATGATTTTATTTTCGAAACCAAAGTTATTTAGGGGGTTATGAAAATCAACTTTTTATAAGTTCAAAATTTTGGAAAACCTCATTCATGAAAGTTGTAGAGCTCGTTGATATGAGTTCGTGCATATATGGAACGTAATATTTGGAGTTCGTATGAATAAGTTATGAATTTTTGAAAATTGGAATTTTTCTATAAAAAGTATGAAAAATCAGATTTTTTAATAAGGAAGAAAAAAATCAATTTTTGCATTTCAGTCCCCCCGACCCTTCCCACCCAACCGTTCCCCGCCCTCAGTTTCCCCAGCCGCTGCCCCCTGCTCTGGATCGAAGCCTCTGTCCGAAGCCTCCAACTCGACCCGGCCGGAACTCCACTTTTCAGGCGGTGCACGGGCCGATCGTCATCATTTTCGTGATGTGCTCTTCCTCCTGATCATCCCCATATATGGTTTGCATCATAATTTTGAGTGTAGAGTTATAGATCAAGAGTTGAAGGTTTCGACGTCCCTGATTTGATCTGGAATCTGATCGAGTGGCTGAGATTAATACAACTTCAAAACCCGATCTAGGACGATTTAGACCTTATCTTAGAAAACGTCAGCTATTAAAATTATTCACAATTTCATTTTGAAGAAGTTTGTAGTTGACAACTTTTGCATCTGAGGTGGTTGATCGTCGTTGACCGCCGTCTGACCATCACTTGTGGCGGCGCGTCGGACCAAATTTTGAGTTTATATTATCGGGACGATGATCTATGCATCCATACGAGCGTTTTGATATATAACATAGTCATGTTAGAAAAAGTTGATAAATAGTCAATTTAAGTTTTGACGTTACTATTTAAGGTTTTATAGTTTATCTTCGGTTTATGATTTACAGAGATCAGACCATCGGTTTTGTTTCAAATTTTAATATGATGATCATATGACTATCCCGATGAGATTTTGTGGTCACGGGCGAAGATCCGACCGTTGGATCTTCGTATAATTGTAAAATAGTGATTCGGGAGGCGATTTGTGAAGATCCGTCCGTCGGATTTTCGTATAATTTTGCTAGGATGTTTTCAAGGGCGATCCTTGAGGATCTAACCGTTGGATCATCATTTTAATTCGATCCGACCATTGGATCGTCTTTGTTTTAGAATCCGACCGTTGGATCGTCTTTATTTTAGAATCCGACCGTTGGATCATCATTTAAGTTTATTTCGTGCTTCGTTCACTAAGTAAAGACAATACTTGATTAGGTATTTGACAGTTTAAGTTAACGAGCATTTGGATTATTGTGATTTGTATCTAAGTGAAGACGCAGCAAGAGTTTCGGGATGAGTAAAACTCACGTGGTTCATATTACAAACCGAGTACTTTAAATTATTTATTTTTGTAATTGTGTGAAAATTATTTATGGATTAAATATTTGTTTTTAAAATCATATGGACTTTATCAACTACGGTCCACAGGTAAGTAAAATGAATTTTAATTATACAAATGAATTTCACGATTTTCTTGTGTGAACTATAGATGGTATTAGTGTTCATTCCTGAGTGGATGATTACGTATATATATATATATATATATATTTACGTGGAATATATACTTTGATTGGTGTGTTATGGAGTGATGATATGATTGAGTTGGAATGATGATTTGGATTATATTTCAAATGCTTAAATTTCATAATAATATTATGTATTTTGGATGAGTTGATTTCATTGTGTGAAAACATATTGTTGTACTCGTTATGGATTTAGGATCAACGTAGTGACCGGTATGGGGGGATCGGACGCTCTAATCCTAAGTGGATGATGGGATACGATTGGTTGAGTATGTACAATTATCGAACATTCTAAATATGTATATAAGTATACATATTGATGAAATACGATAAAGATAAATATGTCGGATGCCATAACCTGGGCCAGGTGACGGGCTACGATTCAGTTAGAGCTCTAGTCTGTCAATACCGTATTTGTATAAATACGATTTCGGGGTTTTGAGGAGAAAGATGTGAATTTACGGTTTTGTGTCGATTTGTGATTTGGTCATTGATTTCAGATTGTTGGTTTCTTGTGGATGTGGAAATTGTGGAGTGTTAACTTGGGTGAAAATAATTATGATTTAATTAAACAACCATTCTTTCTGTTTACTCATACGAGCTTTCAAAAGCTTATCAGGTTTTGTGTTGTTGCAATCCTGGTACATTATTCAAATGTGTAACGGATATTCCTGCAGGTCAGGATAACCAGAGAGGTGATCGTGCTGTTTAGGTGTTGCAGCATTTATTTTGCTTTCATTTAAGTTGTGAGGATTGTTATGCTCATTTAGAGCTTTACAATTTATTTTGTGAGTGAGTTGTAATAATTAACCGAGACTAAATTCGGTTTTTGAAATTAAATTGTGTGGTGAGGTTGTTAAGAAAAAGAAATTTTCAGGATGGTTATTTTAAGTTGTAATAATTCATGTTTCGGATTTTGAATTTTTATTCTAAAATTCGGGGCGTGACAGGCGGTCTGTGTGACAATGATTTTATTTGCAATGCCATGTGATGATTTATGTGTGGGTTAGTCGGGGCTAGACTTTATCCTAATTGTCCCCTGAAATGGTAGAACACTTATTGTGTAGTGACGCATGATTTATTGTTACTATGATAGGCTTTCTGTATGGTTTGGCTTATGGAAAGAGTGATATGACCTCGTGATAAGATTACTGTGAAGAGACATTATGTTGGCGCATAAGCTGAGATGATAACGTTGTTTTCAACCCTAGGAGTGGTAGTGTTCTATCAATGCATTGGAACAGATATTGTTGTGAGGATAGGATTTTGAACTGTGGTATAGTCAGTGTAAGGTACTGCAACTATAGAGTTGAGACTCATGAGTTGGGTTACCACCAAGTGTGCAGTGAAGTGAGTCGTGGGTGAGATACTAGGGGTTGTACCAGTACTGATTGATGACTTAAGGTATGTCTTACGTAGGAGTGGAGACTAATCTAGAAAGCTATGAGGAATTACTAGAAGTACGAGCGCAGTATTTTGTCCACAGATTGTTGGATGGGTTGAAAAACTAGATCAAGTGTTGGAGATCATGTTGAAGGCAGGCGTTTGTCACTTCAAACCTAAAGATAAGATGAGGTTTGTTAGACCTATTATGGTTGTGATGAGAGGTGGAGATTTGATGTTTAGTTTTATCGTGTCTCCTAGAATTTCATGCACTGGACATATTGATGTGCCTAGACTTAAGGAAAAGAAGTCTATAATGGATCCAGAGCAGGGGATCGAGGTTTTGTTGAAGTAAAAGTTGGTACAACCATCATTGGTTGTAGGTTTCTATTTTAGACAAGATTACCATACAACGTTGAACTAAGGATTTGACTGGTTTAAAAGTGACAGAGTCAACTACTGATTTGATTGAGATTGAGATCTAGATTGTAGGATCTGAGTAGTGATGATCTCAAGGAGGAGGTCATGCTAGAAGCACATCGGTCTCGATACACTATACAATATGGAGAGCACCAAAATGTATATGGACCTACGAAGACATTTTGGTAGAGTGTGATGAAGAGGGATGTGGTTGAGTCTATATCCAAGTGCCTTACTTCTCAGCAGGTGAAAGCAGAGCATCAGAGGCCCGCAGGGGTGTTGAAACCGTTGCCTATTCCTGTATGGAAATGGGAAGAGATCTCCATGGATTTTGTGACGGGATTGCCTAGATCCAGATAAGGTTATGACTCCATATGGGTGGTTGTGGATTGTTTGATGAAGTCAACACATTTCCTTCCTGTGGCGAAGACATATTCTAGTGACACATTGTGTAGGTTGTATCTGGATGAGATAGTGAAGCTTCATGGCGTACCAGTAACGATTGTTTCTGATCAGGATGCCTGATTCACGTCGAAACTTTGGCATAGGTTCCATAAGGCATTTGGCACATCTCTAGCTATGAATACTGCATTCCATCCACAGAATGATGGGCAAACCGAGAGAGTGAATCAAGTGATGGAGGACATACTTAGAGCTTGTGTTCTGGACTTCAAGGGGAGTTGGATGGACCATCTGTCATTCATAGAGTTTGCCTACAACAACAGCTACCACTCCAGCATTGGCATGGTCTCATATGAAGCACTTTATGGTAGGCCATGTAGGACTTCTATCTGCTGGGTGGATGTTGGAGATAAGGAGCTCTTGGGTCCTGCGCTTGTTCGGGAGACTGCAGAGAAGGTCACGACGATCTGAGATAGGATTCGTACTGCACAGAGTAGACATAAGAGCTATGCGGATTTGAAGAGAAGACCGAAGAGCTTCAGGTGGGTGAACATGTATTATTGAAGGTCTCCCCTATGAAAGGTGTGGTGAGATTTGGCAAGAAAGGGCAATTGGCACCGAGATATGTTAGACTTTTTGAGATTTCGGAAAGGGTCGGAGATTTGGCATATCGACTTACTTTACCTGTTAGCATGTATGGTGTGCACAATGTCTTCCATGTATCTATGCTCAGGAGGTACATTCGAGATAAGACCCATGTGATTGATCATGGTACTATTGAGGTAAACACGGATGTGACCTACGTGGTTGAACCTGTTCGTATCTTGGATAGATCTACGAAGAGGCTTCATGGGAAGGAGGTTGATCTGGTAAAAGTGTTGTGGAGTCATCATGACAAAGGTGATGCATCATCGGAGTTAGAGTATGACATGAGGAAAAAGTATCCCCAGCTATTTGTCGACAAGTGTGTTTGAATTTCGGGACGAAATTCCTTTAAGGAGGGTAGATTGTAATACCCCGAAAAATCCAAATTAAATTCCGTGGATTTTAAGAAATGATTTTGCGGTTGTGAGAGCGAGTACAAAGCTTAGAGAAGTTGTGGAATTAATTCGAATGATTTTATTTTCGAAAACTAACGTTATTGAGGGAGTCAGTAAAATCGAAATTTTATACGTTTAGAATTTGAGAAAACTTTCTTCATGAAAGTCGTAGAGCTCGTCAATACGAGTTTGTACATATGCGGAACATAAGAATCAGAGTTTGTATGATGGAGTTTTACATTTATAAAAACTTCCATTTCGGGTATATAAGCATCAAACCCGTAACATTTTTGGAAAGTTGCCATTTTAACCCGGCCTCTATTTTTAGAATCCGAAACTATTCACTCTCTCTTTCTCTCCCCCGCGTCCGCCATCCCCATTTCTGGGCTTTCCTTTGTCTGGCCATATCTCCCTCCAGAGACCTCCAATTGACTTGATTTCAAAAGATTTTTCGTTTGCCTTGAAGTCCTTTAAAACTTCCTAGAAGATGTCGAAGTGAAAAAAAAGAACCGTAGGAGGCGCTAGGAGGCTGAGAAGCCGCACAGCTCGAGCTGGAACTCACCCGAGCTACTCTCCCTTTACTGACCGATATCTCTCTCATCCGACCTCCATTGGACTTGATTCCAAAACATCTTGAGCTCATTTAAAACTTTTAAGAAAACATCGATGGGAAATAACCATCGTGGTGGCCACTGCAAGTCGAAGAACATAGTGCAGTAGAGTTGGAAAGCCCTCATCCTTCACCGACCGAGTTTTCCCTCCTCAGGTGACGTGAAACAAAGCCCAGACCAGCTCGCCTCCTCCCCATGAGTGGACTGGTGGTCTCCTTTCCTCCCCAAAGGGCAGCTACGCGGCGGTGGAACCTGAAAAAGATTCGAGCTCGATTTGAGATCAATCACAATATCTTGCGTTTCCGACCACCAATCTTCGAGTTTCTTGGCTAGTTGAACTCGCATCAAGGTGCTGATCAAACCCCAAGAAGGATCGCTCAAGAGGTAGACGTTTTCACGTTGAACGGAGCTACGCCGTTTTCTGGAAAAATTCTGGCCAAATCGAAACTTTTAAGGTAATTTTCGATACCTTCTCATCTTTTTCTGATAGCATGCCTTTAGAATTTTTTGATAAGCTTAATGAGATGAAGAAGAGAAGCCCGGCCCCGACGCCATTGGTGGTGGTCTGTGGCGGCTCTGCCACTAACTCCGGCGGCCCTTTTCAGCCACCTCTGAGGGTCAAAAATACAGTTTATGTGCATTTTTAGACTCTAAATTCCAATACAATCATTTCAACATGTTATACCTATTTTTTGGATATCGTATGATTTTGTTATGAATTTTTACTTTTCAATCGATTTCGACCTTTCGATTTGTTATCTGTGAAGTTAGGACCGTCAGAAGGACTTGTAGTTTTGATATGTTGACCATATGACTGTCCAAGTGGCTTTGTGTGGTCATGAGTGAAGATCCGACCGTTGGATCTTCATATAATTGTAAAACCGTGATTCGGGAGGCGATTCGTGAGAATCCGTCCGTCTGATTTTCGTATAACTTAGAATCCGACCGTTGGATAGTCGTTTAAGCATGTTTTAGAATTATTGGCTATATTCAAGTCACATTTGATTAGGTGATTGACGGTTTTTACTTGGGGAAGCGGGTTTGGTGTGATTGTCTTAATTTGAAGATGCAGCAGAATATCGAGGTGAGTAAACCTCAAGCGGTTCATATTACGAACTGAGTACTTTTGATTAATTTATTTTATTATAATTGTGTGAAAATATTTATGGAATAAATATTTTTTTTAAATCACATGGACTTGATCAACTACGGTCCGTAGGTAAATAAAATGATTTTTAATTATACAAATGAATTTCATGATTTTCTTGTGTGAACTATAGATGGTATTAGTGGTCATTCCTGAGCGGGTGATTACGTATATATATTTACATGATTATATATGAAATGGTGTGGCATTGAAGAGTGTGGAATTGTGATGATTTTTGTTGTAATATGGATTGAAATGAAATTGTGCTATATTATCTATAATGATGTAGTGTTCCGAAGGACAAATGGTCTAAGGTCCGATGATTAAATAATAACCGAGATATAGTGCTCTGAGGACAGGGGAAAAGTCCGAAGTTCGACGGTTCAATAATAACCGAGATATAGTGCTCTGGGAACAAGGGAAAAGTCCAAAGTTCGACGGTTAAATAATAACCGAGATATAATGCTCTGAGGACGAGGGGAAAAGTCTGAAGTTTGACTGTTAAACAATAACCAAGACGTATATCATTTACTTGAACCTTGCCCGAGGTGAGAGGTAACGATGTAGTTAGAACTCTAACGTGTTGTGGGATGGGACCAAAGTAGTGATATTGTAGGACCAAAGTGATGATATTTGTGGTTAGGGGATAATGGGAATGTATTCCTTATTGTTTCCGTGAGTTGGTTTGATGTGTTCTTTGTGAGTGTTGAGATTGTTGGTTGTTACTTGAGTTAAAAGAATTGTGATTTAATAAATCAACCGTTCAGTTCTTGTTTACTCATACGAGCTTTTAGAAAGCTTACCGGGTTTTATGTTGTTGCAATCCTGGTACACTATTCAAATGGTGTAGCGGATAATCTTACAAGTCAAGAGAATCAGGGCGGTAACCGAGCTGTTTAGGGGTTGCAACATTTATTTTATTCACTTTTCAGTTGTGAGGTTTGTTATGCTCTCGGAGCTTTATTATTCTAATTGGTGAGGGTGTGCTGTAATAAGTAACTTGAGAATTTGATTATGTAATATTGAGTGGTGTGAGGTGTGTTGTTATGAAAAAAAAAATCAGGATGTTATTTGTTTTACTTGTTATTCATGTTTCGGATTTGAATTTGTTATTCAAAATTCGGGACGTGACATCCAGCTTGAGCCTCCAGTTTGGGGGCGATGTTACCAGCTTGGCGACAGTGTTTGCTTTGCTCTTTTGTGCCCGGGGGATCAAGGTGATTGTATGGTTGGTGAGGCATTGCTAGAGTAGAGCCTTGGCGAGGGATTGGTAGTGAGATAAATGTGTCTCCTTGGCTTGGAGATCATCGCCAACTTGGTTGACGACGAGTTGGATTCCAGCTATCAGCGCTTCATACTCGGTTGTGTTGTTTGAGGCCTTGAATTTTAATTGCAGAGCGTACTCGTATGTGTTTCCCTTTAGGTCAGTCAAAACCACTCCTGCGCCGCTGAGCTGACTATTGGAAGATCCGTCGACATGAAGAGTACACGTGGGAGTGGAATGGGGTTCCGGTATAGTCTCATCCGAGGACTCGGCGTCTTCTCGAGGTACGAATTCTGCGCTGAAATCTGCAGCAGCCTGCCCTTTGATGGCCGTACGCGGAGTACAGTGGAGGGCCATTTTTCCAACGTGCCTGAAGATTCCTGCTTCTAGAGGACTTGTTTCAAAGGCTGGTTGGTCAAAATATGTATGGTGTGTGCCTGGTGTTTGAACCCAAAATGAGTATTTTTGCCTGATAAGGCGTGTCTTAAAGAAATTGAATCAATGTCAGTGGTTCAAGCTATATATTGTCGATAATTTTGAAATATATTATTCAGAGGCTAAATAAAACCTACTATGGAAGATTATGTGAGCTGCAAGAAAAGGAAATGATGGAAGCATGGAAATGAAAAGTCAACTTTAGCATGTTTTCCTACTTCGGCTAGAAGAAACCGAGCTAAACAAGAAATGAGGGGCGGCAAACTAACCAAACCAAATCCAAAGTATCATTTCTTATTAAGAGTGTCAGAGTTAGTTTTGAGTGGAAAGCCTTTAAACAATCATTCCAATTTTATGCAGAAGCAAAAACTGAAAAACTGGACCTGTATGGAGTCCAGTAAGGTTTCCGACCCAACCACATGGAATTAAGCTCTGAAATTTTACCACAATGATCTACACTCATGGTGGATCATTTTATATGAAGAAGTCGAAGACCCATTGTGAGTTCATGGTGGAGATATAATTGAAGGAATAAAGGGACAAAAAGTGACTCAAAACCACTCAAAAACTCATCATTTTCAATTCCATTAGTGCTTAAATGCCTAACCCACCAAAATTCCATTTACTGCACCATAATTCCATTAAGTGCTCCATGATTCCATTAGTGCTTGATAGGAAAACATTTCATGATTCCATTAGTGCTTAAATGGAAAACCCATCATGATTTGTTTAAGGCCAACCACTATGGCTTGGTAGCCTATATATAGAGGCTACAACAAGTAACAATTGACAACACAATTCATCAAAGAATCTTTATGATCATCCAAGCCTCTCTAGAGTAACCCCTCTCTTTCTCTTACCGATTATCACACTCCAGTCCTAGTCTTCTCGGGAGCCGACTCTCAGTGCCACCAAACCCTCTGTCAAAGTGCTTTGGTCCTAGTCTCCTCAAGAGCGGACTGTAGTAAAGTGACCACAGCAGTTACGGAACCAACCAAGCAAGGGTAATGTCCTCACAAACCAGCTAAGCTAAAGTTACGCTTTGGCAAGTTCTCTCTACTTCCCGCGTAGAAAAGAGACTGTTGACCAGCTGCAACAAAAACTGGAGCCAAACAACTGGAAATACTGTCGTAATCTCCAAGTGGCCGTGACCAGTGTGAGGGCGAATTTCTCGATATCGGAGTACCAGGACACGGCATCGTTGAACCCCTTGCCAATGTGGTAAACTGGCAGTTCACCGATGTTCTCGCGTCTGACCAAGGTAGCACTAATCGCGGTGACTGATACGGTGAGGTAGATGTACAAGACCTCTCTTGGGATAGGTTTGGAAAGAGTGGGTACAGATGCCAGGTAGTCTCGGAGGCCTTGAAAAGCCTTGTCATGCTCGGGTCCCCAATTGATCTTTTCGGTATGGTGAGTTTTAAGGAGCTTGAAAAAAGGGGCGCATTTGTCGGTTAAGCACGATATGAACTGGGCGAGAGCGACAACCTTCCCAGTGAGGGACTGGACTTCATTCCTCCTCTTTGGTGGTGCCATATCGAGGATTGCCTGAACCTTCTCGGGGTTTGCCTTGATGCCTCTCTCGCTGACTATGAAGCTCAGGAATTTGCTGCCAAGTACCCCAAACAGGCACTTGTCTGGGTTGAATCGCATACTATATTGGAGTAGGACGTCAAAGATGATACCCAAGTTCTTGATGTGGTCTTCAATGGTGACTCTTTATACCTCCATTATTTTACTGATATGATCTGCGAACAAGTCTCTGGTATGTGGCTCCAGTGTTTTTGAGACCGAATGACATTACCTTGTAACAATATATGTTGTGTCAGGTAGGAGACTTCCCTGAAAAACCCGATGTCTTGGAGTTTCTTGACTTCCGCTTAGATTGCCTTGTATTTTTCTTCCGTGAAGGCCCTTCTCTTTTGTTGGATTGGGGGAACATCTGGTGAGATGGTGAGTTTATGGGTCAGCAGTTCAGGCGATATTCTGAGCATGTCGGCATACAACCATGCAAACATCTCATGTCGAGTCTTGAGGAAGGCAATTAACTCCACTTGGAACTATGGATCTGTTTTGGACCCGATCTTGACTTTTTTTTCTGGGTGTGTATCGGATATGGAGACCGATATCAGGTCTTCCAGGGCGTCTGGCCACGGATGTTTGAGTTTGGGCTTATCATCCTTCTTTTACTGCGTGTATCGAGGGCGTCTGAAGTCTCATGATCCTCACGTGGATCGTCGTCCTTGTCAAAGGGGGAGGGCAGGTTTGAAGCTAGGAGTACCTCTCTCCTGCCATGTCCCCTTGTGACAGTCAAGGAGTTGCATTGTCTCGCGAGTTCTTGATAGCATCTGACGGTGAGGATACCGCCCGGGGTAGGTATCTTCATCATTAGCATGTGTCCTACCACAAAGCATTGCAGTCCCGAGATGGCGTCTCGCCTTAGGATGATGTTGTAGGAAGAAGGGCAGTCGACAATGATAAAATGTGTTGTCATAGTGGCGATAGTGCTGCCTCCTTCGAGTGTGATCCGCAGGTTGTCGGATCCTAAGGGTTATGTCAATTCTCTTGCAAACTGATCAGGGGCTCATGATCTTGAATCAATTTCTTCTTATCTCGGTTGAGGCCTTCGTAGCAGTTGCCAAACATGACACTGACCGCTACGCCGCTATTAACCAGCACTCGATAGCACTGATAATGGTCGATGACCATAGTGATCAAGAATGGGTCGTTATGGTGCTTCTTTATGGTGTCCTCGCTGCGATTGAAGGCTATCGAGTTCCACTCTACCTGTAGGGTGTGGGAGCCATGGCTGAGTCCCAATATCTCCTGGCCTCGAGGGCATTGGTGCTTTTGTGCATGATGAGTCTCGGCTGCCCTTGGAGTACGATACTGCGAGAGCTGGTCGCTCTAGATAAGGTGCTCGATAGCATTTTTTGGTGCCCAGCAGATATTGGTGGGGTGGCCAGATTCCTCATGATATGTACAATATTTATCGTTATCTCACGGTTTTTCCTGGCCAGGTTTACGCTTTGGTGGGCGTAGGATGATGTCCTTGTGGTTATTCCAGATGTCCTCATAAGAAGCGGTGAGTGTGGTGTGAATCTCGTATCAGGGTGCCTCAAATCTTTGGTCCCGTTGTCGGGTACTGCCATATGGTGCATCACGATATCGACTATTAGAGGAGTTGTATTTTGGCTTCTCGGGGCTCTTTCCGTACTGTTTATCTCTTTTGTCGTTGTAGCCTTGTCGCTCTCGTTGGGGTTTGTCATGCTGGATAGGTTTGTCCCTGGTGGAATCTTTGCTCCTACTATATGTGGTTTTGATGGGGTTGTTGATTTGAGGGGCGATGACCGGATGCATGTTGGCATTGGCATCGTGACCAAAGGTATCGTATTCGACTTGTTCAAAAGAGGTAGCGGCATCGAGGAGGTCATCATATGTCGTAGGAGGATTGGTGTTTATTTGTAGTAGGAAGTATCATGGCTGGAGTGCTAGCTTGAATGCCGATGCCGCTAGGGCCAGGTCAAGGGAACGGCACTGTGTATCTTGTTTCTGCCAGCGGAGCAAGAAGTCTCGTAATCGTTCTTTTGGCCGTTATTTGAGTCGGAATAGGTCAGGTGTCGTGTGATAGCCACTGTCGCACAGAATGAATCTGCAGAGGAATTTGTCCCCAAGCTCCTGGAAGTTATCGATAAAGTTGGGGGGAAGATTAAGAAACCATCGCAGGGCCTCGTTCGTTCGGGTTTCCTCGAACGCATGAGATGCCATTGCGTTAGTGTATCGGGTACCATGTAAGATGGACTGGAACACTTCCAAGTGGTGGTAGGGGTCTCGGGTGCCGTTATATTTCTCAATCTTGAAGGGCTTGGCCTCCGGTATGCGCTTCTCAACCTGTATTCGGGCAGTGAATGGTCCCATCTTTCCCTGAAAGCCTTCCGTGATCCATTGCCAGCAGGTCCTACTTTCGGCGCTCTCAACCCGTGCTTGTAATGAGGCAATGGCTTCGCTCATTTAGAGCAATAACCAAGTATTGGGGTCGGGTGGAGGTACGTTGGTGGCTGGGGCGGTGTTTGCACCCGAGTTTCCCACTATATTGGTGACAGGTTGAGGTGGTGGCACTGTGCCGAGTTGATTGGGGAGTAAGGGGGAGTTCAAGTAGATGACTTGTGGTCCGATACTCGTGCTGCTTGGTGTGGGGCCCGTGGGGCTTCTAGAGGTTACGGTTGGTGACACAAAAATGCCAGCAAGGCCCATGCCTGGGTCGGTGATGAGGACTGCTCCTGGTGTCGAGACACCACTGATTGTCAGTATCGGGGTTTCCTGTTAACGAGCCCTATCCAATGCCTCGTTGCTTGCAACTCGCCGCTGAAGTGCCTTTCGGAGCATGCGATTCTGGTTTGTCATGTTTTCGACCTCTTGGCAAGCCGACCTGGCTGCAGTGCGCTCGGCCTTGGCCTGTGCACGTGTCTTCATAAGGTCGCTCATCGTTATTTCTAGTGCGGTGGTTGTGTCAGTGGTCTTGACGGAGCGTGTCTCGGTGTTCGGGCTCTAGAACTAGAGCCTGCGTTGGACCTCACAGGTCGCTACCTCGTGGGGTGGGTCCCCTTCACTAGTATCGAGAGTGCTGGTAGCGATTGGCGGCATGTTGTTCTGCCAGCAAGGAGTGAGGGGAGTCCTTCTAGTGCCAAATGTTTCAGCTGTCTCGCAAGGGGTATGATCCAGCTAAACACGGGATGTATAGTTTGCTACTATCACTATCGGTCTCGCTTATTTGCAAAATGGACGAATGTCAGAGGGAAGACCGGGTGTGCCTGCCTTCAACGCTCCGATGCCTAAGTTAGTATCGTATAAGATAAAGATAATGGAAAGTGATAGTAGAACAGTTACCTCTTTGGGTTGTTGGAGATGACCTTAATGTAGCAAGTTTGTGGAAGCTTGGTTTCATTTCTTTCGGTGTGGGACGCTCGGGGTTCTCGATATCACCCCAATGGGTATCGGAACCCTCAGCTGGGAGCTTACCTCGCTTGCATATTGGCGATACGAGTCTTGTGCTTCCGATACTTGTGCCTAGGTGGTATGTGCATACCAACACATAGGTTAGCAGGCTTCTCAACTTCTTCTTGTTTAGCCCTCAAGGAGGGAGAGGAACAAATGATCTATTAGAAATAAATGCTTGCCTCTTATGGTGATTGAAAGCCGATGCCTAAACACTGTTGGTGTTGTCAACCTCTATCTATGTGCCTTTTTAGTTTCAGGTGTATTATCTCATTTGCAGTAGTTCATTTTTTCTTTTCCCCTGTCTTGATGTCAAGTGGATTAGTCTTAGAGTTGGATAAATGACTAGTATGCAGGTTTCTTGTAATTTTTTGCATAGGAAATACTTTATAATTAGTCAGGCTGCTGGATGCACTGAGAAAGCATCGACCTCAACAAACTGTAAGGGTATGTCAGACCCTAGTCCGAAATCTCTTGCTCTTTTTTTCCTCATTTTATCATAGCTATTTGTTATGGCTGACAAGAGATATTGTCTTCTATTTTCAAATTTGACTGAGGTCAACTCAAAAATCAGTCCTAGTGTTTTGAGAACTGGCAACGACTGCAAATTTGATTCTAATAAGTTTCGAAGGTGGGGTTGCAATCAAAATGACAAATGATACAAGATACTTTGAGCATTTATTGTGGTCGTTACAGGTGCCTTCCTTGGTATCTCTTTAAATTGATCAACTTAATTCAATATTATAGCAGTTGCAACTTGCAATGCATCTGTCTCTGACTCTTTCCCAGAAGCTGTGTCCAAGAAACCTACGTTGAATTTCTAATATTGTTGGTTTTGGTTATTTTCTTTTATCTATTTTTTATCGCGCTTATGTTATATGATCCAGTACTTGTCTAGTTTTCTGTCCTCTTATTTTATTTTTTTCAATTAGAATTCATGTCCAAGCATTTCTTATTTGAATTCATCTGGGATCTCCTTATCTGATACAGTTTATATAAAAGGAGCAAAGCAATGCTTCTTGTCTGTCGCAGATGTAGATGTTCTACTTAATTTGAAGTTATTGTGGAGTTCATTGTGCTAGGATTGAAATTATTTTGAAGTAAGTAATAAGCATTCTGTAGAAATTATGTGCAGGTTTCGTGTGATTTCTTGCATAGCAGTAATTGAAAATTTGTAATGCAAAGTTTATATGATCCAGTACTTGTTTAGTTTTCTGTCTTTCTTTTTTTCTCCAATTAGAATTCATGTACAAGCATTTCTTATTTGAATTCATCTGGGATCTCCTTATCTGATACACTTTAAATAACATAAGCGAAGCAATGTTTTTATGTCTGTCTCAGATGTACATGTTCTTTTTAATTTTCTTCAATCCGTTGATTCTTTTTTGGGAAAATTACTGGTCTCCCCACTATACTTATGGTGTGTCGACAGTTCAGTTCCTGCTATTCCAATTTTAACAGATAACTCTCCAAACATTCAAATTTCACACAATTTAATCTAAAATTACTATTTTACCCCTCACTTATTCTTTTTTTTATTATTCTTCTCTCTCTCTCTCTTTTATATATATGTATATGTGTGTGTGTGTATGTGTGTGTTTTTTTTATTCTTATATGTGCGTGTGTGTGTGTGAGTATGTATGTATGTATGTATGTATTTGTGTGTGTATATATATATATGTATGTGTGTGTATATATTTTTATTCTTCTCTCTCTCTTTTTATATATATTTATATGTGTGTATATATATGTATATGTATATGTATATGTATATGTATATGTATATGTATATGTATATGTATATGTATATGTATATGTATATGTATATATCTAATGTGTTTATGTATTTGGTAAGTCTATATACTATGTTTATGTTTCATATTATAAAAAAAAAAATCACATATTACTTTTATATATCTAATGTGTATGTGTGTGTGTATCTATATATATATATATATATATATATATATGTATGTATATGTATATGTAGATATATAAATATATGTATAATTTTATACATATGTGTGTGTATATATAATGTGTGTGTGTGTATGTGTTTGATATATAGAAAGAAGAGGAAGTGAGGGGTAAAATGGTCATTTTAGATTAAATTGTGTGAAATTTAAATGTTTGGGGAGTTATCTGTTAAAATTGGAATAGCATGGATTGAACTGTCGAATCCCAAAAAGTACAGGGGGACCAGTAATTTCCCCTTCTGTTTTTACACAAATAAAAACTAGTTAGTTATGTGCTGCTTAAAATGGAGAGCAAACTGGTATCACCATGCCTCCCCTATTGTGAAGTTTGTTGTGTTAGGATTGAAATTGTTTTGAAGTAAAATATAAGCGTTCTGTAGGATTATAGGAAGTAAAAAATATGATTAGATTTGTTGGAAGTGTTGCTGGTTTCCCTGTTCGGAGAGCTTTGTACAATAGTTCTCCAACAATATTAAGTTTATTTGTCTTAATTTCATAAGTTTATTCAATCACAATATGTGCCGGTTTCGTGTGATTTCTTGCATAGCAATAATTGAAAATTTGTAATGCAGCCGCCTGCTGGATGTACTGAGAAAATATCTACCTCAACAAACTGTATAGATATGTCAGCGTGCTGCCGCTCAACCCGGGGCTGCTTCAACGCAGCTAGGAACATCTCGTGCAGCCCAACATAGAGATGGCCAAAGGCCAAGCTGAAGGGCGATTGATCAATAGCGGTCGAGCGCACAATCCCCTCTAGGCAGCCGAACCCAAGCTGCTCGCGGAGGTGGAAAAGAAATTCTCACTCATGGTCAGTCAGGAACTCTACGTACGCGGCAAACGAGTCCAGATCGCTCACCTGAGCCTCCCCGGCGACGGGCATAATCACCTTTGGCAGGGCTTATTTCTCTCTCTTCTGTTAGCGGACGGTGATGACCTCCTCATCGTCGGCTTCTTCTTCGTCAGTGTCATTTTGGCGCCTCTTCCTCTGCAGAACTGCCCGTGTCATACCAGCTGTGATAGTGACAGGCCTCGATTTCTTCTGCGGCTCCAACACCACAGTAGTCACCGATCCCTCTGAGGGCACCACCCTCTCCTTCTGGGGCCCGCACTGGTTAACAGGCATTCTTTCTTTCTGCTGCACAGGTGCAGCAGGGGCCTTGCTCCCACTGGTAGCCCCGCAGTCGATGCCAGCTCCCGCCTAAACCACGAGCGTACCATCGGGGCCGAGATGCGAGTGGTGAGGCATCGGCATCACCACTAGAACCTCGGACTGGCTCAGCACCAGTGTCTGGGGGTCGACGACAGTCTGTTGGGCCGCCAGCCCAGAGGCATACATGCTCCCCAAGAAATCATTGATCTCAGCGCAGTCCATGGCTTTAGCAAAAGCATCGCTGCTCTCTTTGTTATCCGGCGGAGAATCTAAAAAAAAAAAAAATGACTTAGCCTGATGCAGACTGAACTAGGGCACAAGTCAGCGGAAATTACTTACCAAGGGCGCGCGTTAACTCTTGATTGACTAACAGCCGGTGAGCAGGCGAAGGTCAAGCACTCTTCCTCACGCGTCAAGTTATAGCGCAGGCCAGCGACAAAAAAAAACGAGCAAATCGTTAGAACAGAATACAAGAATTCATATAAACAAACCGCCAACTTTGGCCAGCAGAGACCAGCGACAACCTCGGATGGGTTGGAACTCTGATTTTATCCTGAGTGTCTGTGCCCCCTCATTTGACCCCGCTTGGTATTCCCACCCCACGGTGGCAACACAGAAGGTCCCCCACCAAGGAGACATGGAATCTTTCAGATTCTCGATTAGTTTCAGCGCTCCTTGGTGGCAGAACAAGTTCACTTGACCTTTGCAACCCTAGCGCTTCACATACATGAGTTTGTAGAAGTGTAGCACCTCCGCTACGGTTGGACCCTCGCCGCCGGACAGGCGCCACAGCGAGTTGAGCGCCATCAGTAACCGCCACATGTTAGGGCAGACTTGCCCAAAGGCGAGACCAAACTCACAAACCAAAATTTGGAGGTTTGGCAGAAGGGGAAATGTCACTCCCAAGCGGAAGATGGACTCATGAACGGCAGCATATCCCACCGGCAGAATGGAGACCTTCTCATCAACGGTTGGAGTGCGCAACTTTACAACCCCCGACAAGCGGAACACTCACTTCAGGCGGTTGACGGCGGCCACATTCATCGGTCCTCCTGCCTCATCAACAGAGGTACCATCAGGGAGGACCCATGCAGACTCAATCTCTTCCCTGCCGGTCTCTCTCCCATCAGCGGAGCCGCTAGCAATGCTATTGCTCGCTCACCGCTCGTCACGGCTATTGCGGACGGCGGCATCCTCCCCCGCCCTAGAACTCTCTGGACGCCCAGCATGACCCATGGCTACTTCCCAAGGTATGGTCTGTAGTGGCTTGGGCAGTGAGGTTCCTGTATCGGTAGACGGATGCAACGAATCAATAAATATCCTATCTGCCATGCTGATGGACATGTCATACCCAGAATCCTCACTGCTCGAGATCTCTACGACGCTAGCTTTCACAAACCCTAAAACCCAAACTAGTCAATTCACACAAGATCTAGGCTATCCCTATGTCAGTTTCATCCAAGAACATCAAGAACACTCGCCCAAAAAATGCCAAAATAAGAACAAAACGCACCCATACACTCAACCCAGATTTGACCATCTAGCAAATCCCTAAACCCCAACTCTTTGTCAAACACCAAAACCCATCCCCAAAACTCGCTTTACACCCTCATAGCACACCGGGGAAGAATAGATTACACCCCAAAATCGAAAACCCAGAAACTGGCAGAAGCAAACACAAAAATCCAATAAAACAGGGATGGGATCCAGGCTACCAGCCTCAAAGACGAAAACTTTGGTGTGATCGAGGGCGCTCGTCTTCGCTACAAGAGATCTTCATCCTTCAAAGATCGATAACTTCACGGAATCGTAGAAATCTTCTTCTTGGATCTCAGAGCGAAGCTTGAGGATGATGATATTAGTTCAAAACGCAAAGTACCAAACCACGAAGTTTCCCTCTCTTTTGTGTCAACATCAACTCAATCTAGAGCATCTGCTGAAAAACGACGTCGCACGATAGCCGCACACGTGGCCCACGATTGCACTTAATCTAAGAATTAACCGAGGCGTCACCTCGGTTACAAAATCAATAATTACCCGCATTTATGGATAAGCGACGGGCGTGCTGCGTAAACATTATTCCACACGCTAACCTAATACATGTTGGCCACGTGTCGAACGCCGTCACACGAAGCGTCTATCTAAGATAACCATCGAAACAGAAGATCACCAATTGTCAAGATAGTCTTCGCTGAGCTCAACACCGCTAGTGGAACTTGCTCCGTTTTCATCTTGCAAGCGAGATAGTCTCCGCTAAGTGCAACACCGCTAGCAGAACTTCTCCCTTTTCATCTTACAAGCAAGGTAGTCTCTGCTAAGGGCAACACCTCTAGCGGAACTTCTCCCTTTTCATCTTGCAAGCGATTTAGTCTCCTCTAAGTGCAACACCGCTGGCGGAACTTCTCCCTTTTCATCTTGCGAGTGATTTAGTCTCCTCTAAGTGCAACACCGCTAGCGGAACTTCTCCATTTTCATCTTGCAAGCGAGATAGTCTCCGCTAAGTGTAACACCGCTAGCGGAACTTCTCCATTTTCATCTTTCAAGCGAGATAGTCTCCACTAAGCTCAACACCTCTAGCGAAACTTTTCATCTTGCAAGCGAGATAGTCTCCGCTAAGCGTAACACCGCTAGCGGAACTTCTCCCTTTTCATCTTGCAAGCGAGATAGTCTCCACTAAGCGCAACACCGCTAGCGGAACTTCTCCCTTTACCTTATAAGTAAAGTCAATACTACTGACCACTTACATCAGCGGAGGAACTTCCGCCAATGGCGATTCCCGAGGCAACGCCTCACTTTGACAATGACCGCCACGCGACATTGCAGTCAAAACAGGA
Organism: Rosa persica; assembly: GCA_025331145.1. Taxonomy (NCBI): domain Eukaryota; kingdom Viridiplantae; phylum Streptophyta; class Magnoliopsida; order Rosales; family Rosaceae; genus Rosa; species Rosa persica. Next base: position 494,892 of record WFKR01000101.1, on the reverse strand, counting down.
TCCTTCGGGACAAGTAAGGGGACACGTCAACAGTCTTCGAAGGCCCTGATCAGGCACGTTGACCCCGTCACTTAGGTATCAAAGATTGGGTTCACTACCCAACACCCTCTGTTCAGCGCAGCTCCCCTCAACAAACAATAAACCTACCAAACGGAGGTCTATCTTAACAGAGGAGTGGGGGACTCCCTGGGGGGCCTAGCAGGGGCGCACCCGAAAGGGTATAAAGTGTTTGCTCAATAAGTCCATGGTTGACAACGCACTGATACTAATTATGCGCTTGCAAGTCTAGCAGAAGTAATGCTTCGAACCACTAGGCAACTCCCCAACCAAGATTGCCCTCCTTGACTGGGGACTTGGGGGACTTGTACTTACATAGGCATTTGCAAGCATAATTAGCTATAATGAGCCACGCTCATGCTACCGCCAGCGGTACCAACTCCCGCCAAAGGAGTAACCTAGGGGAACACAGCCAAGCAGGATACCGCCTGAGTCCGGCTTACCCCCAGATCACCGCTGATGCACCGCTGACGCGCCGCCACGAGCCTTACCAAAATAGCACCAACAGCTCCAGAAGCTGGGAACTGAAGTACATCAGTCCCACGTCGAAAACATGAAGAAGATCAGCTCATTCCTCACCTATAAAAGGTTTTCTCCTCTCTCCTCATTAATAACACATTTACTGCTTACCTACTGTTACTTTGTCAACATAAATACATTGACTTAGGCATCGGAGAAGAGAAGACCGCCCAACATGGTCTCCCTTTGACGCCCTCTGTATTTTACTTGACAGGTAGCAGAAGCTCTGAGAATATCACAAGTAGCGGTCCGTCCATCAGACCAGCGTTAACCAAGGTTTAACCACCGCTAAACTTTAGACATTAACAATAACATATATTTGACCAGATCGGTCTGAGCAATTATGCATGTAGTAAATGATAACATGTAGTGGCAAAGCTTACATACTGAGAAGTATAACATCGAACAAAGCTTAACCATTGGTGTGTATCCAGTTTCTCAATCCGTTAACGTTCTATTGAGGTAGAAAATATCATGTTCAACTCCCTCTTCATCATTCTACGCTAATAAACTGCTAATTGATGCTTTTTTCGCTGAGATGTAGAGTTTGAGCGGGTGACACGATCTTGGAGGGACAAGAACCTGCGGATTTATCATATAGGCCTTTATGATGTCAAAGTCCTCTTGATGCTTTGTTTCCCACACAAATTCTACCTGTCCTTGCAACTTCAATAGGGCGGACAAAGGCTGAATCTTGCCGACGGAGTTGGTAATAAACCGCCGCAAGAAATTGATCTTTCCCAACAACCTTTACATGTCCTTTTTTGTTCGCGGCGGTGATGCGTTAATGACACTTTAGCTTTGTCCTCTGATACCACGATGCCCCGCTGATGTACAGTAAATCCTAAAAAGTCGCCTGCTTGAACTCCAAACACACACTTCGCTGGGTTCATTTTCAACTTGTGTATTCGCATGCGCTCGAAGACATTTTTCAAGTCCACGATGTGACATCCCTGCTTTTTGGATTTGACGACTACATCATCAATATAAACCTCCAAAATCTTCCCCAAGATATTGTGGAAGATTAGGTTCATTGCTAGCTGGTATGTGGCCCCTGCATTTTTCGAACCAAAGGGCCTAACCACATACTCGAAAGTTCCCGTGAAACCTGGGCAGTGAAAAGCAGTCTTATGCCTGTCTTCTTCTACCACTGGAATATGCTGATAACCGACGGTTACATCCATGAAGGACAAGAGTTCATGACCAGCTACTACGTCCACCAACATGTCTACGATCAGCATGGGGTAATCAACGCACACTCTCATTTTGCCATTTTTCTTTCAGACAGGAACAACGTTGGATAGCCACTGGTTATACTTGACGACAATGATGATTCTTGACTTGTGCATTTTCTCGGCTTCTTCCTTAACCAAGACCTGGGTTTCTGAATTCATCCTCCTGAATTCCTGCTTCACCAGCCTTTGGTCTGAGATTGTCGGAAGTTTGTGGCAGACCAAGTCAGGAGCTAATCCTGGCATGTCTTCATATTTCTCAGCGAAACAATCCTTATATTCCTATAACAAGTCAATAAGCCCCTTCATCAGGCTCTAAGTTTGCGCTGATTGCCATTTCCATTGGCTCAGCTTCAGTTCCTAGGTTTACCTTCTCTGTAGGATCCCTGACTTTTGGCGGGGTATCGTCTAGTGCTGTTGGGGCTAATCGAATGGGTTCCTCCTCATCCTCATGATCAGAGAACTCTTCGTCAATGTATTCCAGTGTGGCTATTTGTTCGTGATTACACGCATTTTTATGTTACATATTTGTGAAGGCCTAAGACCAAAGAAGCACATAAGTGAATACCCAAGCCCATTTATATTACATATTTGTATTTAAATTTCAAATTCAAAATTGATGTAATGGCAATAATAATTAGTGGACCACACACCTCACCCACATCACACATGTGGATGAAGATATTTATTTGTGTTCACACTAGACACACACTCACTTATACTCTTGCCCTCCTATTTTCTTTATATTTTCCAACTTGTTTTCTACACTTCTAATTCTCTATATTTTTATTAGGTTGTTTTAGTCTTTTCATTTTACCCATTTTCTACTTGTTTTTTAGCCATTGGATCTAGGGTACAAGTCCAATCTTGACCCTAGAACCCAAGAGGGTATTTAAGCACCTTTGCACACACATTGCACAAGCTTGACCCATTCTTCAACACCCAAGGCCTTTTGGCCGAATTTAGGGACCTCTCCTCCATTTTCAATCTTCTCTCTCATACTCTCTCTCCTCCATTTTTAAATCTCTTATCATTTTCTCTCAAAATTGGAAGGAGCAATTAAGGGGCTTTCACTTCACATCATCAAGGCTTCATCACCACAAGGGATTATGGCTTTGGTAAAGAGTGGGGGCTTAATATCAAGTTGGGTTCATGTTTGCTTATAGCTTAATTTGTGTTCCCTCTCTCCTTTATCATTTCTCTTAATTTCCTATGTATTGGATGATGTATTTGAGTATGGGTAGTGAGTAGTTCAATTTTGGGAGTTAGGGTTGTGAAGCCCTAACTCATCTTGTATAAATATTGATGCTTTAATTTTAATAAATGTAATTTCCATTGTGTATGCTTTAAATCCGAATTTATTAATTCTTAGAAGCATGTTTCTAGGCTTTGTCACCCTTTGAAATTATGTTGTGGGCAATTGTGATGAATAAATTGATAAGTTGACAACTTATTGGTCTTGTGGCATCTAGGATTTAAGTGTGGTGACCATTAGCTAGCTTAATTGTAGCTAAGCTTGCTTGGGTCTCTATTATCTTGCTCTCTAGGACTCAAATTTTGGATATTGCAGCCTTAACGGGCGTAATGCCCAAGTTAGAGGGTTGATTGTGGCCTTAACCGGTATAGTCATTATACCGAAAGGATAATTGGTTTAATAGCCTTAACCGGTACAAGATACGGGACTCGACACATATAGGAAATGCATGCATTTGTGAAATTGGCATTGATGTTTACAAGATAGTTAGTGTGAATCACCCGACACTCCCATGTTTCCTTTAATTTGAAAATCCAAATTTAATTTCTTGCTTGATAATTAGTTGTTTGCATTTATTTTAGTTTGCATTTAATTTGGTTATTTCTCAATTCAAAACAACTGAACAAAATTCTACTTTCCATTGTGCATAACTCATTTGGGCTACAAGTTAGTGGCTTTGATTAGACTTAATGTGAGCTAAGCCGAGCATTGCCGAGGCTTGGTGCCTTGTGAATATTATTTTGCTTTATTTTTTTTATTTTTCATTGTATGCTTTTAAGTTATTCTAGCGTAAATTACCTCGGTTAAGTCTAACGCCTAATCCCCGAGGTACGATAACTAAGGTCCAAATACTTCCCTTACTTGACAACAATTCGTACGCTTGTGAGAGTGTATGATTGAAATCAATTCATATGCCTCTTTTTCAATCAAGTATGAAGATATTCTATCATATAAAGAATGAAAGGCCTCTAACTCTTCTGGAAGGTCGCGATCCATCAATTGGAGTCTGGAGATGGCACCGCATGTTCAGGCCTATTGAGGTCACTCTTTGCAACCGGAAGCCCCCATTATGCCAGTTCAGAGGCCATCACCCCTGTGGGGCGCCCCTTGTTGTCGATGTCACAAACCTGTAGCAGAGAGATTGGTTCTAGGTAGTACCTCGCATCCACGTAGTATGCAGAGATCGAGAAAGGTCGCGAGTCTGGCTTGATTATTTCCTCCTTGTCTACGGCTCTGTTCCACATAATCAACTCCTGATGAAGGGTGGATGGGACACAATAGCTCCTGTGAATCCAGTCGTGACCCAAGAATGCGTTGTAAGCCGCATAACTGTCGGTAACGAAGAAGGCGTAAACCCCTTCTGCCGAACCCACCTTGACTCGTAGGAAGATCAAACCGAGGGTTTTGGTCAATTGTCCCTCAAAGTTCTTGAGGTTAAGAGACGTGGACTGGATTTTTTCTTTCTTGATCCCTAACAAATGCATGATTCTGGTGGTCAACACGTTAACCGTGGCACCTGTGTCTACCATGATTTTGCTAACCTTAATGCCATACATTTCAACAGTGATGTACAATGGCCTCATGTGCTGCACCATCGCTGGCGTTGGTTTGCTAAAACCTATGTCTCTAGCCCTCTCATTGGTGTCTTCAGCCTTTGCTGCATCGAACCCCCTCTTTGCTGGTTCTTTCGCAAGCGTTGAAGCTGCTGAGGTGATTTCAAGCAATTGCTGGCCTAGCATTTTGCCCTCCTCTGTTTGGCATTCCTGAGCTACCACTAGTACGTAATGCATATTTTGCTAACGGAACATACACCATGTTGCATGTAATGTCCACCATCTCAGCCTTCTCTACTTCTTTCGCTAGGAAATTCGGGTTTATTTCTTTAACGAACTTTCCCGCGACAAAAGCGACTAGCGATCCCTCTTCTTGGACCATAGCATGTTCCTGTTCGCTTGCAATGAGGGGAGATTCCTTCTTTGGCGGGTCCTGCCTCTGCCTCATTGCTAAGGCCTCTTCTGAAGTCGCAACCAGTATGCTTTGAATCTTCTTAGGTCTCCACTGCACAAACGCGGATGGATTCTCCTTGCCCCCGAGTCTATCAAAGATTGAGGGTTTACTATCCTCCACCAAACACTAGTTTTCCTGGTTGGCGATGAATCTCACTTCGCCAAAAATGATGAGCTCTCCTGAGTGTCACTCCTGAAGGTACCGGGTTTCGATACCTTGCACGATGCTTTAGGGTGCTGCTGAGAACCTTGTGGGGTGACGAATCTTTTGGCAGCCAGTGCCTCCATCTATCTCTGGTACTCCATGGGGATCTCACCAATTATGATGGTTTGATCAGTCCTTGATCCAGTGCCTCTAAAGTCCGCTTCGCTTCTCCGAACCTTTGTTGCAGCTTCCTTTTCCTTAAAGAACTCATTTCCACCACCTTACTCTTTCCTTCGTGTACCATTTCCCTTCTTTGATAGTGGATGTTGGCGCCAAAAGGATATATGGCTTAGTCAGGATATCTTACTGCTTGTCTGATTCTCGAGAGTTTCTCCTCTCCTCTTCTTTGGCAGCTCTTAATTTCTTGAACAGGTTAGAGTCCTTTGGAGAAGGAGTTCCCGATTCACTGTGTATTTTTAGGCCGGAGGGCTGGAAGTTTCTAGAAAGTGATACTAACCTTATTGGTGGTAAAGATATGAAGCGAACTGTCTGAACAACCTCCTCTTGCAGCACCTTGATATCATATTCCTCCTTACATCGTGAGCATAGGACGACGGGTGGAGCTGTTTTGAAACTTTGTTTCACAGGCTGCTCTACCGTCTCTTTCGAACCCCTAGTGACTTAATCTGGGTTCTGCTTCTACTGATCTTTCCAAACAACGTCAACCATGTTGACTCCAGTGTCGAGGAAAGGATCAAGATCTACGAGCGTTGTTGCTGTTGCTGGTGCTTCTATCTGTAGGCTACCGTTATTTAGCCAGATCTAGATCTGATCTTTCAACTGATGCAATCAGATGAATTGTGATTCCACAAATTGTGGAATTTACAGTACTTCTTCCCTTTCAACTACTCTAGTTTGTGGAAAGGGCCAAAGTCAGTCTTCACCATCTTCGTGGTGATCATTTCATCTAATATTTCGTGTGCCTTATTCGCATCGTAAGTGTAACTCGCGAATTCAAGTTTGGTGAAGACCACCGACTTAAGCTTAACTGGCTCTTTGCACAACTTTAGCTACTTAAGCGTGGGTCTCTTCTTTCCCGTGAGTTCCAACGTGGCTATCTCATCTTCTTCAGCGTCTTTGTCCTATGCGGTGCCTGATTCTTCACTCTTGTAGTGTGGATCGCAAGAGCTTGAGTGATGGCTCAGCACCGCCACTGTTCTATGTTTCCCTGGGATGTACGTCCCCTTCGAGGCATTCTTTACGGCATCAATTTCCCTGAGCAGGTTCTTGAAATTTCCACTTATGTGATCAGTTCCCCCATAGAGTTGAACATGATCCCATGCTGCTTCTTACATTAGTGAGGCTCTAGACCTTTGATCGCCAACTTCACTAGCTTCTTTTCCGGCAAGATCACATTCAACTTCCCTTTTTGGATCTGGAATCATTGAAGATATGTGACAGTGGATTCAGCTGGTTGCTAAGCCATCTGGGTTAATGAAGCCAGATCTACCTCGAGTTCGATAGTTCTAAAAGTTTCCTTGAATAGCTTTTCCATCGCGGGGCAACTCGCGACAGATCCTGGTTGCAGCTTGGTGTACCAGGTGAAAGCATCCCCTGATAAAGAAGTAGCGAATATCTTGCATTTCAGGCTGTCATCATTCTGATGTTGGCCGCACTGTACTCGGAACCTAACCAAGTGAGCCGCAATGCTTTCGACCTCTTCCCTTAAGAAAGTAGAGAACGTGATGTTCTTGTATCCTCTGGGATAAGGAGCCTGCAAGATGTGTGGAGGAAAGGGCCCCTGATGTTGGGCCTCTAGTTCGCGGCCCTGATCATTTCTCCCTCCTCATCCCTTCTTATGTATCCCGGATCGGGGAGAGGATGAGTTTCTGTTTCGCCAGCTGGCCGTATAGGAGGTGGCGCTGGTATCGCTTGGCTAACAAGTGATAGGCCACCTGCGTGGATCGTGTGAGGCTGGTTTGACATCTGCAATATGAAACCTGCTCCTGGCAGATATTTTGTGACCATGGTGACCTTGAGATGGTTTCTCGCTTGGTCCATCCTATAACAATCTTCTGCCGCTTCCTGATATACCATCTCTACGCCATCGTTATCATATTGCTGGAATCCAAGGATGCCACTGCTGGTACCTTCGCCAGAGTTCGCGACCCTATTCTGCTTTCCACCAGCTACAGGAGCTTTTTCCTTAGTAGCACTAGACTGAGCTCTATCCCTGTTAGCTGTAGGGGCAGTGGCCAGGAAAGGTATGGTAACATTGCTACTACCCCCTTGATTCACTCTTGCGTTTGGGGGTAAGTACTTTCCTGACCCCCTAGGTTGGTCATGAAAGTTCAATGTTACGCTAGGGTCACCGGTTGCTTTCCATATCACCTCCCTGGTTTGATCCAAGTCGGTCTTCTGCATGGCGACTTGGGTGGCTAAGGCAGATCTTTCGTTGTGAATGGCCATCATTTGAGTAGCGATATTTATGGTTTGGACAGCCTGGGTGGCTATCATACCCACAAGTTATTCATGATTTTCATTGATTTGGCGTGTAACACCCCTCAAACGACCCCCAACTCTTTGATCCGTTTGTTGGAACCACTCGAGAGCCTTACGACTCTCCTCCGCGTATTTCCAGCTTGATGCTTCCCAAAATCTTTCATTGTTAAGCTTCATGATGGCCAACTTCTCTAGTATGTCGGCCTCTTTCGGTATGGGAATAGGAACGTATTCCTTGGCTGCCATGCTTTACACAGCAACATTGGAAGAAGCGGCAACCTACCCGACCTTACTTGGCTAGGTAGTTGTAGAGCTTCTAGCCTCGGAGAAGTGCGGTAAATTTCCTCCTTGTCCCTGACTCATCATTTCTGACGACGGTGGACTGAGAGAAAATCTTCTCTTAACTTGCTCCTCAGAAAGACCACGATAGTCCACACGATAGTGCAGCTTGTAACTGAATGTCCTATGTTTTGAGCAATTGGCGTAAACCTTTTGGTAAGCATTACCGTCTAGCTTCCCAATGATGAAAAGTGTTGAAGAAATGTCCCATTGGGCGTGCCAAAATGTTTGGCTCCAGTTTTGTAGGGCTGGTCAACAGTATATTTTCTATGGAATGTGATTGTGCGGGCGTGCCAGCATCGTGGGGTGCAGCCATCGGGGGTATCCCTTGATCTGACTTCTGATCGAGTGACTGAGGACGGAGAGAGCACCAACTTCATCACCGAGTTCTTCTCTGCCTCATGAGTGAGGACTTGTGCTTCTTTTCTTTGGGAAACTTCAATCGATACTCAACGTTGTAGGTCGAGCAGAGCAATCACTGGGAAGTAGGAGAGATGCGAGGGTCTCGTTAAAGTGTGACTTTAACTTCGTTGGTTCATTAGGGCGTTACTCTTGCTTCACTGGTTCAGTGGCTGTTGGTGTTGACATACTGATAGTCGACTCCTGGGGAGACTAGGACCGGGGTATAATCAACGGTTTAGTTTCACTGGCAGTCGGCCCCTGAGGAGACTGGGACTGGAGTGTAGTCACCGGTAAGAGATAGGTTGCTCCGGAGAGGCTTGGATAATCTGTTGAGATTAGTTGATTGATTTGAGGTCCTTGTTTTCTCATTTTAGCCTCGAATATAGGCTATTCTGTGAATTTCTGATCCCCATAAAGGTGCAGAATATTCTATTCAGGGCCAAAGGTATCGGACCTGTAAAAGCATTAACATGGGAATCTTGGCAGATACCACAGGTAATTGTTAATTACCTGTTGATCTGGATATGATTAAAATAAGAATAAACCTGATTCCTCATTGGATGCGAGCCATTGGGATATAGTATTTAAGCTTATCCCCGCGAGCCGCAAGCGTAATGGTGGCGCACTCATATGGTCATGATGCTATATACATGTTTGTCTGCAAAGATGACCACATCCCATAGCACGCCTAATATTTCTCTTCCACCGGGAGACATTTCATCGCTGGATTCTCAAACCCCACGTGTGCACAGAATCTTAATGATTACTCAGGGTGGACCTCTGGAACATGGGCTTCGTCTGGGCCCTCGCGCGGTATTTACCAAGGACTGTCAGTTTGGGCCATTGGTATCGGCCCGCGATGCTTGTATTTTCCAGAACATAGCCCAAAGATACTTTGGGCTCAAACAAACGTGACCTACATTTGAATACTATTGGACACAAAATGTAGTCACTCACTATTGACAATTATATGATTCCAGAACATGATGTAGAATTAGGTCAATCATGTTTTTTAGAGATGGCTTTTGGTGCTTTCATTCTAAGATTTCAGAGCTAGAATTGTGACAAAAAAAATTCAGTCCAAAGCAAGATAGATACCCACATCACAATGCAAGCAAAACATATGCCAAAATATCTATGTTTTGCTACCCAAAATAAGTAAAGAGTAAAACGTGGAGCTGCATTAAACTCCACCAGTTGCTCTGTTTTGCTACACTCTAAAACTAAACATGGTGTATGCTTAATGTGCTTTTAAGTTGAAAGCCGTAGTACTGATACTAAACACCCAGACCATCAACTAAATAGCCAGAGCATCAATCAAATACCCAGACCATCAATTAAAGAGCAGACATTAAAATTGCATTCACTACTAAGAAACAGAAACAAAGCCTGAAACTTGCAATGTGATCCCCCCTCAAGCGATATAGACGTTATTCATAAGTTCCACCAATCAAATGGACATTGATGTAGATTATAGTTCAGCCCCTGCAATGTACATTTGATAAATTTCATTAAGAATGAAGGGCTATTGCTGATTTCATTTGTGTCGTTAGTGATTATGGTAACCTCGGAGCGCAATATCTTAAGCTTCCAAATCTGTGTATCAGTGAACATCCAATTGCTGCAGTTGTAGAAAGACATGAGCCGCTACTGAACTACCTCCACACCAAGTATGATGGTCTGCTTAGCTATAACTAAATCAATTCAGTGATAATTTCAAACAGCCCATACAACCCCAAACCAAACACTCACCTTTTTCCTGTTGAAAATTATCCCCCAAACTCGATCAAAATTTTCGAATCCACCACTCCGAAAACAAACCCAAACCCTCTCCCCGAAGCCCACCACAATCTTGAATCCCTTCTCTTCTCTTTCCCACCCCAACAACCTATGATGACATCAAATCAAAAACTGAAAATCTCAAATTTGGCAAATAAGCCTACAAAACCAAACTTCCCCTACTCGTTTTGTCAGAGCCTAATCGATCCAGTCGATCCTTGCATCTCCGTTGTATCAGACAGCTTAATGGCCATGCTTGTATGTCAGAGCTTGATAACTACAATCAATGGAAGTCTCCCGAACACACAACACCACCGACCCATTTCTATCTACATAAACCTCAGGGGCAAGACCATCATTCCACTACTGGTATGAACAGTATAGAAGATTTAGTATATAGTAAATATATATATATATATATATGGAGGAGAGACCCACATTCTTTTCTCTAACCTAGATACCAGCAGTGCTGCACCACCAAAAACAGGGCAGCTCTTTGGGCGGCTCTCACTCTCCTCTTATCTTCCTCTATTTTTCATATTTTTGTTAGTTTTATTTCAGAGAATTGAAGGATTACTCACCTAAAGCTTCAAGGATTCATCAAAGGCTTCTCTTCTACAAGAATCAAAACTTGGGTAATTGTGGGAATTGTAATTCCAGACTAGTCATGCTAGCTTTTTAGCTATTTGTGACTATTCTTGTTTTTCTCCTACACTTATATACTCTTTTCTCTTTGAATTTTGTATTTTTTATGTTCATAATTATGGGTTGTGAGTAATTTTCTTGTTGGTGGTTAGGGTTGTGTGTCCTAGCTTAAATTTTGTGTAAAAAATGTTTAATTTAATGTAATGAAGCAATTTTATATTATGGATGCTTATATCAATTATTGTTGGGTTAAAATGCATGTCTAAGAGCCTAGTTAACTCTAGGGTGTGTATTTTGAACATGTGTAGGACAGAGTTAAAGGCTTGAGTCCCTCTAATTCTTAAGCTAGAAACCTTCAATTTCGTATTCGAGGGGTTATAAGCATGGTGATTTACATCTGTTGCGTGAATGCGCGGACGGGTCGCTTAGTAGTCTAATTCCTCGATCTCTAGGCCTCTTGATGTGACTTAGTGACCTTGAACTGTCTCTAAATCATGCCACGTGAGTTTCTACGACCCTTGAACCGGAATAGGAATACCATGAAAGGGAATTTCAGTCCATGAGCCTTAAACCGCTTTGGATACGACTACTGCCGAAGTAGGAAATTTTCATCTACATTAGATTAGCTTCCGACATATAGAATTTGGGTGAAGGAACCTCCCTAGCACCCGACATTCCCATCTATTTGGTTTACCCTTTTATTAATCTCTTTGTATTTTTATTAATTGCTTTACATTTCATTACATGTTCATAATCTAGAATCATCTTTCAAAATATTGAACTCCGACTCATTGTAGATAATCATCACTAGGCTCTTAGTTTTGAGTAGGCTTTGGTGAGAATCAAAGCCGAGCATTGCCAAGGCTTGGTGCCTTAGATTAGCATTTTTATTTGTTTATTCTCCTTTATTTGCTTAGTGACTTAGTTCCGACTATCCAAGAATTATGGGTTAGCCACTAATCCCCGTGGTACGATAATTTTGGGCTTAATACTTCCCTATCTTGACACAATTCGTACGCTTGCGAGAGTTTATGTATCAAGTCAATATGTATTTTTATGAGTTTGATGACTTTAATTTGATTTTCTTTTATTATTTGATATGATAATTTGATAGTAAATTGTCAATTTATAATGAGATCGAAACTACCACCACTAAAAAGACATGATTTAAGAACGTTGAAACCGTGTCCTCTAATACATACAAGGACTCTTTAAAACTGAGTCTTCTATCCAGGAGTCATCGTAAGTCCCAAACAAGGACACGGAAAATGTGTCCTCTTATCTATACGAGGACACAATTTATGTGTCCTAATAGCTTTGTATGTGGTGTCCTTATATGTGTAAGAGGACATCTAAGTTGCATCCTTATATTACCTAATATATGTCCTCTTTTCTATGTAAGGACACATGAATTGTGTCCTTAAAGCTCTAAAATGGAGTCCTTAAATCTATGAGAGGACACAAAAAGCACACTATCAAATGCGTCCTCTATTTCATACAAGAACACATAGCTTGTGTCCTAAAAGCTCTAGAAATAGGGTCCTTGAATCTTTAAGAGGACACAAAAAGTACACTCTGAAATGTGTCCTCTTTTTTATACAATGACAAGCAAATTGTGTCCTCAAATATCTGAAAACAGAGTCCTTAGACACAACATACATTTCCATAGGTGTCCTGTTTTCCATACTAGAACACATATATCATGTCCTTAAAGTTCTGGAAATGGAATCATTAAATCCATTTGAAAATACATTATCAAAATTGCCAACAAGCAATCCTTATATATTTAGAGACCATCCATTAATACATGTCCAGGATCCAAAACAAGTAATTAACCTACAAACACCACAAGTCCAAGATCTAGAATGTAGTACTACCATTGTTTGGACCAATTTAATTCAAAGCTGAATGCTGCGTACATATATAACTTCATACCAGAATGCTAACTATTTTACTTCATGCAACTTGGATATACCCATCAACCTGCTCTGCCCACTCTACTCGAAGTACATCAATCTCTTCTTTGGTGTAAATGTCTTTCCCCACAAACTGAAATGATTACAGTTGAAACCAACTTAGATAGTTGATTCCGATAAGCAAGTGGTTTTTTTGGAATCCATTCGAAAATGATAACATCAATCTGTGGCCTGATGGAAGTAAGATGGCATGGCAATGAGCCATATAGTAATGAAGTTACATTAAATATAGGTATCCATCATACATAATCACACAGCACACAAAAATATAATCAGATATAATTAATATTTATCACCAATAGTACTGAAAAGAATAATTTGCAATATAAGGCTGTACCTGCTTGAAGAAAGTGCTTGTTCCAGACCCCAGAAGGCCAAGAAAAAGAAGAAGCTTCTGAGTTTTTAATATTAAAATCATAGCACTCACATGCCTAGGAAAAAAATGGTAAATCCTAGGTTAACATGATGACAATTTGTATGTAAAAAATCATATATATATATATACACACACACACACACATATAAGGTATGTACACAGACAGTTGCTATTAGGATATAAAAAATTGCATGCAAGCTCACCTCCAAGGACCTTCCTAAATGCTCTGTTAAAAAGCTAATACATCAAACCTGGAAGGATCAAACTTTTGAGGATCAGGAAAGTCTTCTGGATCATGATGAATAAAAACAACATCCAAGTTAACAGACCAATCTTACTCTATGTCTTATATCCTGCAATAGTGAAAAAATGACTTAGAATTACAAGGTCAAACTGGTGCAGTAAACATTGGCTTTTGTTATCTGGTGTGGGAGACAAAATGTTGTACCAGCAATCTCAAAACTCTGGGAAGCCTTTCTTGAAAAGTTTCATTGATTACAGAGATTTTGATCAATAATGTAAATTAGTTCAACTGAAAAGTTATTTGACAAAGCTATAAGATTTGAGTACATGCATTGTTTACCTTGGTGGTCTAAGGCATATTGTTAACTTCAGACCATATTAGATCAGCTCCATTACCTCAGTTTGCTTGAATTTGTTGATGCTCATCCTGTAAGTTAGCAATCAGCTTTCTGATCACATTGTCACTAAAGTTATATTCACTACATAACAAATACCCAAAAAAAAAAAAAAAAAGTTGGATACATCATCATCATCATTATTATTATTATTTATTTCATTACAGGGAACATGAGAAACAATATCAACATAAGTAATAGGATAGAAAACATACAGAAGATATGATGGAGCCAAGTGAAAGCCTTGGGCTGTTGGTTCACGCCAAGGACAAATCTGTGAGGTTCTTGGGTTCACAAAAAAGTAGGGAAGCTGCTCCAAGATGATCCCCGTGCAGAGTTTCAATGCCAAGCTATGTCTCCACCTGCATCAAAGTCATCATCAAAATGCTGCCCCTGAAAGTAAAGTGACCATCTCTTTACAAAAGGGTGCCTACCTCCAGCCACAAGTCTGCAAAGCGCTCGGTTTAGCTCATCTTCAATCACAAATCAGCAGCGTGTTTTACTTGGCTCACCTGCGATCACAAAACTGCAGAAAATACAATGTGGAGGAGTTATGAAAGTTATCTGATACTTACAGCAAGCACATAATTTCAGGAGCATCGCAAATGGAAAGTTGTTTGATCAAGTTCAAGTGGTGAATACAGTGAAGTATACAGGGGGAAATGGTCATGGATAGCATTGAAAAGCTCATTGTGCTACCTTCTTGGAGGCTTCCCCAATATGTATCGAGGATTGAACTTGTACAATCAATCCTAAGACCACCTGAAAGCCACATGATGGACCAGAATGAAGCTCGGATATTTCCTGCATAAAGTAGCTTTCTCCTTTTACAAAAAAATGTGTAAAACAAGTTACAGAGCTAAGTGAGTTGTACTCTTGTGGTCAGAATCTCTTGGATTGCAACCTCGAGAAATATCATATCGTTTCTCTTACCTTGAGAGTCACAAGCACCGAAATATTGGGGTGGTCATGTTTTCTTCAAAAGATATGGTACCTGCAACAGTTTTGATGAGAACTAATCAAAACACATAAATCCCATATGCAACTAAAAGTGTGGTGCTGCTGTAACTTTTGTCCGAGAACTAAAGGGGAAGAGATTCAGGATATATATATATGCCTTGAACATGTGTAAGACAACAAAGTATAATTAAAGCTTTATCTCTTCCCTCTTTCACTTTGATCACAAAGCGGTGGAAACTGATCAGCACATTTCAAGACAACAATTTCATATTCATAATTGTCAAACCATGAACAAAAGACAAAAGCTTTGGAAACATGCAGCAAGTCTCTCTTAAGCGAAGTTTAGCTATGTGTTCCTTGTCAATCAAAAGAAAATCATGCAAGGATATTCAAAATGAGGCACAGTGGACATCGGAGGAAAAGTAAAGAGCTCAATCGGTGACATCATTTAAATACAGCATGAATTGGAGTGTTTTGCCCAGTAATTCAATTGGTTCGAAAGAATGGCTCCTCACCGGTTCTGGGTTCGACACCAACAACTGTGATAGCCACGAAGCTTGGCGGTGGAGGAATGTCCAAAATCTGCAGATAATTACAAATAGCATTACACATAAGCTTGCCAAAGTCAAAGCTCCCAAAATATGTAATTGGGTGCTGCAGACATGTATAATTGATTATCAAATGCAAGAGACAAGTGCTTGAGTCCATTTATATTAATTAAAGGCATGGAAAAGTATGCTGTAGCTTTGTTCTGAAATAGGAATTGAATGGCAAAAGGACAAGAGCCAAAGTCCAGGCCTTTGAAAAGAGACAGAAAGCATGCAATTGAATCGTTGGTGTAATTCAATAAGGCCCAGTTTGGAAACAGAATTTGGATTTAGATTTTGATTTCAAATCTTATAGATTTCAAATTTGAGTAATTGAAATCCTAAGATTTCAAATTCATCTGTTTAGGTAACAATTGAATCATGAGGATTTGAATTTAAGAATTCAAAACTAATGAAGCTATGTAAATGCTAATCTAATGAAGGAAGATTTTTTTAGCATTTAATTGCTATGGAGGTAATTAATTGTCATACTCCATAATTCCAAAAGCAATATAAATCCCAAGTTTTTCATCTCATACTTTCAAATTAAAAAAAATAACAATAATAATAATAATACTTGTTTCATCTGCATAATTATACAAATCCAAAGTGTTTCACCTTATAGTCTCAAAAAGAAAAAAGTAGTAATAATAGTGTTTCTTCTCCATCACTCCATATCATGAAAATCCAAATTGTAATGCTTCACCCTCAATTCCTTGGTTGCCCTGAAAACAATCAACAAAGAGAAACATGATTATTCATGCAATTTTTGACTCCAACCAAACAGACGCAGCAACTCTCTCATGAAACAAGCATTATAATTGCATTGGGTATTAGCATCGTCTCTCTGTCCTATCAAATATCACCACCAAGTTCATAATTAAATGAACTATAAATACTAAAATGAAAAATCAGCTACTAACAACTTAAATGCTTACAAAACTTTAAAAGCTCATTCAATAGTGAACTACATGTCTAACATTCTTTACAGTCTTGAATAGTGAATATTTATACTTTCTTCATAACATGTATCAATTATGATAATACTTTCTTCATAACCTGTATCAGTTTTTTATTAACATACATGCACTAGGCATCTTAAGGAAGATACCATTTCCAATCTAATCAACAAAAGGATTTCCACATTCTTAACTCTTAAGCAGGAACATACGCTGAAGGAATACAAGCCATAATAAATTGTGTTAATACAAGCCGCAGCCGAACTCATACTAGTTCATTTTTCCCTTTGAAGGGGACAAAGCAAATTAATCATAGCAATTGATACCAACTTCTTTTCTTTCACGTCTTCTCTCTGAGCTTAGTTCTCAATTTGTTAAAGTTAATGCATTTCTTGACTAAAAGGAAAACATGTTTCACTCTTTACTGTTGTATCTAGTTGCTTAAAAAAGTTCGATCATAAATATGTAAGAAAATAGCAGGTCCTGACTAAAAGAAGATATCCATAATCATTGTAATTGAAAAGCTACACAACTGAGTGCTCTAGCTATACAAAACTCAAGTTGGACAGTAAGCTAAATTTGACTGAGTTGACTTAGCTAGTTACTTCAAACATAAATACTTGCCAGAAGGAATCTGCATTTTCATGAATAAGGATAGCAAAAATCTCAGAGCAATAGCAACAGTTCATGTATTTACAGAAGAAAAATAAAAGAAAAGTAGGAAACAATCACTTAGTCTCAACTCCTCAACATACTGATTATAATAAAAAGGTGCCTCTTCCTTTTTATTTTAATAAAAATACGGTAATTAATGCTAACGCTACTCACCTAACCATCTACTAATCAAACATAATAGGAAAAGAAGAACACAGTTCTCCTTCCAATGATTGAGTTTACAGTTCCAAAAATTTCCAAGAATAGTTCAGAAAATGGAAAATGCATCTAAACATGTCAAAATTCCAACATATGAACATGACTCCTAAACTACATCCATACCAAATCCCAAAATTCTGATTCTCTTTCCATCCAGTAAAATCAATTTTCTGCACAGAATAGTGGAA
Organism: Rosa persica; assembly: GCA_025331145.1. Lineage (NCBI taxonomy): Eukaryota > Viridiplantae > Streptophyta > Magnoliopsida > Rosales > Rosaceae > Rosa > Rosa persica. The sequence goes on along the minus strand of WFKR01000101.1, from coordinate 477,454 downwards.
AACTGAGCAATTCTCAAAATCTACCATACATTTGATTTCCATCAAACACACAAAAACTTAAAAAATAAAAAATAAGAAAAAATTCCTCAAACAAAGTGAGAGAAGAAGTTCCTTAAACTGAAAAAGCCAAAGAATTAACTAGCTAATCAGCTGCAAAAACTTACACAAAAACCCAGAAAGCTGTGCCTGCACATGACTACATACTAACACCACAAAACCAGAGATCCAACACAGGGATTACAAATCAACACAGAAAAAACTGCCGCCAGCAAGGTACAAATTTCAAAAGTTAACCCTCGTACCTAGCAAAGCTAATCAAATAAATCACACAAGCAGTACCCCTACTTGGTTCTACCCATTTGATCAATATATATGAGAAGCTAGCCAGAGATTTCCCGAAAGCTAATATATATCATGGATTATGTATCAGATATCACAAATATGTACAAGTAAACACCAAATCAAGCTGCTGAAAGTAACTAAACTGCAGATATTTGAGCAAACAGCTTCGATTACGAATCAAACTCAATCAAGCAAATTACAAAGCAAACTCAAACATTCTTTGGTCAAATTTTACATATACTACGAAATCAAGCTACGCATCATTTAGCCCAACCTTCAGTATCACTATGAACAATCAAATTAAGAGATTAGCGATCAAATTAAGAGAAGAAAGAGAGACCACCTTCACCAAATCTCAAATCAACTCTAGCCCAGCCTCTGCGATTCGTAGAGAACACGAGTGAAGAGAGAGCGAGCTGCGCCGGTGTTGAAATCGACCCGTGGTGTTTCAGAAGCAAGAGAGGACGAGATTTCAAATAACTAGGGCAAAATCTGCAGATTTTGTTAAACCAAATCGCTGGGCCGATTTCATCAAATCCAAATCCTTAATGACAAATTTGGCCAAACGGGCTTATTTGTATTTGGGCCTCCGAAATCCAAATCCTCAAGTCTAAATCACCCTATCCAAACGGGCCCTAAGTTCAATCGGTGCTCGATCAATCTCAAGTGGTGAGAACAAGTTATAAGGGGATGACTTCTTACCATTTCCGAGTTCCAAAAAGATGCAATCTCAACAAAGACGAGGCTTCGAATCTTTGACAGGCAGGACTGATAAATGGAAACATGCAGATCGGTTAAAATTACATCCCAAAACAAAGGGTTTATAGAGGAAAGAGGCTTCACATGACCGAAATCTTATTGGTACTCCGTGCGTATACTCCTTACTGCTGGGATTAAAATTCACACCTGAAAATCAAATACTAGCTCATTCTCTCACGGAGCTTCTCCTAACTTGGTAACACAGCAGAACATTCAACCCAACAATAGCAAAACCAAAAATTAAGAAAAAAAAATTAAAATTTGGGGATCGAGTAACCTCACCTTGTACTGAAATTCTTCCCAGATTTTGTCAATCCAAAGTATGTCTCACACCAAGCAACCTCAGTATGACTTGAACTGTGTTATGAGTTGTTGCCTCCTTCGCCAAGTCGAACCAGATCGATATGTTCTCGGCTAGAGTTTTTTTTTTTTTTTTTTCCTATTACAACTTAGAACTGGAAATAGAGTGAATGAGTCATCACATCATAAGCCTTGTGTGTGATATATATGATACGTGTACAAATGCAAATGAGCATCTCATCTTTCTCTATTTAGGAAGGGTTTCAATTGAAGAGGGAAATCAAAAATTGGGGGAGGAGGGAAGTGAAATTTGGGGAGGGAAGTGAAATTGCGGGTGGGAATCGAAAAGGCTGAATATAGCTGTACTGCTGTAGCACTGCGCGTTTTTGTATTTCAATAAGATTTAAATTTTTCAGTTGGAGCCCAATATTAGGACACGACATACAGTTTATGGGTGTCCTTAAAAGACTCTCCACCCTTAAAAATTTTCAATTTAACATTATGTGTCCTTGAAAACCTTCAAGGACTCTATATAAAATGTGTGTCCTTGTTTGGTGTCCTTGAATCCGTTTTTTCTAGTAGTGTACATGTTTCTTGATCCAATTATATGAAGACTTAAAATTCCTCCACTGATTGTTATACAATCAAATGATCGAAACCCCTTGTTTCTTAATCTCCAATTATGTCCGAACTTTTGTCAATTCTTTTAATGAGTACATGTGAACCTCTGTTCACTCCACTTTTAGAACAAGTTTCTAATTGTGAAGACTCCAGCCCAAGGCTTTAAGTACAATAAAAATTTGATGAGGCTATGATCCTCCATTGTACTACTATTGGAGTATATGCTTATACCCATATGAACCACTGTCCCAAACTTGAAATTCGAGTATGTCATTTTAACATTTGTTTTCAGTGTCAAATAATAATATGAACCATGTGTTCATCAATAAATTGAACTATGAATGTTCATGATAAACATAATGACAAACATACTTGTTTTGCATGTATATAATGCAACTATGGACATGATCCATTGCAATTGTTGATAATTTTTCACAATTGATGCTTCAGAAAGATGAGGTAATAATCATCTCAAGAGCTGCAAATCTTGATTGATGGCTCCAAGTGAGCTCGTATTATATTACCTATATGGAATACCATTGCATATATTGGTGATGCAATTTCCACCTAGTTTAGGTTGTATTAATCAACTACGAGTATACTACTATATACTATATCATGAACTAAAAATTTCATTGAGCCAAACAAAACTTCTTTTGGCGTGACCAATGTGTCTTTATTTTATCTACAATATCATGTAGACTCATATACGTATTTTACGTTGTTGTATAATGCAACAATAATTTCAAACCTTCCTAACAAGGAAATTATAATTTATCGCATATCTGCGTTACTTTAATAAGACAATTCTCCCATCATTAGGGGAAGAAATATCATTTATAAAAAAAAAACGATATGAATTGGTGTGTGATATATATCCACCATGAGATAAAATCTAAATTCATTATCTTTTTGATCTAAAATTTGGTTTGGGCTCGCCACCCCTCAATGGATATCATAAATCCAATATTTTACATGCATATTTTGCGAATGGTCAAACTAGATAGTCTTTCCGCCGTTAGGGGGAGACAACACTATTGCAACGGTGTGAATTTATGTGGAATATATCCACCAAGTCCAATATTTCAAGCTTCCTATAAGGGAAGATTATACAAACCTTATAACGCTCTTCATGAAGTTATACAAAGATCCACATTCTCTAATTAATTTGTCATAGAGAGACAATATATTCCCTAAAAGAAGAATGAGTACTTCATATACGTAAAGCTTATTATAGCTAATGCATGCATATATAAATGTGTGGGGTCGAAATTTGATGATATCTCATATATAATAGCACTACTGAAAATCATCAAGGGCTGTATACTATCACGTTTCGCTGTGTCGACAATTTATAATATTGGCCAAATTAGAAAGAGGCAATTCCAATGAATTTAAATATTGTAAACGTGATGATATACTTGGACTTTATCAACCCCAAAAATTACAAAAGTGTGTACTTGTGAATTGAAATCACTATGACACAAGTCTCTTTATAGAGACATGGGATTATCATTCTTCTCCAAGCGACAACTTTTCTATAAATACAATGTTATATTGACGAGAGACTTATGGTATGTTGTCTTGGATAATATGAAGATCTTAAAGGAAAATTGCTAAAAGCAAATTCCCAAGTCCTATGTATCATTATAAGCATATTGCTTAAACAAATTTTTAATGGATTCATATTGCCAAAGGCAAGTCCATGAATGAAATATCTTAAAGCTCTCTTATGGAATCAAAAAGTCTAAAGTTCATATATACTCATTACGGTCAAAGTGACTTATTGCCTCAATGAGTACTATGACAAAACTAAGAATTTGAATTCGAATCATGCTCACAATGTTGCAACATATCCTAACTTTCATGAAGTTATGAATTTATCTAGAGCTCATATTGAGCCTATATGAAATTATCAATTACACAAATTGATATTTATGGCTAACTATGCCATACTTAAATTCCAATACTCGGATAAAGGGTAAATGTGTCAATTGTTGTTCCTTTATATTGTTATTCTTTGCTAATATCTCTATCTATAATTTGAGTATATGAAATTGGTTCTACTCTTATCATGTGAGGTAAGATTTATTATCATAGTTTTATTGGTATTACCCTAACCTTTGCACGAATTGAAATTCATGATGATTCCCCTTTATGCAAAGCACACATGGCCTCACGGTCTCACCTATGTGATCGACACACCATATCCAATATACATGGTACATGTATTTTATTACATACATGATTGAAGTTTGCAACAATCACGGAAAGATTATCATCAGGGGAGCATTCAAAATTATGTTACCTAAGACATATGCGCGTTGTACTTTTTTCTCCTTCGATCAAGATTGTTTTGATCCCACTGGGTTTTTGTTATCTGGCAAGGTTTTTGACGAGGCAACATTAAGCACGTCCAACACCATATCATTCAGTGGTGGACATCCAAGAGAGAGTGTTGTAAATATTATATATATGTGGTTGTCCACTATAAATACTCATTAATTACATCCTTATGATGTAAACTTTACCCCTATATAAAGGGATCTAATGAGAATGGAACACACACTTCTGCCTCCTGCTACATTATGTTTCTCTATTCTATCTCTCTTTATTCTCTAGTTAATAACATTATCAACAATTTGAGTTTTATTTATTTATTTATTTATTTGCAGCTTACGAACATAAATATAAACAACTCCATTAGAAGTTCAATGCCATGAAAGAGGTGTACCATTACAAATGGTCATACCTTGCTTCACATTCTCCACCAGAGCATCTAGGAACATAGATGGAAGCCAAATGCTCTCAGTTAACCTTAGGCAGGAATTCTTTAATGCTATATGGGGTAATTTCGAGATCTTTGATTGAAGCCAATATGTTATCAATGTCGATTGAGTCTCCATGAGGTGTTTCAAAATAACTGTGAAGGATAAATGAAGACAGAAAAGGCATGACCAGGAAACATCGTGGAGTATTACAAATCAATGTACACCGATGCAGTCTAGCTAAGCATGATTAAACCAAAAGTTTCCCCTTTTAGACTAAAGCAAGGCCTGAGCTAGACAAAAAAGGATATTATACCGTTCTAATCTCTTTTGAAACATAATCAATCACATCCAGTTGGAATTATACATACCAACAAAATTTACAGATAAATAGCTGCTAATTATCGAATATAAAGGGATTTGTGCCTTCCATTAGCAAGTGCTAAAAGATTACATAACCTATTCATATGTAGGTTCATTCTGAACATTTACCAATTGCAATTTGTTTCACAAAACACACTCCAAAATATTATTGTGACATGACATCATAAATGATGAAAATGAGTGAGGATAGCTTGATTCAGCTACGGAAGATTGAAGCATCATTTACTAAAATGCTGTCCTATTCCCTTTTGAAGATCTTTCTTTTCTACCTCTGATCAATTCTTTTCTATAATGCACCGAAAAATATTACATGTTTGAGTGATTGGTGGCCTCAGACCCTCTGTTACATGAAAGAATGATTATTAGAGTGATGTTTTTCACTCTAAGGAAGTACTGCCCCTTTAGAGATAATTTTCATTTGAAAGTTTGAAACTATACTAAATGAAGAAATTACCTATCGTGAATTTACAGGTTGGACAACAGCTAGAAACACTGGGATAGAACATATCTTTCAGTGAAAAGGATTCATACCTGATGCAATATCAACAAATTGGCCATCGATTAGATGCAGAATCATAGGAAGGAACAAAGCGAGAGCCAAAAGATTTTTCAGGTGAGGGAGGGAAGGATGAGAGAAATTACGAAGCACCATTAGGGAGAGAGAGTTTTTCAAGTTTCGGAAAACGAAAATTGGCTTAATCGTCACCCTTCTTCGCTCACCGGTAGAGAAGACGAGCTCACTCTTCCTGCGCTTCCCGAACAGCATGTCCTGGTTCATGACCAGTCTCGTCGACGATAGCCATGTCTCCTTGCTCGCTAATTCAGTGCAGTCCGTCGCCTCCGTCACCTGAGACGAGTTGATCTGGAGGTCGATTCCAGTTATTCACTTCATGGCTTAGCCATGAACATGACAGAAAGGAGAGAGACTGATAGAGATAGAGGCCGAAAGAGGGCCTCTCTGTGTTTTTTGGGGGGTGAGTAGGGATAAGGGTGTGTTTTCATGAGAATTTTTAGTGTACGGATGGGAAGTTGTTCATATACCTTCAACTTGTGGAGAAAAATTTAAGGATTTTTGTCCCGTCAAGGACCCAAAATATATATACATTGCATCAACTAGACATTAACGAATAACAGCTGAAAATTATGAATAGCTAAAAATACTCAACTGTCCGCGGATTAATCATAGGCTGGAACTATAGACTTCCCAGATGACATGATACAAAATTCTCAACTCTTGTTTACATGAATTCACTCAATCAAATTCCATCGACCATGAATCTTCCAAAGTTATCTGAAGAAATTTATAACAAACATGACGTTTCCAATAAACATGACTTAAATGCAACCTTCAACTTGTTCTTTAGTTCTTGAACAAATATTTTGAAGAGAATGCGGAAGATAATACATCCTTCAGAAGGCGACGCTGCAAGTAAACATATAGAAGCACCGGCACAACCGCACATCCAATGACTAAAACAGGAAGAAAATCCTTATCACCATAAGCAATAATGAAACCCGCGCCAAATGTCACCATCATCGCTATAATAGAAAAGAAGAGTACTACGAGTCCAAATATCAACTTGGAAGGCAAGGATTTAAGAAAATCTCTTTCAGCATAATGTGAAGTGAGGATAGCCAAGAACGTTAATGTTGCAGCCAAGGCAGATAAAAATGCCATTGCATTTGATATGATGAAAATCCGATAAGCCTTCTTTTTCAAAATATGTTCTGAAGTTCTTTCAATAGGATGATTTTCGCCAACACTAACACTAATCCCTGCTGCAAATAAAGCCCCAGCAATAAGTGTCGATACAATTGTACACGATTGTGCGGTCCCGTTCATCCACTTTCTTCCTTCCTTCAGCAGCAATTCATGCTGAGAGGTGAATAACTCCTGAGGCGTTATGCCTTCTTGTAGTGTATAGCTGGGCTGTGGTGAAATGGTGACAAGAAACATATTTACCTCTTGTAATGCTGTTGCATTTCTTTGTTGAGATGAACTGACTTCATAATGTGTAACGCCAGCCGCTTCAGGTGCACTGCCCAAATTAGCTGCACTACCTTCTTGAGATATTTGCTCGACACCATTTCTCGACACTGTATCTGCAGCATGCATAGTCCTCTTCACTTCCTGCATGCCATTTGTTGCTTTGATCAAATAATTAACTAACTAGAGTATATAAGTAAAACAACCTACGGATATAGAAGGTTATGATATTGAGGAAACTAATGAACAAAAACGTTTATGCACTCTAAAGGCTACATGTATCAAACTGGTTATGAGTTTTTCTTATAATGTACAATGAGAGACGAGAGGGAATAGCTAGGAACCTCGAACCATAATAGTTCCCGCTGCATTTGAATAGCTGCTCCAGGTAGTTTGTTCAATTCACTTGCCGGAGCTAATCTTGCAGCTAGGTGAAGTAATGTATCACCATTTTGGGAATCTTTGAAGTCAACTATCACATCCTTGAAGAAACCAATCTTATGTACTAAATTAAAGACGGTGGCATCACGATATGATACAGCTGCGTGTATTATGGACCAATTTTTGTCATCTTTTTCCCATATCAAACCAGGAAAAAGTTCAATGAGCTTAACTACTAACTCAGAATTTCCTGATTTCACTGCATCAAACAATACATGTGAAGGTGATCTTATATGCATTAGGAATGCACTGTTGGATAATGAATTTTCTTCTTCTTGTCTGATGATTGCCGATAATAGGCCTTCAAGTAATTTATTGGCTGTATTTCGTGCGGGAGTTCGCACTGCAAAAGTTGAAGGCCTTTGAGCCAACAAATGCAAGGCTGTCTTATCATTGTTATCATATCCAAGAGCAAATTCAGGATGATGATCTAGCATTGTCAAGGCGATACCTGCATACAATTCAAAGGACAAGGGAAAAGTACGTGAAATTAACTGGATATACGATCATAGAGTTCATGCTTCTTTTGATGAAGGAAAATGCTTGAGGCACCAAATATTTATACCAAAATTGACTACCAAATAATGTGGCATACACCACCTAATCTATATCATTCCAGAATTTCAATGACATGGATTTATTTATTTTCAACTAAAAAAAAACACAATGTTTTTGAGAAAATATTTTCTATATATTAAAACCCTAATGGTTTACAAAAATCAAAACAATTATAAATATAATTACACTACTTCTCGTGAAGAGAAACCAATGGCCGGCTTCATTTGGGGAAAAAGATGAAGAATAAAACGGAGAGGGAGACCATTGATTCTAATCCAATTCTTTATTTGAAGTCTATTATCCATCAGCGTTTTCAATTCATGGACAAGCTTGTTCAGCTCATCCCTGTGAGATTCTATTTACCCAATGATGACGGGGGTTAAGCCATGATTTCAAGGCCTCAGCAACCTTGCAAAGGCTTCAGCTAAGAAGGAAACAAAGAAAGACATTAAACAATGTCGCAGAGATCGATTGGATCCAGAGAAGTCTTCTACAATAACCCTTGATTTGCTAAAGCAAAGTTTGAAAAAGAAGAAGTCAAAGAGGATGAAAGTACGATAGTGGTGAAACGGAGACTAAACCTCTCGTGCCTTGTATGGAAGGTGATGACAAGTCAATGACATATGAAGAAATTGCAGTGACATATTATCAAGAATTTCTTGTGCTTTTCCATTCGAGCAAAATCATGGATCAATCTAAATTAATTGTTTCATTCAAAACTCAAACATCAAACACTAGTTATGATCTTTCATGTGGTTTTCATTATTATTACTTGCTTTTGTTCTAATATTTTGATCTGGGCATCACAGTTGCAAAGAGCCAGATTGCTAGAACAACTGCTTCTATTCATTTTCTAAATTAATTTGGTATTTTTTAATTGTGATTTTTATTTAATATAAGTTTTCTTAATTCTTACAAAACATGAAATTTATTTTATATTTAACAAGGAAATCCATGTCAACAGAAATTCCAAAGAAATTGATGATATGGTATGTGTCATGTCATTTGGTAAGTAATTTTGGTATACAGTTTTGGGATCCCTGGCACTACTCTTTGATTAATTCACCTCTTTGAAATTCCTAAAACAATATATGGTCGAGTAAAAGAACAACCCATCGCACAAATAGGATTAAATGAAACTATAGAAGAATAATAAAAAATCTAGAAAATAAAAGCATTAGATGCATTATAAATTTATAATTTTAACGACATAAACCTATAGCGATTTCCTAAATTTTCCAACAGCAAATCAAGTAGTTATGTCAGTCGTGTTTACACCTGGCTTATCAACCTCCATTTCATCAAGTCATAGCCGTTGAAGGGAGAATCAAAATAATTAATGATTAACGAATTTCTCATTATTAATGTGTTCTTATCTTGAGGATATGTTAGTAGGAAGAAGGCATCATAGCAAAAGAATGTTTTGTTTTATCTTCTAATTAAGGTTAAGATATATAACAAGGAAGTCGAGGTCATGCACGTACTGGTGCTCATAGATTAGTTTTACTAATCCAACTTGGCAATTGTTGGTTTCCAAGACTTTCACGTGATGCAGCATGTTAAGACTTATCAATTTAGGAGTGAATTTAGGAGTTTGCATGCAAGATTAGCATTTTAGTGCATGGACTGTAATAGAAGAATGAAACCAAAGTACGTGGCCCCTTTGAACTAACTTTGATTACAGTTAGATAGGGACTCTAACAAGAGGAAGATTACTACCTCGTGAAGGAGACTAGTACGTACGTGGCCGATATACATCACATGAAGATAGAGTTTTAATTGTCAAAGAAGTTCCAGAGAAGAGCACAAGAATTGGATTCGTGAAAGGCTTCTGTACAACTACAAGCAAGTTCAGCCTCTATATAAAGAAGCAATCGACAGATCAAGAAAGACACACTCAACTCCAGCCAAAACTCCATCGTGGGTTTCCTTTCATTTCTCTTAGCTCCAGATTAGTTTCATTGTCTTTTCAATTCTTAGTTGTTAGCTCTACTAGTTCAAGTCATTTTCATTCATTCTCCTTGTAACCTAGTATCGATATTTCAATTGTTTCCTTTGTTACTTTTAATGTGGTAATAGTTGATAGCTTTATTCTTCAAGCCATTTACTTCTTCGCTCTTTACTTTATCATAATTTACTTGCTTGCGATTTACTTTATTGCTCTTTACCTTTCTGCACTTAGTCTAGAGTTTACTTCCTTGCTCTTTTACTATGGTGTTTATGCTCTTGCACTAGGAGTAGTTTAACATAATTGTTCAGTTACTAATCACTATTTGCTTCATCCATTGAACAACCTGAAAGTCCTTGTCTCCAAGGCATCGAAGCTTCAGCCGAGATTGTTCCTTCCTCGGCTTTCAATCGCTCGACGAAGTCAGAACACGCGCACTACATCTACAATTGCACACTTGGCCTTTTGACCTTGTGCTGGCACGCCCCGAAATATATTCATCTAGAAGAATGTTTGTTCCTTGATCTCTCGGCTATCTTGGCCGAGGTGATTTTTCAAAGGCAACAGGTCGACACATGGCCAAATCGACAGTTGTAGGCTCCCAACAGTGATTGATATTCTTGTCTGCTCTAACGTTGGATCAATATATGGACCGCGATGTTTAGTTTAAAAAATTAAATATTAAAAAGTGACCTACTTTAAATTTCAAAACTTAGGCTATATGTTATTAATCAAGTAGACGCCACATAAAAACCATTCTAATTTATTCTCGAAAAAAAAATCTAATTAAGTCACTAACCGAGTAATTGCATAATCTAAAAAAAAATAAGAGAGAGAAAAAAAAAGGTGAAGTCGCGAAGATTCACATGAGCAGAAAATAAAAGACCAGACAAAATAACGGAATGAGAAAAACCCTAATTCCACCTTCCCCAATTTTCTTCCCTGCATCAGTAATTTTTGTTGTTCCATAGTATATACTACTTTTGAGTTCATTCTACTCGATTCAGAAGGGTGGATTTGTATAATTTATCATTGTTTGAAATTTTGAATGGTGTAGGTTTCATAGAAATTCATCCAAGTTCTTGGCTTTTTAAGCAATCACTCCACTTCACCAATCCAAGTTCTCAGTATGTATATAACTCTCTTTATTACATGTATAAATATATAACCTTGACTAATTGAATATATCATTCATTGTTTATAGTATTTTATCAATTGATCTCAGTTATTCATTTTGAATTGTTATGCCCTCTATGATACATATTTGATTTTATTGTTGCATTTGTCAATTGGTGATGGTTAGGTATTTAAATATAATGTCTAATCATAATCGACCAACCAAGAAAAGTAAAAAATTCTTGATTCATGGCTTAAGAAAATAAGAGAATATCAGAATAATAGTATACAGATTTAATAATTAAATATTTTGCTTCTATACAAGAGCGTAGGATACAATTTGAGTATGTATGTTCTTTTGTCTTAGACTTTTGTTATCGAATTTCTATAAAAAAAAATTATGATTTTTATTTTTTGGATCAGTTAACCAGTGATTATTGGGGATGAGTTTAATCTATGATGTGGTTTAATTTAAAAAAAGAATAGAGAAGGTTACTTGTAAATCTTAAAAATAAAAAATAAAAAAAATAAATTAGTAAAATTATTAAAATATTATAGTTAGCCCACTTAGAGTATCTTTAACAATACTAGCCATTTTTGAGTCAAATTTCAGCTAAAGTAGCTAAAAAGTCATTTTAGCTAGCCACTTTATAATTACGTCTGCATCAATGCTCTCTATTTTAGCTAGTTTTGAATTTATATTATTTTTTAAATGAATATTAAATAGTTTAAATGTATTTATAAATTACATAAAATAACTTAAAATAAATGTTTTAAATTATAGAGAGCTTCATCCCGCTCTCTATATTTAAGAGCGAGATAAGTAAAAGTTATAATATTAAAGAGCCACTTAGGAGTCTGGTGCAGCTGCTAAAACAAATAAAAAGCTAAACATGCTCTCCAAAATAGCTAAGGAGCCACAATAGAGAGTCTGCTAAAGATGCTCTTAGAAATACGTCTGTATCAATGCTCTCTATTTTAACTAATTTTGAATTTATATTATTTTTTAAAGGAATATTAAATTATTTAAATGAATTTATAAATTATATAAAGTAACTCAAAAATAATGTTTTAAATTATAGAGAGTCTCATCTCGCTCTCTATATTTAGGAGTCAGATAGATAAAAGTTATAATAAAGAGTCATTTAGGAGTCTAGTGCAGCTGCTAAAATAGATAAAAAGCTAAACATGCTCTCTAAAATAGCTAAGGAGCCAAAATAGAGAGTCTACTAAATATGCTCTTATTCTAAATCTTAGCTCCGCCCTTGGTCTACTCCATTGCGGCTTTAAGCAGACCACTAATCTAATTGTTTGGTATAAAAGTGATTTTCATTTGATCAAGCAGCATGTTAACTTATATGGAGAATTGACAAAATTATGACACGAGTAGATTTTATCATAACAACTATATCTTTTTGTTACTTTAAAAGAAATTGAGGTAAACCTAACTCAATGTCTTATCTTTTGACATAAATAAAGTGATCTAATGTTTAGAGTCAAAATGCCTATTTGATAGTTTTTAGAGTAAGTGCACCAACATGTTCGGTGCAAAAGAAGCTTAGAGCTTATATATATATATATATATATATATATATATATATATGATAACATTTGAGTTAATTTTATTTAACTATATAATTAAGTACACCACCAAAAGTGTCATGGTTTTGGGTGACGGGTTACAGGACGCCAAGGGTCTCTCTTTCGTTGACTAGGAACAGCAGGGCTGCGCGACCTCCCCATTCGGGCTGCAATACGATTTATATGTCGTTCAGTCACTGGTACAATTGTACAAATCCTTCACTAGTTCGTTTTTTTTTTTTTTTTTTTTTTGATGACAGCCTTTACTAGTTCGTTGCTCTGTCTAAGTTTCCACATCTATCTGAGTTTGGCTTCCGACAGATTGGTTGTGTGTGGGACGGCCAATATGGGTTTGTGATTTACAGTGTATTAAAGGCGATGTGGTTATTTCAAAAAAAGGCAATGTGGCAAATAGATGGGCTGGGCCTCAGCTCATCATCCATGCTTTCCTTGATGGATCAAGTTGACCCTCAAAATGGGTGATATATGGGCTCGGCTAGGCCCCATGTGCTTCACACTCCCGGGCACATATTGCTATCAGTTATGAACGCTGCTAAGATCTAGGGTATAGTGTTGTTGAATCTGAATTCTACAGTTTCAGGTGTTTCTATTTTTGGGTCTTTGGGATGTCACATGAAGAGAGCCATAGTCATCTCTTAATTCTGTTCGATGATCTGTAATTATTGTTTTTCCTATTGTGGTGTGACTAGTGTCAAAGGTGAAATTTATCTTTATTAATTTCTCCTATCATGGATGAATCGGGATAGACACCTTCAGGTTTCACATCCTTGATCAAGGTTTCATGTCTACCAACCGTATTCAAGACATGTTGTTTATTTGGATGATAGATTGGAAGTAGGATAACATTTTTGGCCCAACGAATTGGGATGATTAGACTTTCAATTGTATTAAGGAAGAGTCAGCATGGAGCCATGGAGGAAGAGCCTATGGCTATGAAGAAGGAAGAAAACCCAGAAATGTCTTCTCTTAGTGGGATTCCAAGTTATTTTAAGAAGAAGACAGGTGTCAAAATAGGATAGGGACGTCACACTACGTCAAGTTGCCACGTGGTTCTACTGTAGCACTGAAAAATTTCTCTCATATGACTCCTGCTTTATTTGGGTGTATGACTACGTTTACATTTATTCGCTTATGAATGATGTCCCTTGATGAAGAATAAAAAGCACTACATCATGCTACAAGATTTAGCAAAATTCTTATATTTTATGTCCCTTGATACGCTCATTTTCTCTATTCACACACCTACTCTATTTTTAATTACTTTAATTTATTTATTCATTTTATACAAATTAGCCTGATTACCTTTTCTTGCAATTTTTTTTTCTATCTGGCAAGTCAATCATCTCTAGTGTTATTTGCCAGCCTCCTTCTGTGAGCTCTGTCTTCAAAAATCTTTTTCCCTTTTTTCTTTTCCATTAATAACTTCTTTAGCATAGTCTTTCTATCTCTTTTGTGATGCTTTGAACTTTAGACCCATTTTTGGAGAAAATTTTACATCTAATTTACAATGGAGACATAGAAGAAAAATATGAGGTTAGTGATCATTCTAACCCTTTTCAATCTATTATTCCTAGTAAGATTAATCTAACTGAAATTATTTGGTGTATTTGTTAAATATAAGTTTAATATTAAGGTTTTGATTTCTTTCGGCTTGGTAGTTTTATGGCTTTGTTCGTTTTAGGTTTTAACTGAGAATTGATATCACTACTTGAATAATTTAATCATATTTATTTCTCTAGGTGTTTCATTAATAATAATTTGGGTAGTTTTTTTGCTTCTAAATTTGTCTTTGAATTTTGAAGAATTGCCTTTTGGTTGGATGGTGATCTTTTTTTTAATTAACATTTTATGGAAAACAAATAAGGAAAAAGAGTTTTGAAGACAAAGCTCACGGAAGGAGGCGAGCAAATAAGGCTAGAGATGATTGACTTGCCAATTAGAAAAAGAAAAAAAAAAAATATATATATATGTATATATATATATATATATGCAAAGGATGGTAGTAAGAGTAATTTATAAAAAAAAAAAAGAACTAAAGTAATAAACAAATAGAGAGGGTGTGTGAATAGAGAAAAATGGTGTGTCAATAACACCACCCTATTTTTAACATGATTCTAGATTAAATTTATAATTTAAACACGTAAAGTAGTAATTGTATCAAAGTGTAGTTCTTAATAAAAAGGACAAAAAATTATTGCATTGCTGTAAAAAAAATAAAAAAATATTATAAAATGGGCTGTTCTAGTTGGAACTCCAAATTTTTACATTCGGACCTCTCAATATGGAAGTAATTAGACTTATTTAATTGTTCAATGGTAGTTTAGTAAAATTAAGTAGGTGTACTTACATTTTTAACATATAAAAAAGTGAATTGAAGATTTAATAAACATAGAGGTCAAACTAGAACCACCTTATTAAACACTAAACACAGCGGACGAAATGCTACGTGTACAAAATAAATTTGAGTTAAAAATATTTTTGTTTCGTGTTTGTTATTAAGAGGAAAAAGCTCTGCAGTTTCATGTAATAGTGTGTGTGAGAGAAGATTGGAACTTACCGAAGAGTCCAGATTGTACGCAAGCTAAAAATACTGGATACAAGTCTTCTTCCGATTGTGCTCTACGATGTTCTGAATATAGATACTTCACCATCTCTTCGCATCCAAACCAAGCAGCAAAGTGGATCGGCAACTTCTGTTTGCTTCCCCGTGTAGTTAGCAGGGTTCGATCTCTTAACAGCATATCTTTAGCAATTTCTACTGATCCAGCTGAAGCAGCTATACAAAAAGCGTTATTGCCATTGCCGTTTGGCTGTCTCAAATTTCCGATTGTATTGCCACTCCTGTCCATTAACCTCTTCACCAAGTCAACATGTTGCGCTCCGGCTGCAATTTGAAGTGCAGTATATGATCCTGGCGTGATACCAGCATGGTCAATACCCGGATTGTCATTTATGATCTTTTCAGCATCTTCCCAATTACCTTCCACTGCAGCTTTATACAAAGCTACACGATTTCTCTCTCTATGTGCTGTTGTACGCACTACAAAACAAATGAGTACCGGCCGGAGAAGGCTAATTAATTAATGAAGTGTCAGTGGGGTGAGTAGGAAGACTAGTTGATTCAAATCCTATTGATTACCACGTATAACAGGAGGAGCAGCATTCGCGCCATCGTCAGGTGTTAATTCAGTTTGTGTCCCAGGATTAGAGACTTGGTCATCAGAAGTTGCACTTCCTCCTTCATTAGAAGCTCCAACCGTCTCAGAGACTTCTGTAGCATTCTCAATTTCCATACTTTAAAAAGAAAACAGAAAAAAAAAAAATGTCTGGTTAAAATTTTGGCAAAAAATCACAAATATTAATTATTAATTTGACATTTTGATTACAGACTTTTCAGGTCATTCACATTAATTAAACGCCGTCTTACACATATAATAAAAGTCTGTAATCAAAATGTCAAATTAATAATTACTACACTGTCAAATTACTAACATACTATTCTAATAAGTGAAGGTTATAGCTAGCCCATGAAGAATGAATCCAAGTTTATATAATTTTATAAATTTATTATAGCTCATTCATTATATTAAAAGGGTTTCTGGCTGGTGTACTGTTGATCCATTCATAATTCATAAATCTTTGTTAATACTTTTTTACTGTTAAAATGGTATTAAAAATTTTACCAAAATCTTTTACATTAAAGGACAAAAAAAAATTTAAGATAAAGTGTAGTCCACCCCATGAGCCTAGCATGTGACTCATTTTTCAAGGATAGATTTACAATATACACACACACACACACATTTGTATTGTCACTTATTTTCACTTATATTGTGGCTATAAAAAATGAGAACGTAAAAAAGAACAACTGTCACCTTCAATTAAAAATATGAATAACAGGTAAAAAAAAGAATTACTAAAGTTTTGATAAGTTGTTGGTTTTAAATGTTTTATAGTTTCTCCAAAAACAAAATGTTTTATTGTTTTATTTGATAGTAGCCTCTCAATATGTGCTCCGCACATTTCAATTGGTTTTATTTATTTATTTATTATGATATATATTGTGTGGGGGTATATATGGTAGTTCAAAAATTTAACTATATTCTCAAGAATTTTTTTTTTTTTTTTTCAATTGAAGGAGGTTAGACTTTATTGATAATCAAAAGACTTTAGGGTACGAATTTCTCTTCATTTATTACATCTTGTATAAAGAAAGGAGCATGAGACCAATAGAAGTCTAGATCATATGCATAAGCATGAGCTGCTAGAAGATGGGCTACCTTATTGGCTTCCTTCCTAGCATGAACCAAACGAGGGTTTGGAATAGAAGCCAAATCTTCACTAATATCGTCATACAGCCTACCAAGAGTTGAAATGTTTTGTGTCCTAGCTTGACACAATTGTTGCTTCAAAGTCAAACAGTCTGTTTCAAAAATAACAGGATGTAGAGAATGATTGATAACAAAACCAACTGCCTCTCTACAAGCCACCAACTCTGCATGTTCTGCTGAAACAATATGATAGATAACTTTTCCAGCATCACTCATATATGTACTAGTATCATTTCCTCAAGAATTGGCTTAATTATATAAGATATATTGTGTGAGGGTATATATGGTAGTTCAAAAATTTAACCATTTCCTCAAGAATTGGCTTAATTATATAAGATGTTTTTGTCCACACGTTAGTTTATAATTGAATAAAACATATCATAGCACTTACAAATATGTACGGTTTAAAACAACATATCATAACACTTACAAATAAGCCATTAAAAAAAATCAATTGATTCACCTCTCCTAATTATAGAAGATGTTTTTGTCCACACGTTAGTTTATAATTGAATAAAACATATCATAGCACTTACAAATATGTACGGTCTAAAGCAACATATCATAACACTTACAAATAAGCCATTAAAAAAAATCAATTGATTCACCTCTCCCTACATGGGCTACACCCTTGAGCCCTTGAGTCCTTGACTGAAGGGTAGGGAATTTGGGTTGTTATGCGGAGCTTTGCTGTACGGTCGTTAAATTATTTTCTGTAGCATATTGCATGTTTGCATGCTTTCATCGGTGTATATAGCAACAAGATAAATTTTTAGTGGTTTACAATGATAGTGCTTGTTGCAATTCTTGCTTACAGGTAGTAGGGCGTGATACAGATAAATATGTGTATAATACATGCGGGAAAAAAGAGAAAATAATTTTTAACCTATCTACTCGAATTTTAACTCTTCTAAACAATGAGCCAATGAGGGACAAAAAAAGGGACATGCTCTGTGTTGGAAAGCAAGATACCTGGATATGCATGGAAATTCTACCATGCTCCGAGCTTGCCATGTTTGGACACGTCAGCATAATATAGACCGCTGGATATCATATCTGAAATCTAATGGTTGAAAATGTTCACCGGGTAACCTGCTCTCCATGGATACAAATTTGCTTGCCATCTCCTTCTTCCTTTTCCTTTGGTACCGAAACCCAGCAACAACTGCAACTTTTATTATTTTTCCACCTTCATGCAAACCCAAAAGACCCAAGAAGAAATTGACAGAAACTCATTTCAAGTCCAAAGAAACTTTTCCAAATCTGCAATCCAACAAAACAGAGAATTAGTTATTAATCATTCGAACACCAGATTAAGAAGCAAGAGGAAGTCACCTACGATTACCTTTTATGGATAGATGAATGATAACGCTGTGATCCAAAAGCCTGGAAAAAGGATTTATATTTTACCTTGAAAGCCATACCAATGATTGCAAGAGGAAACCCATATGTTAGCATCAATGCTAACCAGTCAAAACCCAGGTAGGATATTAAAGTATACCCCAAAACCATACCTGTTGCTCACAACACACAAAACCCGAAAGAATACATTCTATTAGTACTAAATACAATCAACGGTTACTTACCGAAGAACCAAAATAGGATTAAAAACTCACCCTAAAAGTGTAATACCACCAACTAGTTCAATAATACCAAATGAAACCTGCAAAGTTCACGCCTTTACATCATGAAAATGAATAAAACAGAGTAAAAACCAGAAAAAGCAGAGAACTTTTAGGCCAGGCCAACCTTGGCGAGGGAGAACTGGTCGTCGGTGACTATGGCTTTGTCGCCGGTGGTGGGGAGGGAGGAGGTGTCGGCAGCTCGTGGGGCGGTGAGTTTCAATATGGGTCCAATGGGCTTGGAATGGGTGAGGAAGGTGGAGGTGGGCTTTGATGGGTGGTGGTGGTGGAGGAGGGGACGACGTGGGTGGAGAGAGAGAATGCAGTGGCGGTTAAAGGGTTCATGGTGGGAGCAGAGGATGCTTCCTCCTCCTCTTGCGGTGGTTACACTCGGGAACTCCGCCGACGACGATGAAGTTGGGGAGGACAGAGCTGAGAAGAGGGTCGATGCGCGAGAAATGGAGATCGCTTGAGGATTCTCGAGGAAGCAGGAGAGGAAGAGAGGGTCGAAGGCCAATCACTGTTATTATTAGAGAGAGGGTCCAGATCCAATTCGAAGATTTGGTTATAGAGTTTTACTGCGTGCTCAGTTTTTGGTCGTCCACGAATTTCTTGTTGACTAACCCCATATTCACCAACTCCGTCCATCAATTTTGGTAAGAATAAAACAACCGGGAACAGGCTAAGCCTTTCCCTTGTGAATCTTGTCTTAATAAAGAGGCACGTGAAAGTCACGTGGGTGGACCCAAAAAAGCCGAGCATCACTTGCTCCGAGCATGGAAGACGTTCCCGGATATGCAACACTAACTGAAGACTTTGACAGGCACCTAAAAGGGAGGAACGTTATGGTTTTGATCGTAGAGGAAGACCGACCAATTTGTAAGGCATCGCTGGCTATATAACATGTATTGGTCTTGCGTGGGGCAGCGGCGGTGCCGCTATCTAATCCGTGCCCAGTAGGAGAATATTTTAGGTATTTAATTTTTTAAATATAGAGGTAGTTTTGAAATAAGGTGAAAAATTTCTGGTGTGCGATTGGTCAGGCGTACCATGTATCTGGTACACCTGACGTAGGTAATAATTTTTCTTGATTTATAACTTGTTAATTAGTCCGGAATCGCACTAAGTAAATGATTATGTAACTGCTTTGTTCTATTCCCAGTAATATAAGTTTTTCTTTCTACTAAAAGTGTACTAATAACGTGCTTTCAACAAAAGCTAAAAAGTACTTCTAAAAATAAAAATAAAAAAGAACGCTAAAAAGTAAAAGGCTACTGTCTAGGAATGTGTTCATTACCACGAAATGCTCAGCACTCTCGGCTTGTGCATGGAAAGGGAAGAGCCACTTGCTCCGTGAGAAACCTAATAGACAATAAAACAGAATGGCAACGTGCTCATCTATGGGTACGCCAATTTTAACTTATTTGAAATGTTACCCGTATAATATACATACCTTATACAATAAGGAAGCAACTTGTAACAAAAGTTTGGGTTTAAGTACGAACCTTGGGTTTAATTACGAACATTGAGATGCCATTTGAATGGAAGAATAGGAGGTCTTTTACAACAGCACTCTGATTCTAAATTTTTCATGGGAAGAATTTTTTTTTTTTTTTGATAGAAAGAGAAATTTCATAAATTCATGGTCAAAACGGCACATATAATGGATGCTTATATATTTGCGCTCTAAATCAGTGACCAAGTAAATAAAGGAAAATCAGTACCATCCATTAGTACAATGAAGCTCACTTATTCAACAAAAGCCTACAAGACTATGCCTAGTCTTCATACACAAAAATTAAAATTAAACGTGCATTCTTTCACTAATGCACTCAATTACGGTATTCGGAAATCCTCTTTAATTGAGTGTAAAAACACCAGTCTGTAAACTGAGAATTAACACAACTGGGTGACCCACTCCAATTGAGTATCATAGGAAGGTCCAAAAAGCAAACTTCATCCCAAAGGAAGCTGTCACGCCCCGAATTTTAGAATAACAATTCAAAATCCGAAACATGAAAATACTACAAACTCAAAAATAATCGTCCTGAAAATTTCTTTTCTTAACATACTCACCACACGAAATAAAATCAAACCGAATTTAGTCTCGGTTAATTATTACAACTCAAATCCAAAATATAATGTAAAGCACTAAATGAGCATACACACACCTCACAACTAAATAAATAACAAAACTGTTGTAACACCTAAGCAGCTCGGTCACCTCCCTGGTTATCCTGACCTGCAGGAATATCCGCTACACCATTGAATAGTGTACCGGGATTGCAACAACACAAAACCCGGTAAGCTTATGAAAGCTTGTATGAGTAAAAGAAGGAACTGTTACTTAGTTTAATCTCATTTATTCCCACACACAGCAACACTCAATAATTTTCACATATGTAAATAATAACAATCTCAATCAACACCAATTCAATATATCAAGACAACCCAACTCACAACTTTCTCCACAACTCTCATCATCGTATTTATAAAAATACGGTACTTGATAGACTAGAGCTCTAACGGAATCGTAGCCCGTCACCTGGCCTAGGTTATGGCATCCGACATATTTATCAATTATTGTATTTCATCAATATGTATATCTATATACATATTTAGAACGTCCAATAATTCCACATACTCAACCAATCGTATCCCATCATCCACACTAGGATTAGAGCGTCCGATTACCCACACCGGTCATTACGTCGACCCTAAACCCATAAATGAACACAACATATAATATCACATGCTGAAATCAACACAACCAAAATACATCATATTATTATGGAATTACACAATTGTAATATAATCAACTCATCAATTCAACTCAATCATATCATCACACAACAAACCACTCATCAATATATATTTTCCACGTAAATATATATATACGTAATCATCCACTCAGGAATGACCACTAATACCATCTATAGTTCACACAAGAAAATTATGAAATTCATTTGTATAGTTAAAATTCATTTTTACTTACCTATGGACCGTGGTGATTCAAGTCCATGAAATTTTAAAACAAATATTTAATCCGCAAATATTTTTCACACAATTACCAAAAATAAATAAATTAAAATGCTCGGTTCATAATATGAACCACGTGAGTTTTACTCACCTCGAAGCTCCCGCTGCGTCTTCAATATAATTATAATTTATAATTAACGCCGAATAGCCCACTCAAATAAAATCCATCAATCACCTAATCAAATGTGATTCGAATTTAGCCAACAATTTCAACACATAATTTAACTACTAATTAACTGCCAGATTCTAATTTACATTAAAATCCGACGAGCGGTTTCTCACGAATCGCTCCCCTAATTACCGTTTTTTCACATATACGAAGATCCAACGGTCGGATCTTCGCCCATGACCACACAAAGCCTCTGGGACAGTCATATGATCATCATAACAAATTTACAAGTTCATCCGACGGTCATAATTTCACAGATCAAAAATCTAACGATCGAAATCGATCGAAATCGATCGAAATCACAAAATTCATAACTAATTCATACGATATCCGAAAAATACGTATAATACGCCGAAATGATCGTATCGAAACATAGAATCATAAAATGGACAGAAACCAAATTTTAGACCTCCGGAGGTGGCCGGAAAAGGCCGCCAGAGTTAGGGATAGAGCCGCCACCGACCACCGCCAATGGTGTTGGGGCTGAGCTTGTCCCCTTCGTTTTATCATTCTGAGCAACTTTCATAACTAGCACAAGACCTAAAAATGACGGGAAGGGATCGAAATTACCGATTTACAGTCGGCGGCCGGAAAAAATGCAGAAACCGACGAGCTTGAAAACCGACGTGAAAACTGCAACCTCAGGTCCCGATCCCTTCTAGAAACTTGTTCAAAACTTCCTTGCGAACTCAACAAGCCAAGAATCACAAGAAACGATCGTGTATAGCTCGAGATATCTTGATCGAAAGTTTCGGTGTTTCGATCCGTTCGAGTCGAGCTCCGACGAACGTGAAAACGTTCGACCCAGTTCCGGCCCTTCTTGGTGCTTGTAGAGGAAGTTGAGGCGAGCTCAATGAGACAAGAATCAAGTGAAATGGTGGAGTGTAGCTCGAGATATCAAGCTCGAACTGAAATCGGCCCTTTTCGGTTCAGGCCGTGCCACCGCCGCCACAGGCCGCGCCGCCTTGTAAAACTACCTCCGGAAGCTAGAGCAGCTCGAGACGAACGCCTGGGACTTGGTTTGAGGTCGAGAGGTGGTCTGTGGAGGGAGAACAATTAAGGAGAAGTTTTCTCTCCTTTTCGGACGATTTTGGTCGAGGAACGGAGGTTAGGGATGATGAATAGTGTTTTCAGAAAATGCAAGGAGGCCGAACCAAATGATAGTTTTCTGAAAAATTAGCTAGGGTTTTTCCCTATTTATACTAGTTTCGGAAAAACTTCTTAAATCGATAACTAATTCAGAAAAAATCCGATCTTTGTGTTCCGCACGTGTACGAACTCGTATCGACGAGCTCTACAACTTTCATGAAGGAAGTTTCTCCAAATTTTGTACGTAGAAAAAGTCGATTACTCGAATCGAGCATTTCGAGCTTTTCGTTAAAATAAACGTTTCGAAACTTCGATAATTGTAAAAATGAATTATTATCGAACATAAATCGTGAAATAGCATAATAATCATTCGATACAATTACTCGAATTTAAAATGGAAATTGCCGGTATTACAATCTACCCCCCTTAAAGGAATTTCGTCCCGAAATTCAAGTACCCAATTCCCCAAAAAGCTGTGGATACCTCGTCCTCATGTCAGATTCCAACTCCCATGATGCATCACCCTCATCATGATGACTCCACAACACCTTCACGAGATCAACCTCTTTCCTACGAAGTTTCTTTGTAGACCTATCCAAGATACGAACAGGTTCAACTACAAACGTCACATCCGTGTTCACTTCGATCATACCATGATCGATCACATGAGACTCGTCTCGAACATACTTCCTGAGCATAGACACATGGAAGACATTGTGCACACCCGACATGCTAACAGGTAAAGCAAGACGATATGCCAAGTTACCAACCTTTTCTAGAATCTCAAAGGGTCCAACATACCTCGGTGCGAGTTTCCCCTTCTTGCCAAATCTCACCACACCTTTCATAGGTGAGACTTTCAAGAACACATGATCACCTGGCTCAAACTCCAACGGTCTCCTCTTCAAGTCAGCATAACTCTTCTGTCTACTCTGAGCGGTTCGGATTTTGTCCCGAATAGTAGTGACCTTCTCTGTAGTCTCATATACAATCTCAGGTCCGATGAGCCCTTTATCCCCTGATTCCGCCCAACAGATAGGAGTCCTACATGGCCTACCATAAAGAGCCTCATATGGAGCCATACCGATACTAGAGTGATAGCTGTTGTTGTAGGCAAACTCTACCAATGGCAGATGATCCGCCCAACTACCCTTAAAATCCAGAACACAAGCTCTGAGCATGTCCTCCATCAACTGATTCACTCTCTCTGTCTGTCCATCTGTTTGTGGGTGAAATGCAGTGCTCATAGCAAGAGACATACCAAATGCCTTATGGAACCTACGCCAGAATTCTGAAGTGAAACGAGCATCACAATCAGATACAATCGTCACAGGCACTCCATGAAGCCTCACTATCTCGTTAACATACAACTTACACAATGCATCACCTGAGTACGTTTTTGCCACCGGAAGGAAGTGTGCTGATTTCGTCAGCCGGTCAACAATCACCCAAATCGAGTCATAACTTTGCCTGGATCTGGGCAATCCAGTCACAAAGTCCATAGAGATATCTTCCCATTTCCAAACAGGAATCGATAAGGGGTTCAACATTCCTGCTGGTCTCTGATGCTCTGCCTTCACCTGTTGACAGGTAAGACACTTCGACACGTGTTCCGCCACATCCCTCTTCATACCATACCACCAAAACTGCCTTCGTAAATCCATATACATTTTAGTACTTCCTGGATGTATAGTATATCGAGACCTATGTGCTTCCCGCATGATCTCCTCTCTAAGGTTATCAACACTCTGTACATACAATCTCCCTCAAAATCTCAACCCTCCATCAACCCCAATCATCCACTCAGAAGGACCCTCCACATCCGGGTCAACAGTCATCTCAGCAATCCTCGCCTGAGCAAACTCATCAAGTGTCTGACCCTGAATGATCCTGGAGATCAAGGTGGGCTGTAAGGTGATACTACCGAGAAAGATTCTCTATCCTACTCCTGCGGGCATAAGGTCGAACTCAGATGCAGCTTCTTACATGCGCCACTCCCGCACCATAATCGATGCCATGATTACCCGCGGTTTCCTACTCAAAGCATCCGCCACTACATTCGTCTTTCCGGGATGATACTCCAAGGTGAAATCATAGTCCTTAATGAGCTCCATCCATCTCCTCTGCCTCATGTTCAATTCCTTCTGGGAGAATAGATACTTCAAACTCTTGTGATCAGAAAAGAGTTCAAATTTCTCACCATAAAGATAGTGCCTCCAAATCTTCAAGGCAAACACCACAGCTGCTAGCTCTAGATCATGAGTAGGGTAGTTCCGCTCATGTACCTTCAACTGTCTAGAACCATAAGCAACAACACTACCATTCTGCATCAACACACACCCCAAACCCTGGTGAGATGCATCGTTGTAAATGACTAATCCACCACCACTAGTAGGAATAGTCAACACCGGAGCTGTAGTCAATCTAGTCTTCAGCTAAATGAAAGTCTTCTCACACTCATCCGACCATACGAACTGAGTGTCTTTCCTGGTCAATTTGGTCAAAGCCGAAGCAATACCAGAAAACCCTTCAATGAAGCGCCTGTAATACCCGGCTAATCCAAGGAAGCTACGGATTTCTGTAACCGTAGTAGGGCGACTCCATCTCATCACTGCTTCAACCTTCGATGGATCCACAGAAACTCCATCCTTCGAGACCACATGACCAAGGAATTTGACTTCACTCTGCCAGAAATCGCACTTCTCGAACTTGGCAAATAGTTTCTGCTCTCTCAATGTCTGCAGCACTATCCGCAGATGCCTCTCATGCTCAGTTGACGACCTTGAATAAATCAAGATATCGTCCACGAACACTACCATAAACTGATCCAAGTAAGGACTGAACGTACGGTTCATCAAGTCCATAAATGCTGCGGGGGCATTCGTGAGACCAAAAGGCATGACAAGAAACTCAAAATGTCCATACCTGGTCCTGAACGCCGTCTTTGGAATATCTTCCTCCTTCACCCTCAACTGGTGATATCCAGACCTCAAGTCAATCTTCGAGAACACAGTAGCTTCTCTAAGCTGATCGAACAAGTCATCAATCCTAGGTAAAGGGTACCTATTCTTGATGGTCACCTTGTTCAACTGTCGATAATCCACACATAGACGAAGTGAACTATCCTTCTTCTTCACAAACAACACTGGTGCGCCCCAAGGAGACACACTTGCCTGAATGAACCCTTGTGCAAGTAAGCCTTCAATCTGAACCTTCAATTCCTGAAGTTCAGCTGGAGCCATTCGATAGGGTGCTTTCAACACAGGTGAAGTACCTGGTATCACATCAATGGAGAAGTCCATTACCCTCTTCGGAGGTAACCCAGGGATCTCTTGAAACACGTCTTCATACTCTGAAACTACAGGAATCCCTGTAATCTTTGAAGTACTACTCCCTGATTCAATATGGGCCAAAATCCCTATCCTCATGATGATGTCAGACTTTAGACAACGGTAATGAAACATCGGTTGTCCCGGAACATGGAAGGACACAATCATCCTAAAGAAATCAATAACAGCATGGTTCGGGCTCAACCAATCCATACCCAAAATCACATCATACGTGTGATCCGGAATCACAATCAAGGACGCAAAGAACTCTCTGCCACCAATCCCAATAGGGCAATCATCACAAAGCATGCTAAGCTCAAGAGACACACCGAGAGGTGATGTAACACACAATGATCTAGTCAAAGGCATAGCAATCAAACCCAAAACATCCACAACCGAACTAGATATGAAAGAGTGTGAGGCTCCCGTATCAAACAGTACTCTAGCAAGAAAGTGATAAATAGATAAGGTACCTTTCACTTCCGTGCCTGCCTGACCGATGGCAAAGACTCTAGCATGAGCAGGTGGTAACTGCCTCTGCTGGTTACCCTGCACTCTACCCTGGTTTCGAGGACACTCCCGAGCCTGATGCCCTGCCTGTCCACAGCTGTAGCATAACCTACCCCGTGGCTTCGTGCACGCACGAGAGATGTGGCCCGGCTCGCCACAGTTAAAGCACTTCACCGGAGCTACTGGTGCTATCTGCCTGATAGGCATAGCCTGAACAGGAGGAGCGACTGCTGCCGTAGCTGGAGCCTGATGCTGGAACTGAGTTCTCTGTCTCTTCTAGAACCCACCCCTGAAGTCTCTAGCTCTACTGCTCCCTGCTATGGCCTTTCCCTTGCCCTGGAAATCTCTTTCAGCAGACTCCTTCTCTCTACGAATCAAGTTCTGCTGCTCAATGATCTGTGCCTTAGCCAAGATCTCTCTCTTGGTCTTCAGCTCCAAGATGGCTACATCACGCTCAATCGAAGGACTCAATCCTCTTTGAAACTTCTTGGCCAAGTCCTCATCCTCCATCTGCCTCACATACTTGTACAGTCTGGAGAACTCCGCATCATACTCAATTACGGTCATCTTGCCCTGTACAAGTGCAAGGAACTCTCTCTCCAACCTCTCCTTCACTGCTGGTGGAAAGTACTTCTCCTTGAACAGCCTCTCAAAGCCGTCCCATGTCAAGGTAGACACCTCAATGCTCCTCTGAGTGACGTTCCACCACACCCTAGCCTCATCCTTCAGCATGAGAGCGGCTAGCTTCCTCTTGTCGGTCTCAGTGCAATCAAGCAGATCGAAATAGGTCTGCAAATCCTCTATCCAACGATCCGCTACCATATAATCAGTGCCTCCTCCAAACTTGGTTGCTCCCAAGCGAGTAATTCAGAAAAAATCCGATCTTCGTGTTCCGCACGTGTACGAACTCGTATCAACGAGCTCTACAACTTTCATGAAGGAAGTTTCTCCAAATTTTGTACGTAGAAAAAGTCGATTACTCGAATCGTGCATTTCGAGCTTTTCGTTAAAATAAACGTTTCGAAACTTCGATAATTGTAAAAATGAATTATTATCGAACATAAATCGTGAAATCGCATAATAATCATTCGATACAATTACTCGAATTTAAAATGGAAATTACGGGTATTACAGAAGCTAGCCAATCCGATTGGTCCAAGGCATTGCTAAGGTCACCACACCATTAACCGGCAAAATAACAGCAGTCTGTGTGGCCACTCTTACTCAATCCATAGAGCAATCCACCACCACATTTGGTCAGAACCAAATGGGCGAAGAAGATGTCTCCCAGATTAAGTATAGCCATACTCACAGGATAACCGGAGTTGTACGTGAATCCTTGAAAGGCAGCACCAAGTTGGGTTGTAAACCGATTGTTGATACCCACCTTAGAACAATATCCTACAGTGATCAAGTGAGATCCTTTAGTCATAGGCTTTGCTGTACAAAAGTGATAGAAACAAACTGCTATGTTTGGACAACAAATAAGATCGTGGTGGAGACCAGCGAACAAAACCCTCCCTTAAAGGAGGATAACGATGATAGAGAGGATCAATGAGGTCGAGGTCCTCAACACGTGGTT
This sequence comes from Rosa persica, assembly GCA_025331145.1. Lineage (NCBI taxonomy): Eukaryota > Viridiplantae > Streptophyta > Magnoliopsida > Rosales > Rosaceae > Rosa > Rosa persica. Next base: position 448,957 of record WFKR01000101.1, on the reverse strand, counting down.
AGAGCACCCACTACCTAATGATGGAGTTATGGGTTCGAGTCACTATGAGGGTAGGAGTGAAATCCTTTGATCTTCTTTTGAAAAAAAAAAAAAAAAGGTCCTCAACATGTCTTTTAAATATAGATTATTCTGTTTTCATTCAATATGAGGAAAAATTCTTTGTTACGCAATTATATCAAATAGATTATATTTGATATAGAGATAGACTGATTCTATATATAAGTAGACTAGCTTGACTTGATCTTAAATTAGTCTACCTGTGTGTCGAGCTAATCTAGTAGATGTATCAATACTTTAATATACCGTAAATGAACCCCGATATGAGAACTATAACATTGCTTTAGAGCTCAAATCAACTAACCAATCAAAATAGTTATTTCGCGTTACAAAGTCTAAAAGAATGAATTCAAAACAAAATCAACAACTCTGCAGTAAGTAAGAAATTAAATTTTATAAACTGAAAATTTCAATTAAATGCAAACTCCAGTACGATGAAAATTTTTAAAGTTTCAAAACTAAAAACTTAGTATCATTTCATCTAGTGACATTAGTCTCTTCTTCATAAGTAGGAGGTTGTGAGTTATGTGGAGCCCAAAAATAGAATGGATTAAGAACAACCTTCTCAAGGCTCTGAAAGAACCAAACTGCCCTCAAAGGGAATGAGCTAAGCTCAAACTGAATTCAGAACCAGGTCAGGTGCGGATAATCGAGGAATCATCCTCGCAATAATCTCCACAAGACATGAGCTCTAGCTCAAGCACAATCAGCGATGAATCTGGACCAAGTCCAACAGGATGATACCTTACAACTGAGGAACAAGCCTAAGCTCAGACCTAAGGTCCGAAACCCAATGTAGAACACGTCATTCCCATTAGGTCAATCCATATCAGATTGAAAACCCATAAATGAGTCCAAGCATGTGGTGACTTGCTAGCTAAGTCTGCTAAACCACATAGGAAGACTTATTAGTAGGAGACTATTAAATTACATGCTAAAAATAAAAACATACTCAATTTTCAAGTTTAAGGAAACTATTAAAAAAATTGACATCAATTTTTTGATATCAAATATCTACCGTACCACACATAATGTGTGACCTGGCTCGTTATTAATTAAGAGAATGGACAACCATGGGAAGTGGTTTAGTGGATGCATTGAGTCCTCCACAGAAAATATTTAAGATGTGGAACCCCCATGTCTTGCGTTCGAACGCTGGGTTCGCTTAGTGGGATTGTTGAATTATAAATGTGGCCAGTGGGGAGTTGCAATGTCATGTTTGTCGTCTGTGCCCCTAGCAGATTAGTCCTTAGGCCTATGAAGCATTTGAAAAAAAAAAAAAAAACTTTATGGTTAAATTTTCAAAATCATTTTACTCTTAATTGATTAAATTTTTTTTATCAAATAAATAACTAATCTGTTGTGAGCCGAACTCATAACCTTTCACTTATAAAGAGGAAACTTATGCTTCTAAACCAAATGATACTGGGTAATTGATTAAAATATTTTAGCTGGAACTTTTTGTCCTAATTATCCTCCACCGCTTTAATTTTACATCCATATCATAAGATCAAGGCTAAACATAAATTGTCCTATTAGAACTTTAATATTGAACAATGGTCTTGAACTAGGGACAAGATTTGAGGACAGTTTCTGTTATAGAGTTTTCTAGGTTATATTTTGATTTTGTGCCTTGTTCTTACTCTCATAAAATGAGACATTTCAGTCACCAAAAATAGTACTAGCTCATGCACCTCATGTATACACATTAGTCGGGGAACACGCTAGCTCATCCGCCTGAGAGAAAACCTTATTTTTCTACCTCCTTGTCGTGCGGCGAGCTCTTTTGCTTTCGACGAACGTACGTGACTTTGTTGGCCTTGCATGGGTCTGAAGAGAGCTGGACTCCTCAATCGATGTCTGGTTCGGATCGGGGAGGTTTATGTAGCTGGGTGTGAGGCGAGGAGAGGGGAGATCAAGGCTGATGTTGGGCTTTGGTGTGTCATTCGATGGTCTGTCCGGCAACATGACTTGGTGGTACAAGTTTGGAGGTGGTGGGGTGGTGCTGTGGTCGTGCTGGCGAGCGCTCGGATCAGATCAGATAAGTCTGATCTAGGTTCAGTCTTCTCGATCTGATCCAGGGATGGGTTTGTTTGGCAGAGACGGGGCGTTCCTATGGGTTAAGGATGGCGGACTGTTACTGGATGGGGCGGTGGTCATGGCAGCCAGGCTCAGGTCTGATTAGAACAATCCAACATAGGTCGATCTTTTTAGATTTGATCTGGGGTTGACTCTATTTGGTAGGGGCGCCGTGCTTCCATAGTGCAGTAGGGAAGGCAGCATGATAATGGCTGCAGTCCAACGGGTCTGGCGGCACGGTGGTTCGTCGGCGGTGGCTGTGGTGGGAGTGTGCCAGACTTGGCTGGCGACTTAGGTCTCCCTTGATTATTGGGTCGAGATTTGGGCTTGGGCCCTCTTTTTGGGCCCGGCTTGGGTTGATTTCTTTACTTCTGCTTTTATCTTTGTTCATTTTAGTTGGTTAGTGTTGTCTCACCTTCGGCGTGTAATAAGTACCTATATATATTTTGTAGGGAGAGTCGGGCTACATGCCTGTGTGTGCACTCTAAGTGATTTTCGAGGCGACGATCTATTGTTAAATGGTCGCAAACTCTTAATGGCAGAATGAAACTAAGTGTCGTCAGATTTGTTTTCCGGCAGCAACATAATAGGAAAGCTGTGTGTTTGGTATTTACGCTTCGTTGTAATCGAGTTATCTTTCTATTATGTCACCTCTTTGTCAAAGCAAATGGAGTAGCCAATAGTGTACTGTTTACTAATTAATGCTTGTTAGAATACATGTATTTTATAGAGATTTCTGATATTATTTCAGGATGTGCTATAGAGATTTATTGTAATAAGAAGTTTAGGTTCAATGTCTCCCCCTTGTATTCGGCAGTTTCATTAATCAAGACTAGAGGATAACCGTACCAGCCTTCCTTTTAAGAAAAAAAATGAGACATTTCAAACATATTTAAATCCTAATGATTTTGAAAAGCAAAAATGGAAATTCAATGAATAATATTTGAAAATAATGACTTGAATACATGTGGAAATGATTTTGCATACTAACTCCAAAGCGGAAACGATATGGCCATTGCAATATAATTTATTACATCAACTTGATATACAAAGTTGGAATCTCTATAATTTTTTATTTTGAAAGGTCTCAATCAGTTTTTTAAAGTAAAAAGCTGACAGTAAATCTAAACAACGAAGAGAAAGAAGATAAAATTGGTTTAAGGGGTCAAATTAGAATTTGATGTTCCTCTTGCGGTGAAATGCTGATGCATGTAATTAACGTCAGTCGAACGGAAAATCCCCGCAAGTGTCTCGTAGAGACAGAGAGTGCTTGTTTTTGTTCTTTTTCTGTTTTAAGTATTTTGTTTTGTTTTTTTTTCGATGACAGTTTTAAGTATTTGTTTTATCACTCTTGAAAATGCCTATCAGTTGTTTTCCTTTATTGTTAATAGTGAAAGTGCTTCGGTAACAAAACCAGCGGGCAGCACTTTATTCCCTCATGTCAGTCGACATGGCGGAAGAGTGAATCGGGTGATCATGTGGTCAAATAGATTCGTTCATTTTGGATTATCCCCGTCCAACGAAGACCGAGACACAATTATGGGCAATGCCATGCGTCTGACATAGCTAAACCCTCTCAGCATCATTATAATTTGGGTATCGCGCCGAGCGATTCCTCATATTTCAATATTTTATAATTTTTTGGGTGAAGTGGTTTGATGGTGGGAAGCGGATTCTATGCATTAACAACGGAAATTGTACTATCAACCGGGCTGTAGGTGGACCACCGTCAAATTGAGCGCGTGAGAGCACGCGCGGTTTTGCGCAATTGATGTCAGCCTCGCCGTCCTCGACCAGAAACTCGCCCTCGACTACTACGACCCCGCCAAGCTCCACAAAATCTCCAACGGCTCCGTCCTCACCACCACCCTCTACCAGACCACCGGGCACGCCCCCGGCAACCTCGGCTTCGTCAACATCACTGATCTTTCCGGCGGCAAAGTCGCTATCCGCTTCGCCGTCCCCGGATCTAAGCTCGACTCACCATCGAACTCGGCCTTTACTGCTGAGCTCATGTTGGTCACCATCATATCCCCCATCTTAATCGATGCCTGCAGATCATAAATCACAGAAGCACACCCAGTAAAATGATAGAATTTCTAATTGCAATCAATAACTTTTTCGATAATACTCTTATTTTTAATTAAACCAACAAAACTCACGCTCTGCAAATCTCACACCCAGCATAACCCCGATTATCTCCCTTGCTTGAATTACTTTTATGATGTGTTCCGCATCAATGAGGGTTGCGCAAAGTTCGGTCCCTAACTAAGAAACTCGTTCGGAGCATAATTAAAGAGGATCGACTCGACGCCTAGTCGAGGGAAAAGAAGCGCAGTCCAAACTCAAGAATATCTTCATCTTAGACTTCATGGGTCATCGCAATTTCCTTCGCTCTCTTGCACCCGTTGACTTTGAAGGTGTCTCTCGCTTCTTGGTTTAAATTTTCTTCCACGAATTCTTTCAAAGTTTAATTTCTTAGTTAAGGGTTTGAATTTTTGGTTCATTTATTGATATTTTCTTTTGGTTATGGGTATTGTTTTGTTTAACTTTCGTTTTGCTCTGTATTAAATTTACTTATGAATGAGTTGATTAGTTTGATATGAGAAGCTTATTTTATTTGTTTGGATGCATTAACTCATATGCTTGAATGTACTGGATGACTTGAGTTCTTTATATTGATTACAACTAAGCCGGGATAATGTAATGTTTAAACTTGAGCCTTTGTTTGCATTAATTAGCATTCCATTTGCACTTGAAAAAGTAATAAATACTGATTGAGAACTTGAAAATGGATTTCTGTTTTACCTTCGTACAGCAATAGGGAATGAGGGATTGAGTTTACATTAGGAAAGTGATTGATACCATATATGCGCACAAACTATAGCTAGGACTTCAAAGGTGCTTAACATTTTCTAAAGAAAAGATGATAAGATTAGCTGCAAAAAGCTACAATTCTTTTTCTCACCTAATCAAGCAATATAAAAGGATAAATTGAAAAACATTTTATATAAAGAAAAAATGAAAAGATCGTTGTCTTTCACTCTAAAACTTGGCAATGAACCCACAGTAAGTGTAGTCATGATTTATAAGTGTAATTGATCACTACAATTCCCAGGCGCATCAGACCTCTTGATTACAACTACTATTCCACACTTTCTTCCTTCTGCATGAGTCCAGTTAATTAATTCATTCCGACTTTTGAATACGTGTGCAAACCAACATTTACTTCCAAATTGGAATGGAAGCCGAAGTAAAAATCAATTATCTTAACGGTTTACAAGCTGCTTATCTCATTAGTTATAAATTGATGGATTAAATACTTGATACTCCCCGTACTTTGTTTTAGAAAATAGTTCAGTCCCTCATATTTTAAATTAAATAATTTAGTCCTCATTATCTCTAATTCTTACACATGTCCAAAATGATCTAAAATAACTATTATACCCCTCATTTCTTTTTTTTTTCCTCTTTTTTTTTCCTATAACTTTTCTCCCCTTTTTTTATAATCTCTCTCTCTCTCTCTCTCTCTCTCTCTCTCTCGCACAGGAGCCATTCTCGGCCTTGGATCGGAGCTTAACAGAAAACACAACCATAGCTTCGCTTTTCCAACAGAATCTCATCGTGTTCTCCAAGTCCAGAATTCAAGAACACGAGACGAAAGGATTATGTGGTCAAAGTTCATGGCAGAGCTAAGGGGGGTTCAGCGCCAGTGACAGCGCGTTCGGTGTCGTCTAGTGTCGGTGGCTAGTGAGGATTGAAAGGTAGGATGGCTGATGTTTGCTGGGTCTAGTGATGGTGGCAGCGTGGCGAGGAGGCGGTTGAATGTCGAAGAAAACTGGAGAGTATAGGCATTGAAGTTTTTGAGGCGAGCCTGTGGAGGCTGGGATATATGGCATGCATCGATCATGTCTGGGCTTGAGTCACCATCGACCTGTCTTTCATTTGGTGGTGGCGGTGTTTTGAGTAGCGGCCAGATGCCTCACTTTTCGGTGTAGACCTTTTTTTTTTCCCTGATCTTCAATCCTGGGTTGCCAGTCGAGTTGGGGAGGTTGGGGTGAGCCGGCTTAAGGAGCAGAGATTCCCGCGCGTGGGGTGGGGGTGGGGGAGAGAGTGAGGTAGGAAAAAATAAACAAAAAAAGGATTAAAAAAAGAGAATAAATTTAAAAAAATAATATTAAAAAAAGAAGAAGTGAGTGGTATAATAGTCATTTTAGACTGTTATGGACTTGTTATATGAGAATTAGAGAGAATAAAAAGACGAGGGACCAAACTTTTTTGAGGAAAAAGTTTGAGAAATAACAAGTATTTAATCCTAAATTGGTTTGTTGTTTCAAAAACACATTCAGTCCAACCATTGCCCCTTTCAATAGACTTAGATTTAATCTGTTTAAAAAAGAAGCGCTCTTTACCAATAAGGTAAATTGTCCCATTCCAATACCCAGGCGAGCTAAAGACTATGCGGTCTTCCGTAATTCACGCAAAGCTAAGCCCCACTAATGTCTATTGAAGAAAATTACAAAATTACCTCTCAACATTGTAGTGGCAGAAAATCACAATTTCAGGTCCGCATTATCAAAATTTGGTTGTCATGCCCTACCATTTTTGAAACATTGACCAATTTCAGCTTGCAATTATTAAGAACAACTCTTGAAAAAGCTATTGATTATTAATAGCATTTCAAAAAGAGATTTATTGTTAGTAGTTTGCTGGATTCTATTTTTACTCATTTGTCTTGATACAAAAATAATAGATTACATAATATTTGGCTCAGCTAGACTAAGAAAACACTTATATCATATGACTACAAAACATGAGATTATGATGCTGTAGCTTCGATCTTCATTTCCTGATCAGCTTTCTTCCCCATTAACATGCAGAGATCAAGATTTTCATATGTTTTCGCTCAATTCCAATGGCTGAAATCTGTACAAAAACTGGCATTTACAAAATAACAACAAATTATTTGGATAAGTAGCAAAAGTATGATCCTATTAACCCTCAGTAACAAATAAATATCGTTACTGACCCGCAGTATCAAATATATATTGCTACTACATCTTAGTAGCAAATATATATTTCACTGATAGTTAATGCCACTTAGATATTTGCATCATCACAAACATACACTACTATAATTTACCCAATGAGTGACAAATCACTTTTGTCACCTCTTCTTAAAATTTCATCACCCATAAGTATGGGTGACAAAAAAGTTCGTCACCAGTTTCTTCACCTATAGTGCATGATTGATTCCTTTAGGTGACGAATTGCTATGTTCGTCACTAAAATGGGTTTGGGTGACGAAATTAATTTGTCACCCAATCTCTAATATTTCATCACCCATTCTTTTTCAAATCTTATCCTTTTTTTATTTTTGAGTCCATTTTTTTTTTTTGCCGCCAAATTTGACTTTATTGGTGATGAAAATAGTTTGTCACTATTTTTGAATCATTTTTTAAATTTTGTTGCCAAAAAATGCAATACTATTGGTGAAAATTAATTTCGTGTCTAATTTTTTTGGGAATAGGTGACAAACAGATTTTTTTCTCCAATATATAGTATATATGAAAATTAATTTTAAATTAATAATTATAATTTTTCTCCAACACTTAACCACAAGTAATAGAGAAGTAAATAAGTAGCATAAATATATGTTAAATGCTTATCAACCAGTAGTTTACAGAGACAGTGACTTGAAAAAATACATATCAGGTACTGAAAACTTTTTGATCAGTAAGAGCACTGGCCTTGTTGATCCTCAATGGTGAAGGAGTAGCATAAATATATGTTACATGCTTATCAGCAAGTACTTAACAAAGACAGTAACTTGAAAAGTTACATATCCGGTACTGAAAACTTTTTGATCAGTAGAAGCACTGGCCTTGTTGATCCTCAATGGTGAAGAAGATGGTTGCTTGATGGCTAGGACTCTGCAATTCATGAAGTTGTTTGCAGTATTGTTGCCTTGGACCATTGCCAACCTATATAAACCAGATGATGAACAAAAACTGTCGATATATCATTTTCTGTTCCTAATTGAACCTTACTACTTCACAAGGATCCAAACATTGCAGTCATAGTAGAGTTTGCCTCAAATGAGATTCCCAATCTTTTGTTAATTATTTGAACTAGTAAATGACAAGGTTCTGATATATTTGGGGAAATTATTAAGAAAGAATTTGTGTTCTGCATGTTTATTGTAATGCATAAGAAGTCGGTAGCATCTTTTTATATGATAAGTACGTAGCCTTAAACAATGTCTCAACTTCCATGGAAATGTTTTTTTATCAGTACTAAAGCCAATTTCTGAAATGAGAAAGTCAAATCTAGCAGGTATTATTTATTAATTAGCCTATTTTAACTTGTTTAGAATAAACAATACATTAAGCGAGCACTACCTCCCTCTGTAAGGTAGTGCTCCTGATCTGGGGAGAATTGGTGGCGGCCCTGTTCGTCGGTCTTCCAAATCTTTTTTGATTGGGAAGCCTCTGACCTGCCAACCGGTCAACCCTACGGCCTTCAAGGCTCACCTCCTTTGTACCGGGATGGATGTCACTCTGGTGATGTTGAAGAAGAAGTCGGGCAAGCTACTTGGGAGTAGGAACAAGAATCATCGCCCTAGCAAGAAGCCGAATGTCGCTACTTTACGACTCTCTTACCCTGCCCTAGCGACAAGGGCAAGGGAAAGCTTTAGGCTTTTCCAGGTTTCCTTGCCTAATACTAGAAGTTGAGTCTTCTACTACTTTCATCTTAGTTTCTCTAGTTGTACACCAATTGAGGTCTATAGGCGGCTAGGTTACTACTTCATGAGAAGTTGGTAGGGAGGATTTTATTTCTTGTGGTTAGACTCAATAAGTGAGCGAATGTGTTAACAGTGAAGGTCACCTGTTATTTGTCTGGTAGCTTATACCATTTATGATTTTGGTGTAAGACAACATTTGATGTACGTGCCTTCTGACCATGGATAAATGAATGAAGTTATCTATTTTCTTAAAAAAAAAAAAACAAAAAACAATACATTAAGGACTAAAAAGAAGCAAAGCAAGGAAATATTCCAAAGCTATGTTAATTCCAGAATAGAGGACAGATCTACTCATCTACCTGAACTCCTAAACTTATAATATATACATGTATGTGTCTGCAAACATTGAGACATTATATGGTTTGATGGATAAAATAAAAGGGGACCATCGGTTAAAATTAAAGAATCAAATGAATGAACAACAAATAAAAGAAACTCCTCCTGCCTGTATCTGTAAATAGCTGGATTTAATATGAAGAATCATGAAAAATGAGAATGGCACTATGAAATATGTGATCTGCCTCACATTTCCTGGAATCATTTGGTCTATGATTCATTGTCAATAGCCAAAAGAGGTATTTTTATTCATTGAAGAAGCTGCTATATTTTACGGTCTCACCCAACAATACTACGTATATGTCTCAAACTATTTGCTACAAGGAGCCCTAAAAACTTGTGAGTGGCTGTCCTATATCACCAACATGTCACATGCACAGTGACTCCGATGAACCATATAGGGTCCCCATTTCCCACCAAGACCATGCCATTAACAGAAACTTTCCTCAAAGCTTATTAAGTAAAAAGCACATTCTAACCACTAATTAGTTCTTTCTTGTAAAGCAGGACTTTCCTAGGGAGCTCACCTTATCTCTGACTGTTTCATTATGCAATGAATTCTTATCCCAATATCAACAACCCCAAACATCTCAACCATAATGATGAAAATCAAACACATAATTAGTCACCTAATCAATGATTCTAATCAAATTTTGTCACGCCCCGAATTTCAAACATAAATAATAATAAAATCACATCAAATACAGAGCACCGGGAGTGATGGTTCTTACACCAATACTAATTAGCTGAGAAATTTTTCCTTTAAACAAGACGCCAACGATGTCCCGAACCCACAATGTAAATACAGACTCATTCTTTAGAGTTACGTATTACATTAAGCAAAGTTTACAAATTAAACTGAAACATCAATTCAATAAGTGACTGCACACACAACGCTAATTACACAGCGGAAGACTAATAAGTACGTAGCACAATAAGTAAAAACCTACCACTGCAACAACAAGGAAAATCTACGGCTTCAACCACTCTCAACCTAACCTGCAAGATAAACCCCTACACCATAGAATAGTTCACCGGGTTGCAAACACAAACCCAGTAAGCTTTTGCAAGCTTGTATGAGTAAACTCAAAACAACAACAACAACATGCTTAAGTCCTCTCAACCTAACAGGCAATAAGCATATATTATAGCATTATCTATCAATTCCACTTATTTCAATAGCATGCATCAACAAGGCTACCCATACAGGAATCTATATGTTCATGTCTCAATTCAGCATTCAAAATCATGATCCTTGTCCAAAACAAAACCATTCAAGTAATGTTTGAAATCATATTTGGCGCTCAAAGGCGGATTTCCAAATCACGATAACCAAAGCCATGGTAATGCAACCCAAGGAAACAACTCACCCAAATGATAAAGAAACAATTCACACTTTGATTCCTTAAAACATGAAATAAAGGAGAACAACTCACGCTTTGGCTTCCTTTCAAATCGTAATAAAAAAAAGCAACTCACACCTTGATTTCTGTCAAATCACGAAACAAAGAAAGCAACTTACACCTTGATTTCTTATAAATCATATATAAGGAAAGCAACTCACTCCTTGATTTCTTTCAAATCGTAAATAAGGATCGAAAGCAACTCACACCTTGATTCCTTAAAAATGTAAACTCATGAGTTAGATGTACCCTCGCTCCGTTACTCTATGAATTACACTGGCAGACAAACTAGAGCTCTAACTGAATCGTAACCACTCGTCCGGCCAAAGACGTGATTACTCGATATACTGCCAAAAGTCAACTTGTGACATTAAATCCTAGGGCCTCTCGGTCCTCGGAGGAAAATATTTAAAGAAGTCGCACATGACTCAAAATGTTACACAAATCTCAATACTTTTCAAAACAAAAGAAATCAACATTTCCACAATAATTTGTTTTCCGAAAAGCCACAACCCAAAACAATAAATGAGCATAATCATGCATATTGTTTTCATACACAAATCTCAATGCTTTTCAAAACAATAGAAATCAACATTTCCACAATAATTTGTTTTCCGAAAAGCCATAATCCAAAACAATAAATGAACATAATCATGCATATTGTTTTCATAAATCTCAATGCTTTTCAAAACAATAGAAATCAACAAAATCCACAAATACATATATACTTCGCTTATACACACACACACACACACACACACACACACACACACACACACACACACATAGTCATTCACTTAGGAATGCCTAATAATACCAACTACAGTTTGCAGTTAACTAAATAGCTCTCAAAACGATAAAGGTAACTTCTTTCGTAAATGAACATTATGAGATTACTCACCTCCGAATCCCGCTGCGTCTTCACATACAAACCGAAATAAGCACTAATCACCATAATCCACTCAACACACTTTCCACATACCTAATCACATCAAGGCCACGTCTTAATACCACTTGTGGTACGAAAGCATCTAATTTCAAAGCAAGCTATTAAAGTTCGAATCCCCAAATCGAACTACAACCCAAAAGTAACTCCAATCGAGGCGAAACTTATCCGAGACCACCCAGAGTCTCCAGAATACATCTATGATAGATATGCCAAAACCACAAGTCAATCGAACGATCGAATACACACGGATCGAAAATCAAACGGTTCGAAACCATAAAAATCATAACATATTCATTTGATCACAAAAAATTATGTATTATATATCGAAACGCTCGTATTGATAAGTAGATGATATATAAAATCTGAAACTGTTCCATACATGGCCGGAAAGCCTCAACCGGTGCCGCCACAGGCGGTGGTGCACCACCACCGGCTAAACTCAAAATCACAACAATCAAGCCATCCAGAAATGTTCATCACAAAGAGTAGAGCAACTTTCATACTTGGAGCTAAGTCTGGTTCGGCCTAGATTGTCCTAGATCAAGCTTGCAGGATCGACCAATCGCTGCTGTTTGATCAAGCTCCAGATTCATTGTGCACCACTGATTTTCAACCCTTGATCTTTCACTACACCCGCAAAATCGTCATTCAAGGCGGGTATGAGGATGATCAAGAGGAGGAGGAGATTCCAAAACCGAGAAGGATCGTGTTACGTCCCGAACCAAAAGGTTACGTAGTACTTACGAAAGCACGAAGGTTAACGTTTTCGATCATGTTTTATTTGTTTTCGATATGTTTAGTGGCCCTAAAAATTGACTTTTTGCTCAGGCCAAAAATTTAAAAAACGTTTCTTCATGAAAGTTATAGATAACGTTAAACCGAGCGTGTGCATAGTTAGTTCGTAAAAATCGGAGCTCGTATGTAAAAGTTATAAGCGAAATACGAAAGTTACTGTAGATAGTAGATGATATATATTTAAAGTTTCACTGTGGTAGATCAGATTCTACCCGGTGTATTTTTTTCCCTCCTTTTCTCTCTCCTCCCTCCCGTGCGTTCTCCCTCTTCTCTACAACTTTGATCACCTCAGAACTCCGGCCACCTGGGGACGAACGAGTGGCACGATTCCACTCCTCTGCCCAAACCCAACCTCCCCACAGTGGTAGATCACGGCCTCGTGGCCGGAAAACGACGGGACAAGGCCGAGAAGCCCATGGCCCCGTTTTGAGTCAACGCTTCGTTCTCTCAACTTCGGCCACCAAAAATGCTCAGACCAAGTCCATTAGGAGTGTAGTGAGACGATGAATATCCTCCCAAAATTTCAAGCTGAGTAGTGGAGCGTGGAGAAAGAACCGACGAGTTGAAATTTGGGTTACTATTCACATTTCGGGTCAAAACTTCCCCTTAATTGTTGAGGTACTTCCAACCCTTTTCTTGATTTGTTGTAGTTGGGAAAAATGATTAGACGGTTGAGATGGTGGTGCTGCCAAAATTTGGCGGCCATCGGAGCAGGTGAAGGTGGCACGTAAATCCCACGCGCCGCCACTGTAGCAGGCGCGTGGCGGCGCCTCCGGCATCCATTTGATTTCAGTTTTTGGCCCATTAAATCCTATAAATATTTTAGAGCTTGTATATGAAATTTGGAGAATTTTGGAGAAGCTTGGAATTAGTTATGAATTTTTGAAGTTTAGGGTTTTTGATTTACGATTTACGAGAATCCGGCAGTCGGATTTCTCTCGAATTCATTCAGAAATTGTAAATCATCGATTAGAAATTGTTGATGAAGTTTGGATTAAATCCAAGGAGGATTGAATGATTTATCCACAAATTTATGTATAGAATTTTATAAATTTTACCGTAAATTTAATTATTTATCCGGTAATTATTTTATTTATGAACTATATATATTGTTCAGGACGTGAGGAAGACTCACACGCGGGGACTTCGGACAAACGGCCAGTCTAGCATATATATATTTTACGGAGTGGACTTTTATGTTTAAGCCAATGCATGCAAATAAATTTTTGAATTTTGGGTTTATTATTTGAATATCTTATCTATTTCAATAAATCAGATAATCGATTTGTTTGATTATAAGTTGAGTTATAGATTGAAATTTTGAAGTGACATTTTCATAATTAAATTTGGATAAATTCAATGGTGACGAACTATTTGTGAGATAATATTTGAGAATTATAATTATTACCACTATTATAATAAATTGTTTGAAATTTTGAGAGATTTTTGTGGAATTGAAAGTTCCGGAGGTATATATATATATATGTTTATTATTTTGGCTCATCTAATTATGATTTTCGAGAGAAATGTTGACGTGCGGGGTCACGTCGGTTTGATTTAATCAATTACTTTCCGATGAGATATATTTGGGGAAGCTTTATGAAATTTTTGGATTTTGAATTTGAGATTATTTTCCTTCACCATACTTGAGTCGGTTATTGTGTCTCCTTCTCACTTACTTTGTGTTTGTGGGTGAAGTCGAGGTGATTTATTCTCCTCCTCACGTGAGTAGTAGAAGTTATTATTTCTCCTCCTCACATAATTTATATGTGAGGGAGTCGAGGGTAGAGCTTGACGGGCTTCGTTATACTCATATGGTGATAATCGTTCTTCCCGGTGTATATATATATATTTTTTTTCTTGATATTATTTATTATGACTAGTGAGGTTAATCGAGATTTCTTTTAATCAGTGAGGCTGCTACGTTATTTTCGAGTTTATTGAAATTCGATAATTTTAAATTTCCTTTTTCGATAATTGTGGCATGCATTTGTTTTTTTCACAAATGTATTGTGGGAAAGTATAAAATCCATGTTATTCGATCACTTTACTTAAATATTCATTTTTGTCCACTCAAGCTAATGTTTTTATATACTTCTCCCCTGGGCCTTTCATTTTAAAAATATCCAGTTTGCAATGCGCTGTTTGGAATAGGAGTTGAGGCTTAGCACCATCATTGCCATCTATTCTCTGTAGGTTATTCACTAACCTACATATTGTAATATATTTCATTTCCCATAGATTGCTCTGATAGCCTCAGGAAGTACTACTTTCTATGTTTGTATAATTATAGGAAGTGAAAAGTGTCGTATATAGAAATGTCACGCTCCGAATTTTAGAATAAACATTCAAAATCCGAAACGTGAAAAATACTACAAACTCAAAATAATCATCCTGAAAATTTCTTTTCTTAACATCCTCACCACACGAAATAAAATCAAACCGAATTTAGTCTCGGTTAATTATTACAACTCTAATACAACATGAACTGTAAAGCTCTAAATGAGCATACAGACCTCACAACTAAATGAAATAATAACAACTACTGTAACACCTAAGCAGCACGGTCACCTCCCTGGTTATCCTGACCTGCAGGAATATCCGCTACACCATTTGAATAGTGTACTGGGATTGCAACAACACAAAACCCGGTAAGCTTATGAAAGCTCGTATGAGTAAAAGGAAAGAACTATTATTTAATTTAATCATAATTATTCCCACACAATCAACACCCAACAATTTCCACCTCCACAAAGTACTAACAATCTCAATCAAACACCAATTCAATATGTCAAGACAAACCCCAACTCACATCTTTATTCACAACACCTCAACATCTTATTTATAAAAATACGGTACTTGACAGACTAGAGCTCTATCTGAATCGTAGCCCGTCACCTGGCCTAGGTTATGGCGTCCGACATATTTATCATTATCGTATTTCATCAATATGTATACTTATATACATATTTAGAACGTCCGATAATTTCACATACTCAACCAATCGTATCCCATCATCCACCCAGGATTAGAGCGTCCGATTACCCCACACCAGTCACAACGTTGACCTATACCCATAAATGAGCACAACAAGTAATATCATATACTGAAATCAACCCAACCAAGATACACAATATTATATTTAATTTACACAATTGAAATATAATCAATTCAACGATTCAACTCAATCATATCATCACTCAACAATCCAACCATCAATATATATTTTTCACGTAAATATATATATACGTAATCATCCACTCAGGAATGACTACTAATACCATCTATAGTTCACACAAGAAAATCGTGAAATTCATTTGTATAATTAAAAATTCATTTTACTTACCTATAGACCTTAGTGATTCAAGTCCATGAAATTTTAAAACAAATATTTAATCCGCAAATATTTTTCACCCAATTACCAAAAACAAATAAATTTAAAACGCTCGATTCGTAATATGAACCACGTGAGTTTTACTCACCTCGATACTCCCGCTGCGTCTTCAATATAAATATAATTAACGCCGAAATAGCACCCTCACATACAATCCGTCAATCACCTAATCAAATGTGATTCGAATTTAGCCAATAATTCCAAAACATAATTGAACTACCATTTAACGGCCGGATTCTAATTTACAATAAAATCCGACGAGTGGATTCTCACGAATCGCTCCCCTAATTACTGTTTTGCACATATACGAAGATAACGGTCGGATCTTCACCCATGACCACACAAAGCCTCTGGGACAGTCATATGATCATCATATCAAAATCATAAGTTCATCTGACGGTCCTAATTCCACAGATCATAAATCAAACGATCGAAATCGATCAAAATCTCAAAATTCATAACTAATTCATACGATATCTGAAAAATACGTATAATATGCCGAAATGATCGTATTGAAATATAGAATCATAAAATGGACGGAAAACAAATTTTAGACCTCCGGAGGTGGCCGGAAAGGGCCGCCGGAGTTAGGGACAGAGTCGCCGCCGACCACCACCAATGGTGTCGGGGTCAAGCTTGTCCCCTTCGTTTCATCATTCTGAGCAACTTTCATAACTAGCACAAGACCAAAAAAATTGATGGGAAGGGATCGAAAAGTACCAATTACAATCGGCGGTCGGAAATTTTTCAGAAACCGGCGAGCTTGAAACCGACTTAAAAACTGCAACCTCACGCCTCGATCCCTTCTGGAAACTTGTTCAGAACTTCCTTGCGAACTCAACAAGCTAAGAATCACAAGAAACGATCGTGTATAGCTTGAGATATTTGGATCGAAAGTTGGTTTTTCTATTCGTACGGGGTCGAGCTCCGACGAACGTGAAAACGTGCGACCCAGTTCTGGTCCTTCTTGGTGCTTGTAGAGGAAGTTGAGGCGAGTTCAATGAGCCAAGAATCAAGTGAAATGGTGATCTATAGCTCGAGATATTGAGATCGAACCGAAAACGAGCCTTTTCGGTTCGGGCAGTGCCGCCGCCGCTGCCGGCCGTGTCGCGGCGCAAGGCTGCCTCTGGCAGCTGCGCAAGGTAGAGGCGAAGCTCCTGGAGGTGGTTGCAGCTCGAGAGGTGGCCAGAGGAGAGGATGGGAGCACAGTTTCTCCGTGCTCTGTTTTTGCTGCTTTCGGCCGGGAGAGAAAACGAGAGAGAGAGAGAGAGAGATGAACAGTATTTTCCAAAAAAGGAAAAGGGAGGCCGGTGAAAAAAATAGGGTTTCCAAAAAAAATCTAGATACAAGTTTTGAAAAATCTTCTAAATTCAATAACTAATTCAAAAAAAATCCGATCTTTGTGTTCTGCACGTGTACGGACTCGTATTGATGAGCTCTACAACTTTCATGCAGGAAGTTTCTCCAAATTTTGCACGTAGAAAAAGTCGATTTCTCAACCCGAGCATTTCGAGCTTTTCGTTAAAATAATTGTTTCGAACCTTCAATAATTCCAAAAAGTGAAATATTATCGAACAATATTCGTGAAATCGCATAATAATCGTTCAACACAATTTCTAGAATTTAAAATGAGAATTGCGGGTATTACAAGAAAGATGGTGGTTGTTATCTGTGTGATTAAGAGCTATGATATTTGGAGAATTTATGGTGATGCTTTTGTTGATTCATTAAATGGAACTTGTGAAATTTTGGGGAGCAGGTTGGCTCCAGGAGATGTTTCTGAGTTGTCCATAGAAGTGTATTTGGTTTTCTCGAACAGCTCAGGGTTGCCTACTTTCTAGGGAGGTTCTGTCGAAATTTTCTTAGAAAGTAGGTCCCGCAGGGCCACATAGAATTTCAAGGGAAATTTTGGGACGGGTCCTGTTAATTGGTATCAGAGCATTAGGTTTTTAGATTCTTGTCATTCATACTATCTTATATGTTTAATGACATCTAGTACTTTTCGAGTGATGGTCCGACCGTGGCAGATCGCCATCGTGTGCTCTATGGTACTAGTGTGTTATTTAAATGTATAAGGTAGTTGTGTTAGTGTCTTTACTTTGTAAATCTTCCTAATTATCTTTTACTTCAGGTGCTATGTCTCGTAAGAACCGAACAAATAGGGGGAATTCTTTCGTTATAGGAGATGAGACTACTCCTGAAACTATTGCAAATGCATTAGGATAGTTCTTGCAGCAGTTTACTGCAGCACTTCCTGGTTCCCGAACAGATTTTACCATGGAGCGAACCAGGAGACATGGAGCATATAGCTTCTCAGTTGCCCATAAAGCTGTGGACGCTCAAAATTGGTTAAACAGGATGGAGAGAGTATTTACTCAGATCAACTGCCCTAAGGATCGAAAAGTGGGCTTGGTAGTAGATTTTCTAGATGGTGTTGCTTATGATTGGTGGGACCTCACCATCAAGGATCCCGCAATAATCCATCCTGTGACTTGGGATCATTTCAAGCTACACTTCAATCAACGGTACTTTGGCACCGCCATCCGTGATAGAATGAAGACTGAGTTCTTAAACTTGGAAAAAGGAGACCGAACAGTGTCAGAGTTCGCGCAGCACTTCACACAGTTAGCCCATCATGCACTTGACCTAGTGAGTACTGAAGATGATAGGATTTCCAGATTCATTCATGGGCTAGGAGAGTATTACCGCTTGTAGTTGACGGCGGTGACTTTTCACACATATCAGGAGGCGATTAATTCCGCTTTAAGAGTTGAGACCATGTTTCTATCAGGCGTTCTACCTCGTGGATCAGGTGGCCTCAGCCAGGGACCCGCTAAGAGAGTTGCCTCTACATATGAGTATGGATCCTCATCGGGAACTAGACAGGGTAGTGGTTATAGTTCTGGACCACGCCCCGGACACTGAAGACGTGATATGAGGTTTGTTAGAGGACATTTTAGCAGACGCCAGTTTGGACAGTTTAGGGTTGGACAGAGTAGTCAGGGTGGAGCTTTTGGTAGCCAGCCAGCTTGGTATGGACAACGTCAGACTGGAGTATGCTATGAGTGCAGACAACCAGGTCATTTTAGGAGGGATTGCCTTCTATTCATTCAGAGAGTTGCCACAGCTCCACCCACTTCTCTTCAGACTGCAGGTCAGTCATCTGCGAGCGCCTCCACTAGTGGTACCCACGCCAGTTCAGCAACTCGAGGTAACTTGCAGTAGGGTAGGGGTCAGAGAGGACGTCCTGCCACTCATGCTCGACTTCATGCTATGACTCAGCAGGAGGGTCGTGCTACGCCAAATGTCATTATCGATATGTTGTTCATTTGTGGTCATCCTGCTTTTATATTAATTGATAATGGTGCTACACACTCTTTTATATCTAGCCGATTTGCATTCATGACAAACGTACCATCATCGCCTCTTATAGGCGAGTCGTATGTGACATTACCAACTGGAGATATGCTCAAGTTAGAGTGGGTTTTCAAAGACTGTAGGGTGTTAGTGGATGGAGTAAATTTGGAAGCCAGCCTGATTCCTTTAGATCTTGTTGAATTTGATGTGATCTTAGGAATGGATTCCCTGCAGACACATCATGCTTTGATTGACTGCTTTCATAAGATAGTAGTGTTTCGAAGTCCAGGGCAGCCAGAAGTTTCTTTTCAGGGTGAACGGAATGTCCTTTCTTCTTGCCAAATTTCAGTCTTGACAGCTGAAAATCTTTTGAGTAAGGGTTGCCAGGTATACTTAGCACATGTGATGGACACCACTAGGGAAGTGTCAAGTGTTGAAGACATTCCCATTGTTAGCCAGTTTTCAGATGTATTTCCTGAAGAATTACCTGGCCTACCTCCTGCAAGAGAAATAGAGTTTACTATTGATCTGCTTCCTGGTACAACACCTATTTCTCAAGCCCCTTATAGAATGGCTCTAGCAGAACTCAAAGAATTGAAGACTCAGCTGCAGGAATTGATTGACAAAGGTTTTATCCATCCCAGCACATCACCTTGGGGTGCTCCTATATTATTTGTGAAGAAGAAGGACGGTACTTTGAGATTGTGCATTGATTACAGGAAGCTGAACAGATTCACTGTGAAGAATATGTATCCTCTGCCTCGTATTGATGATTTATTTGATCAATTGAATGGAGCCAAAGTCTTTTCAAAAATTGATTTGAGATCAGGATATCATCAGTTACAGATCAGGGAGTCTGACGTACCCAAGACTGCTTTCCGATCACGATATGGTCATTATGAATAGGTCTCATGAATAGAGTATTCCGTCAATATTTGGATCGTTTCGTGATTGTGTTTATCGATGATATTCTAGTTTACTCCGAGAGTGAGGACCTTTATGCTGGTCATCTGAGACAGGTACTTCAGACTTTGAGAGTGGCTGAATTGTATGCTAAATTCAGTAAATGTGAATTTTGGCTTGACAAGATAGGATTTCTGGGTCATATCGTCTCTGCAGATGGCATCAGTGTGGATCCTAAAAAGGTGGAAGCAGTGTTGAATTGGGAAAGACCTACCAGTGTAACCGAAATCCGCAGTTTCTTGGGTTTGGCAGGTTACTACAGGAGATTTGTGCAAGATTTCTCAAAGATTGTAGCTCCTCTCACTAATCTCACTAGAAAGGGTGTCAAGTTTGTTTGGTAGGAGAAGTGTGAACAGAGCTTCCAAGAACTCAAGGGACGCCTGACTAGCTCTCCTGTTCTAGCTCTACCTGATGATAGTGGGGAATATGTGGTGTACAGTAATGCATCAAGGCAAGGTTTGGGCTGTGTACTAATGCAACATGAGAAGGTAATTGGCTATGCTTCCCGATAGCTGAAGCCACATGAAATGAATTATCCGACACATGATCTAGAGCTTGCTGTAGTCGTACTTGCACTCAAGTTATGGAGACAATATCTGTATGGAGCACATGTGCCGAATTTTCACGGATCATAAAAGTCTCCAGTATCTGTTTAAATAGCCAGACTTGAATCTAAGGCAAAGAAGATGGTTAGAGTTGATCAAAGATTATGACTACACTATTGAGTATCATCCTGGAAGAGCCAACGTAGTGGCTGATACTCTTAGTCGGAAACCTTCTTCTGCTTCTTTATCACACTTGAAGGTAACTTGAGTTCCACTCCTTTTGGAGTTGCGATCTACAGGAGTCCACTTGGCAGTTGATAAAGAATCTGCAGCTCTATTGGCAAATTTCTATGTGAGGCCAATCCTAATTGATAGGGTACGAGAGGCACAACCCCAGGATCCTTATTTGGAAGAGTTGAGAGAAGCAGTGGAAGGTGGTGCCAGAGAGGAATTTATAATCAAGGAGGATGGGACTTTGATGTTCGGAAACAGATTATGTGTTCCGAATTAGGAAGATGTTAGCAAGAAATATTGGAAGAAGCTCATAGTTCTGCTTATGCCATGCATCCTGGTGGAACGAAAATGTATCGGACTCTGAAGGATTATTATTGGTGGCCAAATATGAAAAGAGAAATTGCAGCTTATGTTAGTCGATGTTTAATATGCCAATAGGTGAAGGCAAAGAGGCAGAAGCCTTCAGGTTTGTTACAACCATTGCCAATTCCAGAATGGAAGTGGGAGCACATCACCGTGGATTTACTCACGGGGCTGCCACGTACCCGAAGTGGTCATGATAGTATATGGGTGATTGTTGATCGACTTACTAAATCTACACATTTCCTTCTAGTTCAGAAGACTTACAAGGTAGACAAGTATGCAGAACTGTTTATGAATGAGATAGTGAGGCTTCACGGCACACCTGTTTCCATCATTTCAGATTGAGATCCTCGTTTCACCTTAAGGTTCTGGCGTGGTTTGTTAGACGCCTTGGGTGCTAAGGCACAGTTTAGCACCGCATTCCATCCTCAAACTGATGGACAGTAAGAAAGAACTATCCAAACTCTGGAAGATATGCTGAGAGCTTGTGCTATGCAGTTTTGAGGAAATTGGGACAATCATCTGGCTTTGATAGAGTTTGCTTATAACAACAGTTATCATTCCAGCATTGACATGGCTCCCTATGAAGCTTTGTATGGAAAACAGTGTCGTACTCCTTTATGTTGGAATGAAGTTGGAGAAAGAAAACTTATTGGTCCAGAAATGGTGCAGATTACCATTGAGAAGGTGAAAATAATTAGGGAAAAACTCAAGGCTGCTTAGAGTAGACAAAAGAGTTATGCAGACAACCGCAGAAAAGATCTTGAGTTTCAGGAAGGTGACTGGGTCTTCTTAAAACTATCTCCTTGGAAGGGTATTGTACGTTTTGGGAAACGTGGAAAGCTTAGTCCAAGGTACATTGGGCCTTATCAGATAACGGAGCGTGTTGGTTCAGTTGCTTATCGGTTGACACTTCCATCTAGGCCATCTCGTATTCATGATGTCTTTCATGTATCCATGCTCTGCAAGTATATTGTTGATCCTTCCCACATTTTAGAAGAACAACCAATTCTGTTAAGAGAAGATTTGACCTACGAAGAAGAACCAATTCAGATACTGGATCGTAGAGAGCAAGTGCTCAGGAACAAAACGATACCTTTGGTTAAAGTACTCTGGAATAATCATCAAGTAGAGGAAGCTGCTTGGGAACCAGAGAATCACATGAGGCTGCAATATCCACATCTCTTCTAACAGGTACGTTAAATTTCGAGGACGAAATTTTAATAAGATGGGGAGACTGTTACGTCCCGAACCAAAAGGTTACATAGTACTTACGAAAGCACGAAGGTAACGTTTTTGATCATGTTTATTTGTTTTCGATATATTTAGTGGCCCTAAAAATTGACTTTTTGTTCAGGCCAAAAATTTAAAAAACGTTTCTTCACGAAATTTATAGAGGACGTTAAACTGAACATGTGCATAGTTAGTTCGTAAAATCGGAGCTCGTATGCAAAAGTTATAAATGAAATACGAAAGTTACTATAGATAGTCGATGGTATATATTTGAATTTTCACTGTGGTAGATCAGATTCTACCCGGTGTATTTTTTTCCCCTCCTTTTCTCTCTCCTCCCTCCCGTGCATTCTCCCTCTTCTCTACAACTCCGACCACCTCACAACTCCGGCCACCTGAGGACAAAAGAGTGGCACCGTTCCACTCCTCTGCCCAAACCCAACCTCCCCACGGTGGTAGATCACGACTTCGTGGCCGGAAAACGACGAGACAAGGCCGAGAAGCCCACGGCCCCATTTTGAGTCAAAGCTTCGTTCTCCCAACTCCGGCCACCAAAAATGCTCAGACCAAGTCCATTAGGAGCGATGTGAGACGATGAATCTCCTCCCCAAATTTTAGGCTGAGTAGTGGAGCGGGGAGGAAGAGCCGGCGAGTTGAAATTTGGGTTACTATTCACATTTCGGGTCAAAACTTCCCCTTAATTGTTGAGGTACTTCCAGCCCTTTTCTTGATTTGTTGCAGTTGGGAAAAATGATTAGACAGTTGAGATGGTGGTGCTGCCAAAATTTGGCGGCCATCGGAGCAGGTGAAGGCGGCACGTGAATCCCGCGCGCCGCCACTGTAGCAGGTGCGTGGCGGCGCTTCCAGCATCCATTTGATTTCAGTTTTTGGCCCATTAAATCCTATAAATATTTTAGAGTTTGTATGTGAAATTTGGTGAATTTTGAAGAAGCTTGGAATTAGTTATGAATTTTTGAAGTTTAGGGTTTTGATTTAAGATTTATGAGAATCCGGCTGTCGGATTTCTCTCGAATTCATTCAGAAATTGTAAATCATCGATTATAAATTTTTGATGAAGTTTGGATTAAATCCAATGAGGATTGAAGGATTTATCCATGAATTTATGTATAAAATTTTATAAATTTTACCGTAAATTTAATTATCCGTCCGGTAATTATTTTATTTACGAACTATATATATTGTTCAGGACGTGAGGAAGACTCACACGAGGGGACTTCGGGCAAACGGCCAGTCTAGCCATATATATATATTTTACGTGAGTGGACTTTTATTTTTAAGCCTATGCATGCAAATAAATTCTTGAATTTTGGGTTTATTATTTGAATATCTGATCTATTTCAATAAATCAAATAAACGATTTGTTTGATTATAAGCTGAGTTATAGATTGAAATTTTGAAGTGACATTTTCATAATTAAATTTGGATAAATTCAATGGTTACGAACTATTTGTGAGATAATATTTGAGAATTATCATTATTACCACTATTATAATAAATTGTTTGAGATTTTGAGAGATTTTTGTGGAATTGAAAGTTCCGGAGGTGTATATATATATATATATATATATATATAGGATTTTTCTCAGGTAAGGATGTCCTTAGTTTTTCTTAGGTGCGGATTTGGTGTTTTCACCCACTTTCCGATCATATTTTCACATCTTAACCGTTCAGTTTTTAGAGGCTAATGCATAGATCCCCCCTGCAAAATTTCAGCCAATTTGGTGATCGTTAAGACATCCAAAACTGCAATTTACACGAACGGACCGAATCTGTCGAACCGGAACCGTTCGTATTTATAATGGTAAATTACAGTTTTAGATACCTTAACGATCACCAAATTGGCTGAAAATTTTCAGAGGTGATCTATACATTAGAACCTAAAAACTGAACGGTTAAGATGTGAAAATGTGATCGGAAAGTGGGTTAAAACAGGAAATCCGTACCTAAGAAAAACTAAGGAGGTCCTTAGCCAAGAAGGACTGTATATATATAAATGTTTATTATTTTGGCTCATCTAATTATGATTTTCGAGAGAAGTGTTGACGTGCGGGGTCATGTCGGTTTGATTTAATTAATTACTTTCCGATGAGATATATTTGGGGAAACTTTATGGAATTTTTGGATTTTTGAATTTTGAATTATTTTCCTTCACCATACTTAAGTCGATTATTGTGTTTCTTTCTCACTTACTTTGTGTTTGTGGGTGAAGTTGAGGTGATTTATTCTCCTCCTCACGTGAGTAGTAGAGGTTGTTATTTCTCCTCCTCACATAATTTATATGTGAGGGAGTCGAGGGTAGAGCTTAAAGGGCTCCGTTATACTCATATGGTGATAATCATTCTTCCCGGTGTATATATATATATATATTTTTTTTTTCTTGATATTATTTATTATGACCAGTGAGGTTAGTCGAGATTTCTTTTAATCAGTGAGGCTGCTACGTTATTTTTGAGTTTATTGAAATTCGATAATTTTAAATTTCCTTTTTCGGTAATTGTGGCAAGCATTTGTTTTTGTTACAAATGTATTGTGGGAAAGTATAAAATCCATATTATTCGATCACTTTACTTAAATATTCATTTTTGTCCACTCACGCTAATGTTTTTATATACTTCTCCCCTGGGCCTGTCATTTTAAAAATACCCAGTTCGCAGTGAGTTGTTCGGAATAGGAGTTGAGGCTTAGCACCATCATTGCCATCTATTCTCTGTAGGTTATTCGCTAACCTACGTATTGTAATATATTTCATTTTTCATAGATTGCTCTGATAGCCTCGAGAAGTACTACTTTCTATGTTTGTATAATTATAGGAAGTGAAAAGTGTCATATATAGAAAGATGGTGGTTGTTTTCTGTGTGATTAAGAACTATGATATTTGGAGAATATATGGTGATGCTTTTGTTGATTCATTAAATGGAACTTGTGAAATTTTGGGGCGCAGGTTGGCTCCAGGAGATGTTTCTGAGTTGTCCATAGAAGTGTATTTGGTTTTCTCGAACAGGTCAGGGTTGCCTACTTTCTAGGGAGGTTCTATCGAAATTTTCTTAGAAAGTAGGTCCGGCAGGGCCACATAGAATTTCAAAGGAAATTTTGGGACGGGTCCTGTCAGATCGGCCGAGACATTGCTAGAAAAGTGGGTTTCTGGTCGGGTCCCGATTGCTTCAACTGTTGGAGCTCCGATCTCCACTTTCTGGTGAACAGTCGTGCAAACTAACACCATAGGGCGACGCACGAGACTTGTCTGGGTCGGTGTCGGCTTGTCCCGTCGCCGGAGGTGAGAGAACCAGTCAGGTTGGGTCACCGGTTTTGCACGCGAGTCTGGGTTGCTTAGAGGAGAGAGAACGGAGAGACCAAAAATGGAAATTTGGGAATTATGACCCAATTTCAGGAAAAACCCATATATATATATATATATATATATATATATATATATACTAAAATGAAAACCTTTTCCGATGGCCATCACTTCGTCATACTAACTCTGATTTCTGCGTTCCACATATCCATGAGCTCTTATCGACGCGCTCTACGACTTTCATAAAGGAAGTTTTTGGAGAAACCCAACGTATAAAAAATCAACCTTTGCACCATCTAAAATCATACTTTTTGAATAAAAGTTCATCCGAAACACTTCCGCTGCATCCACGAACCACAAATTCGCACCGACAACCACTAAATTAATTTTGGAAAATCCTCAAAAAATAATGTCACGCCCCGAATTTCGAATAATAAATTGAAATAACGTCCTGTATTTTTTTTCTCAAAACCAACATCTCACAAACCATAATACAAAACTCGTAGCAAACTATCTCTCGAGTCAATTATTACAATACTAACATAAATACAAAGTTATGCTTAAGAGAGTCTACAAAACACACCAAAATAGACCAAGTGCTGGTCTCAACCTTGCTGCCCTACGCAGCTCGCTCACCACCCTAATTATCCTGACCTGCAGGATTATCCGCTACACCATTTGAATAGTGTAACCGGATTGCAACAAGACAAAATCCGGTAAGCTTTCTGAAAGCTCGTGTGAGTAAATAAGAATGAACGGTTGATTTATTAAATCACAACTCATTTATCTCAAGTAAACATCCAACAATCTCAACAACCACAAGAAACATCAATCCAACACACATGAAACAATATGGAACACATTTCCACAATCACCAAATCACAACTCTCGCCACTTTGACACTTAATCACAACTATCGCCACTTTGGCCACACGTTAGAGCTCTAACTGCCTCGTTACCTCTGACACCTTGGCCCAGAGTCAAGTAACGGCACCTCCAGATTACTCAGTAACCCACGAACTTTGGACCATTTCATGTCCTCAGAACAATATATCCCTGTTATTATTTAACGGTCTTACTTTGAACATCTCTGCCCTCAGAACACATACACTCCAGTTATCATTAACCAAAGATCCTTGGACCATTCGATCCTCGGAATCCTACGTTTCTCTACCTTCTATTCAACTCACAAAATCAATATGCTTATCACCAACATTTATCAAATATTAATAATATAATAAAATCATATTATCAACATTTATCAAATATTAACAACATAATAAAATCATATTATCAACATTTATCAAATATTAACAACATAATAAAATTATATTATCAACATTTATCAACAACATATTATCACAATTCCACACCACAATGTCACACCATTCAATGTATAATCACGTAAATATATATATACGTAACCATCCATACATGAATGATCACTAATACCAACTATAGTTCACACGATGCAAAATCAAGAAATTTATTTTTAATATACTTTAAAACACATTTCTTAAAACTATTTTCTCACACATAACAAATAAATTGGGCAATTAAGGAAATTCAGTTCGTAAATGAAGCAAGTGAGATTTACTCACCTCTAACTCCCGCTGCGTCTTCTTATAGCCCAAAATACGATTCACAATTGTCCACTAACAAATCCGTCAAACACCTAATCAAAACGATAATTAACTTAGCGTATAATTTCAAAAACACACTTATATGAAGATCCAACGGTCGGATCTTCACCCGTGACCATACAAGGTCATCGGGACAGTCCTACGATCATTATATCAAAACTAGAATTCTATCGGACGGTCCAAACTTCATAGATCACAAATCGAGCGATTGAAATCAATCGAAATCGTAAAATTCATAATTAATTCATACGATATCCAAAATTCACATGCTATATATCAAAATGATCGTATCGACATGTAGAATCTAAAAATGAGCAGAAACTACTCATGGTACCCCCGGAGGTGGCCGGAAAGGGCCGCCGGAGTTTAGGGCAGAGCCGCCGCCGACCACTGCCAATGGTGTCAGGGCCGAGCTTATCCTCTTCGTTTCATCATTTTGAGCAACTTTCATAACTAACACGAAGTGAGAAAACAAGTGGAAGTGGTCGAAACTTACCAAAACAGTCCGGTTTGGCCGGAAAATCTGCAGAAAACATTGGGAGCTCCGACGAGCGTGTAATCGATCACTTCAGGTCCGGGTCTTTTTGCTGCGTGTTCTACTCCTTAATACGAGTTCAACAAGATAAAGAACTTAAGTTTTGGTGGCCTAGAACTCGAGATATTCACTTCGCACTCAAAACGGTCGGAAATGGAAACAAGCTTCCCGCCGCCGCTACAAGCCGTGCGACGGAGCAGGGTTGCCTCTGGTAGCTGCGCAAGGTCGAGGCGAAGCCGTGGGAGGTGGTTTGGCGTCAAACGGTGGCCGGAGGAGCACGAACTCGACTGGAGGAGCTTTTCTCTGTTTTTGCTTCCGGCTCGGGTGCACGCGAGAGAGAGAGAGAGAGAGAAGCTAGGGTTTCATTTTCTGATTTTTTCTGATTTTTCTAGGAATTTCCAAAAATGGCAACCTATATATATACAAAATCGAAAACTTCCAAATGCTATAACTTCTTCATACGAACTCCGATTCTTGTGTTCCGCACACGCACGAATTCGTATCAACGAGCTCTACGACTTTTATGAATGAAGTTTCTTCAAATCCCTTACGTATAAAAAATCGATTTTTAGTAACCCCTAAATAACGTTAAATTTCGAAACTAAAATCATTCGAAACCAAATTTCTCATGTGACAATATTCCAATCACACCCACAATTCCTAATTCATATAATTTGACAAATATTGAATTACAAAATATTTAACTGAAATTTCTGATCTTCATAAATAATAACTAATTTCCAGGGTATTACAAATTTGCTAACCGATGCCCATTCAAAACTTAGTTGTAAAGAAAGCTGTGATCATGGAGTCTAAGAACAGGCTCAGAAGCCCCAATCTCACTCACCACTGCTGCAATCTTCTTCCCTTCTTCATCTCCTTCTGTCACAACCATTTCAACCTTCGTCTGTATTGGCATCAATCATCACATACACTGGTCTGATCATAAAAACTAATCAAATGGGCGACTATATATCCGAATCCCGAATAACACAAAGTTTGAAACTTTGAATCCAAACTTTTTGAATTAATACCTTTCCTTAAATTGAGATTGAAAGCCCTTTTCAGTCTCCTCCGCAGGTAAGAACCAAAATCAAACCCCTAGATCTCTTTTACTGAAAGAACCCAGAAAAACCCAACTTGGAAATGAGGCTGTTCCCACACACCGAAATCAACCCCATTGCCAAAATCTCCTAAACGAAAAAATAGTCTAGCAAACATATATACAGCAACAACAACCTTATAAGCCACCAGTAGTTACCTCACAAAAACAACAACAAAAAATCTACTACTAGATCAATTTCAGAAACAAAAGAACAAAATTAAAATAACTTTCTGAAGGCTAGCTTACCTTATCCATGAGAAGAAGGTAGCAAACAAGGGAGAACAAGATTGATTTCTCAATACCAATGCTAGCTTTTGCCAACAATAGTACCCTTGAAATTAAAGAAAATTGAATACCCATTAACACATATAAAGAAAATTTCAAATATATAGCTCAAGGAAATTATGGAAAAAGAAAAGGATAATACAAGAGATGCAAGAGAGAAATTGAAATTGAGATTTAGAGTTTATGGGTTTTGATTATGAAGTTACTAACCTGGAATCGGCCAGATCCACCCCTGCAACACTTTCCGTCTATCTAGTTCGGAACTAAACTCGATCAAGAATCAGTCAGATCCATTCACATCACAGATCGAAAACTTCTCTCTCGTGCGCCAAAGATCTTTCATCTTCCTGAAAAAAAGCCTCATTATTAAGCGAATTCGTCGTGAGGACCTTCCCTACCAGAATGTGTCGAACACGACCCGACGAACACGATTAGGATTAGTTTCAATCCCATCAATTACAACTTCTTCTGCCGCCGCAGACAGGACTCGTCGTACGGCCCGCCCAGCCATATTCTCCAAGTTACACAACTAAGTTCCATAAACTTTTGCCCTTTTCGAAACGCTAACTTCTCTCACGCGAGAGAAGGGATTTTGCTTTCTGGGTTCAGCTACTCTCATTGTTCTAATTATTATTATTTTTCTTTTCTTTTTATGTGTGAGGAGAGACGGAAAATGCAATTTACTTTTTTTTTTTATTGAAGCACAGCGTTTTGGCTGGTCCGAATGGCAGTAAATTTCCCTCTCAGACCCTGAAAATTTTATGCGAAAAGCTTTTGGATTTTTTAGCTTTCCTGTATTTTCTAACAACCGGTCCTTGAATAAAAAAATAAATAAAAAACTGATTAGTATCAAAAAATTTCAGCGCTAACTGTACCTCCGTCACAATAAATAGGGAACATTGTTGGTCCAAAGCATAAAAATATGGGTGACGAAATTAGAAATTTTGTGACCCATTCTTACAATAGCTCATAATTTTAAGGTTTGTCACCCATAGTTTTGTGACTAAAAGGGTAAATTCTAGTAGTGATAACCGGAACATCTTTTGTTGCACAAGAAGATTGCTATTTTGTTACGTCCCGAACTCAGAATTTTCGATTTTTATTAATTTGACGGTAGATGTTAGTTACACTTAAATTTTTACTCCGTTATATGATTTTAGTGGCCCTAAAAGATGACTTTTTGTTCGGGTCATAATTTGAGAAAATGTTCTTCATGGAAGTCGTAGAGGATGTTAAACCGAGAACATGCATACGTGGTTCGTAAAAATCGGAGTTAGTATGTGAAAGTTATAAGCGAAAAACTAAATTTACTATTCCCAGTTACTGTTCATAGTAAATTCTTTAAATAGGAAGTTACTGTGGTAAGTTTCCAAATTTGGAAACTTACGCGGCCTTTTCTCTCTCCTCTCCCCCGATTTCTTCCTCCTCCAGTTCGGCCGAAACCCCTTCCTCTGAGTTCCTTCGATTCCGGCCGCCCCACGACGAAACCCGGACGTTCCTAGGTTCGCCTCTTCCTCCTCGTCATGCCCATGGTCGCATTTCATGGTATCTCGACCGGAGGAGCTCGGATTTAAGCCACAAAGTCCACTGTAGCAGATTGGGTTTTTCGGTGATTTCCGGCGATTTCGGTCGTCTCCGGCCACCAAACCGGTGTCGAAGGTTCGGTTTTCTTCACTGATCATTTCCCCTATGGCCTTGTGTCTCGATTTGCTGTGTAGAAGTCGAATTGTTGAATTGAAATTCTAGGGTTCTTGGACAATTTCTGGGTTTATGTTCATTCATTGATTTCGACTGGTTTTGATTGTTATTTGGATGTGTTGTAGTTGAATGAAATGATCAGTGAGTAGAATTGATGTTGTGGATGAAATTTGGTGGCCATAGGAGGAGGTTGATTCCGGCGAATAACCGCCACTCGCCGCCACTGTGGGCGGCGCGTGAGGTGGTGTAGGGCAGGTTTCTGATTGTCGTAATTTGGTTATTAAATCGATGGTATAATGTAGTTTGCATATTGGTGACCTCGGATTAATTTTGTGAAGAGTAGATATGGTTTTCGTTATGGTGTGAAATTCATTGATTAATTCACGAATAATCCGTGTATCGGAATTCCTTAATCGGAAGCTCAAAGTAAAGAAATGAAGTTAGAAAAGTGAAATTGGAGATTTTTTAAGCAAATAATAACAATTGGGATATGGTTTGGTTTTGGTGGATTTAATTTTTATCCGTCCTGTACTTATTGGTTTATGAACGTTATATTGTACAGGACGTGAGGAGGATTCCTACGAAGAGGGTTCGGATCGACGGCAGGCTTAGCCGTATACGGTGAGTGGACGTTTGATTTTAAAGTCATGCATGCAATTAAATTTTCTAAGTTACGAAATTATTTAAAGCATTTGTTATTTAATGAGCAAATTATTCGATTTTGATTATGAAATTAGTTATGGCTCAAATTGCCGATTAGAAGTGGTTATGTTCCATTTTGAACTTTTATTAGAAATAATTTTCGATAAGATTATTTTTGAAAATGGAAGTATCCTTATTTATTAATAGATTCGGATTTCTCGAAAAATCTTCGGAAAGGGAAGATTTCTTCGAGATTATAAACTTACATGATTATAATATATTGATTCATAATTTTGAATCATGTTGGCGTGCGGGGTCACGTCGTTGGACTAAATTCCTTTCTTGTGAGACTTCGAGGAAATCTCACAAATTCTCGATTTTCATATGGTTTTTACCCACCATACCTGGGTCGATATACTTTATTGCTAGCTAGCCTATTGGTACTCCTCCCTACTTACTTTGTGTTAGTGGGTGAGTAGAGCCGAGCATGGGATGCTCTTGAGTGTGGGACACTCCGACCCGAGCCTTAGCGGCTCACTTTATTTTATTGTATGGTGATGACGTTTTTCCTCATACCTTTTAAATTATTTACTTATTTATTTATTCGTCCGACTAACAGGGTCGGTCGAACTTCCCTTAAGCCAGCGGGGCTGGCTTAGTCATGAAAGTGATTTAAAACCTTTAGTTCCCTATTGCATGCATAAGAACGTTCTAAACAATAAATGTGGGAAAGTGAGAAACACTTCTTTCGTAATTAAATATTTTTGTCCACTCACAACTAACGTTTTATCGCTTACTTTCCCCTGGGCTTTTCGGTTTCCTTTGCCCAGTTCGCAGTGTTGCTGTTCGGCGTGGGATCGAGGCTTAGCACCAGTTCTGCCACTTGCCTTTCGTTCGTAGGTTAATATTAACCTACTCCATGTAATATATTTGATTTTATCGTAGATTGCTCTGATAACTCTAAGAGGCTGTATTGTATAAATTTTACTGTCTTACGCTTGGATTTTGCTTAATAACTGTGGTGGTTGTGAAATACAGGATGATTGCATGTTGTGAGATCTTGGATTTAGAAATATGTGTTTTTGTCGTTTTTCTCACAGGTTGGGTTGTCCACTTTTAAGGGAAGTTCTGTCGAATTTTTCTTAAAAGTGGGCCCCGCAGAGTCCATCCTGAAAATTTGAAAGGATTTTCGGGATGGGTTCTGACATATTTACTCTTAGTAAAAGATGGGTATGACTACTGACCCTCAGTAGCAATATCTAGTATCAAATGGATATTTCTACTGAATCTTAGTAGCAAATAGATAATTCAATGACAGTCAATAATACAAAGGTGTTTGCATCCTCACCTAAAAAAATAAATATTTGTTAGTGCAAAGAAGATTGTTATTCACCCTCAATAACAAAGTGATGTCATACTAACCCTCAATAGCAAATAGATATTGCTAATGAATCTTAGTAACTAATAGATATTTCACTAACAGTCAATAGTATTTAGATATTTGCATCATCACTAAGACAAGAAGAATTTCTTTTACTGCAAAAGAAGATTGCTTTGATATTTAGTGACAAACAAAAATTTCTATTGACACTCGGTGGAAAATGAATAGTTGCATCTTTAACAACACAATAGGAACATTTCTCATTGCCCAAGAAAGATTGTTAGTGACAATCACTAGCAAATAAATATTGTTATTGACGTGCTAAGACATATTTATTTCAAAATACTACTGCAACTCGATCAGTAACAATATGGATTAGATTCATTTTCATTCCACGGGAGAAATCCATCATAAAGTGAAGTGAGTATCTCAATGAAAGAAAAATTCACTATTATTAGTGATTTTTGGTAACAAGCAATCTGCAAGTCATACTCCATAAAGATTGATTTTATAATGCATGAATGGATATGATCATTTATAATCACTATGTATCATGTATATAACCATGTTAGGAATTGAGTTTAGTGTCAATATATATTATATACAAACAAAATTAGAATATCATATACAAATTAAATTAGAACATAATTACCTTGAACTTTGTGTCAAGTCCTCTATATGAGATGGTGACTGAATACCTGATGAATGACGACCTTAACTCACAAGAATAATTGCAAATGCTAGAGCCCAATATGTGCAATTGGAAGGACTTCGATCTCCAAAGTCTCAGAGATAGGGAGAGGTCTACCTCTTTCTCTTTAGTTGAAATGAACTTTCGTCACCATTTTGTGGAAAATCGTTAGGTATGAATATGTTAGACACCTGTAACTCAATTGGTGAAATAGTATCTCTCTCCAAAAAGGCATATTTTTTTTTTACCGCCGTGCAAAGAAAATATTTTGTTGCATTGTAAATGTCGTTATAATTGTATAACTAATCTCACTCGATATATAAGATTCTGAAATCCTAATCAATCCCTCACTTTGCTCTCGTCTCTTGGTCTGATCTCTCTCTCTCCCCTTGCCCCTTCTTGAATGAAGCAAAGGACAGATCTGGATATGATATTGTTAATAATAGCAGAGGGATGTTTATGTCAATTCTCCATAAAGATTGATTTTATGATGCATGAATGGATATAATCATTTATAATCACTATGTATCATGTATATAACCATGTCAGGAATTGAGTTTAGTGAATATATATCATATACAAACTAAATTAGAACATAATTACCTTGAACTTTGTATCAATTCCTCTATGAGATGGTGACTGAATACCTGATGAACGACGACCTTAACTCACAAGAATAATTGCAAATGCTAGAGCCCAATATGTGCAATTGGAAGGACTTCAATCTCCAAATTTCTCAGAGATAGGGAGAGGTCTATCTTTTTCTCTTTAGTTGAAATGAACATGCAAAAGAAATCAATTCAGATCAAATAATTGTAAATGTCATTATAATTGCATAACTAATCTCACTCGGTATATAAGATTCTGAAATCCTAATCAATCCCTCACTTTTTCTCTCGTCTCTTGGTCTGATCTCTCTCTCCCCCCCCTCTCTCTTGAATGAAGAAAAAGACAAATCTGGATCTGATATTGTTAATAATAGCATAGGGATGTTTATGTCAATTCTTATCTACCAGAAAAATTAATAAAAAATTAAAGAAAACGCCCGCATGGGCTTCAAAGATCCGCATGGGAATAAAGCCACTAGGCTTTGCGGATGGAAAATAGTTGATTACAATTGTAGTTTCTGGTAATTTGCTTAAAAAAGAACACGTCACAATAATACATATATAAGTATAAATATTTCAAATTAAAGAAACTGAAAATAGTAAAAAAATTCAACAAGTAGAAACATTTGGTGGTTTTCTACCGAAAATTCTACCAATATTTGGTGTTTATGGCCCCAACAAAGCAGACATATTCAGTGGTTTTCATCCAAAAATTAAATTAATTTTTGGTGGTTAGCTACTGAACATGCCTATTACATTCGATGGTAAACTATCGAATTTTCTAATGACTTTCGATGTTTATTGACCGATCAAAGTGCGATAAACTATAATAGTTTTTTTTCTTGGTTCTATGATAAACAAATGAACAAACATTATTTGACTTCTCCGAAATCATAATTGCAGTCACAACTCTGTCAATATCATGTGTATTAAATCCTTGAACCAATTATAAAGGAAAGTGAAATTTAAGTTTAAAGTTTTGCTGGAAGAAACAATGTAACAATGTAAACATAGTGAACTGCTAGGTAGGAAAAAGAGTTTCATGTTTTAGAGAAATGGAATTGGGAGAGAATTGCTGTGTATTCTCAATGATAATAGGGGCCTCTTTATATAGAGGATTACAATGCATAGAATCTGAACATACAAGGAAAGTAATTCTACATTGAATAGGATTCTAAATCTTTCTATAACCCTATTACCACTAGGTCAAGTAATCTAGAGTTTGGGCCAGACACATAATCTGGATTTCCTTGAACACTCCTTCTTGTGTCGCCCAAACGTGGTGCTTCTCTCGTTGCCTTATTAAAAAACCTTGCCGAGTAACAAAAACCCAGTGAGACAAACATAACCTCGGTCGAAGGGGAAAAAGAGCACATCACACCCTTCACGTTTCGAGACCATACATGTAGACATCTCCCCCTGATGTCTGCATCTCCCCTTGATGACTACGATCATGGGGATTCGGATAACTTCCGTAAAAGATGCTACCAACATGTTTCTCGAAAGTGGAATTTAGGCAATGACTTAGTGAGCAAGCCTGGCACACTGTCCTCAGATTAAACCTAGTTCACTTTGATCTTGAGGAGAGTTTGTTGTTGCTGATTATGCTTGGTGTTGTCGCTTTTGATGTAGCATTGCCTCATTTGTTCAATGCAAGCAGCATTATCCTTATAAATGCTCGTTGGCTCATCTGTGATAGATTTCAAACTACAATTACTTCGAACATGCGTAATTATGGATCGTAACCATATACATTCACGGACTGTTTCGTGAAGAGCAATAATCTCTGCATGATTCGAAGAGGTAGCGACTAAGGTCTGCTTTGTAGACCTCCAAGATATTGTGGTGTTTCCCATGGTGAATACGTGGCCAGTTTGGGAACGACCTTTGTGTGGGTCAGAGAGATACCCAGCATCAGCAAAACCTTCCAAAACACATGTTGTTTTAGGGTGGGGATAAGAAATGCAGGCCAGCGTTGGAGGCGTTTCTGGTGTGTGATGGGTCCGAATTCATCATCTTTCTATAGGGATAGAACAAGTCCATATCGATCAGACATCTCAAGTATCGAAAGATATCTTTTACACCAATCCAATGGCGTCGCGTTGGCGCAGAGCTATACCTAGCTAACAAGTTCACAACATATCAGATGTCCGGTCTTGTGCATTGAGCTAAGTACAATAATGCGCGTATTGCACTTAAGTGGGGCACTTTTGCCTCTAGCACATCTTCGCCATCATCCTACGGATGAAGAGGATCCTTTTTAGGATCAAGATTACAGACGATTATGGGGGTGCTTGAAGGCTTGACCTTGTCAAAATGCCTAAGCATCCATTGACATGATGCTCAAGTTCCAAACTGAGACATAATCATGTTCTCCCAAAATCTTTCATCTCAAACTCGGATTTCAAGTGTTCAACGGTTTCCCTTAACTCTTTAAGAGCTTCTAATGAAGGTCATGTCCAACATGAACTGCGATAGAATCCGAAACTTGTTATGGAAATGCACGAGCATATCCCTTCCCAATCAAGTAGTCACTTTAGTGAGCCTTTCAACCTTATTGTAAACGCGCTCCGTGGTCTAGAGCCACTTGACTTTGGGTAGATGAAGTTCACCATGAACCTTCATGTATATTTTGTATCTAGATCCCCGTATAGATACGTTGTGGCCACATTACCAAACTGACAGGGTAGTGGAGTGCAATGACATCCATTACGAGAGAATATGTCTCATAGTAGTCGATTTTAGGGCGTTTTTGTGAGAAGCCTTGCGCCATAAGGCGAGATTACCATATCTTTTTCTCGACACGCTTTCTAACGAAGACCCATTAGTCAACAGGTTTTATGATAGGAGGTGTTGGCATCACTGGCTCAAAAACCTTCCTCTTCGTTAGAGAATCCAACTTAACCTGGATCGCATCTTTCCATTTAGGCCAAATCTCTCTACGTTGGCATTCATTCATCAACAGAGCGTTGTTCGATATTATCGAACTCAAAAAACTCATGCGCAACGAAATGCGCAACTACATAATCAATTATGATGGAGTTTCTATCCCACATCTTATGTACACTAGTATAAGTTTCATAGAGCTCTATATTCTCAGGAATAAGTTCTGACATTGAGGCATCCCCCAACGATAACCATAATCCAGAAGATACTCATGAGACGAATTTTGAGCGTCGATGATCAAATGACCTGAATGTGCCAAAGTATCCTTTGAACCCATTGGCCTCCCACGCATCCTAGCTGGAGTCATGGCCTGTAACGCCAGAGTGCTACTCTCTTTGGCATTGGCGCCATGCCTACCTCCGTGTAGGGTGGCGCTACGTCCTCTCGTAGGGACGTACTTCCTTGCAGGCATGTTTGCAGCATATTTGTGTAATCTTGTCAATTTAACAGGGATCGAGATGAGACATAGTGGGGACAGACCACGACAATTCCTGTCATTCCTGTTGAACATCCATGTTCTTATCTCCCTCTAACGACGGGAAGACTGTCTCAGTAGAGTGACAACCCGCAAATCTAGCAGTAAGGAGATCACCTAGCAAGGGCATTAAGTGGCAGACGATGGTTGGAATCTCAAATCCAATTTTCTCATTCGTCTGTAAGGACCTATTATAGTGCGTTGTGGTGGCGCAATTGGCACATAAATGATTCACTCAAATGTGCGTAAGTACAAAACACTTATACCCAGTCACTAGCTGTAACACATAGATTGAGTGGTGGTAGGTCGTAGACGAATTAACATAGCTGCATGCGATATTGCATCACCCCAAGCAGATATAAGGAGATTGGTGCGTATTATCAATGTCTTGACTACCATCGTAGTCGTTTCCGCGAAACCATTTGGGTGTGTTTATGAGAATGTGATGTCCAACATCAATCCCGTTGCAATATCCATCGAAAGTCTTTAATGTAAACTCTCTACCATCGTCAAGTCTAATTGACCGAATAGAATGATCCGGGGAGTGAGCCCGTTGTCATATGGTATTTGCTAGGAGTGTAGCAGAAGCAGCATTTACAAGTGGACAATGGCACAACATGTGACCAGCGTGTTTGCGTGTCAACCAACATCATGAGATATTTAAACGTCCGCAAGTTGGTTGAATCAGTCCACAAAATCCACACGGATTCTATGTAAGAACATAATAAGTATTTTCATATCATTTACATAGGACGGTCTTAGTCCTAATTTCCTGAAGGAACAGGCTTTGCAAAATGAGCGAGAGGCCTTGGAATGAACTAATGAGGATTTTGGTTGGGCCTGAGCATCTGTAGCACTATTAGAAACAAAATGTGTGACTACATCTCCCATCATGGCTTTGGAGCCATGGGAATTAGTATGTATGGCGTCATGGCCATTGGGAGGAACAACCATGGGGTCATGCTCATGGTTGGCACCATTTATTTCGTTATCACAAGGGATGTTGGTGGCCCTATGGCGGCCCAAGACAGCTGCAGCGCCAGAGGCTGCGATTGTTGCGGTCTTGCTAAGTCCAAGAATCAACTTTTGATTCATGCTTCGTTTCGCTTGAAAGAAAGGATGTCCATGTGAAGTCTTTTGTAGACGGATCATCATATCATAACTAGGATGACCTATCCTGTCGTGACAAAGCCAATATGTGTCTAAATCCAAGAGATCTTCTCTCATAACTTTTATTGGATTAATAGCTCGAATAGTGACATATAGTCCATTAGAGAGACACATAAACTTCTCTAAGATGCCCATTTATTCGCAATCATTAGAGGTATTGCAAAGGAACTCCTTTTCGTTCTTTACATGTATTTTCGCATGGTATCCGTTGGATATTCATTGGTGTGATTTGCCCTAGGAGCGTAGAGAGTGACGGTAATCAAGGTGCCATTTGGCAAAGTGAACTTGGGCTATTCTATGTCCTTGAGTTAATACTGATGGTCCAACCATCGTAATCACAGAGTCATATGCTTTGAATCAAAATGGAGTCATAATGAAAAGAATTCGAAATTGTATTCATAAGCCAATGGAGTTACATCATTGTCTCTTTAACCAAAGAAAATCTAATCCAAAATGCTAGCTAATGCAAAACAATAGTAGCCGTCTAATTTCTTTCGGAAATTCCAAAATAAATGTGACCAGGTAAGTAGAGAGATGTCGGTAGAACAAGGCTCGCTTAAGTATCACTAATCTCATAACATTCCTAGACATCACAGTTACTTTGGGTGAGCCTACTTTGAAGAAAGACGAAACCATAGGCATTTACTACAAAAATAATATGGCGATTGCCTATTATATCTCTTGGAAAAATAAAGACTTAAACAGAATTAGTGATCTATTGATCCCAGCCAGATTTGTAGTCTTTAACCCTTCACTCTAGATCATCATCTTGATCTTCTTGTTCCACATTGTGAGCTTCTCTTGCTTCACAATATGCTTTGTAAGCGGTGACAATTTCTTCACGAGCTCTACAAATGTGTGCCCAATGACCGGATACTCCAAATCGAGAACATACATCTCTGTGCTAGGACTCCATTGATTGAGACGCTTTGAAAGCATCATTAGGATGACTCTTAGTGTTGGTGGCGCCACCAACATGGCCAGAGGCGTTGCCTCCCTCTCTCTTTCTACGTTGACCTCTTCGGTTCCGTATTCACCTATTTTGGCGGTCACCTTCCCAAGTAGAGTGATTATATGGACCAGAATGTCCAAATGTATTCCTAAGATTAGGTTTCGCTCTTGACGCCCTTTTCTTTGGGGTGCAACTATAATTGGATCCCGGAATATGCTATGTTCCCACGGATCTCGAATTATAGTTCTTCACAAGGATGTTGTCATGCTTTTCACGACATTCATAGCTCTAATGAGCCCATGAAACCTTGTGATTCATCCTGCAGCAACATCGATTCGATAGTTCTTAGAAACCATCAATGTAGAGACGAGGAAGGTAGAGAGAGTCTTCTTAATCAACATTGCATTTGTGATCTCTTTACCACAGAATTCCATTAAGGATTTAATGCGAAGTGCTTCCGAGTTGTAGTCAAGAACTGACTTGAAATCACATAAGCGGAGGCTATGCCATCTCACTTCTAGTTCAGGAAGCAAGGAGTCACGGACGTTGCCAAATCTTTCTTCGAGTGAGACCCACAACCTTCTGGGGTCTTCTTCATTTATATACTCGTACTGGGGCGAATCATCCATATGACGAGTCATTTGGATGATGGCTTTCGCCTTATTTGCCTCTAAGGCTGCTCTATTTGCTTCCAAAGCTTGAGCTTGCTTAACAGTTAGCACGTCCTGCCTAGACTCGAGAATCGTATTCAGGATTTCATCGGTCTTGAGATGCTGGCGAACATCACTAACCCACTTGTGATATCCAGAGCCAGTTGTTCCCAATGGAGCGAAGTCCAGTTTGTTCAGGTTACTCATCCTGAAAGAGAATAAGAAATTATGATTAGTTTCGGAGCGTAAAAGGCTACCACGAAAACATATAAAATTTCTGAGCGTAGTCGCTTCCAAGAAATTATGAATTTCTGAGCGTAATCGCTTCCAAGAAATTCAATTCCAAGTGGTATCGGATTAGATTGAAACAATGACGTAATTGGTCGATCATAAATTCTCTACAAACTCTAAGTTTGGAGATCTCAACAAGCTCCAAGCTTGGAGTGAGCATGAATCCCCATAGTTCGGCTTAATTAGGTCTCCCCTATGATGAAGAAAAGGGAGGTAGAAGAAGGGAGTTTGCAAGT
Organism: Rosa persica; assembly: GCA_025331145.1. NCBI lineage: Eukaryota > Viridiplantae > Streptophyta > Magnoliopsida > Rosales > Rosaceae > Rosa > Rosa persica. Next base: position 407,820 of record WFKR01000101.1, on the reverse strand, counting down.
CCCCGAGAAAAAGAAGAGAAAATTGAATAAAAACTCAAAAACGGGAACTTTTAGTAAAAAATACATCTTTTTGAAGTCGTCGAGATGTTGGTCGAAATATTGGTTGCGAAGTTTGAAAAGTCTTTTTGACAAAAATGGGCCGGAGGTTGGAAATCCTTTGATCAGAATGGGCCGCTTCCTTCTTCTTTCTTCTTTTTCCTTCTTGATCTTTCTGATGGTATGTGGGTTGTGGGGCCATCTCTTTTCTTTTGCTTCTTCTTCTTCTGCTGGGCACCATGCCCGCCTTTCTTTTCTTCTTCTTTTGGGGCCCGTGCCTTTTTTTTCTCCTCCTCTTTTCTCTTTCTTTTCTTCTTTCCTTTTTTTTTCTTCTTTCTCCTTCTGCCGCACATGCCTCCTTTTTCTTCTTACTTTTCTTCTTCTGGGCCCCGTGCCCTTTTCTTCTTCTTCTTCCTTCTTTTTCTTTTCTTCTTTCTTCTCTTTCTTTTTTATTCTTCTCAGTGGGCTTGCTGCCTGGACAGAAGGGATGCAGCTATACGGGGTTGCCGGCGGTTCAAGGATGAGCAGTGCTACTGAAGACCGATCCGGTAACTTTACGGCCAGTTTTGGCCGGTATTTCTCCGGTTCCTGGATTTTGGAATTACGCTTCTAGTTATGACCAAAATTTAAGGTAGATGGAAGTATGGAAGTCTGCGAACCGGGCAAGATTTATTTTTATCTTCTGAAGGCCGGTTCAGGTGACGCCGGCGGCGGTTCTGGGATCTTAGGATTGAGAATTTAGGGTTTTGGCTATTTGTTTCAGGGTTAGGGCTTCGTGCTGATAACGTGTTTTAGAGAAATGGAATTGAGAGAGAATTGCTGTGTATTCTCATTGATAATAGGGGCCTCTTTATATAGAGGACTACAATGCATAGAATCTGAACATACAAGGAAAGTAATTCTACATTGAATAGGATTCTAAATCCTTCTATAAGCCTATTACCACTAGGTCAAGTAACCTAGAGTTTGGACCAGACACATAATCTGGATTTCCTTGAACATTTCAAACTTTATGGTTTCTTTTTGTTATTATCTTTATTCAACATGATTACTACCATAAAAACCCTCAGACCCAAAAAAAAAAAATAGCAACTCCCTTAGTTTCCAAATTGAAATTCTAAATTTGTCGTAGTTGATTGAATAGATGATTTAATTATTTGGCGAATCAAAAGTGAAACCCTTCTACGGCTCTTTTAGGGTTTCGAGTCCACAGTGGCGGCGTCATCTTTTGGCCGGATCCTGACCTGTGTATCCATGCTTGACATCGCGTACTTCTTGATCCTCACCGTTTCTTCAACGGTTGTGGCATTGGCTTGCCGGATTATTGGGGCTAAAGTCCGGCAAGTGTAACAGAGCAAGTTCAAGGTTAGATCGAGGCCCAGGCATAGAAGATTAGCGTTAGGATCAAGTCGGCGCTAGCGTTTTCATCTTTGGTTGGGTTGGTGTGCAGATCCGGTCGTTAGTTTTAGATCGGCATTGATCATTAGGTGGTGGTGATCGAAAAAGCTAGTGGTTAGAACAGACTGCAATTCAAGCAGATTTGTCCTTGTTTTCAGCCTCAGTTTGTTGGATCATTTCATGGAAAAGGCAACCGCTAGAGATGGTGGCAGTGGATTGGCGGCAGAGGCATGAGGGTGCTCATGCCAGCCTCGTTGCTTGGATTTGGGCTTGGGAGATGTTGGTTCAGTCTCTTGGCCTAGTTGAGTCGGTTTGATTCTATTCAGAATTGAGCCAGGATGGAGGCTGTTTTGACACCCTCATCCATCACTTAATGCTTCATGCTGGCTTGACCCGAGAGTTTGACCTCCTTGAGTGATGTTGGGCCTTATGGTCTTTAAAGTACCAATTGTAATTCGTACCACAATGGATGAGGAATTCACTCCTATTTGTTTGCCAGGAAGTAACTTTCTTTTCGTATCACAATTGCGTGCTTGGCAGAGTGAGAGCTAGAAGATAAGACACAAAATTGTTTTTTGTTTACGAGGTCGCTCTCAAAAGCGGGCTTAAATTGACTTGTAAAGAGTTTGCAATACTTAGATAGGAGCTTGGTTGTTTCCCCGCCATTTTTCTGTCTTTAAGTGTATGTAGACTCTGACATTTTGGCTGATCATCTAATATAATGGACCTTTATTTCACAAAAAAAAAAGACTATTACTATCATTTTATAAGTGAGTATAACTGTCTTTGCATGCAAAATTGATTTGTTGGGTCTACTTAAATATTTGCTTGATACATTTAGAAAGACCCAACATTATTAGAGTGAAAATAGAGTCAATTTTGTTACTTCCCAGTAAAGAAAAAAAGTATCAAAGAATACATTAAACCATAGAATGGTATGAGTGGAAAATAGAAACAAGTAAAAGAAAGAAAAAGCCCAACAATTACCTTATCAAAACTCTAAACGGGGTTGCCCGAATAAAAGCACGAGAAGCTCAGCCAACAGCTAAAGGGGATTAAATCTGTACAAGACTACAAGACATATCCTCAAGACTATGGTTGGGCTGTGAGTAGATCCGCCACTGGTCACAGAGACCCCGTATTTATACTATAACTAATTAACTATTCAGTTAAACATAAGTCCTCCCCTTAAGAGGCAACTGTATTTTGCTATAACTGTAATCCTATAAACTTAACCAATGTTTCATTGCTTGGTTGCCAAGCTATTTAGATTACCTAGCAAATTGTGAGATTCGCATCAACGATATAATTGAGCAAGGAATGGGAATCCTACTCTGTCTCAGATTACTTACTCTGTAAGTAACAGTAAATACATAGGTGTTCAAATTCCGTCTTAGAGAAAGCATATATGGGCTAAATGAATAGGGTATGGGAATCCAATACTGTGGTTTAAGATTCATGTTCATGCCCCTTTCAAAAAACTCAAGTTATTAATTTGTTCTCTCTTTATCTTTGTTTAGCTGTGGGGAATGGTCACCGAGAGTAAAATTTGGGTTTTGGGAGGAACTGAGGAAGTGTAGATGGGGAAATCATTTTTGTAACAATTTTATAAACTTTCCAGCTTTCATAGTGAAAAGAGGAACCAACTAATGGTTATTGCGCATGGTCAGGCCCCTGTCATACTCCCATATGTGGTCTGGGCTTCGGACCCCCTCCTTTCCATTTGTGTCTATTAGGGTGGGAATCCTTTGTTTCTGTCCTTTAATTTACTGTTTGTGGTGATTAATTCAGCTGCTAATGATGTTAACTCTGGTGCTTGATTTATGAATCAAAGCTAGGCAATTTGCATGCTGTGGTGTAAGATTCTTCATTTTTGGTTACTGTGTAAGAGTTGCTTATACTGCTTCCGGTGGTCTTAAAGGTCTTCATGATAAAAGGTCCATGTCAAATTCCATGATAGTACTTTTGGCGGTGGATTGTGTTTCTTACAGAAATTTATTATGCTGCAAATGTACAGGCATGCAGACGTGTCATTGGAGATGCTGTTGAAGCTAGTAGCAGTCGTTGGCCCGGTGATATGATGAACCATTTCAGAGCTGAGGAGTCCCATAGCAGCATTCAAGTACTATCAAGTAACCGAAAGATTCTATTTATGAAAGCTATATAAAGTTTGGTTGGTGATTCGGAACATGATTGCTGGTTTATATATGCTGTCACATTCTGGTGTCATTCAAGCTGGTCTTTTAGCCTCTTTATTATGATGCTATAGTATTGATTAGTCTGCTCACTTGCTAATTAGAATAGACGAGAGAATCAATGGATGTAAGATAGTTCTTATGTTTAAGTGTGGAAATATCTGTGATATTTTTTAGGGTTAAATATTGTTTAGTCTTTGAGCTTTTGATCATAAAATACTTCAGTCCCTGACCTTCTAATTTCACACGTTTAGTCCCTGTACTTCAAAATTTCAGACCAATAGGTCCTTGCCGTCTAAAAGTCGCGGTGAAATTTCTATTATGCCCTCAGTTCTTTTTTTTTATATATAATAAATTTATTCCTTTCTCTTCTTTTTTTAATTCTTTTTTCTTTATTTTATTTATTCTTTTTTTTTCAAACAGAAAGAAAGAAAGAAAAAAAAAACAGAAAAAAAATTAAAAAAAAAGAAAGAAAGAAAGGGAAAAAAATTCATTTTCAAAAAAAAAAAATTAATTAAAAAGAAGAACTGAGGGTATAATAGACATTTCACCACGACTTTTAGACTGTAAGGACCTATTGGTCTGAAATTTTGAAGTACAGGACTAAACGTGTGAAATTAAAATGTCAGTGACTGAAGTGTTTTTCGAGCAAAAGTACAAGGAGTAAACAGTATTTAACCCTATTTTTATTATGGATATATGTAATATTTTGAGTTAAATACTGTTTACTCCTTATACTTTTACTTGAAAAACACTTCAGTCCCTGACCTTCTAATTTCACACATTTAGTCCATGTACTTCAAAATTTCAGATCAATAGGTTATTGCTGTCTAAAAGTTGCCGTAAAATATCTATTATACCCTTAGTTCTTTTTTTAATTAATTAATTATTTTACTTTTTTTGGAAAAAGAATTTTTGTCCCTTTCTTTCTTTCTGTTTTTTTATATTTTTTTCTGTTTTTTTTTTTCTTTCTTTCTGTTTGAAAAAAAAAGAATAAATAAAATAAAGAAAAAAGAATTAAAAAAAAGAGAAAGAAATAAATTTATTATAAAAAAGAACTGAGGGCATAATAGATATTTCACCGCGACTTTTAGACGGCAAGGACCTATTGGTCTAAAATTTTGAAGTACATGGACTAAACGTGTGAAATTAGAAGGTCAGGGACTGAAGTGTTTTATGATCAAAAGCTCAAGGACTAAACAGTATTTAACCCTAATATTTTTGATATATTCTCTAATATTTTCCGTTTTGGATGGACCGATATATCATAAGGGAACAATATCTTATCTTCCAATGTTTCTGCAAAATTTTTCTGTTATCGTCTAATATTCTCGATATATAAGATATTTAGGATATATCTCGATAAAATGAAGAAATATATGTAAAATCTGATAGAAAAATAAAAACAATAGAGGAAAAAAAAACTCAGTTATTCACAGATAATCATACATTATGGAATATGGTGTGGGGATGTAAAATTTTAAGAAGTGTTTCTAGCCAGGATATGGCTTATTAAAGAGGTAAATTAACTTGCTTGGAAAAAATACCTCGAAGTGAAATCTCTAAAAGGGCATATGAGAGATCCAGTAAAGGCAAATTTGGATGAGGAGAAATCCTCTCAAGGCAAATCTAGGTGAGAAGTAATTCTCTAAATTCGAATCTATGTGAGGAGAGATCTTCTCAAGGGAAATATGGGTGAGGAGAAATTTCCTCAAAGCAAATTTGGGTGACGAGTATTCCCTTGGAGGTAAATCTGAGTAAGGAGTAGAATCCAGGTGAGAAGAAATTCCCTCAAAATGAATCTGGGTCAGGAGAATTCATGATGGAGAAATCTCAGCAAAAGAAAACAAACTTAATAATCATATTTCAAAAAGTAACTCATTGTAGTTCAAAAACTTTGTGAAATCCCCTAGAGTCACTTTTTGGATGTAGATGAAGTTGACATTGATATTTATTTATATGTAAATCCAATAAATTGACTCTTGTTCAAGGGCACCTAGTTTGTGTGACTGACCCAAACTCCAGTTACTTGTCTGAGTTGTAATAGGGTTGGTCTCACAGATATGTACAGAGATATTTCAATTATTGTACGATTTAGTTTCCTTGTAACACTACTACAAAAAGTGCATCACACAACGGTGGAAATCTGTTTTGTGATATGGACCATGTCTGATTGTCTATCTTGATGTTGTGTGATGAGCATACTCCAACAACGGTGAAACACCGTTGTGTGTATATCATAGACACAACGCACTGCTTAATACTGTTGCACCAATTTTGAGAATGCCAATGCCATAAATTGGATGTCGAGCATGCAATTGTTGTTTCGATGGTGTTCAGACAACAGAAGTAAGTACACGCTGTTGTTAGTTATCATATCACACAACAGAAAAATAACACTCAGACAACTGAAGTGAGTACATTCTGTTGTTGGTTAATTTATCATACAACAGAAAAATATGGTGACTGTTGTTGGTTGTTCGTTCACACAACAGGTATCATAAAGTAACTGTTGTATGTGTGAGGTTCAACACTCACAAGTCATACAACATCTTATTTCTATACCGTTATGTGATTTAACAAAGGACAACTGATATATATTCATTCTGTTGTGTGAGTTTTAATGATACAACAAAATTTAATAGAGACTGTTGTGTGATATATCTTTGGACAACTGATACTTGTTTATTCTGCTATGTGAATATTAGTGAGACGACAAAATATGCTTGGTACCGTTGTGTGATTAGAATTGATTTGTTGTGTGATTATGCATATTCATACAACGTAATGTAATTGACTGTTGTTTGATTATTTTCAGTTCTTTACCTGAAATATTTGCACCAAAATAATATACATCGAAAAAGATTTAGGCATTAAAATACTCTAATTCAACAATCTAATGTACTAAAATAGGTAGCATTCATGTATCCATCCATCCCATAAAGCCAAAAAAGGAAGGCATTCTAGATTTCTAGCTAATTACACTGAAAGAGAGCAAAGGCTCATACAACATGATTGTTCCAAAACATCCACATATGCTGCATGTGAATATATGTATCAGCATATATAACTGAACAAATTGCCCTCTCCTTCAACCAACTTGCTTAGAGGATGGCGGAGCCTTGCATAGCGGTTGTTGGATCTTTGCTTAGCAGTTGGCGAAACCTTGCGTAGAGGTAGTCGGATCTTTGCTTAGCGGTTATTGATGCTTATTTGTCGGAGCTTTGCTTAGCGGTTGGTGAAGGTGCCCTGCTTGGCAAAGTGTCGTTAGCGGTAGTACCGTTCAAACTTTGCCTAACGGTAAAGCTTGGCGGAGGATTGTGTTTACCCATTCGCTAACCTCAGAAGGTTGCCTTGGAGGTTAACGAGAATTATTAGCGGAAGAGGTCGTCAGGATTGGCCTTGACGAGACAACAACCTTGCTGGACTTGACGTTATGGAGAAGGAATTTGTGGCGGACTATGAAACTCTGGGTGTCCACAGTAACTTTTGAGTGTTTGGCGGAGGAAATCGCTAGTCATGGATGTCCAGATTGGGCGTTAAGCTTGTTGGCGCTAAAGAGAGGGCTGAACTGCTGAAGTCTTGCCGTTAGCTTAACGCAACGTTGATCAAGGAATGGTGGATAGTTTGACGGGCTGATATCTGATGTTTAGAAGCTCCAGGGTGATTGATGATGGATGGGCTTTGATCAGGTATCGGTAATACAAGGCTTGACGTGCCGTTTGACAGCTCTTGCCGCTGGCTTGCCACAAGTGAGCACCGTTTGATGACTCTTGTTGCTACCGCTAGCGCTGTGCGCTGAGCACCGCTGCAAGGCTTGGCGGTGACGGGCGAAGTGAACATTGAAGCTATAGAAGTGATGTTGTCGCTGGATATTGATAAGGTTTTGCATAAGACTTGGAGCTTGTGAAGCTTAGCCGTGCAACAAGAAAGAAGGCTGCGTCGTGGTGTTTGACGATGCATCAATGGGCTTGGCAGTGCGTCAAGATAGTGTTAGCGGTCCGTCAAAGGTTCCTATGGTGGTGGTTCTTGTTGGCGGTGTGACAAGAAGCAACGAGAAGCATTTTGAATGTTGGAGCTTATAATGCTTGATCCGCCATTTTTTTTTGTTGGCATTCGACTAGCCTTTATTGTGGTTGACCAGCCCTTAGTTAGCGTTGACTTGCCTTTAATTGGCGTTGACCAGTAGTTTGATGTCATGCACTGGGAGCCAAAGATGATCCGAGAAGACTGAGAAAGTGTTAATCAAAGAAGAGGATGCCCAGTGAGCAACTTTGATAACTCAAAGAAGAAGACAAAAATTCTTTGAGTTCCGTTAAGCTGACTTAACACATTGTAAGTGATGAAGCCATTGTATCAGCTTCGCACAGTCGGCGCCAATGTTAACGTTAGAAATCGAAGGCTCTAATTAACGTTTAAAGAGAAAAGAGAGAGAGAGATAACACCGACAAGTATAGTGGTTCGTCTCCCACCTTGGGGGAGACTATGTCCACTTAAAGCTTTACTATATGTCAGGCCTTGAGGCTCGACAAGATTACAAGAGTTGTAGATGAGTAAGTGGGAAGAAGTCCCCTTTTATAGGGAAGGGAGGCTCCTTCCTTCACTTGTTTTTTAATGTGGGATACAAAAACAACTATTCTAGTTTAGAAAGTATGTTGTGAAGGTAACTTAGCAAGGTTGGGAACTTGGCTTCCCGACAAGCTCTTAAGCACTTCCGACCATCATGGCATAGCTTAGACGTCGGGCCATGGGATGCATATCGTTGTTGGGTCCCACCATAGCTCGTGGACCCCCCACGAGGGTGTTGTTTATGCTTGGTGATATAGATACTAGCCTTGCTAGTAGAGGTATCTACAGAAAGCAAAAGCTGACACAACATGATTGTTCCAAAAAACATCCACATATGCTGCATGTGAATACATGTATCAGCATATATAACTGAACAAATTGCCCTCTCCTTCAACCAACTTGATGGCTCCTACATATGACTTGACGACAAATTTTGCCCACTCATTCTGGATTACATCAATGTCCTCTTGGCTATACATGCAGTTGCTTCTCCTCTCCCACTAAAAAAGTTTTAAGTTAAGAACCCAACATTACCATACAGCTCATTCAAACACAGAGAATATTAACTTTAGTACCACAAGTATATATCATTATATCTAGTGTGTACCTTATGAACAAAGGATAGATCCTTATCTTCAATTATATCTCGCATGTATCTCATCATGAAGTAGCCACACTCCGTAGAGCTAGGTTGGGGAGGAACACCCTAAGCAAGACATATACATTTAACAACAAAAGAACATAATAAAAATCTGCAATAGTTTAAAAGGTAATTCATTTAACAACAAAAGAACATAATCAAAATCTGCAATAGTTTAAAAAGTAATTCAGTTAACAACAAAAGAACATAATCAAAATCTGCAATAGTTTAAAAGGTAATTCAATTACAACCTAAAAATAGACATACTTACCGTTAAATTCTTCCACAAAACTGAACTCCTGCCTTTCTTGCCTCTGTGCATTATACATAGCAATGGCACTAAAGAAAAAAAAACAAGCACATTATCATTATCACCTACACACAGCATTCTGTTCTGTTCAGTTCAATAAACTATACTAATTGTTTCCCTATGCGAAATTGGGAATTCGGAGCATGCAGGTAATTCTCTAAATTTTGTTTTAGATGAATTGCAGTGATGATATTGTACTGTTTGGTCTCAGACCCTTGATCTACAATTTTATAATACTTATATACTTTATAGCTTATACTCCTTTCAGATTTTGGGTAGTGTGGAACTGCGGATTTCCATCGTGTTTCTTTGCCATGAAACTCATACTACAAACCTGATATCTTACTTTATAGCTCACATTCAGGTCCAATGAAAAGGAAAATAAACAAATCAAAACGAAGCAATACGAAGCAATAGCGTTAAGAGAAAAGGAAACATTCGTTTTCATTTGTGATTTTCCTTTTCACTTGGTACAATGATATTGTACTGTTTGGTCTCAGACCCTTGATCTACAATTTTATAATACTTATATACTTTATAGCTTATACTCCTTTCAAATTTTGGGTAGTGTGGAACTGCGGATTTCCATCGTGTTTCTTTGCCATGAAACTCAAACTACAAACCTGATTCTTACTTTATATCTCACATTCAGGTACAATGATGGCTTAAAGGATTGAAGCAGTGGCAATTGAGTATGGAGAAAGCTTAGTGTATGAGCTTTCGCTCAAGTTCAGTCCGATGGGTAGAAAGGGGTTAGAGATTTTGCTGTCAAATATTGCCAGTTCTGTACATTCTTAGTGTATTACAAATGGCACCTTTATGTGATAATCCCGGAAATTAACCAAATATGTCCTCATTTCTTCGTCATTAGATGAGAGAGAGGGAAAGAATGCATTCGCACGAGCAAGCGCAGTCCTTCCGCAAGTGCAAGGTGCATGTAGGAAGGCTAGTAATAGTAAATCCCACAGGGATACAAACAATTACTGTTCTAAATTTTAAATGAACACCACCAGTTTCATTCCTTTATTAATGAATTACTATATGTTACTGTAACAGAACATCCCTTCAGCTATGAATGAAATTGTATTCAACACCTCAGAGCCAATGCTTCTTTTGGCTACTGACATATGTGTTATAAACAACAAACATCATCACAGATTTTGTTTCAAAATTTAAAAATCAAGTCCCGACAAAAAAAGTTCTATCATTTTAATGCTAGGAAAAAAATAAATGGGTACTGCAACTTAGAGCAAATAGATGCAATCAGCAAGTAATCAACTCAACAATGAAACATTAAAATAAAAAATTCTAATACTAAATTTCACTTTTTCTATATGCCAGATTTTATTCAGTGTCAAAAAATCAATGACCTCTACTGCTGGCAACTACTCCTTTCTGGTTTAATCAGTTTTCATAGCAAAATCACCATCACTATCATCTCCATTCAAACCCAAACTTAAATCCAAATTACTTTCATTCAGATCTTGATATACAAAACAAAAAACCCAATCAAAACCACAATTTTAGAAAACTGAAAGAAACCCAAATCTTAGCAAGGAAAGAAACCCAATTCTCATTTCATACAACTGAAAAAGCAATCAAACACGTACCTCTTCTTTTGTTGGTAGCCACTTCTTCCGAAACAAACCCAAACTTCCCTCCCAAAGTGGACCAAAATCTTGGGTCTCTCCTCTTCTTCTTCCTACCACAGTAGTCTATGATCAAAATCAAAAAATCTTTCATCGAATAAAAAGAGTCAAAATCCTGAATTTTATATCCAATCTGGGACATATCAATTGACTAAAAAAGAACTAACCTTGTGCTGTACAAAGCAAAAAAAACACACACCCGATCTCTCTGTCTGTCTATCTCTCCCTCTTTCTCTTCGTGCAAAGCAAACAAACACAACCAATCTCTCTCTCTCTCTCTCTCTCTCTCTCTCTCTCTCTCTCTCTCTCTCTCTCTCTCTCTCTCTCTCTCGATAGTTTCAAAACACAATAGGAAACCGTAATGAATTTCACCAACAAATTTTACCTCTACAAATCCTTTCAGAGTTTTAACCTGCTTCGAAAACCTTTTTCCAACCATCAGCTTATTGTAACTTAATTTTCATTTGGATCATATAAGATCTATGATCATATAAGATGTGCAACCAATACACAATTAAACTACAACCATACCAATCATTATTAACTTAACTTGGAACAGAAAGTCATAAAATTGCACTCATTATTGTCTAATCTTCATTCGCATGATTCATATATTTACTCTTTCAGTCTGCCAAAAATAAATTCAGTTGGAAGCAAAATAGATATCCGTGTCACAATGCAAGCAAAACAGTTGCCATAATATCTATGTTTTACAAAACGCAACCAGACTATCAATTAAGGAGCAACATTAAAATTTCATTCAGGTCAAAACTAAATTTCAATACTAATAAACAAAAACAAAGCATGAAACTTCCAATCTAATCCCTCCTTAAGCGATATAGACAAATCCAAAAGAAAGGTATGAAACTGTAAAAGAGCCACCTTCATTTTCTTCTTTTGGTTTACCATTTTCAAAACCCAGTAATGATTTTGATGAATAGAAACACGGGTTTTGACATAGATAATTAGACCAAACAAAAATGAGGTGCTCAGAGCAATCAGGAAGGAACTCACCAACTATGAATCGTATATATCCTCTGCTTCAATCACCCAGCCTTGGGCAACAACTGACAAAGAATAAATGAAACAAATTAGAAATCATTGTAGAACAATCCAAAACAAACCCATACCCAGGTCCCTAAACTTTCCTCCTCCAAATCTTACATCAAATCTAGAATACAAAATCCCAAATTTGATATCAAATATGGCATATAAACTCTGTAAATCCAACCTCTCTTGCTTGTAATCTGTTCAGAATCTTGCTCCACCAGTATTAATGATGAAGATCGATATATTCATCCGATGCCAGCCTTCAATCGAACCTTCACGATGTGGGAGATGATCTTGGTGAGATGGGTCGATGTAAAATCAGCGTGGGAGACGAAGACCAATGCAATCGAGGAGGCTTAAAAACTCAAAGACCCTTTCTTAACATCTGGTTTGGGATCGGCGAAGGTATCGTAGAGGGAGTTGAGGAGGACCGGGAGGCCGTCGATGGTGAGGGTCAGGATATTCAATGGCGATTTTGTGAGTGTTCTGGTCGCCTAGATTTGGAAAGAGAGAAACCTGATATCTAGGTTTCGAGAGCGATTGAGAGTGTTTTGACTCAGGCTAGAAAGTTTAGATAGTGATTCAGAGTTTTGATAGTGATCGAGAGGGAAACAACAAGTTTTGAGGTTTAGAACAATTTTTTCTTTCTCTCGACATATAGCTAGGTTTGGTGAGAGAAGGAAGCAGCGGCTTAGTGACAAGTACGTGGTTTGGTGAGACTTACGACACTTCAATAAATTTGTCCAAGTTCATCATACAACAGATAATTAAACAACTGTCGTAGAAGAGTATATGATGTCAAAGCAAGGACGGAAATTTGCCTGCCTAGCTAGGTTTGGAGGAAGCAATTCAAATATATTTGAGCCTTCAGACAACAGAATGCCCACAATCTGTTGTGCCATTTCTTATATCGTAGACTTGGTACACCTAGTAGAAGGTGTCAAATTTTTACAACATTGCCACCCACTTAAACTTTGGCAAAGAATTTGGCTCCCAGTTCTAGTCATACAACAGAGACAACAATACCGTTGTAACTTTCAGCATTCTTACAATAGAAAATGCATAATTATGTTATGTGATTAAATTGGTGAACTTATCTTGGGAGGGAATTTTGAGTTTACTGATGGCGGGATATCTGCCGCTAACTTTGGTGTCATTTAGACAACAGAACATAAATAATTGTGTTGTGTGATAGAACTCTAAAGACAAAGTTATCAATTTGGTAGCATTCCCACAACAGAACTTCATTAATAGCATTGTGCAATGGAGTTAACGTTATCAGACGACGGTAAACTTTTTATCTCTTGTCTGATGGGTGTTGTGTGATGTACTTTTTGTAGTAGTGATATAAGACCCAAACTCTTTACTTATAATCCTCTATATAAAGAGACCTCTATTATCAATAAAAGCACAAATCATTCTCCCTCGTATCTTGATTCTCGAAAACACGTTATCAGCATGAATCCTTGACCCTAATTTCAGAAGCCAAAATCCTAGAAGAAAAAAAAAAGAATAAGAAAAAAAAAATCCGCAGGTAAGCCTCGTCATGAGCCTCGTTCCAGATTTCGTTACCCTTACTCCTGCTCCAGCTTCCCCAAGACGCTGATAGCCTCGCTTAGTCCGACACGCACAGGTAGCTTAGCTAGCGTCCGCCCGTAGCGCACCCTTGTGCCCTTCGCCTACCTCCTGCTGGCATCAGCACTAAGTGCTAGCCTCATTTCCGTACATCTGCACGTCTTCTTACGAGCACGACATTAGCGACGCTTAGCCTCGCTTCAGTACCTTGTACATACAAGGACACTAGCTAGCCTCGCTCCCACTACAGCACAGAAGCACAAGCCCCTACGAGTAGCATCCGACCACGCAAAAACAACCTCCAGTCAATAATTAGCCCCGGCCTGCCACCAGTGACCTCCAACAACGTTTTTTGGCCACTTTTCCAGCGACTCCAATTCAAGATAATTTTACTAAAAGTTCCTGTTTTTGAGTATTTTTTTTCTCAGAGACTTTCAACCTCTCTTCTCTTACTACCTACTTCTCTTTTTATGGGAAGACTAAGTCAAACTGTGGGGGTTCATACTACCTCTAAACTTAGATTTTGTTGAGATCTCCAAACTTAGAGTTTGTTGAGAATTTACGAACGACCACATATATCATTGTTTTGATCTAATCCAAGATCTCTAGGAATCAAATTTCTTGGGAGCAATTAAGCTCAGAAATTTCTTTTATTTTCATCGTAGTCTTTTTGCTTCGAAGCTAACCATTTTTTTTGTTCTTTTACAAATTGAGTAACATGACAAACTGGACTTTGCTTCATTTGGGGACAACTAGCACTAGATATCACAAGTAGGTTCGTGATGTCCGCCAGCATCTCAAGGCTCAAGGGATTCTATCAACGATCCTTGAGCCCTCCTAGGACGTGCCTATCGTAACCTAGGCTTAAGCTTTAGAAGGAAATAGAGCAGTTATGGAAGCAAATACGGCAAAAGTTGTCATCCTAATGACTCGTCATAAGGATGATTTACTCCAATACGAGTATCTGAATAAAGAAGACCCCAAAAGACTGTAGGTCTTACTTGAGTAGCGCTTTGGCAAAGTTTGTGGCTCCCTGTTTCATGACCTAGAAGTGAGATGGCACAATCTCTGCTTCTGTCATTTCAAGACTATTCTTGATTATAACTCGAAAGCACTTCACATCAAATCCTTGATGATATTCTATGACAAAGAGATCACAGATGCGATGATGATCAAGAGGACTCTCTCTAGCTTCCCCGTCTCTGCATTGATGGTTGCGAAGAACTATTGTACTGATGTTATTGCAGGACGCATCACAAGGTCTCATGAGCTAATTTAAACCATGATCGTAGCTGAAAAGTATGATAATATCATTGAGAAAAACTATAATTCGAGACCCTTGGGAACCAAGTCTATTCCGAAGTGATGCCCTTAAGAGAGGGCTCTAAGAGTGAAACCCTAATGCTAGGGACGCTTCTGGACGTTCTAATCCTTATAATCGCTCTAATGAGGAAGGTAACTGCCAAAACAAGTGAGCACGGAACTGAGGTGGTCAATGTGTAAAGAGAGAGGGAGGCAATGCCTCTAGTTATGGTGGTGGCGCAACCAATGTGAAAGGCCATCCAAACCGCGCCCCAAATGGGCCTCGATCACGGGAGCCTGACCATAGAGATACTTGTCTTCGATGTGTAGCGTCTGAACATTGGGCAAAGGCTTGCACTGTGTCCCAAAAAGTTGCAAACACATAACAGAACATATCGTGAAGCAAGGGAAGCTAACTGCATGGAACAAGAAGATGAAGAAGGTGATCTCAATCTAAGGGTGGAAGACTGCAAAGGCCAAGATCAAGAGACTGGCGACTTTTTTATAAGTTTTTCTTTTCCCAATAGATGTAATATTAAGGGAATTGCCATAGTATTATTAGTAGATGCCATCGATTTAGTTTTCTTCAACTAGGTTCCTCCAAAGAGAGTATGATATCTAGGAAAGTTTTTGAGATAAGTGAATTTAAGCGAACTTTGCTCCACCGACATCTCTCTACCTTTATGTTTATATTTATTTTGGAGTTATCAAAAGAAGTCAAATGACTACCTTTGTTTTGCATTAACTAATTTCGAATTAGGTGTTTCTTTATGGTTAAAGAAACAATGATGTACATCATTGGCTTATAAATAAAATTTTGAGTTCTTTTCATTATGACTCCATTTTAAATTCTAAGCATATTTCTCTGTGACTACGATGGCTGGGCCATCATGATTAGTTCAACGACAAGGACTAGCCCAATTTCTATCACAAAAGTTTAATTACTATCACAAAAGCTCTCTACGCTCCTAGGGCAAATCAAACCCTATTGAGGTATTCGAGCCAACAAATTCCATGCGGTAATGCATACTGAGAACATAAAAGAGTTTCTTTACATTACCTCTAATGATTGTGGACGAAAGCACGTCTTAGGGAAGTTTATGTGTCAATCTAGTAGAATTTATGTCACTACTATTCGACATATTGATTCTAATAATCTAATAACAGAAGATCTTTTAGATTCTGACACATATTAGCTTTGACATGACCAACTAGGACATTCTAGTTGTGACATGATAATCCGTCTAGTAAAGACTTTACATGGACATCCATTTTTTCGAGTGAAATGAAGCAAGAATCAAAAGTTTTTGATTCCTAGACCAAGTGTGACTGCACCGCCGTTCCTGGTACTGCCACCATCCACCGCCAGCCTAGGGCCGGGGCCGTCAATTCTCTTGACACCATGCCCGCTTCAAAGGCACGTTTCTACTGGATTGGATTAGTAGCTTTGATTGGATTTGTTCTTCTGTTGAATTTCCTTTTCACCTTGGCACTTCTGTTGTTTTCCATGTTTGTATTACAATATACTCTCTTTTGTAGGCTTCTCTGGTGCAAAGTTGGAAGATCTTCAAGAATTTTTAGACAATATGAAAACAATGTGAACTGTCCATATGATTTCTTCAGTCTTGCAGCGCACCTAATTCGCACATTTTTGTGGTAGATGAAGTGACTGCAGCAATTGGAACAAAACTGCGATAGAAATTGCTAGGCTAGACTTATAGTAGGTTAATTAGAGTTTTATTTTGCCTATTTTGTGAACTGTCCAGGATAATGATTTTGGACAGAATACTCCAATATTCAAATTACTTTTGTCAAATATGGATTCCATTTCATAGCAGCAGCTACATATTTTGTGGACATCATCCTTATCTAAAGAACATGATGTCTATACATAAAGTTTAAATCAGTTATAACCATAAAAACAGATGTCTATTAAGACAAATACATCAGTTTCAAAATGAAAATCGATGTCCCATTAACCATAAGAGATCGAATTACTATGTTGGAACTGATGTGCCACAAACTAGTGCACATCGTGTTTTAGATAGAGATCGATGTCCAGTATAAGTATTGTCATCGTTGAAGATCAGAAAACTGATGTGTGAAACAGTATCAGTCATCGTTTTTAAATGATTAACGATGTTAAAATGTATAGTTATGCTGTAGGATATATATTTCTTTAAGCATTGAAGGCAATAAGATGAGGGTTTGATAATATATAAACATACAAATTTATTATCATTTAAACGTATTTACATCGATTTATAATGAAGAACCGATGTGTATAATGATACTAGACATTGGCTCAAAAACCGATGTCTGGATTTTCCGGACCTTTCTCGACATCGGTCGGGATTCTTTTTCTCATTGGTTTTTGACCGATGTCTGAGGGCATTTTTCTAGTAGTGGCCATTAACCATGGTGATAATGCCATGAGTGGTGTTGTCATCACCAATTTTGCTTCTGACATGTTCTAGACGCACAAGTCCAACCAAAATCCTCATTGGTTGCTTCTAAAGGCCCTCACTCATTTTATAAAGCCTGTTCCTTAAGATATGAAAATACTCATCCTGTTATTATCTAGAATCTAAGGGAATTCTATGGACCGATTCAACCAGCTTGCGGACCTTGCAAATATTTTATGGTGTTGGTTGACATGTTGACACGCTGGTCACATGTCGTGCTCTTGTTCACTAGAAATGCTGCTTATGCTAAACTCCTAACTTAGATCATTATGCTACGGGCTTACTATCTAGATCATCTCTTTCAATCAATTTGACTTGACAATGCTGGAGAGTTTACATCGAAAATTTTTGATAATTATTGCATGTCATTGGGGATTGATGTTGGACATCATATTCCCATATACACACCTAAACCATTAAACAACTACGATGGTAAACCAATTATTGGTAATGGGCATCAATCTCCCTATTTCCACTTCGGGTTATGCATTATTGCATGCAATTATGCTAATTTATCTAGACCCACCACACTTAATCTTTCTTTGCGTTATAACTAGTGACTGGATACGAGTTTGACATCTTGTATTTACAAATATTTGAGTACGCGATTTATGTGCGTATTACGCTGCCAAAACACAACAAGATGGGTTTATAGAAACGAATAAGCATATATGTTGTATATGAGGCTCCAACAATTTTTTGCTACTTAGAAACCTTGCCAGCAGTCTCTTTACTGCATGGCTTATGGAATTGTTATTTTGATGAGACCATCTTGCCATTGTTTGGAGGAGATAAGAAAGTCAACGTTCAACAGGAACGTCAAGAATTGTCATGGTCTATCCCTATAATGTCTCATCTAGATACCTGCTAAAGTGATGAGATCACACATATCTGCTACGAACATGCCTGCAAGGATGGATGTCCATACGAGAGGACGTAGCGCTACCCTACACAGAGGTAGGCTTGGGACCCAACGCTATAAACAGTGACACTATAGCGTCACAAGCCATGGCCCCAGCTTGGAAGTGTGGAAGGCCCTTAGGTTTGAAGGATACTTTGGCACAGTCTATTCCTTTGATCATACGACACTCAAAATCCATCTCATGAGAATGTTTGGGATTATGGTTATCATTGGGGGACGCTTCAACATAAGAACATATTCCTAGAAATATAGAAATCTCTGAAAATTACACTAATGTACATGAGACATGGGATAAAAACTCAATCATCATTGATGTTGTATTCACGCAGCGTGAGTTTGTTGAGTCCGATGATATTGAACCACGCTCTATTGGTAAATGATGAATGCCAACGTAGAGAATATTAGCCTAAATGGAAAGATGATCCAGGTTGAATTGGATTCTCTAATAAAAAGGAAGTGTTCAGGTCAGTGATGCCATCACCTAACATAAAACTTATTGACTAATGATTCTTCATTAGATAGTGTGATGAGAAAAAGAGATTATAGACTCGCCTCATGACTCCATGCTTCTCACAACACGTCCTAACATAAAACCTATCGAGATCGCAATCAACACCTCCTGAGCTCTACGATTCTACTCCAATGGTGTTTCAGAAAAGTTGTTTGACTTTGTGCACAATAACGCCACTTCTATGGTGGCATCTTTTCGCTTGGCTTGGTCGTGGATCACTTTTACGATGGCGCTATTGTGCACTTTTATGGCTTGCTCATAGCCGTCTGTTGTCTGGGTTTGGCTTCTGGCCAATCTTCTTTTATGTGTAGTATGAAGTCTGTTTGCATATGTATTTCCAACCTAATATCTTGGTTTTGTTGTACTCTCTTTGGTTTAATGCAAGTTTTTTGTTTCTTCCTTGTTCACCAAAAAAAGAAAAAAAGAAAAAAGAAGGCAATAAAAAAAGAGAAAATGCGATTGAAAACAAACCAAAAAAGGATTTCAACATCGTAGTGTTATGACTAATGAATATGTCTGCCATTCCTCTTAAGTAGAAAACAAGAAAGAGCCATAACATGGATATAGTCATAACAGTATAACAGTATTCAATTTTTTTTTTTTGGGGATACAATGATAAAGATGCAATTTCAAATTCACTATCGAAATTGAACTTTGAAACACAGAGTGGAAATGACAATAACAATTTACATACAGCCACTGTCACAATAATGAAAAGGTTGTACTTCGGTTTAAAAAGAAGATGCATTAATGTAGGCTTGTGCATTTGTAGAATACTCTTGACATATATCATCGGCACTTATAAACTTTCAATTTCAGTTATGTGACACAGTATAACTAAAATAACAAAAAATTGTTAAAGAATTTTTGTCCATTTACCCTATAATTTTCTTTGTTCACTCTATTTGCTCATTACATCCTACATTTTAATTTTAATTATTAGATTTACTTAACTAACCATTTCTCTTTCCAGGAATATCCTCCATCATATGAGATATCAAATTAAAAAAGAAATTTGTTTAACAAAAATTTCTCATTTTATTTTTATCAATTAAAAAATGTACTAAAATATATTAAAGTTTCCTAATAAAATCATAATTTAATTTATTTCCATTTTTTTAATTTTTCCATTTAGTTTCAATGTTCGTTTATTTCAATCCAGATCAAAAAAATTAGTAAGTGCTACTATGAGCAAAGAAGAAGAAATTTTTTTTTTTTGTGTTTTAAATTTTTTACTTTGAGTGTTCATAAAGTTATTGCAAAGATTTTGATGAAGTTTATATATATATATATATATATATATATATATATATATATATTTTTTTTTTTCATTTTTTTTTAAAGAGGATCAAAGGATTTCACTCCTATCCCCATGGTGACTCGAACCCATGACCTCGATCTTAGATAATGGGTGCTCTAACCACTGAGCAAACACCACTTCGTCATTAATGATTTTGTGAATTGAATAAGGAATTTAACTATGAGGAGGCGCTCCAAAAAACTCGGACTGCTTGGGTCTATGGTTTGCGAATTCCTCCTCGTCCGGTAGCGCTCTTGGTCGGCGTAGGTCTGCCTCGTTGTCAATGGGTTGCTGTGGGACGGGTGTTTGAGCACCAGTTTCCTGACAGTCTCTTGGGTTTGGCCAGATGGTTTGACAAGAGCACCGAACGAAGTCTTCAGCACGGTGGACGGTGGTTCAACGCAGGTCGCGCTTCGTCGAGGCACCTTCAAGATTGGCGACATGATGGCGGGGGGCTGGATCGGCTGCATCTTGGGAGGCTAGATTCGAAGCGGCGTGGCTTAGTTGTGCCTTGAGGGTGGATTGTGGTGGTCTGGTCTGACGTGGGCTTGTGAAGGCAAGGTCGGCGTTGGATTGGCGGTGTGGTCTGGCGTTAACTCCGGGCGCGAAATCTGGCGATGGGTTTTGGCGACAAGATCCTGCGATGGGTTTCGGCAACGAGATCTGGCGCTGGGGGGGGGGATGGTTGATGACCAGTGTGATGAAGATAGATTTTGGGCTTGGGTCAAGCTTTCTTTGTTGGGCCTGAGTTGGATCTTTCTTGGGGCTGTGAGGCTGCGATTTTGGGCTGGCTACTTTTTAGTTTGTCTTTTGTTCAATTTTTCCCTTTGTTTAGGGAACTCTATTTCCTTGGTTTTAGGGTAGCTATAAGTTTTTACCTTTAGGCTTGCTTATTTACTATGTTATTTCCTAGTCTATAGTCTTGCTTGAATAAGTAAGCATGGGTACCGTCAAATGATCGGACCTAATCTATGTATCGCTGTGGTTTTCTACAAACTCTTTATCTACCCAGAGATGGTAGAGGGAGGATATGTAATGGTCCTTTCTGCCCTGAGTATTATTATATATCGATATGATATTCTTCAAAAAAAAAAAAAAAACTATGAGGAGGGAATAAAAAGAAAAAAAAATAGTAATAAATGGAAATTTAGGTGAAGATTAATGTTATTAGATGATAAATTAAGTAATTTTGTATTTATTAATGAGTTATGTATTTAGTTTTCCTTATAGCTTTGAATTTTAGAAAATTAATGTACTTATTAGGCATGTTTTTCTCACTTACCCGATTAAGTTTTATTTTAATTCCCTCTTACACATAAAGACTCTAATAAGGTATTCCCTAACAACCAATTAAGTTTTTTTATTTTTTATATTTTTTTTGAGACTATTTTACCATTACTCCTTTGTTAAAAAGATAAAATGGAAGAGAGAGAAGCCATAGGAGACTTCGCCGGAGTTTGGTCACCGGCTACGGGAATCCAGTCACCGGCAGCCGAATTCCAACCAACGATCGCCTGATTCCGGTCACCGGCCATCGGCCATCGACTTCTCTGAAAACCTTGCCAGAGGTCCCTAAAAAGGTCGTCGAAAATGTTTATTGCCCCCAAAATAGATCTGTATTTCTCCCTAATAAATCTCTATTGCCCCTAATAGACCATTCGGTTGCCGTAATCGGAACCAATCTCCCTAAAACTTTGATTAAGGAAAAAAATGAGGAGATTACATCAATTCAAAACATTTATTGCCGCCCCCCAATAGACCCCTAACTGAGGTCTATTGCCCCCTGATAAAACCTTTTTTTTTATTTTTTATTTTTTCTTTCCTATCGGGCATTATACCCCAATTTTATCAAAAACATAAAATAAAAATTGCTTTGGGCACCCACATCTTCATCTCCTCCCGTCTTCAACTTTGATAGTTGCAGACCTCCCTTCTTCGTTGAGTTCACAGGATTTCACCATCCTATACATTCATTCCATCATAATCAAATTCAAATCGAAAATCCAAAACGTAGACCAAAATCAAAATCATGATCCGGAAATCTCTCTCTCCAGTTCTGCATGTTTCCTATTTGGACAAGGACCAACGAGTCATCGAGGTCGATTCCAATCTGGACTGAGTCGTCGAGGTCGGTTCTGATCAGGACCGCCATTAGCAAAACCCTAACTCCTGGGGGAGGAGAAGCCGTATAATTCAAGGAGATCGTTCTGGAGGCAGTTATCAGACTAGGAGGCTGAGTAATTGAGGTCGACTGCAACGGTGGACATCAAGCTGGAGAGTAATCTTCAAGCCTGGAGTGGCGTTGATGTAGAACACAACACGTTGTTTCCGACACCAGAGCCGTCGCCGCCATCCATACCTCAGGAGCTGAAACCACTCCTCGAAGACGACGTCACTTGGGATCTCAGAGCCATGGTTGAACAATATAAAGAGAGAGAGAGAGAGTCTGTGAGAGTTGAGAGAGAGAATGGTATGCTTTGTAATTTTGTAATTAAACTGAGCCTAAAAATGATCTTTTGTCTTTAAATAGGTTAGTGCGAATAAAAACTTGTTGCTGGGGTAAGTGGGATAATTTTGGCCAATTTTGGTGCTTTTTTTTTTTTTAGTTCAAATAAATTCCATTAATAAAAAGGCCAGAACGACACATACAAACAGCCCATATGGACACCCGGTACCATTCACTGTTATAAATCTTGCTCAATTATTGAAAGAGCTTGCCAAACCTAAACATATAACTAGGCTTACAAAAATACTTTTGACTTGAGCCTCCCTTTGCCAATGCACGCAATTGTGGTGCGCTAGGATGTTCAAATATTTAGTGCAAAAACATAGCAGAGTTTAGTGTGCAAGCTAAAGACCAACTTACAACTTACTCAATCTTTCCCCTTGCCCTTACCGGAAGGGCAAGAGGAACATGGAGAATCGGTGAGACTCAATGGAGAAGCGGGTTTCTTGTCATGCTTGGCCTTTGGTGGAGTTTTATTTGGGGCTCCAAGAGGACGCCCTCTTTTCTTCTTTGTCTCTGTAGCTACCACTGGCACCATTAAACCACCTAGAGTTTCCTGGAACCCTAAAGACTTTGCCGTAAATTTGGTGGCGAATTCAGGCATCTTGAACTTCTTTGGTTGAGCCACTTGTCCTCTGTTTTCATCAATTAGAACTGGGGTTTGGACTTTCTGAGGTGAAGGGGTAGGAGTGCGTCTACCTCTCTTGTTGGGCATCTGCTCTTCAACAGGCACAATAGCTAAACTATTATCTTTTCTTGTGTCAGGCTCACGAAGCACAATAGACCTTTTGGCCTTTCGAACCCCTGTGTCTTTCAAATTCACAAAAGGTGATACAGTAACAGCAGTTGGAATAGAGGATTTAAAAGTAAATGGCATGCCATCAACCAGAAAATTCCTATGCAGAAAATCAATCTTTGGTACATGAGTTTGCACCACAGTCTTGTTTTTATTTTTTCCTGCGGTAGTACACGAACATGTAGGATGGAAGACCAACAAGCAGTCCTCACAACGTCCAAAAAGGTTGACAAAGTGGTAGTGAATCACCTCTTCAACCCTATCATCAATTTTCAGCTTTTTTTCCAAAAAAATTGGTTTCAGGATACCCTAACCCTAATCTCCCCTTTGTTGTTAAAGAGATTTTCATCCAGTTCAAGGGGATGGCCTGCCATAGTAGCAATATCCATGATAGTTTCTTTTTTCTCATAAGCAGGAGGGATATGAGTGATACATACCTGTTTCTGGTGGCTTTCCAAGGGTACCTCACTCAGAATGCTGTATCACAAGGGATACCGATCAAACTCCTCAATCTTGTACCAAGAACACAGCGTTAGAGGGATAAACCGTACCGGACGGTTTATGCCCCTCCGATGCGTGGGCAAGATACCAATATATAATAAACTATAGTAGTAGATGAAAGAGTTATTACCCGTAAAAAGTGGTTGTGGTGATGCTTTAATACTAGAGCAAGGGAAAGGGGTTTCAACCCCTATCTTCGATGTGGGACGCATGTTGTCCTCTTACAGCTATATCAGCCTTCTAGTGTGTACTTAGATGAACTGTGCTGGTCTGGTATGGACCCCTCTGTGTCCGGGGTATCATCCCTGACTTGAACCAGCCTGGTGGGATGTGAACCCGGCCAGTGGTTTGGTACCTGGGTTTGACCTACGGGCCCCAGTTAACTACTAAACCTAGTGAATTATCTAGTAGTATGTACAAGTCCCCCAAGTTCCCGTTCAAGATGTTTCTTGGATGGGGACTTGATATTTCTGGTCATGAGGTTTAGCATAGATGTGCCTGTAGGGAGTTCCCCAAGTGCATATGCAAGGGATGTCTTGAGCGGGTTACACTGCAGGTAGCTAATCTACAACGCTTCTGATTTAGCCCTCTGGTACCCAATAGGGTTGAAGGAGTGCTTGGGACTCTAATACCTGATGGGGTGGTGAAGGCATAGGCCTCCGGTACCTGATGGGTATTCAACAGAAGACATGGGCCTCCAGTACCCGATGTGGTGGAAGGAGAGTTGGGCTTCGAGTACCCGATGCGGTGGTAAGAAAGGGCAGGGGCCTCCGGTACCTGATTGGTACAAGAGGGAAGGCATGGGCCTCCTGTACCGGATGGGTATTAGAGTGAAGGTATGGGCCTCTGGTACCTGATGGGTATTAGAGTGAAGGCATGGGCCTCCGGTACCCGATGGTGTGGTAAGAGAGGGCATGGGTCTCCGGTACCCGATGGGTATTAGAGGGAATGCATGGGGGCTTGGGCCTTGAGTACTCAATGGGGTGGTAAGAGAGGGCATGGGCCTCTAGTACCTGATGGGTATTAGAGGGAAGGCATAGGCCTCCTGTATCCAATGGGATGGAAGGAGGGCTTGGGCCTCGAGTACCCGATGGGGTGGTAAGAGAGGGCATGGACCTCCAGTACCCGATGGGTACTAGAAGGAAGGCATGGGCCTCCGGTACTCGATGGGTATTAGAGTGAAGGCATGGGCCTCCGGTACCCAATGGGGTGGAAGATGGGCTTGGGCCTTGAGTACTCGATGGGGTGGTAAGAGAGGGCATCGGTCTCCGGTACCCGATGGGTATTAGAGGGAAGTCATGGGCCTCCGGTACCCGATGGGATGGAAGGAGGGCTTGGGCCTCGAGTACCCGATAGGGTTATAAAAGGGATTGGTCCTCTGGTACCCAATGGGGTGGTAAGAGAGGGCATGGGCCTCCGGTACCTAATGTGTATTAGAGTGAAGGCATGGGCCTCGAGTACCCGATGGGGTTGGAAGTGTCGTACCCGATAGGGTATTCCTGGCCTTGGGCCGCTGGTACCCGACAAGTAGGGTTTATAGTGCTGCCCAATAAATGCCCGTCCCATCGACTGACGCGTGGGACACGTGTAACCATCCTAAGGTCGAAGGCCCTTCGTCTTCAACGGACACGATTTATTGGAGATTGAATTTAAGAGGGAAATGGACTGTATCGCTTCACTTTGGCGAAAACCCTCAGAGAGAACCTTGTGGATTTGCAGCGACGAAGCGAGGAAGAGAGATATAGGGAAGAAGTGGTGCTCTTACCTCTTGGTCGATCGATCGCTGTGGAAGAAAAAGGTTAGAGCTGCCTCACTCTGTTTGTTTACTTCTTTTGGTTCTGCCATTGATGTGTTTTGTTGTGAATTTTCCTTCTACGTCATTTTTATTTGTAAGTAATGAAAAGAAGGAATAGGGAATAATGCTTAGTGTTAGTTGGGTATAGGTAGTATCTGGAGAAACATTGGGTTTTCGATTAGGATTTCGAGTATGATGGGTTTTGCATCTTTGTGTGGCTTCCTGGGTTTTGCTTAATTTTCTGGGTTTTGTTTTTGACTTTCTGGGTTTTGGAAGTGGGGAGTGATCCGCGCTTTAACCAAAGTCATAGATCTAGTCAGGCTAACCCTCATGTTTCTGATTCTAGATAGCTAATTTGAGGCTCAGGTTGACATAGTTCTAGGATGGAATCAGAAACCAAGGCCGGGGATGCGGGATTGTCATATCATTCTTCCGCGAGACAAGCGGAAGCGGATATTGACCGGTACCTGGCTCGTAGTAGTACTCGTAGGGAGTTAGTAGAGAACACCGGGTCGTCGACTGGGGTTTTCTCAGAAAGTAGCGAGGATACCGAAGGGGATGAGAGCGAAGACGATCCCAGGGAGGAACCAGTAATCACAGTGGCTATTCCCGAGGGCATCCTTAAACCTAGGTAATCATTGGTGGACGAGACCGTATGCGATAAGCCCGGGAGGAGTATGACCATGAAGGAGATCATCGCTATGAGATTAAAGTAGGGAATATCGGACGAGGTATAGTTAGGCCTCTAAAGGCTGGAGAGATAGTTGCGAATCCTCCTCCGGGATGGGTGGCTCTGCACCACAACCAGCTCCACCAAGGGTTATCGCTACCACTGCCCCGGTGCCTACAGTATCTCCTACGGATGCTGAATCTGTCACCGGGGTAGTTGACCCCGAACGCCTGACAACAAATTTTGAGTATGATGGCCATGTGGGACTTGTGCCAGCAAGGGGGGCCCACCATCAACGAATTCTGAGCCGTGTACCCGGTCCTCTACTCGACGCAAAAATCTTGTCTAGGTACCGTGACGTTTGCCGCCTGGGACTATGAGCCCCTTGTTACCGATATGCCCACCTTAATGAGCAAGAGGTGGAGGAATAAAGTGTTTCTTGCTGGTGGACATTGGTAGATTAGGAATAAGAAATGGTACCTAATGGGTACGTTTCAGGACATCCGAGATCAGTCTTACTCACTATCCGAGGTCGAGAGAAAATGGATAGCCCGGGTATACGCTGTATGGAGTGAAGAAGAGAGAAGCTCCTATAGGTTCATCCGGTACTACGTGCTAGATAGGCTAGGCCTAGGGAGACTCCCCAGTGAGGCTGATTTCCCATACATATATTTGTTTCTTGTATGTTTTTACTTTTATTTTTACTTGGGGATTGATTCTTCAAGTTGCTTGCAGTAAAAGTGTCGAAAAGGAAACCCCGGAAAGGCAAGGAAGACGACAAAATGAACGACAACGTACTAATGGACATTCTCATGAGCCAAGGAGAAGATGCCTTGCACATTGATGTTGATCTCTCGTCGAAGGCTACGGGACGCTCAGTTGATGAAATGCTCTTAGAGATCGATGCCGCCGAGTACGGGCACCCTGATCCTAAGGCCCCTGTTACCCCGAGCAACCAGCCTCTTGCAGGGGGCGTCATCAATATTACCGATACCGGAAGAGGAAAGGCGTCGGTGCATGGCTCGGTATCTTCTCTGTCTGTCGGGTCAGCTGGGAGTGAGGAGGTTTTGCTGCCTGGCAAGTAGAAGCACCATAGGCGCCACTATCGAAGTGAGAACAAGGAGGATGTTACCTATACTAGGAGGGACGTTAAGGGGGCGGAGCCGAAGAGGCAGAAGAAAAATCTTCCAGGACCTGAAGCGATGCTGTCGCTCGGGCTCTTGTCTCCGGCCATTCTAGTAGTCCCCAAGAAGCCCATCAAGCAATTGTTGAGCGAGTGTGGAGTCGCTGATGAGAAGTTAGTGCGTTCCATGCTCGCCGATTTGAAGGATATAGATCTTGATCGGGTATGGGCGAAGGACAATACCCCATAAGAGAATCGTCGTATCACCCGGGAATCAATGATGCGGGTACGGGACCTACTTTAATCTTATTTTCCAGCTATACGTACTATTCGTGTGTGGCGTGTTTGCAGGCAATTTTCAACGTGTACGCGATCGATGCTAGCGAGGAAGATACATACTTGAACGAGGAGGTTAGCAGTCTCTCCGAGCAAGTGATGTATCTTCATAGGGAGAAGGCCAAGCTGGAGAAGGAGCAGGACTCCTTGAAGAAGAAGATCGACTCCTTAACTCCGATGGTGATTGAACTGGAGGCAGCGAAGTAATGGATCGCGGAGCTTGAAGGTGAGTTGTCTGAGGTGAGGGATGAAGTGAAGAGTACCAAGGACTCCGAGAAAGAAGCTACTGAATCTGCCAAATCGTGGAAGGGGAGGGCAGAGCATTTGGAAGAGCGCCTTCCCTTGGAGTGGCACTAGCCGGTGGCCGAGTATAAGGACTCACAAGAGCTCCTGGATATGCTACTTTCCGCTCAAGATAAGGCCATGATTATTAAGTTCAAAGAGTGAGTGGTAGCCGGGTACCTGGATGAAGACAAATTCAGGCGGGGACTTCTTAAGAAGAAGAAGAAGGAACATGAGGCTGTAGCCTTATCGGGTGTCGGTGGATCCCAAGGCACCGATCGATAACAGTAGTGTTTAGGAACTAGATTGATGTAGTCAGTATTTTTTTTTTATTATATTTTTTTAAGTGGAAATTATCCTTGCCTTGAACAATGGCTTTAATTCCCTTGCCTGGTGGTCCAGGTTTTTTGTGAATGGTGATTTTGTGACTTGAATGGAAATTTGAAAGGAATTACAATTTCTCTGATTTTATGCCTTAGTAAGCGTTTGTCCTTGTATTACTTACTACTAGAATAGAGTAATTTGGCAACAACTTATTTGTCTGGGATCGCCCGATGACTAAGGTAAAAATGCAAGAAATGGTCTGAATAATTCATTTTTCCATTCAAGTACCACATGGTGATTAATACAGAAGGAGTACCCGATGGGTAGCTTGCCATACCTATATGGTCAAAAGGCAAAAGCTAGGACAAGATGCACCAGGAGCTACTTGTAATAGTAATGAAGGCGCTGTGTATGGGTGCCGTGATACTATCCCGTCTATGTCCTGGATGTAGAAGGTCGCGGGACCAACTTCCTCAACTATCTCGTATGGGCCTGTCCATGAAGGATCAAGTCCCCGGGGCTCTGTGTCCGGGACTGTACCTTGGC
Source organism: Rosa persica (assembly GCA_025331145.1). Classification (NCBI taxonomy): domain Eukaryota; kingdom Viridiplantae; phylum Streptophyta; class Magnoliopsida; order Rosales; family Rosaceae; genus Rosa; species Rosa persica. The sequence continues at coordinate 379,019 of WFKR01000101.1, read as the reverse complement.
ATCGTAATACCGAGCTATTCCCTTCTTGTTTGCCAAATCATGCATGTGCGCCACATCCCTTCGTTCTTCGAGCAAATCAGCATCGAGCTGTAGGCCCGCTGTGTTGGTACCCGCATTGAAGTATTCGATCCTTGGACTCTGGATTTGCGTTTCAATAGGGAGGTCCGCCTTAGACTCAAAAGCCATACAGAAAGGGGTCTCCCCGGTAGCTTATGTGGCCATGGTCCTGATAGCCCACAATACCTCTGGGAGTTTGGAAGCCCGAAGACCCTTGGCCTCATCGAGTTTCTTCTTCAGTATCTTCTTGATTATCTTGTTGCTAGCCTCGACCTGACCATTGGTCTGGGGGTGAGCTGGGGATGCATAGAGGATCCTAGTGCCTAAGTTCTCCGTGTAGGCCCTGAGTTTGTCATTGTCAAACTGGGTGCCATTGTCCGTGACGATGGTGTCTGGGACTTCGAATCTGCAATAGATGTTCTTCCATAGAAAGTTTTTTACCTTCTCTGTGGTGATAGTGACAAGGGGTTCTACTTCTACCCACTTTGTTTGGTAGTCAACGGCTACAATGGTGTATTTGAATTGCCCTACTGCTGTGGGAAGCTTCTCAATCAGGTCCAGCCCCACTGGCAGAAAGGCCAAGGTGCAAGGAGTATGGAGAGAGCAATAGGCGGTGCTCTTGGGATGTTTGCATACATTTGGCACTTGTGGCAAGAACTTGATATTGTTTGAGCTAAGGCCGACATGGTTGGCTAGAAGTATCCTGCCCTCAGGGTCTTGTTTGTAAGAGACCGAGCCCCTGCATGGTTGCCGCATACACCGGAGTGTATGTCCTTCATTATCTTATGACCGTCCTCTAATGTCACGCACTTGAGGTTAGGGAAGCAATGGCCTCTCCTGTATAATTTTCCATTCATGATCATGTATCGAGTTGACATTAACTGAAGTCTCCTGGCTTCGACCTTATCGTTTGGGGCTAGACCGTCGACCATGTACTTCAAGATTGGGTCCATCCAGGAGGCGGTGTGGTCCACCGTGAATATTTCTGACACTGTTTTAGATGTGCTCGACTTTTCTAGTATTTTGACCTTGGTAGCCCCGTAGGCAGGACTTGGAGAAATTACCTCAATCTTAGCAAGGGCGTCTGCCTTGTCATTCTCTGCTCTCAGTATTTGGGTGATAATGTAGGAGGCGAACCTTTGAACCAGTGCCCAGGCTAGGGCCTGGTAAGAAGACATGTGGGGCTCCTTTGCCTCAAAGTTACCGTTGACTTGTTTTAAAACTAACTGGGAATCGCTGAAGATATTACGGTGTTGGACGCCTAGTTCCCGGGCGATCTGTGGACCTGCTATGAGTGCCTCGTATTCTGCAGCATTGTTGGATGCCTTTGATAGGAGCACGAAATGTGACGTTATAAGTATCTAAACCCTATATTTTGCTAAGTTATTTCTTTTAACTTGATCAATTTAACTTAGTTAGTGTTTTTCAGGTAAAATAGAGTGTCAAAGTCCAAAAATGGCTAAGGAAGCACAAGTGACGCAGAAATGGAAAGAAATGAAGAAATGGAAGTTTTCCCAGTTTGACTAGGAAAAGGAATCCTAGTTGGAGTGGGAATCTGAAGCTGACTTGGACTAGGAGTTCTACTTAGACAAGGAAATCCAATTCTACTCAGATAAGGAATACTAGTGTGATAAGGAGTCTCTGTTGGATAAGGATTACTCAAGAAGGTTCCGGAAGAGTGTAGAAGCATTTCGGAAAATAAGTTCGTATTTGACTAGGAAATCTACTTGCATATAGAGTTCTACTCATACTAGGAGACCTGTGGAAGCTAGGAGAAGTCCTTGGAACGTTCATGAAGCATCTAGAAGTCTCAAGAAGATCATGTGCCGTGCACACTTGGAGGAAGTCTCAAAGAATTCGGATTTCAAAGCAATGAGGAGTTTGGATTTCTAGTTGAGTTTGGATTGGATTTTCCGTGAGATTCTTGAAGGTTCTAGGGAGTTCTTGACATTTCATTCTTCAACAAGGCGTGGAAGACATGTGAGAGGCATGTGATGTGAAGGAAATCCTAAATGGACAAGAGTTGTGCTTTGAAAGTCAAATCCATTACAGATTTGGAAATCTGCCTGTGCAGATCAGTCAAATTCAACGGAGTGTCAAAAACAGCACAGAGCCCAGAAAATTATGATCTTTATATGGTTGGAAAGCTACAGATGTCTAGTTTCCAGAACATTTTACAGCTCAGTGATATCTATTTTCTGGAAGAAGTTATGGTCGATGTGGTACACAGAGGTCAAGTCTGCCAGGAAACTGTTTTGTGTCAAAGAAGTCCTAAATCAACAAGAACTTGGAGAAGTCAAGTAGGAACGAATTGGGAGTGCCTTGAGACGTTCTCCTATATATACCTAGTATATTTGACGTCTCAAGGGTACACATTCTTTCTCCACAATTTCGATTTCTCACTTGTTCTCTCTAAGTTCAGTTTTTGCAATCTTCAAGGAGCATAGCCGTGACCATCCACCTTCCTAGCCGTGTTCATCACTTGTGCATCATCTTGGATCTACTTTGGACCTTGGGACGTGATCAAGGGTTGTTCATACCATCATCTTCTCATGTTAATTTGCGGTTATGGCTTTCTTATAGTTAGAATTTCTGCTTTCGAATTTCTGTTGTTTAAACCGAAACTATGATGTGACAAACCTATTTTTGGATTCAATTTAGATAGTTCTTTTTGTGTTTGATATGTTTATGTGTTCTTGATCTTTGTTAATTGCCGAATTGATAGAATGATGATCTGATTTTGTGCTTCAGTACATGTCAACGATTCACTTGGTCTGACAAACATAATACGATGAATTGCATGTAACTTGCTAGTAATTAGGTTTGCTTTGTAAACTCTAATTCAATATGTAGTGAAGGCTTGCTTTGAGTCATAAATCAGATTATGCATGTGATGAATAGTTTTGACATGCTTGGATTTACATGTTCATCAATTCTTTCTTGAACTTAATGATTTGAAAACGAATTTTCAACATATGTGTGTATTCGGGTTTTCAAAATAAATTGATTTGGTGCTTTGCTACTTCGATTAACTTAAGAAAGAAAGTTAAAAGGGACATTGGTTGCTTTGATCTTTGTGTCTTGATTGATGGCGTTCTTGGTAATAAACAAGATTAAAGGATGCATGAATATGTTGTTCTTGAATTGTTCTTGATGAATTGTTTTCCAAAAATTCTTCTTTTCCCACCTACATATATAAAAGGATTTCTTTGCTTTTATTCTTTTATTTGTTTTCTGAAAATTTACATTTTAATCTTCAAAAAAAAACCCCCTATCTTTATGTTTTCTTGTTCGTGTATATTTGTAAATAATTAAATTTAACTTAGATTCTTAGGTAGCATGTTCATGAAAATAATAAAATAAATAAAATAAAATAAATGTTTTTAAAAATTCATGAATAGTGTCTCTGTGAATAGTAAATATGTGTTTGTGTTTTCTAGGAATTAATTTGGTGGTTTTTAGGGATTTGTTTTGTGTTTTTTAGGAGTTGCTAAAAGATAGGAATTCTTTTGGTGTTCTTTAGGAAAAGTAGTTAGAGTTAGTTTTGACTTAGGATTTCTTGTTTGACTTGTTTTAGACTTTGTATCCTTGTTGTTTATGGTTTTCTAATGTGATTATGACTTATAAATTGTATATAAATAGGAGTAGGATTTCCAAAACCTTTTCTAACTTGAATTCTCTCTTCCTTTCGAATTATGTGTATATATATATACTTGTGATTTTCGTTTCTCTCTCTCATTCTTTCTATCTTACTTTCGTATGATACATGTATGTTCTTCTCTCTAACTCTTTGTTGTTCTAACTTTAAAGCATGCTTGTAATTGTAAACTTGTAAAGTGTTCTAATAATTTTGTAACTTGTAAATTCTTCTCTTTGATTTCTTTGTTTTCGTTTCACATGTTTGTACCCCCAATCCCCGGTTTTGAACGATACTCTATTTGCTCTATACTAATGATGATGTTTTTCAAGGTTTAAATTGGCGTAGCTTTTGCATGTATCAATTTTTGGTGCCGTTGCCGGGGATTGAAAAATCTTCATGTGATAAACGCCACTAAGGTATGATATTGGTAAGGGATTGTGAACTATATGGAATGTGTGAAGTCTCTTTTGTTGGTATTAGCCTTAACCCCTTATTAGTACCTGATTCAGGTCCCTTAAGGTTGAGGACTGCTTTTATCAAACACTTGAAAAATGTCTTGCACTTAGGACTTTTCTTATCTAAGTAAGTATAGCCTATATGGGATGGTGTCTAGAAAGGGGACAACGTTCATGACAGGTTTTGAATCCAGAAGTGCTATCAAACAAGCCTAAACCACAATGTGGAAGTAGCTTGTGCCAAAATGGGTTCTACCTCGTGCTCGTCCTCTCCCACCTAGCCATTTTAGTAAGGTTGGCCAAAGGATTGAAAAGAAATTTGTGTGTAGGCAAGGACTTGGGCCGCACGTCCAAAGCATAGTTTATGATGTCTTGTTGAAGTCATATACTTAGACAATTTTTGAGAATAGTTGGTTTAAGTAAGAATGTTGTAAGTCATAACGGAATAGGTGAAAGTTTTTTATTAATGCTTTTGAAGCATCTTCTTTTATCTCTGAGGCGCACCTTAGTAACACATGGTGTCTAGGTTGATTGGATACGAGAAGTGCTATCAAGAGGGCCTAAACCACTATGTGGGAGTAGCCCCGCCAAAATCGTTCCTTTACTACCTTGCTCTATGCCAAAAGAGTTACCAAAGGATAAAGGAGGGGAGAATTGCATTAACATTAGAATTTTTGGGCCGCATGTCCAAACTTTGACTCAATAACATCTTATTTAAGTTGATTACTTTGAAAATTGTAAAAGATTGTAACTAACATTAAAATTTTCGTTGGCCTTTTGTATGAATGTAAATAGTGACATTTTTGGTGTTTATATCTTGGTCCACGTCTTGTTTATACCTTACTAACTTTATTTTTTTGTTCTACTACAGATCAATGAATGTCCGGATCATCTGAACCTCCCAAGTACCCCAAGACACCTCTCCACCTCATTCAAGCACGAATTGAAAGGCTTAAGCAGAACTCTGATCTGTTTAACGCTCCCATCACTATACCTCTTCAATTTCGTGAGCTTCAGATAGATAACGAAGGTAACAGAGTGGATGGGGAAGTAGAAGCATCCAACACTTCCATTGATCAATCACCACCACCATCACCACATCAATCACCACACCAAACGCCACCTCCATCACCTCGTGCACAACTTGTTTTACCACCACCACCACCTCCAATGGCTCTCACCATCAGACAACTCTCCACATCTGTCATTCCACCTGGTGGCATCCCATTATGCATAACATACCTTGCTGCAGCTGAGGGATTAACAGCTAATTTTGAGTTGAAGTCTGGGCTACTTCATCGTCTTCCTACATTCCATGGACTCCCTATGGAAGACCCCAACAACCACCTGATGGAATTTCAGTTCATATGCATTAGCAAGAAGCCTCAAGGAGCTGATGAGCATATTTTGAAGTTGAAAGCCTTCCCATTTTCATTGGCTGACAAGGCAAAACAATGGCTTTATGAGTTGCCTAGTGGACGAATCACATCTTAGGGGGACATGATGAAGGCGTTTCTTGAGAAGTATTTTCCTACATCTCGCATCATCATGCTTAGGAAGAAGATAAGTGGAATTCAGCAAGGGCAAGAGGAGTCTTACGCAGAGTATTATGAAAGGTTCAAGTCTCTTATCACTCAATGCCCTCAACATGGCATGAAGGATGAGACCTTGCTCACTTGCTTTTATGATGGTCTCATACCCTTGGAAAGAGACATGCTAGATGTAGCTTCTGGTGGATCATTTGTTGACAAGGAACCTACAGCTGGAATGATCCTTATTGAAAATAGGGCCTTGAATCAACAACAATATGGAGGCTCAAGGCCCAAAACCACTACCATTCGTGAAAAGGTCCATGAGGTAAGTACTTTAGCTCAATTGGAAGATAAAATTAACAAACTTACTTCTCTTGTGTCTCAGGGAACTCATGGACAAGTCATGGTGTGTGGAGTTTGTTCTATGCAAGGGCATGTGTCTGACCAATGCCCTTAACTCATGGAAAGTGGAGGACCTGAAGGTGTCAACGCCATAGGCTTCCAACAAGGGTACCAACGTCCTAGGAATGATTCATACTCAAACACCTACAACCCTGGATGGAAGGACCACCCTAATTTTCATTGGAAGGACAATGACAACGTTCAAAGTGCACCTTAAGGCTTCCAACAACGTCCTCAAGGCTTTTATCAAAAGCCTCAACCTCCTAACCCTACTCCTTTCAATTCAAACTTTAATTCAAATGCGTCTTCTTCTTCTAATGATGAATTGATAAGAACTCTAACTAAATCTACTCAAGCTTTGATTGCAGGTCAAACTCATCATGGGAATCAAATCAATGCCATATCCACGGATGTGAATGAGATGAAGAAGCAAATGAGTCAAGTTGTGGAGTTTATGGGTAAGTTTCATGAGCAAGGTAACCTACCAAGTGGAACCATCCCAAATCCTCACTTTGAGCAAGCAAAAGCCGTGACTACAAGGAGTGGTAAGACCCTTGTAGCTCCTCCTAAACCTCAAAATAAGATCTCAACATCAATATTAGAGGAGGAGGAGGACCCTGCAACGTCAAAAGCTCAAGTGCCATCTCCACCTTCAATTGCAAAACCGAACACTCAAGGTAATGTTTCTAACTCTTTCAATTCGGTTATTGCTCATCCATCTTCTTCTCCTTTGCCTTTCTCAAGCAGATATGCTAAGCTGAGAAGGCCATCTTACAAATTTTTAGGAAAGTGCAAATCAACATCCCTCTCCTTGAGGCCATTAAGAAAATTCCTAAGTACGCCAAATTCTTGAAGGAACTTTGCACCACAAGGAGGCAAAACCATGAGAAAGAAGTGGTGAAGGTAAGTGAGAATGTTTCAGCTGTGCTTCAACGCAGAATGCCTGAGAAGTGTAAGGATCCAGGGAGTTTTTCTATCCCTTGTGTTATTGGCACAAGTAAATTCGAAAATGCCATGCTAGACTTAGGAGCTTCTATAAATGTCATGCCTTATTCTATTTATGAAACTCTAGGTCTAGGTGAGCTTAAATGTGATAACGTTATTATTCAATTGGCAGATCGATCTAATGCATACCCTAAGGGGTTAGTTGAGGATGTACTTGTGCAGGTTGGTGAGCTAATCTTTCCAGCTGACTTCTATGTCCTAGAGATGGAGGAGTCCCCCAAAAGTGGAACACCATTGTTGCTAGGCCGTCCCTTTATGAGGACGGCTAGAACTAAAATTGATGTTTATTCTGGCTCATTAACAATGGAGTTCGATGATGAAATTGTTGGCTTCAACATCTTTGAAGCAATGAGGTATCCTTTGGTTGATTTTTCATCATGTTTTTCTATTGATATACTTGATGAACTTGCACATAAATTCATGGAGATGATGAATGAGGATACTTTGGTTTCAACCATTGCCCACGGCGTTGGTATAATGAAGGATGACACTACCATGCCTAAGGAGGAGCTCACGGCTATTCATAGTGATACTATCATGGAACATGTTGCTTTTCTTGAGGCAACACCATATGAGCTAGGTAATGTTTCTTCTGTGTTTATTTCTCCCTCTACTAATAAACCTTTACCTTCAGTGATTCAAGCACTTACTTTGGAACTTAAGCAATTACCGGATCACTTGAAGTATGCTTACTTGGGAGAAAACGAAACTTTACCTGTCATGATTTCATCATCTTTAACGTCAACTCAAGAGGATAGATTGGTGGAGATGCTTAAGAAGCATAAGACTGCAATTGGTTGGACTTTAGCGGATATTAGGGGAATTAGCTCCACTACTTGTGCACATCGGATTCTGCTTGGGGAGGGAGCCAAGCCAACAAGGGAGGCTCAAAGACGTTTGAAGCCCCCTATGATGGAAGTTGTGAAAAAGGAAGTCATCAAGCTTCTTGATTGTGGCGTCATCTACCCTATCTCGGATTCTCAGTGGGTTTCACCAGTTCAGGTTGTGCCAAAGAAATTTGGGATTACAGTTGTTAAGAATGCAGAGAATGGTTAGTACTTCAGAGGACTGTAACTGGACATCGAGTTTGCATAGATTATAGGAAGCTCAATGCCACCACTAGGAAGGATCACTTTCCTCTGCCATTCATTGATCAGATGCTTGAGAGGTTGGCTGGCCATGAGTTCTATTGCTTTTTGGATGGGTATTCTGGTTGCAACCAAATCGCCATTGCTAATGAGGATCAAGAGAAAACGACATTCACAGGTCCATTTGGGACGTTTGCCTACAGAAGGATGCCTTTCGGACTTTGCAATGCTCCAGGTATGTTTCAAAGGTGCATGGTAAGTATCTTTTCTGATTTTATTGAGAAAATTATTGAAGTTTTTATGGATGACTTTTCTGTTTTTGGTAAAGATTTCGAAAATTGCTTAAGTAACTTAGAATTGATACTTACACGTTGTGAAGAAACTAACCTTGTTTTAAATTGGGAAAAATGTCACTTTATGGTAAAATTAGGGCATATTGTTTCTAAACGTGGAATCGAAGTTGATAAAGCTAAAGTAGATCTTGTTAAATACTTACCAAACCCCACAAGTGTGAGGGAGGTTCACTCTTTTCTTGGACATGCAGGTTTTTACAGGCGCTTTATCAAAGACTTTTCTAGAATTTCTAGGCCTCTATGTCGTCTACTTCAAAAGGAGGTGTCATTCGAATTTGATGAGGATTGCAAGAAGGCATTCAACACCTTGAAGGAGCTCTTGACGTCTGCACCCATCATGCTTCCCCCTGATTGGTTTCTTCCCTTTGAGATCATGTGTGACGCCTCAGATTATGCACTTGGGGCCGTGCTAGGCCAAAGGAAGGACAAGAAGCCTTATGCCATCTACTATGCGTCAAGGACCCTCAATGACACTCAACTCAATTACTCTACAACTGAAAAAGAACTTTTAGCTGTTGTTTTTGCCTTAGAAAAATTTCGATCTTATTTGCTGGGTACTAAAGTTATTATTTATTCTGATTATGCAGCTTTACGGTACTTGATGTCAAAGAAGGAGGCAAAACCTAGGCTAATTCATTGGATACTCTTGCTTCAAGAGTTTGATGTTGAGATCAAGGATAAGAAGGGCTCTGACAACGTTGTGGCAGACCACTTGAGCAGACTTGTGAGTGAGGAGGACGCCATACCCTTAGTGGAGATGTTTCAGGATGAACAACTCTTCGGAATCCAGGTAAGTGGGCCTTGGTATGCAGATATTGTTAATTATTTGGCCTCTAAAACGTTTCCTAATGACATGCTAAGTGCTCAACGTGAATTACTTAAGACTAAAGCTAGGCAGTATGTTTGGGATGATCCTTACTTGTGGAAATATTGTTCTGATAAGTTAATAAGGAGATGTGTGCCTAATAATGAACAAAAAGCTATACTTGAGTTTTGTCATGCTAAACAATGTGGTGGTCACTTTGGCTCTAATAGAACTGTTAAAAAGGTGTCGGAATCTAGTTTTTATTGGCCTACTTTGTTTAAAGATGCATATGAATTCTGTATGACATGTGATAGGTGCCAAAGAATTGGAAACTTAGGGCCTAAAGATCAAATGCCTTTAAATTCTATACTTATTGTCGAAATTTTTGATGTTTGGGGTATAGATTTTATGGGTCCTTTTCCTTCATCTCATGGTTTTCATTATATTCTCTTAGCTGTTGATTATGCTTCTAAGTGGGTGGAAGCGAAAGCCACCAGGACTAATGATTCTAAGGTTGTTGCAGAGTTTATAAAGTCTAATATTTTTAGTAGGTTTGGCATGCCTCGAGCAATCATTAGTGATGGAGGTTCTCACTTTTGCAACAAGACCATTGCAGCTTTGTTTAGGAAGTATTACGTTACTCATAGGGTCTCAACGCCCTATCATCCTCAAACGAGTGGACAAGCAGAAGTCTCAAATAGGGAGATCAAGCGGATACTTGAGAAAACTATGGGGCCTTCAAGGAAGGATTGGAGCCAGCGTTTGGAGGATGCTCTTTGGGCCTATAGGACAGCTTTCAAAACGTCAATAGGGATGTCTCCATTTCGGTTGGTGTATGGAAAGGCTTGTCACTTGCCTGTGGAGCTGGAGCATAGAGCTTGGTGGGCCGTGAGGACCTTTAACATAGACTTGGATGAAGCTGGACTTCATAGGAAGTTGCAACTCAATGAACTTGAGGAAATTCGAAATGATGCTTATGATAGTGCACGGATTTACAAGGAAAAGACAAAGGCTTTCCATGATAAGATGATTCATGGGAAGACCTTTGTAGTTGGTCAAAAAGTTCTTTTGTTTCATTCTAGATTAAGACTTTTTCCTGGTAAGTTGCGTTCTAGATGGGTTGGTCCTTTTCTTGTTACTAATGTTTCTCCTCATGGTGCTATACAGATAAGGAGTAACACTACTGGAGCTGAGTTCAAGGTGAATGACCATCGACTTAAGCCTTACTATGAGGCATTTGTGGAGCACAACGTGGAGGATGTACCCCTCCAAGAGGCGCCACCAACTGAGGATTACATGAAGGTGCAAGTCTAGGCTGAAAGACTTTAAACATTAAGCGCTGCATGGGAGGCAACCCATTTCAACCGTAGCTGTGGAGGAGCCATCAACGTAGAGAAGCTTTCTTCCACTCTTCCCTTTTCTTTTCTTTTCGTACATTTTACTTTGTTTTAGGAGTTGTTGCGTTATCTCTTATGCCATGCTTGTTTTGTGCTTTGCCTGCTTTTTACTTGTTATACATTGATGACAATGCATGATTTAAGTGTGGGGGAGGGTTTAACGTTTCACTTTGTTTCTAGGAGCTAGTTTTGTGGCTATAAAAAGAAAAACAAATAAAAAAAATCGAAAAATATCAGAAAATAAAAAAAAATTGCGTTAACTTTTGTTTAGGTTTTGTTTTTGTTTTGTGTTTCAAGTCTTAGGATGCCCTTTTAACTGTCTAGGATGAGCTTATATCTCTGAAATTAAGGCTAAAAGAGGATCACAAGATTGAGATAATGTTTGATGATATTCTTTGGTTAATTATGATTTATGAAAAGCATATGAATGTGTAGTAGATATGGTGCATGCGTAACCTTGGTACAGAATATGAACATGTGGAAGATAAATTATGATTCATAATAAATCATTGAGAGAATTTGAGCCATATGCCCTTTCTTTGTTGAGTGATTAATGAAAAAAATTATTATACTCTTATTTTCTTGGTGATGATTTTGTTGATCTCATTATTCTTTCATCTTGATTGATTACATGCCATAGATTAAGTTTAATGGACTAGAGAATGCTAGAATTCACTTTTATGCTTGTTGAAACTTTTATCAATACATGTCCCTGATTTCGGAAAGGATAAAGGCAACTTAGGATCTTTACCACCATAGCCAAATAAAGCTTGTGTCCCCATTTGTGCCCGTCGTGGGACTCCCCTAGTTTAACCATTTTGAGCCTACATTAAACCTTTTCTTTCATCACCCTCAAAATTCCTTAACCTTTAACCTTAGTATAGTTGTGTCTTTACCCTTTGTTCTAAAAACTTAGTGGAGCATATTTTGAGACTTTGCTTGGAGTTTTGACGTCAAGGAAGAGTTTGAAGACATGAAGAAGTGTAAGTGTGGGGGTAGACTTGTCCGTATAAAAGATGTATGTAATTGCCGTGAGAAATAAAAAAAAAAAAAAGAGAATGAAATCGAAAAAAAAAATGAAAGAAAGAAATTCACGGCAATACAAAGAAAAAAAAGTTTATTGTTCTATGTTATGGATTTTAGTCCCCTATACTTAGTGGATTTGGAGTTTGCTTTGAAGTGAAGGCCCATTGTTATGAAATTTGGTCTTTGTCCAATTCACACTTGTTCAAAAGAAGGTTAGAATGAAGGTAGGGCCCAACATGATGACACTTGGCCCTTTTATAAAGCCTTGGAGGATACATGACGTTTTACTATGCATGGTGGATTTCGAAATTTGGCCTCTCTACATCAACAAGTGCTCTACGAGGTTTTTAGGATACTTTGTGATTTTCCTATCCCTTCGTTTCTTTAAACCTTAAGCCTTGGCCCTATTACAACCCTTAATTATAAGACCTCTTTGATCCTTAAGATGGGACAGCCTTTGATATGTGGAGATGAGTTATAACTGTTGAACTTATGGCTTGGGTCCATTTGTGCATGTGATTGATATCCTTCATAAGATCTTTTGAAAAATATATATGTGCTTTCGTTTCTTAATATGTGATACACTTGCTAATCTTTCACATATACTTGAGTGATAAGTTTTTAAGCATGAGCCTTGAATCTGAGAGAAGAAAGAGTGATATATCCATGTGAGGTTTGAATCATGACTTGTTTGAAAGATGTTAAACTCCACCCATCACCATTGTTACCCCCAAGTCTTACATGCTTATATGTGGATTATATTTTGTAATTAGCTCTTGAATATTTTGAAGATGTGATGCTTGGTTAAGTGCTAATCTTGGTGACTTTTGAAAGTATGAGATTTCTGAGACAATATGTTAAAGGGCAATAGAGTCTTTTATGTGTCAACGTTTGAGTATTTAATTGTGACGTTTTTGTCTAAGTTTTTTTTTGACGTTTTTCTTGTTTTGAGTCCTTATGTTTTCGTTTTCTCTACTTAAGTTTATTTTCGTTGGTCTTCTTTGTTTTGTGTCTTAGTCTTTTTGGTTTGATATATTGATTTTGCTAAGGGACTAGCAAAAGCTAAGTGTGGGGGTATTTGATAGGAGCATGAAATGTGACGTTATAAGTATCCAAACCCTATATTTTGCTAAGTTATTTCTTTTAACTTGATCAATTTAAAAGAAATAACTTAGCAAAATATAGGGTTTAGATACTTATAACGTCACATTTCATGCTCCTATCAAATATGGTTCCGTTGCCGGGAAACTTGAGGGCGTACTTGTAGACCTGATCGTTCGGGCTGATTAGCAAGATACCGGTGCCACTTGTCTTTTTGTTAGATGCGCCGTCGACATACAATCACCAAGTGCTTGGTTGGGGTGGGTCCAGGTCTGGTGCTTCAGATGATCTCGGGGATGGATTATGAGGGGGGATCAGTTCAGAAGTAAAATTTGCCGCTGCCTGGCCTTTAATAGCTATCTGGGGTTGGTACTTGATGTCGAACTCTCCCAATTCGATGGCCCATTTAATTAATCTTTCCGATGTCTCTGGCCTCTGTAAAACCTGCCTCAATGGGTGATTAGTGAAAATAATAATTGAGTGTGCCTGAAAGTAGTGTCTTAGCTTCCGGGCTGATACCAGGAGGGCCAATGCTATCTTTTCAATGTCCGGGTAACTGGCTTCAGCACCAGTGTAACCTTTTCCGGCGTAGTACATCGGGTACTCGCAATCGGAGTCCCGCCTGATCAGAGCGGAGCTTACGGCGGTCGAAGATGCCGCTAGATATACCGCTGCCAAATATGCCTTGAGGTTGAGAAAAGCAGCCTTGTGCTCTGCGGACCAAGCTATTACCTCGAGGTGTTGGGTTTTCTGTAACTTGAAGAAAAGAGTGCACTTGTCCGTGAGTCTTGAAATGAATCTTAATAGGGCTTCCACATTACCTGTAAGGGACTGGACATCGTTCCGGTAAGTGGGGGATATCATGTCTAGAATAGCCTGCACCTTCTCCGGGTTCGCCTCTATTCCTCTATGGTTGATGATGTACCTGAGGAACTTTCTGACTTCGACACCGAAAAGGCACTTCTGTGGATTTAGCAGCATGTCGTTACATAATATGATGGAGAAGACAATGGATAGGTTGGTTACGTGGTCCCCTGCTGTTAGACTTTTGACCAGCATATTGTCCATGTATACCTCCATGATGGTCCCGATGACATCTACAAACATGGAGTTGACAAGTCGCTTATAAGTAGCACCTGCATTCTTCAATCCGAAGGGCATGACCTGGTAGCAATAAAGACCCTTGTCTGTGGTGAAAGCAAAGTGTTCCTCATTGTCCGAGTTCATTCGAATTTGGTTGTACCCAGTGAACGCATCCATGAAACTGAGTAACCGGTACCCAGCAGTAGAATCGATTAGTTGGTCAATTCGTGGGAGCGGGAAGCTATCCTTGGGGCATGGCCGGTTGAGATTTGTATAGTCCACGCACATGCGCCACGATCCCGGAGATTTGTTTGGTACCATGACCACGTTGGCCAACCACCGAGGATATGTCACTTCCCTGACAAAATTGATGGCCATCAATTTCTTTACTTCAAACTGGATAGCCAGGTACTTATCGTGTGTGAAGGCTCTACGCTTCTGTCTTACCAGTGCCGAGTAAGTAATAATGCTCAAGTTATACATGGTTATGTCAGTTGGTATACCAGGCATGTCTTCGTATGACCAGATGAAAGTAGATGCATTAGAGTGGAGGAACGAGATTAGGTCTTCCCCGATAGCCGGAGCCAACTTGGTACCTATCTTGACAATCCTGTCCGAGAACTGCTCGGATAGCATGACCTCTTCGATGTTTTCTATGGCACCAGGCCTTTCTTCATCAGAGCCAATATCATCTCTGGGATCTTCGTACCTGTCTGTGAGTGGGTCGGTGGCCACAGCCAACATTTCTGACTTGCCCTTACCCCGAGATACCGTCGAAGAATAGCACTGCCTTGCTGCGGCTTGATCACCTTATATGGTCGCTATTCCTACCGAGCTTGGCACTTTCATCATGAGCATATGGCCTACGATGAATGTCTTCAAATGCTAGAGTTCCGGTCAACCTAAGATAGCATTATAGGACGAGGCACAGTCGACGACAATGAATTTTGTTTTGATGGTTGAACAGTTTGGACTTTCTCCTATCGTGATCGATAGGTAACCTGATCCGAGTGGCTGGATGATGTCTCCTGAAAAGCTAATGAGCGGCTCGTTATCTTGTGACAGCTTGGCCCTTCCTATGTTCAAAGCTTTGTATACATCACGAACTAATACGCTGACCGGGGCTCCGGAATCCACGAGTACCCGGGACATCATGTAGTGGTCCATTTGGAGTGTGATCAGGAAGGGATCATCATGGGGCATCTTTAGATCAGCTTCTTCCTCCTGCAGGAATGTGACGAATTTCCACCTAGTGTCTTTCCACCTATTGTCATAGTCTTATTGCGGGGCCTTGTGGAAATTGAACACTTCCGGGTGGCCGAAACTAGAATTTTGATTCTTCCTCCGGGGAGGTAACTCCTTTGGGCCTCCATCGTGGATCGTGAATATTTGGCCATATATGTCGATAGCTCCTATCTCTTTAGCGGGTAGGTACCGCTGAAGCTTGCCCTTCTGAATTACTGATTCGATCGTATTTTTCAAAGCAATCCAGAGGTTGATATTATGCCCAGCATCTTCATGGTACGTACAGAACCTTCCGGTATCCTGCTAGGTAAGTTTGCTTTTCGGGAACTTCCTTGGTGGTGGTCTGGGTATCTCATCTCTCTTCTCGTTCCATATGATTTCATACGAAGCGTTGAGGATAGTAAATACCTCATACCGGGGAGGTGGTGGTGTTCGTGGGTTCTGCGGTACCCTTTCTTCCTGGCAAGGTTGAGGGGTCGCATAACTGCTAGACCTGGACAATGACTCTCTGCTTCTCTTGTTTGAGTTATGTGGTGATATGTCCCAATTATGGACCCACTCCCTTTTTCTTAGCTCATCCCTGACCACCGGGGCTGGGGCGGAGACCCTCAGCTCTGGTCTGACATTATCCCCATAAGTTTGGAATTTGGCTTGAGCGTGCCTGATGGCCATAGCCATCAGCTCGTCATAACTAGCCGGGGGGTGATGGTTAATCCTATAGAGAAACTCACTGCGCCTTAGGCCCCTCCTGAAAGCCAGCTCAGCCAGTTCCTTGTTAAGGTCCCGGCACTTGGCGGTAGCCGCCTGCCATCGGTTAACGAAAGACTTCAAAGTTTCATTTTCCCCTGTTGAATCTTTAGCAGTCCCTTGGGGGTATGTATCCCATCAGTATGTAAGATGAATAAAGCTACGAACTTATCAGCGAGCTCCTTGAAATTCCCTAAAGAACCGGCCGGCAATTCGTAGAACCAACTCAAAGCTTCCCCTGATAATGTCTCCTGGAACATATTACAACACACCTCATCCGTGTGTCCTTTGGCGCTAGTTTGTGAGCGGAAAGCCTGCAGGTGCTGGTATGGGTTTCCGACTCCCGTATAGTCAATCTTCAGTGGCTTTGATATGTTTGTTCGAATGGCACCTCTAACCTCTTGGGTGAAAGGACCCGGACAGTCCTCGTAAGTGGTCATGGCTCGCCCGGTGTCCCTATTCTCTGCTGCCTCTACCCTTGCCTGTAGGGTATGTAAGGAGTTGCTCGTTTGTAAGAGTAACGCAGTGTTTGGATCAGTTATCGGTGGGTCACTTTGAGTTGGCTATGGTAATGGTGGAGGTGGCAAATGCCTCAGGTTTTCCGGAACAAGTCTACCGATACCTGGATCAACCGGCGACCGCTTCCCGTAGAAGGGGTTGGAGCGAGGCCGGTGCCTCTCGTTATTGGGGCAACATTTACATCTGTTGCTAGAGCTAGGGCTTAGGCGAGTGCCTCATTATGCTGGTGCCGTCTGTCCAGTACTCGGGCCAGCGCAGTGTTTTCATCTTCCAGCTCTTGCAGTCTCTGTTGTGAAAGGAGGTTTGTTTCCCTATTGATTCTCTGTTGTTCCCGATCGATCCTGGCTTGTTCCCAGAACGCTGCGATCTCTGCTCGCATAGACTCCAGCTTTGATACTAGGGCCACTTAGTCCTGGATGACCGGTGCGTCATCCGTGTTGTGCCGGTCCGGGGCTCTTACACCATGCGCCTCTCCAGCACTTGGTGTCCCTATTAATGAAGTACCCGGAGAGAATATCAGTGCCTGTGCGGCACTTCTACCCTCACCTGCTATCTCTTCCGGCTCGGTCATGATTCAAGATCCCCTATCTGGCACGCCAATGTTTTCGATGGCTTTCCCGAGGTACCTCACTCAGAATGCTGTATCACAAGGGATACCGATCCAACTCCTCAATCATGTACCAAGAACACAGCATTAGAGGGATAAACCGTACCGGACGGTTTATGCCCTTCCGATGCCTGGGTAAGATACCAATATATAATGAACTATAGTAGTGGATGAAGGAGTTATTACCCGTAAAAGGTGGTTGTGCTGATGCTTTAATACTATAGCAGGGGAAAGGGGTTTCCGCTATCTTCGATGTGGGACGCATGTTGTCCTCTTACAGTTATATCAGCCTTCTGGTGTGTACTTAGATGAACTGTGCTGGTCTGGTACGGACCCCTCTGTATCTGGGGCGCCATCCCTGACCTGAACCATCTTGATGCGATGTGAACCCGGCACGTGGTTTGGTACCTGGGTTTGACCTACGGGCCCCAGTTGACTGTTAAACCTAGTGAATTATCTAGTAGTATATACAGTACCCAATAGTAGAGTAGATTCATAGAGATCTTTTCAATTGGTGTCACACCATCATATTCCATCAACACCATTGGAGCTCGAGCATAATTCCAAGGCCCTCCTCTAATCACCTTGCGCAGGTCGCCACGGTGATCAAAAGAGAAGAGGAAAAAGGAGTTTGATCTCTCCTGAATTTAAGTTTTTGTCCAACACCCAAATCCTGTGAAAATGACGACGAAGGTCATTAATCTCCACAGGCTTGGGAGAGAGGGATCTTCCCAACAAGTAAGTTTGAGAATTTCTTCTAGTTTTCCCACGTGACAGTATCGCGATATCAACCACATCATCCCCTGCAAGGGCAAGAGACGCTTGGAAGCTTGCAGTAACTTCCTCAAGAGAAGCCATTTGAGAAACAAAGATGAAAGAGAGGAGGAGAAGGGCCGTGAGACGGCTGCGGGTTGGTGCGCAAGGCACACTCAATGGCGGCTTGAAAAGCTTGGAGGCGCCGTTAAGGAGCATGCTTAGGTTTTTTTTTTATGTGACTACTCTATGCCAATTTTGGTGCTTTGGGTCAAGTACATATTGTTAAATTCTTAGTATTTTTAAATACATCTAAAATTGATGCACAAACGAGGAAAATTATAATAAATGAGCTTAGCAAAGGGGAAACTTTGGGAAACTTTCCGAGTCACTTGAAAAATCCCAATAGAATAACCTTGACCTTTTTTTTTTTTTTTTTCCCAACTGGAACTTGTGATTCGATGGGTTCTCCACCATGGCCACCACAAGCCACCAGTATTGTTTGAATCGCCTATTTATCCTCTTGAATTCCATGGTCGTAGTTTGTGTCAATTAGCTTTGAAGGATGATCGAAGACATTTGTGTTCGCGGTGCCGTATGGGTTAACCTGCATGATCTCTGATCTCCGACCACAATCAGCTGCTCCAATACTTGGACCGTGAAGCCCTCCTCCTTGAGGTCCATAACCACCAAGTCTCACACATGGATTCTACCTGTGGAGGAAGAATGCTTGATTCAAAGTTTCGGCCGCAGTTTTGAGGTAATTTCCGACTTCCTCACTCATAATCGTGCTTAGAAGTTATGGAAGTCAATCTCATTCTTGTTTTAACCATGTTGGCAAGGTCTCGACACCCGATTTAGGGTTGAGATGGTGGTGTGTAGGCCATGCCCAGCTGCTTGTTCCGTCTTATGGGGGCTTGTGTCACCTCTTATGACCGTGCTTCTTGGTTCGTTAGGTAGTGATCAGTGACTTGAACCTGTTCGTATAATTTGTTTGACAAGATTTGATCATGTGATCATTGATCATAATTAATAGTTTGGACTATCGGTCTCGTTTCTTGATGATCCAATCATTTGATCGTTCTCATTTCTAATTAAGTTGTTAGAATTGCCAAGTCGACGTAGCCCTAATAATTTATTAATTTAAGACTCCGGTTTTGAAGTGAAATCGAATTTCTGGTTACCACAAAAGGGTTCGATTTTCATTATCTTTTCTATTATAGTTTGGGTGAGGTTGTGCACACTCTACTGTTTACTTATTTTACCCTACGAGCAATATATTTTTCATAAAAATCCTATTTTATCCATGAATTAAATAAAAATTATTAAAAATGTATTAAATTAAAATTAAGGAAAATAAAAGAAAATTATCAGTTACCCAACTCTTTTTCCTGCCCAGACTTGGTCGTTAGCAATTAACAACACCACAACTTAAAATCTCAAACTCAGAATTAACGGTAGAACAAGAAGTAAATATCTATGTGTGTATCCACTATCATCATCTACATGGCTCTTATCGTATCATTCCCATTTAACGCTTTTTTCCCATGCATAGGGACAACAATCCTTGCTGTATGTCTCTGTTTTCAAGTGAACGAATAAAACAAGGAAGTTAAGTGTTTAGCACCAAAGCTGGCTTTTGCAAATTTTGTTCTTTGCACTCTGGTGCTGCCTTTGGTGATCATGAATTTTCTGAGATAAATTAACATCTTTGTCCTGCTTTGATACTGTTTCTTTGAATAATGATCGAGAATTAGATATGATCGGTAATAAACTAAGTATTATGTATTCGCTATTTCAAGTTTGCTTACTTTTATTTGATAAAATCAAGTTATACAGACCCGTGTATGAAAAATAATAATAAAAAGAAAAATTATTCTGAGTTCTATTGTGATAGAGAACAGATCTTAATCCAGCTCTCAATCTCTCTTTTTCATGTTCGTCTATTAGGAGACAATAGAGAAATAAAGAAGCCAACGAAAGTGCCCACGGCATAATAGAGTTGTAACAATGGTTGGATTAAATTTTTTTTTCATTTTTAGCATTACTTTTTATGCTTAACTGAGGAGTAAAATTGGATATTTTAGATATAAAATCATTTCTGGAGTGAAATAAGTAGACGGTAGTTTGGTTTCTCCAATTTGCTGTTTATTAAATTGTCATCTCGTACATGATGATGAGTAGAACCCTTACTTGAGGAGGACCTATATATACGGCTGACCTAGCCGTATTTCAGTGTGTAGACTTTTGTTTTAAATTTATTTATGTATACAATTCTTTTTTTTCACAAATATTTATATTTCTCGTACTTAAATATAAATAAATAATCATGAATTCCAAATTTACATGAGCACGACTTAAAATCCTCTCGTTCAGAGTTCCCATCAGCGACGCCTTTAACAATAAGACATCTCCAACCTTGGGTGTCAAAGTCATTTTGAGTCTTTTGTCCCAAAAGACAGATTTCCAATCCATCAAAACCATGAAAATTCTTCTATGCATCGATGGGGCAAGTTAACCAATTCTTATAAGATGATCTCATCATTTGATATTTATAATCAATTTTTTTAATAAACAAAAAATATATTAAAGTAATCTATCTATCTATTCATGTTGATGCAAGTGCATGTTGATGCTCTAAATCCTCCCCGGAAAAACGAGACCCATTTTGAGTCTGGTTTAAAAACTCGATCCAAAATGGATCTACATTTAAGGAAGAAAGCCATTTTAAAAGCAGTGGGCCAATGCGGGTTTCACAGATTCTAGCTGGAATAAATCAACCCTTTGGCGCAATGCGATGATGGAACGCAACTACCAGACGAGAAAAGGGTGCGCAATATACGTACACACATATGACTCGTTGAGAGGCTGTCGACAATATGGAGCCTAATCGTGCAAAACACGTTGGGGATGATGCAACAGTCAACAATCAAATGGCTGAAATTGATTCATTTCAAATTCAAGGGTCCAAATTAATTTGTTTTAAAATTTAATGGCTAATAATAAAGTAAGTAATTTTTAAACAGTAAAAGCTTGAAAAAGTAAAAAAAATCTGAAAATAAGAAAAATATTTTAAAATTTCAATTAATTACAATATATTATATCAAAATTTATTTATCATCTATAAATTCATATCATAGTTAAGTGATTGTCTAAAGGTCATGAGTTTGATTCTCACTGGCATATGTAAAGGTGGGGTGGACTAAGGCTTTTTTTTTTAAATAAAAAATAAAAATATTATAGTTAAATGATTGTCTAAAATAATTGAAATAAATATAGTATTAAAACTTGGGGTGTCAAAATTTGAAATGAAAATGAGATTTAAGTCCAAAGGTCGGAGATGTCCTTAAAAAACAAACTTTTTCGTCAATGTCCCTAAAGAACTAGCCTTCACACTACAGCCCAAACAAAATATTATTAATTAAGATTAAATACTTGCATACAGTTTTAGTTTACCCTAAGGGCACGTTTACTTACTTGGAATGGGAGGAAATGATTACGGGGTAAAACTATTCCTACGTTTACTAATACATAAATGAATTGGAATGATTCCGGGTAAAAGTATTCATGTGTTTACTAACAGATGCAGGAATGGGAATTGGTGTAGGTCTCACCTCCTTATAAGGAATTGATTCCTGAAATCTCAGGAATTTGATTCATGAATCCTCAGGAATTTTATTCAGAAGGGGAGAGATGGCTTTATGAATCAACTCCTCCGGAATCAATACCGATTCCTTTCTTCTCTCATTCCAATTGTCTCCGATTCATGATTAGTTTCCATTCCAAGTAAGTAAACGTGCCATAAACTTAGAGAGAGTATTTAGTGCACAGATATGCTCTTGCACCAACAATATTGTACGGCTAGACTACATCAAGTATATTTTTTTGTCATTAAAAAAAAAAAAAGATTGTCTATTAATATCAATGGCTAAGATTTGCTCGATCTGCTAATTCACTTACACCGTTGGTATATAGAAGAATTTTCCATCAACTTAGTAGTTGACTCATCCTGCTGGACACTTAAGCTAGTACCACGTTCCAACCTTAGCGGGATGTAAAACTTACGACGCCGTAGCAAGAGATGATTTTGGTCACCATTGGTGGTATAAGGCTACGAGCACATGTCATTGTGGTTAACACCAATAAATTAAGAATTTCGGAGAATGACGACGTAGATAGAAAATGGACAAGTATGTTAGATTCAACCTGCAAATATTCTTTCTGCTCTTTCTGGGCATAGTTAATTTAGTCAACCATAATTAGTTAAAGCTACATGTAAGTATATTGGGCTATTATCATTCAACACATACTTTCCCGAGACCACTAGGAGATCAAGAATTGCAAAGGACTAGGAGAATATTTCTCCTTCCTTTCTGGTGGTTCAAGGAAACAAAATGGAAGATTGCAGAATCGGATCATGAAGAGAAGATAGATCAAAGAGAATCGCCTCACTGATCTTGAGTTAAATATGGTATTCATTCCATATCATTTTGCATGATTGTAAATTGATATGCATATCGGTTAGATTGATTTAATATTCTCATGTCATGCCCTGAATTTTTTGAATAATCATTTAAAATCCGAAACATGAATTACTACAACTCAACAATAATCATCCTGAATTTTTTTCTTAATAATCACACCACACGAATTGGATTTCAAATTCTGAAATAATCCTCGGATTTAAATTTTACAACACGCTCTCTCCAAATAAAAAGTAAGCTCAAATGAGCATAACACACCTCATAAAAGAAAATCAAATTAACACAAGTGCGGCTACTCTAAGCTGCTCGATCACCTTCCTGAATCTCCTGACATGTAGGCTCACCGGCTACACCATTTGAATAGTGTACAAGGATTGCAACAACATAAAACCCGGTAAACTTTCTGAAAGCTCGTGTGAGTAAATAAGAAGGAACGGTTGTTTTATTATACCGCATTTCTTTTCACCAAGGTCAACATCCAACAATTTCAACATCCACAAATAACCACAATCTCAATAATCAATCACCAAATTATCAAGAATAAATACGGGATCTAAACTCACATCTTTCTTCTCAAAACCCCGAAGTCGTATTTATACAATACGGTGACTAACTCGATACAGAGAACCAACACAATGAGCATATCTAAAATAAAAGGATATACAAGTCACACCTGTGACAACTCAAAACAATTGAATCTCAACTAATCAGATGAATCACTCATCTCTCCTCTTAACAAGATGCATTTATCCCCAAAATACATAATAATATTTCTCAACTTTCTACGAGTCTTACATAATAATATTTCTCAACTTTCTACGAGTCTCACCCATCACTGCCCTCCACAATTAACCAAATAAAACATAAATCATGCATAAACATTAATGCAGGAAATAACCAATTGCATGCAATCAAAAATCATAGTAATCCCTATATATAATTTAGTTAAGGAGATTACATTAAAATCAAACAATAAAATGAAAAAGAGAAATAGAAGGGAAATCAAAAGGAGGAAATAAACAAGGAAAATAAATGGAGATATTAAACAACATAAACGGAAATGAAATAGAATAGAATTTAAACAAAATAAGTCACCAGAAAGATTAATTACAACATTATCACCTCACTCTATTAGACTCATCCAAAACTCAACACCTTTTACCAAAAGGACTCTTACAAGTCACATCGTGACAAAATCATAGGAAATGTTAACCCCACAAATCAATATGAAAATCCTGTCCAACCTAGACACATTGGCAGGCAGACTAGAGCTCTAACTGATAGCAATCACTAACCTTGCCAAAGGCGTAATTACTATATTTTGCCTGAGGTCACAACCTGCAACCCCGGATCCTTAGATCAAAACATTTGAAACGAGTCACATTGGACCCAAAATATTACTCAAATCATAAAAAGGAGAAATCACAACCTGTGACTCCCAAATCTTCAAACACCTTTCAAAAAATTAGAAATACCATTTGTCACAACATATTATTTCCCGAAAAGTCCCCAAAATGATAACGAACTCACTCATACACGTTACATATCCTTACAAAATTACTAGTAGATATTCTCAGACAGATAATAATTGCTCGAAATAATATTCCAATAGATTAAACATTATTTCATCACTCAATACCACACCGTCCAGACATATATATATAACACACGTAAATATGGTAAGTCACATCTTAATCCATGATAAAACTAAATCATCACAATTTCACACTCTTCAATGTCATACCAATTCGTATATAATCACGTAAATATATATATATACATATATATATATATACACACGTAATCACCCATCCAGGAATGACCACTAATACCATCTATAGTTCACACAAGAAAATCGTGAAATTCATTTTATATACTTAAAATTCATTTTACTTACCTATGGACCATAGGTTGATCAAGTCCATGTGATTTTAAAAACAAATATTTATTCCATAAATATTTCTCACACAATTATGACAAAATAAATTAATTTAAAAGGATTCGGTTCTTAATATGAACCACGTGAGTTTTACTCACTTCGATATTCCCGCTGCGTCTTCAAATTAACACAATTCACAACAGAACTTGCTCATCCAAGTAAGTCCGTCAATTACCTAATCAAGCATGACCTTAACTTAACCAATAACTCAAAAACATACTCAAATGACAATCCAACATTCGGATTCTAAGTTATACGAAAATCCGACGGACAGATTCTCACAAATCGCCTCCCGAATCACTGTTTTACAATTATACGAAGATCCAACGGACGGATCTTCGCCCATGACCACACAAAGTCATTGGGACAGTCATACGATCAACATATCAAAACTACAAGTTCATCGGACGGTCCTATCTTCACAGATCACAAATTGAACGATCAAAATCGATCGAAACTTCAAAATTCATAACTAAATCATACGATATCCAAAAATTACGTATTATATATCGAAATGATCGTGACCCCTGAAGGTGGCCGGAAAGGGTCGCCGGAGTTAGTGGTAGAGTCGTCGCCGACCACTGGCAATGGTGTTGGGGCCGAGCTGCTCTTCTTCATCTCATTAAACTTATCAAAATACTCCAAAGGCATGCTATCAGAAAATGACGAGAAGGTATCGAAAATTACCTTAGAAGCTTCGGTTTGGCTGGAATTAATCAGAAATCGGCGAAGCTTTGTTCAACATGAAAACATCCACCTCTTGAGTGATCCTTCTTGGGGTTTGATCAGCACCTTGATATGAGTTCAACAAGCCAAGAAACTTGAAAATTGGTGGCTGAAAACGTGAGATATCGTGATTGACCTCAAATCGAGCTCGAATCTCTTTAGGGTTCCACCGCCACATAGCCGCCCTTTGGGGAGGAAAAGAGACCACTGGTCCACTCATGGGGAGGAGGTGAGCTGATCTGGGCTTTGCTTCACGTCAAAAGCTCGCCTGAGGAGGGTGAAAGTGGAGGCGATTTTCAACTTAGCTGCACTGTGTTCTTCGATTTGCAGCGGCCACCATGGTGATTATTTCCCATCAATGTCTTCTTGAAAATGAGCTCAAGGTGAGCAAAATTACTTTTGGAATCAAATCCATTGGAGGTCGGATGAGAGAGATATCGGCCAGTGAATGGAGAGTAGCTTGGGCGAGTTCCAGCTCGAGCTGTGCGGCTTCTCAACCTCCTAGCGCCTCTCATCGATGTCTTCCAGGAAGTTTTAAATGATTTCAAGCCAAAGGAAAATGGTTTTGGAATCAAGTTCATCAAAGGCCTTTAGAGGGAGATATGGCCGGAAAAAGGAGAGCCCAGAAATTGGGCTCATGCTCGGGAAGAGAGGAGAGGAAGAAGATGAATAGTGCGGCTGTACCAAAATGGAAACCCTATTCTGGGAAAAATTTCTAAAAATATATATATACCCAATTTGGAAATTCTTCTAAATGCGATAACTAATTCATACGAATTCCAATTCTTGTGTTCCGCATATGCATGGACTCGTATCGACGAGCTCTACAAATTTCATGAAGGAAGTTTTCCCAAATTTTGTATGTATAAAAAGTCGATTTTCGAGACCTTCCTAAATAACGTTCGGTTTTGACATAAAATCGTCCGAACTTATTCCACCACCTTTCCAAATGTCATACTTGTGCCTATGACCACGAAATCATTTCCAAAAGGTCATCGGAAATTCATTTGAATTTTCTGGGCATTACATCTCATCTGCATTAAAAAAAATTTCAATATGCATATCAATTTGAGAGATTGACTGATTATGGTTAGAAAAGATTCGATTGCATATTCAAAACAGTTTTAAAACCTTTCCATGTTTATCTTGTTTTAGTGACAAGAAAAGATTTGATTGCGGGGGAGTTTTTCTTCTCTATAAAAGGTCCCTTAAACTGCATTGTGAAGAGAGAGTTTTGGTGTTAAGTATCTTTGATTGTTTCATGTGTTGCATAGTCTTCACGAACTGATTTTTGGAAAAACTCTCATGGATATTTACTATTCTTGTTCACTACATTCTTTCTCACACATCATACTTGAGATCAATGAGTCCTTGATACAAGGAGAAAGGGAAAGATTGATTCGTTGAAGCTCATCTAACATTGAGAGATTTGAGTTTACAGAATAGGCTTTGCAAATTGTATACAAGTTAGCTGTGTTGCTAGTAACGTAGTTGTGATCTGTAACAATTTGATTTAATAGTGGATTTTTTCCTCGTGTTGGCTACGTTAAAAGCTACGCAGGAAGTTTCCTCAGTGGTGAGGTTTACATTGCGTCAGCAATTCTTGTGTTACCCTTAATTGTATTGTTTAATTACAAAGCCTTGTTAGTTATTCAAATACATAGTATTATAGTTCCATTTGGTGTTTTCAATTGGCATCAGAGCGGGTTCTAGAACTTTCTAGTGATCCCAGGGATGATGGAACATTCACGTGATAAGGCTGCTGGTGGATCGGTAAATAGTTCTCCATGGTTCGACGGCGGATGTGAAAAATACACTCAGTGGAAAATATACATGAAATCATTTCTATATGGTTAAGATGAACATGTGTGGAACATTGTAGAAAATGGCTGGAAGGTACCTGTTGTAAAAGCAACAGGAGAAAGCTCTTCCACTGCCACTCCCAAACCAAGGAAGAACTGGACTGAGGAAGAAGTTAGTGATCTGTAAGCAGATTTCAAAGCTAAGAATAGCATTTTCACAGCCCTCTCTGAATGGGAAAAACTAAGGATCAGTCATTGTGACATGCCAAGCAAGCATGGGATCTCCTACAGACTACATACGAAGGAAATAAAAAGGTACGTGCACAGAAATTACAAGCTTTGATCTTTGAGTTCAAAACTATGACTATGGGAGATGATGAAACCATGGATGATTTTCATGGTAGAATTCTTAAAATTTCCGATCAGTATCGTAGTTTGGGGGCACCCTTTGATGAAGATAAGATAGTCAAAAAGATACTCAGAGCCTTGCCATAAACGTTTCATTCAAAAGTCACTAGTATAGAGGACTCATTTGATGTTGATGAGTATCCACTCGATGAGCTCATCGGAAATCTCAAGACCTACGAAATGAGGTTAAAGCCTGAGAAGAAATCTAATGGTGTAGCTTTCAAGGCAGTTAAAGAAGTAGAAGAAGAAGAAGAAGAAGAAACACTTGACCTTGCTCTCTTAACAAAGGAGCTCAAGAAGTTTCTCAAAAGTAAAAACTCCATGAGGAATCCCAATGCTTCCTGAAAAAAATTTCACAATAGCAGCAATGGAAATAATGATTACAATGGGAAGAATGGGAAAAGTAGCTTCAAAGGAGCTCATTCAGGAAAAACCAAGTGTTATGAATGTGGAGGTTATGGTCATATCTCCACTGACTGTGGAAATAGAAAACATGGGAACAGTCAAAATAAGTCACTATTCTCAACATGGAGTGATGATGAAACTCAGGAAAGTGAAAATGTGGCATTTGTATCATCTTTATTGGCTGACTCTGAGAGTGATGAGATATTCTCAGATGATGAAACTACCATCCGCTATAAGCAACTCTATAAGGCATCAAAGGCCACATTAATCAAGAACATGGAATTGGAAAGAGAATTTGAGAAGGCTGAAAAAGGAGAGATGCAGCACCTGTTAAAGGAATCTCAGACCTTGTTGGATCAAGAATGGAATAGGCTCCCTGATGAATTAGCAAATGTGTCAAATGACGAAGAAGTGTCTGCGTGGGAGAATGAGCGTCTGGAACTTAATAAAAATATCAAAGTGCTGGAACTTGAAGTAAAGGGGCAACATGCTTTGAACTTAAATTTCCTAACAGAAATTGATTCCTTGCAAGATGAACTAAAAATCACACAAGAAAAATTTACCAAGTTCAACATCAGTTCAGGAGCTATATCCAAACTGTTTGGATCAGGCAAAGCCCCACATGACACTTCTAGGCTTGGCTACTCTGGTGAAAGTTCCAAAGGTACAAAGTTTGTAAAAGAATCTCGACAAACTGTTGAGAATGACGAATCCAGCACCGAACCTATCACAAGAATCAAGGAGCATAAATATGCTCAACAGGTAAAGGTTGACCAAGGAATTGCTACTAGTCAACACATGTATCTCAATTCTAAGAACTTTATTCCTACTTGTCATTACTATGGTAAGATAGGACATATAAGACCTAGATGTAATGAGAGAATTGCTAAGACACAACCTGTTCAAGGAAGGTGTAGCGTAGAATCACTACAAATTGAACTTAGAGAACAAAAGGAGCTTATCCATAAGCTGACTGATTTATTTTCCAAAAGCAACTTAAAAATTACCAAAGATAAACCTGTTTGGACTAGGAAAAGCAGTTCTCGTGCTCACATTGATGCTACCTGTCTTATCAGATGTGTGAAACCAGGTGAAAAAGTGACACATATTGAGGCCACCTGTCTAGTTGCTCTAACTGCTTTGGAGGACAAACGCAAAAATTTTTGGTATGTTAATAGTGGATGTTCTCGACACATGACTGGAGACAAAGCATGGTTCTCTTCCTTTGAGGATGAATGCACAACAGGATCTGTCACTTTTGGTGATGGGAGAAAAGCAAGCATACTAGCATGAGGCACTGTCAATACACCTGGCATTCCAAATCTCAAGAATGTACTCTATGTTGAAGGGCTGACAGTAAATTTAATCAATGTCAGTCACTTGGCAGATGAACATGAAGATGTGTGGTTCAATAAACAACGATGTCTAGTGTAAAATCACAGAGGGGAAGGCATCATGGGAGGTAAGAGATCCTTTGATAACTGTTACCATATTAAAGCTAATGAATCTTCTTTTGTGCAGTCTTGTCTTTATGTGATCCACAGAGGAGACATTTGAATTATGGCACAGGAGACTTGGACATGTGAACTATCAGGATCTGTTAAAGTTATCTTCCAAGCAATGTGTCAGAGGCTTACCATCCCTAAAAGGCAAGACAGATAAGATGTGTGGAGGCTGCAGAATTGGGAAGCAGATTAAGACTCCTCACAAAGTGGTGAATTCAGCTACAACCACAAAAGTTATGGAACTACTGCACATGGATCTTATGGGACCAGATCAAACCGAAAGTATTGGAGGTAAAATCTACATGTTGGTAGTGGTAGATGATTTCTCAAGATTTACATGGGTAAATTTTCTAAAAGACAAAGCTGAAACATTTGAATCTTTTAAAAGCCCAAGTCAGAAAATGTTTATAGAAAAGTAATCATCTAATCTATGTATGGTGAGAGTCAAATCTGATAATGGTACTGAGTTTAAAAATGCTGCTTTTGCTAAGTATTTCAATGAGCTTGGTGTTTCCCATGAGTTTTCAGCCCCAATCACTCCCTAACAAAATGGAATTGTTGAGAGGAAGAATAGTCATGTTGGATATGGCCAGGGTCATGCTACATGATGCTAGTCTTAGCATAAATTTTTAGGCTGAAGCTATCAGCACTGCCTGCTACACCATAAATCGAGTCTTTCTCAGACCGGGCACTGACGAAACAACATATGAACTTTGGAAAGGTAAAAAGCCAAATGTTGGACACTTTCATGTTTTTGGAAGTATCTGCTGCATTTTAAGGGATCGAGAACATCTTGGGAAATTTGATGCAAGGAGTGATGAAGGTGTGTTCTTAAGTTACTCCCTAAATAGTAGAGCTTATCGAGTTTACAACAAGAGAACTCGTGTGGTGATGGAATCCATCAATGTCTCTATCGATGATCAGCTTGTCAAGCAGGAAGAGTCATATGCAGATATTACTTCAACCTCAAACACACTGGCAGAATCTAAGTCAAGCAATGATGAGGAAGAGGAAATAGCTGACAACATTTTTGAACCTGCTCCGACAATGAGACAAGGTTTCAAACAAGTTCGAAAGGATCATTCTAGTCAAGACATCATTGGGAAAGTTTCAGATGGGCTAAGGACTAGAAGTCAAGCTACTGCACAGGTAAGTCAAGATCAGGTAAGCCATGACAATGTATTGCTTTGTTTTATCACTGAAAATATGATGAACATAAATGTAATATCTCAGTTTGGTTTGGTGTCATTGGTTGAACCAAAAATGTTAGGGAAGCTGTAAAGACCCGAAATTTCAGTTAAATATTTCGTAATTCAAATACTTCTCAAATTATATGAATTATGAGTTGTGAGTGTGATTCGAATGTCGTTATTTGAGAAATTTGGTTTCGAATGATTTTAGTATCGAAATTTAACGTTATTTAGGGTTATTAAAATTGTCATATTTTTACGTAAGGAATTTGAGGAAACTTCTTTCGTGAAAGTCGTAGAGTTCGTCGATACGAGTTCGTGCATATGCGGAACACAAGAATCGGAGTTTGTAGGAAGAAGTTATGACATTTAGAAGTTTTCGATTTTGTATATATATAGGTTAACTTTTCTTGGAAAAATCAGAAAAAATCTGAAAACCTAATTTTTCTCTCTCTCTCTCGCGCGGCACCGAACCAAAGGCAAAAACAGAGCCAAACTTCTCCGGTTGAGTTCTTGCTCCTCCGGCCACCGTTTGACGTCAAACCACCTCCCACGGCTTCGCCTTGACCTTGTGCAGCTGCCAGAGGCAGCCTTGCGCCGTGGCACGGCTTGTAGCAGCGGCGGAAAGCTGGTTTTCCATTTTAGGCAGTTTTGAGTGCGAAGCGAATATCTCGAGTTCTAGACCACCAAATTACGAGTTCTTTATCTCGTTGAACTCGTATGGAGGAGTAGAACATGCAGTAAAAAGGACAGCACCAGAAGTGGAGGTTTTCACGTTCGTCGGAGAGCATATCGGTTTCTGCAGTTTTTCCGGCCAAACCGGACTGTTTTTGGTAAGTTTCGGCCACTTCCACTCATTTTCTCACTTCGTGTTAGTTATGAAAGTTGCTCAAAATGATGAAACGAAGGGGATGAGCTTGGCCCCGACACAATTGGTGGTGGTCGGGGGTGGCTCTGCCCTAAACTCCGGCGGCCCTTTCCGGTCACCTCCGGGGGTGTCATGAGTAGTTTCTGCTCATTTTTAGATTCTACATATCGATACGATCATTTTGATATATAGCATGCGAATTTTGGATATCGTATGAATTAGTTATGAATTTTACGATTTCGATTGATTTCGATCGCTCAATTTGTGATTTATGAAGTTTGGACCGTCCGATAGAATTCTAGTTTTGATATAATGATCGTAGGACTGTCCCGGTGACCTTGTGTGGTCACGGGTGAAGATCCGACCGTGGGATCTTCATATAAGTGTGTTTTTGGAAATTATACGCTAAGTTAATTATCGTTTTGATTAGGTATTTGACGGATTTGTTAGCGGACGATTGTGAATCGTATTTTGGGCTGTAAGAAGACGCAGCGGGAGTTTAGAGGTGAGTAAATCTCACTTGGTTCATTTACGAACCGAATTTCCTTAATTGCTCAATTTATTGTTAAGTGTGAGAAAATGGTTTTTAAGAAATGTGTTTTAAAAGTATATTAAAAATGAATTTCTTGATTTTGTATCATGTGAACTATAGTTGGTATTAGTGATCATTCATGTGTGGATGGTTACGTATATATATATTTACGTGATTATATATTGAATGGTGTGACCTTGAGGTGTGGAATCGTGTTAATATGTTGTTGATAATGTTGATAATATGATTTTAATTATGTTGTTAATATTTGATAAATGTTGGTGATAAACATGTTGATTTTGTGAGTTGAATAGAAGGTAGAGAAACGTAGGATTCCGAGGATCGAATGGTCTAAGGATCTTTGGTTAATGATAACCGGAGTGTATGTGTTCTGAGGACAGAGAGGTCCAAAGTTCGACCGTTAAATAATAACGGGGATATATTGTTCTGAGGACATGAAATGGTCCAAAGTTCGCGGGTTACTGAGTAACCTGGAGATGCCGTTACTTGACCCTGGGCCAAGGTGTCAGAGGTAACGAGACAGTTAGAGCTCTAACGTGGGTGCCAAAGTGGCGATAGTTGTGATTAGGTGCCAAAGTGGCGAGAGTTGTGATTTGGTGATTGTGGAAATGTGTTCCATATTGTTTCATGTGTGTTGGATTGATGTTGCTTGTGGTTGTTGAGATTGTTGGATGTTTACTTGAGATAAATGAGTTGTGGTCTAATAAATCAACCGTTCATTCTTATTTACTCACACGAGCTTTCAAAAAGCTTACCGGGTTTTGTGTTGTTGCAATCCCGGTACACTATTCAAATGGTGTAGCGGATAATCCTGCAGGTCAGGATAATCAGAGTGGTGAGCGAGCTGTGTAGGACAGCAGGGTTGAGACCAGCACTTGGTCTATTTTGGTGTGTTTTTGTAGACTCTTGTGAGCAGAACATTTTATTTATGTTAGTATTGTAATAATTAACTCGAGAGATAGTTTGCTACGAGGTTTTTGTTATGGTTTTATGAGATATTGGTTTTGAGAAAAAAATTAGGACGTGATTTGTTTAGTTGTATTCATGTTTCGGATTTGAATTTATTATTCGAAATTCGGGGCGTGACAGTTTGGTATCAGAGCGTAAGGTACATATTTAGTGATAAGTTAATACCTTCCGAGTGATGGCCCGTCTGCAGCGGATCCCCATCGGGTGCTCTTCGGTATTAACAATGTCATTGGGTATGTGGGGGTGTTGGGAGTTGTCTAGAATGTTAGGACGTAATAGGAGTTGAATTAACCTCTTTGTGTTAGTAGCTTGGTTAATATGGACTTGTATTTACTTATGCTTTGATTTAAGTGTATACATGTATTAACCAGGTATGCTATGCTCCTTAGGTAATGGATATTGTGGGAGGCAGAGGTAGGGGTCGAGGTAGACCCAGAGGTAGAGGTAGAGGCCGAGGTAGGGGTGAGATTCCACATGTGGGAGTGCATGAGGAAGAGGTGGAGGCACCGTTTGTGGAGCAACCTGTTCCACCTGAGGTTGTGGTTAATGATCCCGCTCGTCTGTTAGTGTTGGCGAGGGACATTAATAGGTTGGGAGCAACTAAATTTGCGGGAGGCACAGATTATATGGTGGCTGATCAATGGATCGAGGATTTACAGACCTATTTTGAGTTGATTGTCTGTGATGAGATCGAGAAGAGGAAGCTAGCCACTTTCATGCTCAAAGATGAGGCTAGGGTGTGGTGGAATTGCACTCAGAGGACTATTGATGTTTCTACCATGACTTGGGATGGATTTGGGAGGATCTTTAGGGAGAAATACTTCCCAGCATCGGTGAAGGAACAGCTGGAGAGGCAATTTCTCTCGCTTACTCAAGGGAAGATGAATGTGAGAGAATATGAGGCAGAGTTCTCCAGGCTATATCGGTTTGTGAAACCATTAGATGCTGAAGACTTGGCTAAGAAGTTTCAGCGGGGGTTGAATGGCTCTATTGAGCGCGATGTGGCTATTATGGAGCTGAAGACAAAGGAGCAGATTTTAGCTAAAGCCCTGATCATTGAGCAGCAGAATCTGATCCACAAGGAGAAGCAGACAGTTGAGAGAGATTCTCAGGGAAAAGGGAAGGCGGTTGCAGGGAGTAGTGGGTCCAGAGATTATAGAGGTGGGCTCTGGAAGAGACAGCGGCCTTATTTTCATCATCAGGCTCCAGCCAGGATAGCAGCAGCACCTGTCCCTATTCAGGCACCACCTATCAGGCAAGCAGCACCAGCAGCCCCTATGAGGTGTTATAGCTGTAATGAGTTGGGTCATCTTGCTAGGACTTGCCCTAAACTCAGGCCTAGAGCATGTTTTCGATGCGGACAGACTGGACATATTGCCAGGGACTGTACTCAACCTCAGATTGTAGGACAGGGTAACCAGCAGAGAACCTTACCTCCAGCACCAGCCAGAGTATTTGCCATCGGCCAGAGAGGCACCGGGGTGGAAGGTACCTTATCCGTTTATAACTATCTTGCTAGAGTACTGTTTGATACGGGTGCTTCCCACTCGTTCATATCTAGTTCTGTGGTAGATGTTTTGGGTTTGACTGCTATACCGCTTACTAGACCTTTATGTGTTACATCGCCTCTTTGCGTATCTCTTGAGCTTAGCATGTTTTGTGATGATTGCCCTATTGCAATTAGTGGTAGGAAGTTCACTGCATCTTTGATTGTGATTCCGGATCACACGTATGATGTGATTTTAGGTTTGGATTGGTTGAGTCCGAACTATGCAGTGATTGATTGTTATAGAATGATTGTGTCTTTTCATGCCCCTGGGCAACCAGTGTTTCACTATCGATGCCTGAGATCTGACGTTGCCATGAGGGCAGGGATCTTGGCACACATAGAATCAGTGAATAGCACTTCAGAAATTGCAGGGATTCCAGTAGTGGCAGAGTATGCTGATGTGTTCCAGGAGATACCAGGATTTCCTCCGAAAAGGGTAATGGATTTCTCCATTGATGTGATACCAGGTACTGCACCGGTGTCGAGAGCACCTTATCGGATGGCTCCAGCTGAACTTCAGGAGTTGAAGGTTCAAATTGAAGGATTACTTGCACAAGGGTTCATACAAGCAAGTGTATCTCCTTGGGGCGCACCAGTATTATTCGTGAAGAAGAAGGATAATTCACTTCGGTTATGTGTGGATTATCGACAGCTGAACAAGGTGACCATCAAGAATAGGTACCCCTTGCCTAGGATTGATGACTTGTTCGATCAACTTAGGGAGGCTACGGTGTTCTCCAAAATTGATTTGAGATCTGGATATCACCAGTTGAGGGTGAGGGATGAAGATATTTCTAAGACGGCATTTAGGACCAGGTATGGGCATTATGAATTTCTTGTCATGCCTTTTGGTCTAACTAATGCACCTGCAGCTTTCATGGACTTGATGAACCGCACATTCAGTCTTTACTTAGATAAGTGTGTGGTGGTGTTCGTTGATGACATCTTGATATATTCAAAGTCGTCTGACGAGCACGTGAAGCATTTGAGGATTGTGCTGCAAATTTTGAGAAGAGAAAAGTTATATGCAAAGTTTGAGAAGTGCGAGTTTTGGCAAAAGGAGATCAAGTTCCTTGGTCATGTAGTTTCGAAGGATGGAGTTTCTGTGGATCCTTCGAAGGTTGAAGCGGTGATGGGTTGGATTCGCCCCACGACAGTTACAGAGATCCGTAGTTTCCTTGGTTTGGCAGGATACTACAGGCGATTCATTGAGGGGTTTTCTAGTATAGCTTCGGCTTTGACTAAGTTAACTAGGAAGGATACTCAGTTTGTGTGGACAGATGAATGTGAGAAGGCCTTTAGTGAGCTGAAGACTAGATTGACTACAGCTCCAGTGTTGACTGTCCCATCTAGTGGCGGTGGGTTAGTTATCTACAGTGATGCATCTCATCAGGGTTTGGGTTGTGTGTTGATGCAGAATGGGGGTGTAGTAGCATATGGTTCTAGACAGTTGAAGGTGCATGAGCGGAACTACCCCACTCATGATCTAGAGCTGGCTGCGGTGGTATTTGCCTTGAAGATTTGGAGGCATTATCTTTATGGTGAGAAGTTCGAACTCTTTTCTGATCATAAGAGTTTGAAGTATCTATTCTCCCAGAAGGAGTTGAACATGAGGCAGAGAAGATGGATGGAGCTCATCAAAGATTATGATTTCACCTTGGAGTATCATCCCGGAAAGGCCAATGTAGTGGCGGATGCTTTGAGCAGGAAACCCCGAGGGATCATAGCGTCACTTATGGTTCAGGAGTGGCGTATGTTAGAGACTGTATCTGAGTTTGACCTTATACCCACAAGAGAAGGACAGGGAATCTTTCTCGGTAGTATCACTTTACAGCCGACCTTGATTTCCAGGATCATTCAGAGTCAGACACATGATGAGTTCGCTCAAATGGTGATTTCGGAGATTATTCTTGATGCCAACGAGGAAGGTCCATCAGAGTGGACAGTTGGAACTGATGGTGGATTGAGATTTCGATTGAAATTGTATGTCCCGGGCGGTGATAACCTCAAGGAGGAGGTACTGCGGGAAGCACATCGATCTCCATATACGGTACACCCAGGGAGTACCAAGATGTATATGGACCTACGAAGACAGTTTTGGTGGATAGGGATGAAGAGGGATGTGGCTGAGTATGTATCTAGGTGCCTTACATGTCAGCAAGTGAAGGCAGAGCATCAGAGGCCTGCGGGAATGTTGAAACCTTTGCCGATTCCAGTATGGAAATGGGAAGAGATCTCCATGGACTTTGTGACTGGATTGCCTAGGTCCAGACAAAGTTATGATTCTATTTGGGTGATTGTTGATCGATTGACAAAGTCAGCACACTTTCTTCCTGTGGCAAAGACTTACTCAGGTGATGCTTTGTGTAAGTTGTATCTTAATGAGATTGTGAGGCTTCATGGAGTGCCCGTATCGATCGTCTCTGATCGGGATGCTCGTTTCACTTCGGAATTTTGGCGTAGATTCCATAAGGCTTTCGGCACATCTTTGGCTATGAGCACTGCATTTCATCCACAGACTGATGGGCAGACAGAGAGGGTGAACCAGGTGATGGAGGATATGCTTAGGGCATGTGTTTTGGACTTCAAGGGAAGTTGGGCGGATCATCTGCCATTGGTAGAGTTTGCCTACAACAACAGCTATCACTCTAGTATTGGCATGGCCCCATATGAGGCACTTTATGGTAGGCCATGTAGGACTCCTATCTGTTGGGCGGATGTTGGAGAGAAACAGCTCTTGGGTCCTGCGCTTGTTCGGGAGACTACAGAGAAAGTTATTACCATCCGAGACAGGATCCGTACTGCACAGAGTAGACAGAAGAGTTATGCCGACCTTAGAAGGAGACCGTTGGACTTTGAGGTGGGTGATTACGTATTCTTGAAAGTCTCACCTATGAAAGGTGTGGTGAGATTTGGCAGGAAGGGGAAATTGGCACCGAGATACATTGGACCCTTTGAGATTTTGGAAAGGGTCGGAGAATTGGCATATCGGCTTGCTTTACCTATTAGCATGGCCGGTGTACACAATGTTTTCCATGTGTCCATGCTTAGGAGGTACATTCGAGATGAGTCTCATGTGATTGATCACAGTACGATCGAGGTGAGTTCGGATGTGACTTTCGTTGTTGAGCCTGTTCGTATCTTGGATAGGTCCACGAAGAGGCTTCGTAGGAAGGAAGTTGAGTTGGTTAAGGTGTTGTGGAGTCATCATGATGAGGGTGATGCGTCATGGGAGCTAGAGTCTGACATAAGGGCTAAGTACCCACTACTGTTTGTTGATGAGTTTGCTTGAATTTCGGGACGAAATTCCTTTAAGGAGGGTAGACTGTAAAGACCCGAAATTTCAGTTAAATATTTCGTAATTCAAATACTTCTCAAATTATATGAATTATGAGTTGTGAGTGTGATTCGAATGTCGTTATTTGAGAAATTTGGTTTCGAATGATTTTAGTATCGAAATTTAACGTTATTTAGGGTTATTAAAATTGTCATATTTTTACGTAAGGAATTTGAGGAAACTTCTTTCGTGAAAGTCGTAGAGTTCGTCGATACGAGTTCGTGCATATGCGGAACACAAGAATCGGAGTTTGTAGGAAGAAGTTATGACATTTAGAAGTTTTCGATTTTGTATATATATAGGTTAACTTTTCTTGGAAAAATCAGAAAAAATCTGAAAACCTAATTTTTCTCTCTCTCTCTCGCGCGGCACCGAACCAAAGGCAAAAACAGAGCCAAACTTCTCCGGTTGAGTTCTTGCTCCTCCGGCCACCGTTTGACGTCAAACCACCTCCCACGGCTTCGCCTTGACCTTGTGCAGCTGCCAGAGGCAGCCTTGCGCCGTGGCACGGCTTGTAGCAGCGGCGGAAAGCTGGTTTTCCATTTTAGGCAGTTTTGAGTGCGAAGCGAATATCTCGAGTTCTAGACCACCAAATTACGAGTTCTTTATCTCGTTGAACTCGTATGGAGGAGTAGAACATGCAGTAAAAAGGACAGCACCAGAAGTGGAGGTTTTCACGTTCGTCGGAGAGCATATCGGTTTCTGCAGTTTTTCCGGCCAAACCGGACTGTTTTTGGTAAGTTTCGGCCACTTCCACTCATTTTCTCACTTCGTGTTAGTTATGAAAGTTGCTCAAAATGATGAAACGAAGGGGATGAGCTTGGCCCCGACACAATTGGTGGTGGTCGGGGGTGGCTCTGCCCTAAACTCCGGCGGCCCTTTCCGGTCACCTCCGGGGGTGTCATGAGTAGTTTCTGCTCATTTTTAGATTCTACATATCGATACGATCATTTTGATATATAGCATGCGAATTTTGGATATCGTATGAATTAGTTATGAATTTTACGATTTCGATTGATTTCGATCGCTCAATTTGTGATTTATGAAGTTTGGACCGTCCGATAGAATTCTAGTTTTGATATAATGATCGTAGGACTGTCCCGGTGACCTTGTGTGGTCACGGGTGAAGATCCGACCGTGGGATCTTCATATAAGTGTGTTTTTGGAAATTATACGCTAAGTTAATTATCGTTTTGATTAGGTATTTGACGGATTTGTTAGCGGACGATTGTGAATCGTATTTTGGGCTGTAAGAAGACGCAGCGGGAGTTTAGAGGTGAGTAAATCTCACTTGGTTCATTTACGAACCGAATTTCCTTAATTGCTCAATTTATTGTTAAGTGTGAGAAAATGGTTTTTAAGAAATGTGTTTTAAAAGTATATTAAAAATGAATTTCTTGATTTTGTATCATGTGAACTATAGTTGGTATTAGTGATCATTCCTGTGTGGATGGTTACGTATATATATATTTACGTGATTATATATTGAATGGTGTGACCTTGAGGTGTGGAATCGTGTTAATATGTTGTTGATAATGTTGATAATATGATTTTAATTATGTTGTTAATATTTGATAAATGTTGGTGATAAACATGTTGATTTTGTGAGTTGAATAGAAGGTAGAGAAACGTAGGATTCCGAGGATCGAATGGTCTAAGGATCTTTGGTCAATGATAACCGGAGTGTATGTGTTCTGAGGACAGAGAGGTCCAAAGTTCGACCGTTAAATAATAACGGGGATATATTGTTCTGAGGACATGAAATGGTCCAAAGTTCGCGGGTTACTGAGTAACCTGGAGATGCCGTTACTTGACCCTGGGCCAAGGTGTCAGAGGTAACGAGACAGTTAGAGCTCTAACGTGGGTGCCAAAGTGGCGATAGTTGTGATTAGGTGCCAAAGTGGCGAGAGTTGTGATTTGGTGATTGTGGAAATGTGTTCCATATTGTTTCATGTGTGTTGGATTGATGTTGCTTGTGGTTGTTGAGATTGTTGGATGTTTACTTGAGATAAATGAGTTGTGGTCTAATAAATCAACCGTTCATTCTTATTTACTCACACGAGCTTTCAAAAAGCTTACCGGGTTTTGTGTTGTTGCAATCCCGGTACACTATTCAAATGGTGTAGCGGATAATCCTGCAGGTCAGGATAATCAGAGTGGTGAGCGAGCTGTGTAGGACAGCAGGGTTGAGACCAGCACTTGGTCTATTTTGGTGTGTTTTTGTAGACTCTTGTGAGCAGAACATTTTATTTATGTTAGTATTGTAATAATTAACTCGAGAGATAGTTTGCTACGAGGTTTTTGTTATGGTTTTATGAGATATTGGTTTTGAGAAAAAAATTAGGACGTGATTTGTTTAGTTGTATTCATGTTTCGGATTTGAATTTATTATTCGAAATTCGGGGCGTGACAGAAGCATTATTGGATGATCAATGGATTAGTGCTATGTAGGAAGAATTGAATCAGTTTGCTAGGAATGATGTGTGGTACTTAGTACCAAGACCTAGAAATTGCAATGTCATAGGGACTAAATGCATTTTTAGAAATGAAAGTGATCAAAAAGGGAATGTCATTAGAAACAAAGCTAGGCTGGTTGCATAGGGATATTCTCAGGTCGAAGGTCTTGATTTTGATGAAACTTCTGCCCCTGTTGCACGATTAGAGTCTGTGAGATTACTATTGTCTATGGCTTGCCATCTTAGGTTCAAACTGTTCCAAATGGATGTCAAGACTGCTTTTCTCAATAGTGTATTGCAAGAAGAAGTTTATGTGGAACAACCTCAAGGTTTTAAAGATCCACATAATCTTGGCCATGTCTACAGCAGTGGCGGAACCAGGATCTAGAAATGAGTTAGGCTAATTTTAAGTACCTAAAAATTTTGCGAACTTCTATTTTTTTTTTTTCAGGTTTGGAACCCAATGGGAGGCTCATCCTTACGCCTTTATTTTTATCATTCCAACCTTCATAATAAAAAGATTTTTGTATTGCTTGGTTTTCAGTGATCCGTCATTTAAATCAATACCTATAATATTATATATGTATCGATATTAGAATAATAAGCACATTTTACTAAAAACACAAATATATACACATACGCACACATACACAGTAACAGACATTTCATTATATACATTCCAAGCACAAGTGCAAAACAACAGATGATTAGATGAAGAAAGCAATTTCATTGGACTAAACATAATTATCCAATTACCATACCAACCATAGTTATCCAATTTATTGATTGACCAAAACAAAATTGCTTTTGACAGTTTGACCCCTTTCTATCTTTCTCAATTCTAACTCTTTCATATAATTGATAATCAAACAAGCTGCAAGCCCAAGCATATAAATGATATAATCAAACAATGAAATAATCAACAAGCCACATAATCAAACAGCAAAGCAATTTCATATTTTCATTGAAATAAAGACTCACAGACTGACAGACGCACACGGCATCACCCCGGCATGTCCACACTCCACACGACCAGTCGACCACACCTCCAGACTCCAATTTGAAATCTGAAGGCAGTCACAGAGACATCGATTCACTGTGTCGTCGGCGTCGACCTCCGGACTCCGTCATTCCGATTTGCTTGTCATCCTGAGCGACTGCTGGTTGAGCTCCTCAATTTCAAGCAAAAACACAGTTACACAAAGGTAAGGTTCAAGCAAAACCCATCAATTTTAACATGAAATTCAAAGTGGATTTATGAAATTTCAGATGAGAGTCATGAGATTTGAGAGAGAGAGACTGAGGACTGAGCCCTGAGGAGTGAAGTCGTGAAGAACGAAGGCTTGTTGAGGAGTGAAGAATGGGGGCTTGGCTGTCGACTGAGGAGGACGATGTCGCACTCGCACAGTCGCACACTGAGTATATCTTTTTTTTTTTTTTTTTTTTCCTATGGGCTTAGGGGATATACCCATACTTGAGGCATTTTTAGCCCAAATCTCGTTTGGGCTATAGCCCAAGGAGCCTACTACATAGTTCCGCCCCTGGTCTATAGACTCAAGAAAGCCTTGTATGGACTAAAGCAGGATCCACGAGCCTGGTATAAAAGGCTTTCCACTTATCTTGTGAGAAAACACTACAACAGAAAGTCTTTTTAGCGACCAAGTTTTTTGCGAGGAATTTATTTTCCTCAATAAATGTCACTTTTTATGAGGAATATGTTGATTCCTCACTAAATGTCATTAGGTTTTCTGCAAGAAACATAATTTCCTCACTATACACCACTTTCTACGACGAATATTTCAGTTCATCACTAAAGGTGACCATAATTTGGTCTCCTAAATCATCA
The DNA here is from genome assembly GCA_025331145.1 of Rosa persica. Classification (NCBI taxonomy): domain Eukaryota; kingdom Viridiplantae; phylum Streptophyta; class Magnoliopsida; order Rosales; family Rosaceae; genus Rosa; species Rosa persica. Next base: position 337,167 of record WFKR01000101.1, on the reverse strand, counting down.
TGTTATTGGTGAGGAAATAGGAGACTTCAATGAGGAATTTTTTCATCGCTAAAAAGACATTCAACGAGAAAATAATGATTTTGTCGTTATTAGTTTGGATAAAAATTATGTAAAACCAGCCAAGTTCAACGACGACAAAACCATGGTTTCCTCGCTAACAGTCTGTGTTTTGCGAGGAACTATTTCCTTGTCAAATGAAGCATTTAGCAAGGGAAATACACTTTCCTCGCTATTTGTTTGGCGGAAAATTATGTAAAACCCGCCAAATCTGGTAGTGACGAAACTATAGGTTCCTTGCTAAATGTCAATATTCAGCAAGGAAACATTTTGTCTCCAAAAGATGCAGTTTGCGAGGAAATAATTAAGTCGTCGCTATAGTTTTGGGGAGAAGATTTCTCGAACCCGCCAAATTATATGATGACGGAAGTATGATTTGCTCGCTAAAAGATGACTTTTAATGATGAACGATTTCCTCGATAAAACTAAAAGCGGACTTTTCTCAATGAATGATTTCCTCACTAAAATAGAAATTTTAGCGATGAATGATTTTCTCACTATTTATACATTTAGCGAGAAATTGATAATTTCGACGCAATAGTTTTGGCAGAAGGTTTTTTGAACCTACCAAATTTATTAGTGATGAAATAAGCCTTCCTCGCTAAAGTTATTATTTTATCGAGGAAATAATTAAGTCGTCACTATAGTTTTAGTAGGAAGTTTTCTCGAACCTGCAAAATTATGTGGCGACAAAGTATGATTTCCTTGCTAAAAGTTCTTTTTTAGTGATAATTGATTTTCTTGCCTTTGATACATTTAGCGAGATATTAATAATTTCAACTCAATTGCTGGAAGTTTTTTGAACCACCAAATTTAATAGCAGTGAAACCAAGTCTTCTTCACTAAAGATATTATATATTGAAGAAAGACATGTTCTTGCCTTGATGACCAACTAATTATTTTGTCGTCATGCTTATATGTAATTAACTATATATATAAGTATATATATAGGGCCCTTTCATTAAGGGGTCTATTTTTTATTGCATTTCAACATCTCGACCGTTAAGTTTTTAGGTTCTAATATATAGATCACTTTTACAAATTTTCTGTTAAACTGATGATCGTTAAGGTATCAAACTAGATTAAATCAACTGACGAACTGAATCTATCCAACTTGAACTGTTGATTTTTATAACTGTAAATCACAGTTATGAATGCCTTAATGATTATCAATTTGGCTGAAAATTTACATAAGTGATCTACTCATATAGACATAAAAACTGAATGGTTGAAATATGAATATGTGATCAAAAATTTGGTCTAACAAGCAATCCCTTAAATGGTCAAAAAAGGGATCCCTCACTAGAAGGGCCCTCAATGTGTGTGTAACTTATTATTGCGCTCACTTTGCATACATGATGTTCCACTAAGGGACTCTTCTTTATGCATATTATGTATTATACATGACTCACTATGTCATTCCAATTGTACTGCTCAGGTTTATAATACTTTTTTAAAATGTAGAACTTTGAAGAAAAGTAGACAATCGATCACACTACGTTCAATATGATCATCCTAATAATTCATGATAATTAATGACTAAATTGTACTCAATAAAGATGATCTATGAGTGATGTCTTAAGATTGAACTATTCAGATCATCGAAATAAAATTTCCATAGAAAATCTCGCACTAGACACTAAATTATTTTATTTTTTTAAACAAAGCACCAGACACTGAATTGTTGAAAATATAATACCTTCTTCTAATTGAAAATCATTTAGTTAGCCATTATCATGACTTAAGCCATCAACCCCTAAACCCTAAACCACAAACCCTTAATTAAAGCGGGCTTTCAAAAACCTGAATAAAATTAAAAGCAAAACAACTAAAAGTTCTAAGCGGCAATTAAAACAGAAACGCGCCCGTTTGCAAAAGTGAAAATCAAATAAAATGAGACACTGCCAAAAAGCCCCAATTCCTTCTCTCTCCCTCTCCCTCCCTCCCTCCCTTTCTCCCTCCCTCTCCCCTCGCTACCGCTCTCACTGTCGCCATCGTCTTTGGAAGTTTTGGGAATTGGATCCCATAACTGAAAAGATGATCTGCCTACCTCCCATCGTGAATAGAGGCTCTGCACTGTCGGAAGGTTGACCTGCCATTAATTTTGGTGAGATCCAAGCACGGTAATTGTACGAGAAGTTGTAACTAGGTGGAGGTCTTGGCCCCGATGGGTATCCTTCCCTGTGAAGACCCGAAATTTCAGTTAAATATTTTGTAATTCAATAATTGTCAAATTATATGATTTAGGAATTGTGGGTGTGATTGGAATGTGGTTGCGTGAGAAATTTGGTTTCGAATGATTTTAGTTTCGAAATTTAACGTTATTTAGGGGTTACTAAAAATCGACTTTTTATACGTAAGGAATTTGAAGAAACTTCATTCATGAAAGTCGTAGAGCTCGTTGATACGAATTCGTGCATGTGCGGAACACAAGAATCGGAGTTCGTATGAAGAAGTTAGGGTATTTGGATGTTTTTTGATTTCGTATATATATATGTTGCCATTTTTGGAAATTCCTAGAAAAATCAGAAAAAAATCAGAAACCCTAGCTGTTCTCTCTCTCTCTCGCGCTTGCACCCGAGCCGGAAGCAAAAACAGAGCAAAGCTTCTCCTCTGGCCACCGTTTGACGCCAAACCACCTCCCACGGCTTCTTCTCGACCTTGTGCAGCTGCCAGAGGCAGCCTTGAGCCGTGGCACGGCTTGTAGCGGCGGTGGGAAGCTTGTTTCCATTTCCGGCCGTTTTGAGTGCGAAGTGAATATCTCGAGTTCTAGGCCACCAAACTTCATGTTCTTTAGCTTGTTGAACTCGTATCAAGTAGTAGAACACACACCAAGAAGCCCCGGACCTGAAGTGATCGATTACACGCTCGTCGGAGCTCCCACAGTTTTGTGCAGATTTTCCGACCAAACCGGACTGTTTTGGAAAGTTTCGACCACTTCCACTCGTTTTCTCACTTCGTGCTAGTTATGAACGTTGCTCAAAATGATGAAACAAAGGGGAGAAGCTAGGCCTCAACACCATTGGCGGTGGTCGGCGGTGGCTCTGTCCTAAACTCCTGCGGTCCTTTCCGGCCACCTCCGGGGGTACCATGAGTAGTTTTTTCTCATTTTTAGATTCTACATATCGATACAATCATTTTGATATATAGCATGTGAATTTTGGATATCGTATAAATTAGTTATGAATTTTACGATTTCGATTGATTTCGATCGCTCGATTTGTGATCTATGAAGTTTGGACCGTCCGATAGAATTCTAGTTTTGATATAATGATCGTAGGACTGTCCTGATGACCTTATGTTGTCACGGGTGAAGATCCGACCGTTGGATCTTCATATAAGTGTGTTTTTGAAATTATACGCTAAGTTAATTATCGTTTTGATTAGGTGTTTGACGGATTTGTTAGCGGACGATTCTGAATCGTATTTTGGGCTGTAAGAAGACGCAGCGGGAGTTTAGAGGTGAGTAAATCTCACTTGATTCATTTATGAACCGAATTTTCTTAATTGCCCAATTTATTTGTTATGTGTGAGAAAATGGTTTTAAGAAATGAGTTTTTAAAGTATATTAAAAATGAATTTCTTGATTTTGCATCGTGTGAACTATAGTTGGTATTAGTGATCATTCATGTGTAGATGGTTATGTGTATATATATATATATATATTTACGTGATTATATATTGAATGGTGTGCCATTGAGGCGTGGAATTGTGATATTATGTTGTTGATAAATGTTGATAATATGATTTTATTATGTTGTTGATATTTGATAAATGTTGGTGATAACCATGTTGATTTTGTGAGTTGAATAGAAGGTAGAGAAATGTAGGATTCCGAGGATCGAATGGTCCAAGGATCTTTGGTTAACGATAACTGGAGTGTATGTGTTCTGAGGACAAGGAGGTCCAAAGTTCGACCTTTAAATAATAAAGAGGATATATTGCTCTAAGAACATGAAATGGTCCAAAGTTCGCAGGTTACTGAGTAACCTGGAGGTGTCGTTACTTGACCCCGGGCTAAGGTGTCAGAGGTAACGAGGCAGTTAGAGCTCTAACGTGGGGCCAAAGTGGCGATAGTTGTGATTAGGTGCCAAAGTAGAGTTGTGATTTGGTGATTGTGGAAATGTGTTCCATGTTGTTTCATGTGTGTTGGATTGATGTTTCTTGTGGTTGTTGAGATTGTTGGATGTTTACTTGAGTTAAATGATTTGTGGTTTAATAAATCAACCGTTCATTCTTAATTACTCATACGAGCTTTCAGAAAGCTTACCGGGTTTTGTGTTGTTGCAATCCCGGTACACTATTCAAATGGTGTAGCGGATAATCCTGCAGGTCAGGATAATCAGGGTGGTGAGCGAGCTGCGTAGGGCAGTAGGGTTGAGACCAGCACTTGGTCTATTTTGGTGTGTTTTGTAGACTCTTTTGAGCATAAATTTTTATTTATGTTAGTATTGTAATAATTGACTCGAGAGATAGTTTTCTACGAGGTTTGTATTATGGTTTGTGAGATGTTGGTTTTGAGAAAAAAATGCAGGACGTTATTTGTTTAGTTGTATTCATGTTTCGGACTTGAATTTATTATTCTAAATTCGGGGCGTGACATTCCCACTTCTTCAAAAGTGCTTGGACCCTTTAGAATTTGGGTCGTGCAATCAAATTAGGGCATGAATTCTATACTCTGCTTGCTGTGAATTTCGTACTTTAGGGTCTTAGGACAAGGTACCTTCCTCTCGTCAATTTCTTCTGGGCAAATTAGGGTTTTGTTTTGACGAGACTCTATAGAAATTAACCTACAACGGATTACTCCGAATTTTTAGATCAGTCAAGATCTGACGAAATTTGTTTCATAGGTTTTCTTTTCCCCAATTCGAAATGAATTGTTAATTGATGATGTTTTATTTTGATTTTGTTCCAATGAGTGCGAGTCCAAGACCAAGAGCTTTTGAGATTAGGTCAATCCAAGGAACATATAGACAAGGATGGAGCTAATCCAGAACGAGTCATGCAAGAGCTTTCTTCAATTGGTCGAATGCCGGAGGTCGCTGTGGTGATGTCCCAATAGTGCATGTTGTTATTTCTTGAGTGGAGGAACTTCACATACATATTTAGTTTTTGCCTTATACTTTTCTTCTGAGCCAATCGTCTATGTCTTTAAACAGATTAGTGCTCTTAAAGGGAATAATATAGACGACCTCTTCGAAACTGTAATGCTAGTTGCAGAGGTAAGTCAAATGCGTAATGATGTTGAAACATTAGCTTTGATATGCTTATTGCAAAATAGATGTGCAATCCTAATGTCATCATAATAGTTTGTATAGGTTTTCCTGAGCAGTTCGTATGGAACCTAGAACTTGTCACGCTCCGAATTTTAGAATAAAAATTCAAAATCCGAAACATGAATTACTACAACATAAAATATCCAACCTGAAAATTTCTTTTTTCCTAACAACCTCACCACAAAATTTAATTTCAAGAACCGAATTTAGTCTCGGTTAATTATTACAACTCATTCACAAAATAAATTGTAAAGCTCTAAATGAGCATAACAAACCTCACAACTTAAATTAAAGCAAAATAAATGCTGCAACACCTAAACAGCACGGTAGCCTCCCTGGTTATCCTGACCTGCAGGAATATCCGCTACACCATTTGAATAGTGTACCGGGATTGCAACAACACAAAACCTGGTAAGCTTTTGAAAGCTCGTATGAGTAAAACGAAAGAACGGTTGTTTAATTAAATAAAAATTATTTTCATCCAAGTCAACACTCCACAATTTCCACATCCACAAGAAACCAAAAATCTCAAATCAATCACCAAATCGCAAATCAACACAAAACCCTAATTCACATCTTTCTTCTCAAAACCCCGAAATCGTATTTATAAAAATACGGTATTTGACAGACTAGAGCTCTAACTGAATCGTAGCCCGTCACCTGGCCTAGGTTATGGCATCCGACATATTTATCCTTATCGTATTTCATCAATATGTATACTTGTATACATATTTAGAACGTTCGATAATCGTACATACTCAACCAATCGTATCCCATCATCCACCTAGGATTAGAGCGTCCGATTCCCCCATATCGGTCACTATGTTGACCCTAAATCTATAATAAGCACAACATTATGTTTTCACACAATGAAATCAACTCATCCAACATACATAATATTATTATGAAATTTAAGCATGTGAAATATAATTCAAATCATCATTCCAAATTCAATCATAACATCATTCAACAACACACCAGCCAATATATATATTTCACGTAAATATATATATATATACATAATCAACCACTCAGGAATGACCACTAATATCATCTATAGTTCACACAAGAAAATCGTGAAATTCATTTATATAATTAAAATTCATTTTACTTACTTGTGGACCCTAGTTGATCAAGTCCATATGATTTTAAAAACAAATATTTAATCTATAAATATTTTCCACACAATTACAAAAATAAATAATTTAAAGCACTCGATTCGTAATATGAACCACGTGAGTTTTACTCATCTCGTGACTCCCGCTGCGTCTTCAATTAAAATACAAAACCACACCGAAACAGCTCACCCAAGTATAACCAGTCAATCACCTAATCAAATGTGACTTGAATTTAGCCGATAATTCCAAATCATAATTAAACTACCATTCTATGGTCGAATTCTAAATTATAAGAAAATCTGATGGACGGAATCTCACGAATCGCCTCCCTAATCACCGTTTTGCAATTATACAAAGATTCAATGGTTGGATCTTTACCCATGACAACACAAAGCCACTGGGACAGTCATATGATCATCATATCAAAACTATAAGTCCATCAGACGGTCCTAAATTCACAAATCACAAATCTAATGATCGATATCTATCGAGATCTCAAAATTCATAACTAAATCATCGATATCTGAAAAATATGTATAATATGCCGAAATGTGTGTATTGAAATGTAGAATCTTAAAATGTACAGAAACTATATTTTAGACCTCCGAAAGTGGCCGGAAAGGGCCTCCGGAGTTAGTAGTAGAGCCGCCGCTGACCACCACCAATGGTGTCGGGGCTGAGCTTCTCCCCTTCGTTTCATCATTTTGAGCAACTTTCATAACTAGCACAAGACCAGAAATAACGGGAAGAGGTCGAAATTTACCAAACACAGTCGGGTGGCCGGAATTTTTCCAAAAACGGGCGAGCTACTAGTTCGACGTAAAAACTTCAACTTCACGCCTCGATCTCTTCTGGAAACATGTTCCGAAACTCATGGCGAACTCATCAGGCCAAGAATCACAAGAAAAGGTGGCCTGTAACTTGAGATATACTGATTGAAAGGTTGTTTTTCGATCTAAACAAGTCGAACTCCGACGAAGGTGAAAACGTTATACCCAGATCTGGTCCTTCTTGGTGCTTGATCAGCAAGTCGAGGCAAGTCCAATGAGCCAAGAATCACGTGAAATGGTGACCTGTAGTTCGAGATATTGAGATCGAAATGAAATTGAGCTTTAATGGTTCCGGGCTCACAGCCATCGCTGCCGGCCGTGTCGCGATGCAAGGCTACCTCTAGCAGCTGCGTAAGGTCGAGGTGAGCACGAAGGAAGTGGTTTGAGGCCTTGAGGTGGACAAAGGAGGGAGAGCTTGGCAGTGGACTTCGTGCTCTATTTTTGCTGGGTTCGGCCTCGCGGAGAGGGTGAGGGAGAGAGACGGTGAACAGTTTCCCAAAGGGGAAAGGGAGGTTGGGAAAAAAGGGAAAGTTTCAAAAAAAAAAATTAGGGTTTTTTCCCTATATACCCGTTTTGGAAATTTCTTCTAAATGCGATAGCTAATTCAGAAAAAATCTGATCTTTGTGTTCCGTATATCTATGGACTTGTATTGACGAGCTCTACAACTTTCGTGAAGGAAGTTTTCCCAAATTTTGCACGTATAAAAAGTCGATTTCTTAAATCGAGCCTTTCGAGCTTTTCCTTAAAACAATCGTTTCGAATCTTCGATAGTTCTAAAAATGAAATATTATCGAGCAACATTCGTGAAATTGTACAATAATCGTTCCACACAATTACACGAAATTAAAAAAGAAATTGCGGTTATTACAATCTGCCCCCCTTAAAGGAATTTCGAGACAAGTATCCAATTCCCTAAAGAGCTGTGGATACCTCACTCTCATGTCAGACTCTAGCTCCCATGATGTATCCCCCTCATCATGATGACTCCACAACACCTTCACAAGATCAACCTCCTTCCTACGAAGCTTCTTCGTAGACCTATCCAAGATACGAACAGGTTCAACTACAAATGTCACATCTGTGTTCACTTCGATCGTACCATGATCAATCAGGTGAGACTCATCTCGGACATACTTCTTGAGCATTGGCACATGGAAGACATTGTGCACACCCAGCATGCCAACAGGTAAAGCAAGTCGATATGCCAAGTTTCCAACCCTTTCCAGGATCTCAAAGGGTCCAACATACCTCAGTGCGAGTTTTCCCTTCTTGCCAAATCTCACCACAACTTTCATAGGTGAGACCTTCAAGAACACATGATCGCTTGTCTCAAACTCCAAAGGTCTCCTCTTTAAGTCAGCATAACTCTTCTATCTACTCTGAGCGGTTTGGATTCTGTCCCGAATAGTAGTGACCTTCTTTGTAGTCTTCTGTACAATCTCAGGACCGATGAACCCTTTATCCCCTGCATCCTCCCAACGGATAGGAGTCCTACTTGGCCTACCATAAAGGGCCTTATATGGAGCCATACCGATACTGGAGTGATAGCTGTTGTTGTAGGCAAACTCTACTAATGGCAAATGATCCGCCCAACTTCCCTTAAAGTCCATAACACAAGCTCTAAGCATATCCTCCATCACCTGATTCACTCTCTCGGTCTGCCCATCTGTCTATGGGTGAAATGCAGTGCTTATAGCAAGAGATGTACCAAATGCCTTATGGAACCTACGCTAGAATTCTGAAGTGAAACGAGCATCACGACTAGAGACAATCATCACAGGCACTCCATGAACCCTCACTATTTCATTCACATACAACTTACACAACACATCCCTGAGTACGTTTTTACCATGACAAGAAAATGTGCTGACTTAGTCAACCTGTCAACAATCACCCAAATCGAGTCATAACTTTGCCTGGACCTAGGCAATCCAGTCACAAAGTCCATGGTGATATCTTCCCATTTCCAAACAGGAATCGGCAAGGGATTCAACATTCATGCGGGTCTTTGATGCTCTGCCTTCACTTGTTGACATATAAGACACTTCGACACATGTTCTGCCACATCCCTCTTCATTCCATACCACCAAAACTGCCTTCGTAGATCCATATACATTTTAGTACCCTCTAGATGTATAGTGTATCGAGACCTATATACTTCCAGTCTGATCTCCTCTCTGAGGTTATCAATACTCAGTACATATCATCTCCCTCGAAATCTCAACCCTCCATCTACCCCAATCATCCACTCGGAAGGACCCTCTATATTCGGATTAGCAGTCATCTCAACAATCCTTGCCTAAGCAAACTCATCAAGTGTCTGACCCTGAATGATCCTGGAAATCAAGGTGGGCTGTAAGGTGATACTACCGAGAAAGATTCCATGTCTTGCTCCTGCGGGCATAAGGTCAAACTCTGATGCAGCTTCTAACATACGCCACTCTCGCACCATATCGATGCCATAATTACTTGAGGTTTCCTACTCAAAGCACCGCTACTACGTTCGCCTTTCCAGGATGATACTCCAAGGTGAAATCATAGTCCTTGATGAGCTGCATCCATCTTCTCTGCCTCATGTTCTATTCTTTATGGGAGAATAGATACTTCAAACTCTTATGATCAGAAAAGAGTTCAAATTTCTCACCATAAAGATAGTACCTCCAAATCTTCAAGGCAAACACCACTGCTGCTAGCTCTAGATCATGAGTGGGGTAATTCCGCTCATGTACCTTCAACTATCTAGAACCGTAAGCAACAACGCTACCATTCTGCATCAACACACACCCCAAACCCTGATGAGATGCATCGCTGTAAATGACTAATCCACCACCACTAGTAGGAATAGTCAATACCGGAGCTGTAGTCAATCTTGTCTTCAGTTCATTGAAAACCTTCTCACACTTTTCCGACCACACGAACTGAGTGTCTTTCCTTGTCAATTTGGTCAAAGCCGAAGCAATACCAGAAAACACTTCAATGAAACGCCTGTAATACCCTACCAATCCAAGGAAGCTATGGATTTCCATAACCGTAGTAGGGCGACTCCAACTCATCACCGCTTCAACCTTCGAAGGATCCACAGAAACTCCATCCTTCGAGACCACATGACCAAGGAACTTGACTTCACTCTGCCAAAAATCGCACTTCTCAAACTTGGCAAATAATTTCTCCTTTCTCAATGTCTGTAGCACGATCCATAAATGATTCTCATGCTCATCTGACGACCTTGAATAAATCAAGATGTCGTCAATGAACACCACAACAAAATGATCCAAGTAAGGACTGAACATGCAGTTCATCAAGTCCACAAATGTTGCAGGTGCATTCGTGAGAACAAAAGGCATGACAAGAACTCAAAATGTCCATACCTGGTCTTGAACGGCGTCTTTGGAATATCTTCATTATTTACCCTTAAATAGTGATATCCAGATCTCAAATCAATCTTTGAGAACACAGTAGCCTCCCTAAGCTGATCGAACAAGTCATCAATCCTAGGTAAAGGATACCTGTTCTTGATGGTCACCTTGTTCACTATCGATAATCCACACATAAACGAAGTGAATTATCCTTTTTCTTCACGAACAATACCGGTGCACCACAAGGAGATACACTAGCCTGAATGAACCTTTGCGCAAATAATCCCTCAATCTGAACCTTCAACTCCTGAAGTTCAGTTGGTGCCATTCGATAGGGTGCCATCGATACAGGTGAAGTACCTGGTATCACATCAATGGAGAAGTTCATTACCCTTTTCGGAGGTAACCCAGGGATCTCTTGAAACACGTCAGCATACTCTAAAACTACAGGAATCCCTGTAATCTTTGAAGTACTACTCCCAGATTCAATACGGGCCAAAATCCCTGCCCTCATGGCGATATCAGACTTCAGACAACGGTAATGAAACACTGGTTGTCTAGGAACATGGAAGGACATAATCATCCTAAAGCAGTCAATCACTGCATGGTTCGGGCTCAAGCAATCGATACCCAAAATCACATCATACTTGTGATCCAGAATCACAATCAAAGATGCAGAGAACTCTCAGCCACCAATCTGAATAGGGCAATCATCACAAAACATGCTAAGCTCAAGAGACACACTGAGAGGTGATGTAACACATAATGATCTAGTAAAAGGCATAGCAATCAAACCCAACACGTCCACAACCGAACTAGATATGAAGGAGTGTGAGGCTCCCGTATCAAACAATACTCTAGCAAGAGAGTGATAAACAGATAAAGTACCTTCCACCCCCGTGCCTGCCTGACCAATGGCAAACACTCTAGCAGGTGTAAGCGGTAGCTGTCTCTGCTGGTTTCCCTGCACTCTACCCTGATTTTAGGGACACTCCCTGGCCTGGTGCCCTATCTGTCCACAGCTGTAGCATATCCTACCCCGTGATTTCATGCACGCATGAGAGATGTGTCCCGGCTCGCCACAGTTAAAGCACTTTACCGGAACAACTGGAGCTATCTACCTAATAGGCATAGCCTGAATGGGAGGAGCTACTGCTACTCTAGCTGGGGCATGATGCTGGAACTGAGTTCTCTGTTTCTTCCAAAAACCACCCTTGAAGTCTCTGGACATACTGCTTCCTGCTATGGCCTTTCCCTTACCCTGGAAGTCTCTCTCAACAGACCCTTCTCTCTACGAATCAGGTTCTGCTGCTCAATGATCTGTGCCTTAGCTAAGATCTCTCTCTTCGTCTTCAGCTCTAAGATGGCTACATCACGCTCAATCGAAGGGCTTAACCCTCGCTGAAACTTCTTAGCCAAGTCTTCGTCATCCATCTACTTCACATACTTGTACAGCCTGGAGAACTCCGCATCGTACTCGATCACGGTCATCTTCCCCTGTACAAGTGCGAGGAATTCCCGTTCCAACCTTTCCTTCACAACTGCTGGAAAGTACTTCTCTCTGAACAGCCTCTCGAAGCCATCCTATGTCAAGGTAGACACCTCAAAACTCTCTGTGTGACGTTCCACCACACTCTAGCCTCATCCTTCAGCATGAAAGCAGCTAGCTTCCTCTTATCAATCTCACTGCAATCAAACATATCAAAGTAGGTCTGGAAATCCTCAATCCATCGATCTGCAACCATATGATCAGTGCCTCCTCCAAACTTGGTTCCTCCCAAGAGGATAATTTCCTTCACCACCACTAACAAGCGAGCAGGATCATCAACCATGCCCACGAGCGGAATATGTTGATCATCATAAGGTCCTTCTACCTCCGCCTCATATGCATCATCGACCGGAGGAGCCCTACCCCTACCTCGGCCTCTACCCTACCACGAGATCTGCCTCTACCTCGACCTCTAGCTTCGTTCCCCTCAATCTCCATTATCTAATAAGCATGGTATACTTGATTAATACACGCATAACACTTAAACAAGGCATAAGTCAAATGCAAGTCCATATTAATCAAGTAACTAAGCATACAAGACAACGCCTAAAGTTCTTATGACATGCTAACGTTTCTAGCCAACCTAATGCTCTCACATACCTAATGACATTGTCAATACCGAAGAGCACACGATGGGGATCCGCTGTAGACGGGCCATCACTCGGAAAGTATTGACATATCACCAAATATATACCTTACGCTTTGATACCAAACTGTCACGCCCCGAATTTTAGAATAAAAATTCAAAATCCGAAACATGAATTACTACAACTTAAAATAACCAACTTGAAAATTTCTTTTTCCTTAACAACCTCACCACAAAATTTAATTTCAAGAACTAAATTTAGTCTGGGTTAATTATTACAACTCACTCACAAAATAAATTGTAAAGCTCTAAATGAGCATAACAAACCTCACAACTTAAATGAAAGCAAAATAAATGTTGCAACACCTAAACAGTACGGTCGTCTCCCTGGTTATCCTGACCTACAGGAATATCCACTACACCATTTGAATACTGTATCGGGATTGCAACAACACAAAACCCGGTAAGCTTTTGAAAGTTCGTATGAGTAAAAAGAAAGAACGGTTGTTTAATTAAATCATAATTATTTTCACCCAAGTCAACACTCCACAATTTCCACATCCACAAGAAACCAAAAATCTCAAATCAATCACCAAATAGCAAATCAACACAAAAACCTAATTCACACCTTTCTTCTCAAAACTCCGAAATCGTATTTATAAAAATACTGTATTTGACAGACTAGAGCTCTAACTGAATCGTAGCCCGTCACCTGGCCGAGGTTATTGCATCTGACATATTTATCTTTATCGTATTTCATCAATATGTATACTTGTATACATATTTAGAACATCCGATAATCGAACATACTCAACCAATTGTATCCCATCATCCACCTAGGATTAGAGCGTATGATTTCCCCATTCCGGTCACTACATTGAGCCTAAATCTATAATGAGCACAACAATATGTTTTCACACAATGAAATCAACTCATCCAACATACATAATATTATTATGAAATTTAAGCATTTGAAATATAATTCAAATCATCATTCCAAATTCAATCATAACATCACTCAACAACACACCAACCAATATATATATTCCACGTAAAAATATATATACGTAATCATCCACTCAGGAATGACCACTAATACCATTTATAGTTCACACAAGAAAATCGTGAAATTCATATATATAATTAAAATTCATTTTACTTACCTGTGGACCGTAGTTGATCAAGTCTATATGATTTTAAAAACAAATATTTAATCTATAAATATTTTTCACACAATTACAAAAATAAATAATTTAAAGCACTCGGTTCGTAATATGAACATGAGTTTTACTCATCTCGTGACTTCCGCTGCGTCTTCAATTAAAATACAAAACCACACCGAAACAGCTCACCCAAGTATAACCAGTCAATCACCTAATCAAATGTGACTTGAATTTAGCCGATAATTCCAAAACATAATTAACTACCATTCTATGGTCGAATTCTAAATTATAAGAAAATCTGATGGACGGATTCTCACGAATCGCCTCCCTAATCACCGTTTTGCAATTATACGAAGATTCAACGGTTGGATCTTCACCTATGATCACACAAAGCCACTGGGATAGTCATATGATCATCATATCAAAACTATAAGTCCATCAGACGGTCATAAATTCACATATCACAAATCTAATGATCGAAATCTATCGAGATCTCAAAATTCATAACTAAATCATACGATATCTGAAAAATGTGTATAATATGCCGAAATGTGTGTATTGAAATGTAGAATCTTAAAATGTACAGAAACTATATTTTAGACCTCCGAAAGTGGCCGGAAAGGGACGCCGGAGTTAGTAGTAAAGCCGCCGCTAACCACCACCAATGGTGTCGGGGCTGAGCTTCTCCCCTTCGTTTCATCATTTTGAGCAACTTTCATAACTAGCACAAGACCAGAAATAACGGGAAGAGGTCGAAATTTACCAAACACAGTCGGGTGGCCGGAATTTTTCTAAAAACGGGCGAGCTACTAGTTCGACGTAAAAACTTCAACTTCACGCCTCGATCTCTTCTGGAAACATGTTCAGAAACTCATGGCGAACTCATCAGGCCAAGAATCACAGGAAAAGGTGGCCTGTAACTCTAGATATACGGATTGAAAGGTTGTTTTTCGATCTAAACAAGTCGAACTCCGACGAAGGTGAAAACGTTATACCCAGATCTGGTCCTTTTTGATGCTTGATCAGCAAGTCGAGGCGAGTTCAATGAGCCAAGAATCACCTGAAATGGTGACCTGTAGCTCGAGATATTGAGATCGAAACGAAATCGAGCTTTAATGGTTTGGGGGCTCGCCGCCACCGCCACCGCTGCCGGCCATGTCGCGGCGCAAGGCTGCCTCTGGCAGCTGTGCAAGGTCGAGGTGAGCTTGAAGGAAGTGGTTTGAGGCCTTGAGGTGGACGGAGGAGGGAGAGCTTGGTCGTGGACTTCGTGCTCTGTTTTTGCTGGGTTCGGCCGCGTGGAGAGGGAGAGGGAGTGAGACGGTGAACAATTTCCCAAAGGGGAAAGGGAGGTCGGGAGAAAAAGGAAAGTTTCCAAAAAAAATTAGGGTTTTTTTCCCTATATACCCATTTTGGAAATTGTTCCTAAATGCAATAATTAATTCAGAAAAAATCCGATCTTTTTGTTCCGCATATATACGGACTCGTATTGACGAGTTCTACAACTTTCATGAATGAAGTTTTCCCAAATTTTGAACGTATAAAAAGTCGATTTCTTAAATTGAGCATTTCGAGCTTTTCGTTAAAACAATCGTTTCAAACCTTCGATAATTCTAAAAATGAAATATTATCGAGCAACATTCGTGAAATTGTACAATAATCGTTCCACACAATTACACGAAATTAAAATGAAAATTGCGGTTATTACGGTGAGAAACCATTCTTTCAAACCTAAAATTGCTGCGCATTGCACCGCTAAACCAATTTATGCTGTAAATATACCACCGATTCATGAATTAATGTGAGAAAACTGCAAAGCTTCATTACTCTTATTATTCTTTAGTCATGATTGGCTCTTGGTTTCTTTTGTCTTTAGCTCCCATTCAAAAACAAAGCTACAGCACACCATATTTGATAATATGTTTTAATTGCATATGAGATTTTGTCTTCATGTATGTTTATCACTTCATGTATGTTGATCAGTTTTCCACCGCCCAACAAAAGACATGAACTTATCACTTTGGCATGGCCTCTGTTTGGTCTTCTTGTATTATTGAGCCACCATTTTACATTATCAAACCACCGCCTTATGATCAAAGTGAGAGAGAAGATAAAAGCTTAATTAAACTTACTATTCTTCAAAGCACCTGGACATTGTTTCTTAGTCTTTGTTGTCTAACTCGTATTCAAAGCAAGCTTGCAGCACATTTTGACAATCATAGTTCAAATATATATGTTTAAATCTCTGTCGTTATGTGCAGGTCTTGAACATTCCTCCACCTCCAAGTTTAACGTGGCTACTTGAAAGGTGATTTTACTGCCATATATGTTTTCAGATTGACTTGTCAAAGTTCAATTCTTTTTTCTTTGTTTCTTTTATTCATGCGCTGTACAGTTTGAACAGAGAATAGAAAAGCCAAAAGACTTTCATCATTGATCTTCTTGCCGCTTGCTTCAATTTTGGGGAAAATCAAAACATGAGATCAATTGTAGACTTGCATATGCTTTAGTTTCTTTGTTTCGACTATAATGTTGCCTTGCAGACACCATACAAGCCGTGATTGGTTAAGCTGTGGCCTTAATGATTAAGATAATTCTCAGTCTCTCCCTGTATGTTTCTTGTGCACCACTGTATGTTTCTTGTAATATTCTATGAAACTACTGATGTGGTTTTAGTAAGTGCGCCATACTTCCATAAATCTCCAGTCTCTAAAATTATATTCATGAGTTGTTTGTGGAATTTTTCCAATATCCTGGTCATTGAACTCTTGTGAAGCTTCCAGCAGTCCTTATCATTTAAAATACATGTGACTTCGATTATAAGAATCCTTTTGGTGAATTGTGAACTTTGTGTATTGTCATTGACTCGTAGCAATTTGGCTGCAATCGTTGTTTTTTATTTCTATGTTTTTAGCATGTGTGTAAATGATTGACTTGCTTGTTATGTTATTTGAAGCACTTCACACTGATTGTAAGAACAAGAATCACACTAGGATATGATTTATTGCTTGTAGTCTTGTAGATAAGGAGAGCTTGCACTGGAAGGAGTTCATTATTTGACAACAGCGGAGCTCGTGAGTCTTAGTGAGCAGCAGCTTGTGGACTGTGATCATGAGGAAGTGAGAGGCTTGTCTTGTTAAGCCTTCATGAACAAGAGCTAAAGCTGCTAGTATAGGTTTGGATCTTTTCCTTCAAGTCTGAGAATAATGAACTGCCAAGAGAGTTTTGTCCTGTAAACCATATGTAAACCATGTTTGCTGCAATATAAACCTGTAAACCATATGTAAACCATGTTTGCTGCAATGAACTTTATTCTGTTCCAAAATCCTTGCAATGTTCTTTTATTTCCTTCATTATTTTGTTGATTGTTTGACTAGTTTTGAATAAGAATCCTCTTTGTAGAATGAAATAATATGTACCTCCAACAGGTCATATCGTAATAAACAGACAATTGTAACAAAAAGAATATTTCCTCGCTATAAACTAAAATTTAATAACAACAAAAGATAATTTTCTCTCTATAGACTTTAGTTCCTACACCGATGGAAAAAACATTCCTCGTTGTTGATTATTTTTAGGGCGATAACTTTTTCTCGCTAAAAAGATACATATTACGATGAAACAAAATTTCCTCGTCGAAACGGTTTTTTTGGAAACTCCCTAGGTCTGCATCCAGCCGTGCCGAGGCTATAGTATGAAAGTAAGTACCATCTCGTCATGACGGAGCCACGGGCGGTCGACCGAATTGGTTGTTTGCTCAAAGTTTATTACGTTACGTGTTCGGTTTGGGGATTACCCCTGGAAGCAAGGGGCGGTGGGGGCTTTAAGCTCGGTTTTTAGAGCGAGGAAAAACTTCTTCGCTGAAAGCTATTTATAATGACGAAAATATTTTTGTCGCAAAAGCAGTAGTTTAAATTTTTTATTATTTAAAACTTTTTTAATTACTAATTACCATCAGCGAGAAAATACATAATTTAGCAACGAAATCAAGTTTGTCAAAAAATATATTTAACGACTATCTTCTAATCCTTGAAATTTTTTAACGAGATAAATTATGAGTTTGGGTGAGGAAAAATATTGTTGCCAAAGATTAACAGCAAGAAAAAATAATTTTCTCGCAAAAAAGGTTTGGCGAGGAAATAGTTTTTTCAACATTGAAACTTTTCTTGACGAGCTTTCTCCGATGAATTGAAGACAAAAAAAATTTCCTCGCGGAAATATTACAGCGAGGAAATGTTGGTTTTCAATGAGGAACAAGTTCCTCGCTAATGAGGTTTTTTGTTGTAGTGAAAGGGTATTATAGGGATTCCATTGATAAGACCTTGTTTGTGAAACATGATAAATCTGATGTTATTATTGCTCAAGTATATGTTGATGACATTGTTTTTGGCTCTATTTCTAGGCATCTTGTTAAAGAATTTCAGTCAATCATGGAAAGTGAATTTGAAATGAGTATGTGTGGTGAGCTAACATTTTTTCTTCGATTACAAGTAAAATAGCTTAACACCGGTTTATTCCTTTCTCAAACCAAATGTGCTGAAAATCTGATCAAGAAATTTAGGCTTCAATCCAAGAAGGTGGTCAACAATCCCATGAGCACTACTACAAAGTTGAGCGAAGATCACGATGGGACATCCGTTTATTCCACACTCTACTGAAGTATGATTAGCAACCTACTCTATCTCACTGCCAGTAGGCACAATATCTCCTACAGTGTGGGAGTTTGCGCTCGGTTTCAAGCAAATCCTAAAGAATCTCACTTAGAAGTTGTCAAAAGGATCATCCGATATGTTGCTGGTACAGTTAACTGTGGTATTTTCTATACCTTTGACACTAATATGGAGATTGTAGGATACTCTGATGCTGATTGGGGAGGAAATTTGAAGGACAGAAAGAGCACCTCTGGGAGATGCTTCTTCATTGGCAACAATCTGGTTGCTTGGCATAGTAAGAAACAAAATTGCATTTCCTTATCTACTGCTGAAGCTGAGTATGTTGCAGCTGGGAGTTGCTGCACACAAATGCTTTGGATGAAACAAATGCTTCATGACTACGGCATTTCCCAAGGTAAGTTTCTATCTTCTGTGGCAACACAAGTGCTATTAACATCACCAAAAACCCTGTTCAAACTCTAGAACAAAGCACATTGATCTTCGATATCATTTTATTAGGGATTTGGTAGAGCAGAACATACTCGAGTTGAGCTTTGTTCCCACTGACAGTCAGTTAGCTGATCTGTTCACAAAGCCACTAGACACTGCTAAGTTTGAGTTGTTGAGAAATGCACTTGGAATATATGCTAAGTGTTGAGGCATTCGTATGTTTGGTCAATGGTTTTGAGTGAGAAAATTGTGATCTTAGTGTACTTTGACCACTGTCACTAGTGAATTGCACATATACTCAGTTATGTGTCCATTATTGCCATGCCTTATTCTGGACAAAAATTGTGTACTCATGTTTAGTTTCTTAATCTGTTACATTTCTTATGCACTATCACTTATAGCTTCCGTGGTGGCATGTTACTAGTTTCTGTCAAGAGAGAATCTGTGAAGTAGGAGAACTGCCTAAAATTCTCAGATATTTCATTCCCTCTTCTCAAAGTAATCAGCTCCTAGTTGTGATGAACTTTCTAGGATTTGTAAGAAACGAGAATGGATAAGTGTATCCCTCCTCTCAAAGTAATCATGCCTTGGTTGTGGTGAACTTTCCAAGGTTTGCAAGAAACGAGTTGGTTGGTAGCCTATGTACGTCAATTGAGACAAATATGAACACCAACTCGAGACACTCTCCCTGGAGCATCCTTGTTATGCTTAGTACCCTAAGATCGTCTGGTCTGGGAGTTACTGAGATGTGTTTTTTTACATGAGTTCTGCTGTTCAAATATCAAGAAGTCTATGACTCAACTAAAATAATCACTGAGGAACAATGTTTCCTATCTCTTCTATGAGATCTACTGAGCCATGTTCATATGTTCAGTTCTCTTCCTTCACGTCTCCTCTCTTTCTCTAAACCTGTTTCTGAGCCCCATGCACTACTTATACTCACTTTTGTCACAGGTGTACTTCTTAAGGTCTAACATTGAGTACCAATTCTATTTGTTGATAGAATACATCATGGTTGATGCTTTGAGATATGTTTCTCTCACTAATTGATTTGTGCTATGCTTTAACTATGCTATATTTTCTCCTTCTAGTTTATGACAAATACATTGAATGCTTCGATACTTGGCAAAGAAATATCTTGTGTGCTCAAATTGCAGATTTTGTGAATCATTATTTCTCTTGATTTCTCTCCTTGACTGCCATCTGTCTGAATCTAATTTCCTTACCGAGTAAGCATGATTTGAGAGGGAGATATTATTTGCATGTGTGTATGTAGGAACCATAACTTGTAATAAATTCTCTACTTCTTGGAGACGCTATCTCCAACTGGCATGTCCCTTGGATTTCTCTAACCCTACTGGTTCAATATATATACTGTCCATCATATCTCTCTCGGATTTCACTCAGGTTTGTCTAAGTGTGCAGGTTTTACATGCCTCACGAACGACATGGACGACATGCACTCTCTTCTTATCCGCACTCATCATGTTCTGACCAACCTCACCAAGGAAATCAAGAACATGCAGCGCCACCCTCCCGGATTTGACGCTCCTGGTCCATCCACTGAAGTCAAGGAGGAAGCACCGCCGGAGGACAGCACAAATTCAATGGACAACAAGGAATTTCATGACAATGTGACCAAGCTTCTGGAGGAGTTTGATGTGCCTTCCCATTCAAAGGGGAGAAGTAAAAGAATTTTCATCTTTTTTTATTTTGTTACTGTTTCTGCATTTTAATTTTTATTGGACAAAAATTACTTTATTTTGGATTGGAAGTGCATAAGTACAAACCGTTGGGATGCTTATTTTGTTTGGATAATTGTTTGTGTGTTTAGTTTTATTGCTTCTTGGATATGGAAAAGGATGGAAATTGATTCCTCAATCCAAGTAGTACCTTTAGGTCTAAACTCTTGGCAGTTAGTTCTTTTCAATTTGATATGAGATTATGTGGAAATATTTCTGGATATTGTTTTATCTGTGAAGTCTAATATGCAGGACTAAAGATTGAAAAGTGATGTGTTGAATGGGAATGCCCAAATGGGAGATTGTAAGTATATTGGGCTATTATCATTCAACACATAGTTTGCCAAGACCACTAGGAGATCAAGAATTGCAAAGGACTAGGAGAGTATTTCTCCTTCCTTTCCGGTGGTTCAAGGAAACAAAGAGGAAGATTGCAGAATCAGATCATGAAGTGAAGATCAAAGAGAATCGCCTCACTGATCTTGAGTTAAAGATGGTATTCATTCCATATCATTTTGCATGATTCTAAATTGATATGCATATCGGTTAGATTGATTTAATATTCTCATCTGCATTAAAAAGTTTTTCAACATGCATATCAATTTGAGAGATTGACTGATTATGGTTAGAAAAGATTCGATTGTATATTCAAAACAGTTTTAAAACCTTTCCATGTTTATCTTGTTTTGGTGACAAGAAAAGATTTGATTGAGGGGTAGTTTTGCTCCTCTATAAAAGGTCCCTTAAACTGCACTGTGAAGAGAGAGTTTTGGTGTTAAGTATCTTTGATTGTTTCATGTGTTGCATAGTCTTCACGAACTGACTTCTGGAAAAACTTTCATCGATATTTACTATTCTTGTTCACTACATTCTTTCTCACACATCATACTTGAAATCAGTGAGTCCTTGATACAAGGAGAAAAGGGAAAGATTGATTCGTTGAAGCTCACCTAACATTGAGAGATTTGAGTTTACAGAATAGGCTTTGCAAAATTGTATACAAGTTAGCTGTGTTGCTAGTAACGCAGTTGTGTTGAATACTACGACTTGTGATATGTAACAATTTGATTTAATAGTGGATTTGTTCCTCGTGTTGGCTACGTTAAAAGCCACGCAGTGAAGTTTCCTCAGTGGTGAGGTTTACACTGCGTCAACAATTCTTGTGTTACCCTTAATTGTGTTGTTTACTTACAAAGCCTTGTTAGTTATTCAAATACATAGTATTACAGTTCCATCTGGTGTTTTCACTACAGCAGATTATAATTGAGTAGCGTAAATTTGCTTCCAGAAAAAGAGAAGATAAGACTGAGATAGTAACATCAAAAACTGTTTAGTATAGAAAAATTAAAATGGACGTCCAAAATCATGACACACGTGGTAGTTCGGGTTGATGTCATTGGCGATACAACATGTACTTATTCTTGATTAGTTCTCTTAATATTTTTTTTTCCAACCTTTCAATATGAGTGATATTAGAGCATCAACAATTGTGACCCAAATTTGCATCCAAAATCTTTAGAACTGAATAGTAGACTAGTAGTGGGTCGGGAAAAAATGGACTTATATACACCTGAGACTTAAAAGTTGGATCAGATTTAGTGATTTGGTTCAAGTAATGACCCAAATGAGTTTAGACCCAAATTTTGCAGGCCCCACCTTGTGGTAAAAAATATTCTTGCATGTAATAGACACAGAACAGTAAACTAATAAAAAATTGGCAATAAATTTTTTTAGCAGAATACATCAATAGTCTCACAAACCACCTCTGACCAATAAGGGCAGTGGTTCCTCGCGAATATTGATCATAATAAAAATAAACCATTGGATACCAAAACGAAAACCGCTTCAGATTCCAAGTTTTTATAGAAAAAGCATCCGGATCCCATATACCCGGATCCATGACTTAGTGAGCCTAATTGCCACTATTGTAGTCCACCCAAACAGTGTGAAGCCCAAATTTTTTAATAACTTTGTAACAGCACTAGGTGTATAATAATCAGCAGCAGTTCAGTCACCGCCCTCATTTTATAACATACTTGCCGACCGAAACGCTCTGGATCCCGAATGTTATCACATTCGCCCTGGCATTTCCCTTTGTTTTCGGATATTTTTGCGGGCTTATCATGTGCCTTGCTGCATCATCATTCCCTTGTTTTAACACCATTCTCCATCTCCTGGCTGTCGTTTAGGTTTAGGTTTAGGTATCACTAATCCTTAAAAACCGTCTCATCTTTACTTCATATGTTCTTTGAATTCGATTCAAGCTCTTCATCTGATTCGTTTCAAAAGTTCCTTGTCGAGTTCATTTCTTTCTTGTAATCTTGGGCACTGCTGGATGAGATGGTGCCTCACTACTTTTACAGATCTGCTGCAAGGCCCAGATCTAGTATGGAGGTCGGAGGAGCTTTGGCCTCTACCTACACCGGAATTCAGTTCCTACCCAGGAGGAGTTGGCGCATCAGGTTTTGTTTTCTTAATAATCTTTTGGCACCAGTACTAAAATCATTGAAATTATTCAGTGTTGACTCGAAGCGGCGGAGTGATTGGCTAATGATATTTTGGTGAACTTGGAAATTTTTTTTCTTTTACCTTATTTGGCTTTGAAGTTTGAACAAGGATTCCTTGCTTTGTATAAGTTTTCCAATCAGAAATCTCTACACACTCAACGATGCGAGTTTTTATATATTTTTCTTTTTAATATCAAAATTCTCATAATTGACGATTTTCTGATCTTAAATATCAAAATTTTCACAGACAAATTGTAGTACAATAAACGAGTCATGTGCTCTTCACTCGATATTTCTGATTTCATAGTTGACGAATTCTCTGATCTTAATTTAAGTATCAAAATTTTCATAATTAACTAATGCGTTATCTCTGACGTGCTGAACAGCATGGAGAATCAAGTGAAATGATATTTTCTATTTGCTTTTTTTTTTTATTACATCAATAAATGTTAAAACAAAACAAGTGAGCTGAACTCATAAGGGGAGACTAAGTGAGCTGAACTAATTAGGGGAGACTCATGCCACTATTTTAAACAGTACTTAACCTCTTTATTTATTTTTATTAAAATATATTTTACAATAATTTTTAAAATTAATTATTTATAAGATTGCCCTCCTCAAACCACAAGATAAAAATATATATATTTTGAAGTCTCATTATTAAGATTAAAGTTACGAGAAAATTCAAAATCTTCCTACTCTTAGTATTTCTTAATTACCATGCTAATCTTTGCTTAACTACTTTGCTTAACTAGCATTGAAGTTGGAACAAGGATTTCTTGCTTTGTATATGTTTTCTAATCAGAAATCTAGACACACTCGATGTTGCGAGTTTTATATATTTTTCTTTTTAATATCAAAATTTTCATAGTTGACGATTCTCTAATCTTAAGTATCAAAATTTTCATAATTGACAAATTCTAGTACAATAAATGAGACATGTGCTCCTCGTCATTTCTGACATTTTCATAGTTTTTTTTTTTTTCGATTAGATGGGATTTTCATAGTTGACGAATTCTCTGATCTTAATTTAAGTATCAAAATTTTCATAGTTATCTCTCACGTGCTGAACAGCAGGGAGAATCAAGTGAAATGATATTTTCTATTTACTTTTTTTTTATTATTACGTCAATAAATAAATGTTATAACATAACAAGTGGGGAGACTAATGCCACTGTTTTAAACAGTACTTTACCTATTTATTTATTTTTATTTAAATTTATTTTATAATAATTTTTAAAATTAATTACTTTTAAAATTTTCCTCTTCATACCACAAGATAAAAATACATATTTTCAACCGGCCTCTTCTCTCATTATTAAGATAAAAGTTATGAAAGATTCAAAATCTTTCTACTCTTAGTATTTCTTAATTACCATGCTTATGATTATATTATTTGACCAGCAACATGATCAGTTTATTTCAGAAAGATTAACGTGAATTAAGATATGTTAGTGAAACGACAGCTGTCAAAATATCATGCATGCGACAGAATATACATAGGGAAAACAGAGAAGATCTTATGTATAGGGAAAATGAGGACATGTGATCTCCTCCTATTAGATTATCATTTTGATGGTATTACTTAAGTTTGAATTATTGAAAATTTAATCTTAACCCTAGTTGCTTAACTAGTATTGATGGGTTCTTTCATGTGCCTACTGGTTCCAGTGCTGACTATGCTCAAGAAAGGCCTCCCTGTTTGCTTAACAAGTACTGAAGTTTGAACAATCATTTCTTGCTTTGTATAAGTTTTCTAATCAGAAATCTAGACACACATGACGATGCGAGTTTTATATATTTTTCTTTTTAATATCAAAATTTTCATAGTTGACAATTCTCTGATCTTAAATATCAAAATTTTCATAGTTGACAGATTCTAATACAATAAATGAGACATGTGCACCTCGTCATTTCTGACATTTTCATAGTTTTTTATTAGATTAGCTAAGATTTTCATAGTTGATGAATTCTCTTATCTTAATTTAAGTATCAAAATTTTTTAGTTAACTATGAGTTATCTCTCATGTGATGAACAATAAGGAGAATCAAGTGAAATGATATTTTCTATATACTTATTTTTTTTATTACATCAATAAATATAACAAAACAAGTGAGTTAAACTCGTAAGGGGAGACTAATGCCACTATTTTAAACAGTAGTTGACCTATTTATTTATTTTTATTAAAATTCATTTTATAATAATTTTTAAAATTAATTATTTATAAAATTTTCCTCTTCAGACCGCAAGATAAAAATACATATTTTCAACCTCTGCTCTCATTATTAAGATTAAAGTTACAATAAACTTCAAATCTTCCTACTCTTAGTATTTCTTAACTACCATGCTAATCTTTATATTATTTGATAAGCAACATGATCGGTTTATTTCAGAAAGAGCAACATGAGTTAAGATCTGTTAGTGAAACTATAGTTGTCATAATATCATGCATGTGATAGAATATGGGTAGGGAAAACAGGGAAGATCTTATGGATAGGGAAAATGGAGACAGGTGATCTCCTTCCTATTAGATTATCATTTTTATGGTAGTTCTTAAGTTTGAATTATTGAAAATTTAATCTTAATCCTTTTTTGCTTAGTTAGTACTATCATCATACCTGTGCGATGCTCGGAGTAATGACAAAAAACTTGATGTATTTTCGTCTTAAATTTTAGCCACTAAAGAGAATAAAAGTTAAAAATTACCTGCAACAATTTTTGGATTGAAATTGCGTTTCTAACCCACTCTTTTCTGATTTTGTTTTATTTGATTTTGGTATTTTACTATAATAACATTTTACATGTGTTTTTTATGAATTAAGGTTTATTTTATTCAAAGGGCAAATATGGCAATCTAAATTTTGGTGAAGCCTTTGACACCCAAAAGAATGGCTTCCATTTATAGTAGTAGAGATTGATAGGTTCATTCATGTGCCCGCTGGTTCCAGTGCTGACTACGCTCAAGAAAGGCCTCCTTTCATCCAAAAGAGGTTCCAGTCAGTGGGCAGAGTAGGCTCAAGCCAAGGCCCAAAGCGTAAGATACGTTGTTCACGGCATTGTTTCAGAAAGCGTCTTTAGACGGTGTTTCAGTGGTCACTCAATTCACAAAGTTGGCCTCTACTGTTTTTGAAGCCTCTTCACTCTCCTCTAAGCTTCCGGCTTTGTCTTTGTTCTTCATCCTACCCTGTTCTAATCACGCAAATTGTAAGCATCTATTTGAATTATTGCTGAAATGAATTTCAGTTGGATACAAATTGGCAAAAAAGTTTAGATAGGTGCAGTTTGTTGATCAGGTCTTTAAATTAGGGTATTCATACTTTTCAATTGGTACTAGTTAGTGCAGATAAATTCTTATTGAACTTTTGGCCTTCAATTAGATTTGACAACTTTGGAGAGATTGAACTTGGATTCCTGTAGAATTATTGATGAATGGCTGATTAACTTTAACAGTTCAGTGTTTACGGATGCATGGTAGCTTATTTTGCATTGCATTGTCATTTTTCTTTTGTTGCCTTTTGTCTGTTCTTGTTCATCTCTGTAGAGATATGCGTTTGACGGGTTACTGAAATATATGATTCCTTGACATCTGTACAGTTTATATTTTAAGTATCCATTTGAATTATTGTTCAACTTTGTTGTTTTTGATTGATTTTTTTTATTTTTTATTGATTGGGTACAAATTATGGTCTATTATGGGGGTTCAATTGTAGGTTGAAGATTCTCAGGCATTCTTATTGTCACATTTGACTTAATCTGTTCTATGTTCAACTTTGTTGTTTTTTATTTTTTATTTTTTATTTTTTATTGATTGGGTACAAATTATGGTCTATTATGGGGGTTCAATTGTAGGTTGAAGATTCTCAGGCATTCTTATTGTCACATTTGACTTAATCTGCTCTATGTACTGAAATACAAACTGTGCTGATATCTGTGCCAAATAAATCACTCTTATATATTTCATATCATAATATCATAGATATTTAGTTATTTCTAGCATAAGGAAAATGCGACTATATCCTTCAAAATTTGAAAAAAGTTTAGATATTATAGCTACATTGAGGAATATGCAGTTGTGATTGGAGTTCTTCTTATTTTGGTAACTACTTCTTTCTATGACCAATTAACATACAAATAAGAGGCTTTAAGGGATCTGTAACAACATTTCGTCAAACAAAATGAACTAGTATCTGAGGATGTTGATTTTTTTTTTTAGGAATATCTGAGGATATTGATTAAACCAATTACTTGTGTGATTCCAATCAAATGCTAGCAAAGCAAAGCGTGTTGCCTTACGAGAAGTATGTTTGAAATGGAGGACCTAATTAATCTTAGAGCCGAACTGTTTTTGATAAGCTCCATAACTTAAAAAAAATCAATATTGCTAAAATGCATGCCTCAAGGAGAAAAGGAATTTCCTTTCAAAAAAAAAAAAAGGGAGAAAAGGAATTTTCAGTTTACGTAGATCTTTCATTTTCCACACTGTATTGGAGCTGCAACTTCTTTATATATTTCCTTTCAAGAGTATATATGTTTTGTCTTGGTTGTCTTTTTATTATGTAGATCATACTGTATTTATGTTATATATGATTTTGGTTTTGGAATTGACTTCTAATAAACTTACTCTTATAATACAGATTTCATGACATCAAACAATTCTAAGCAGAGTTCCTTTAGCACTGAGGATATGGGGGTTAAACAACCTTCTAAACAGAAACCTTCTCAAAAAAATAAAAAAAAAGGAAAATGATTCCATACAGGATAGCTTTTCCCTACTTGTTTCTAAGCATATCCCCACCGAAGGTGCTTCAACAGAATCCCTTCACCCTGGCCTTGGCACTGACAAAGGTACTTCAAAAAAGCACCCTTCCATGCAGGAACCTTCTCAAAAAAATAAAAAAAACGAAAATGATTCCATACAGGATAGCTTTTCCCCACCTGATTCTAAGCATATCCCCACCAAAGGTGCTTCAAGCGAACCCCCTCCCTCTGGCCTCGTCAGTTACGAAGGCGCTTCAACAGAACCTGCTGAACTTGGCACTGACAAAGGTACTTCAAAAAACCGCCCTTCCATGCAGGAACCTTCTCAAAAACATAAAAAAAACGAAAATGATTCCATACAGGATAGCTTTTCCCCACCTGATTCTAAGCATATCCCCACCAAAGGTGCTTCAAGCGAACCCCCTCCCTCTGGCCTCATCAGTTACGAAGGCGCTTCAAGAGAACCTGCTGAACTTGTCACTAACAAAGGTGCTAATTCAAAAAAAACCCCTCCCCTTGGCCTGGTCAGTAACGAAGGTGCTTCAAGCAAACCCCCTCCCCCTGCCCCTGTCAGTAAGAGACGCGCTTCAACTGCCAATGTCACTAACGAAGGTGCTTTAGTGAGAACTCCTTCCACAGCTGCAAAGGTAGAGCTTCAAATATCATGTGTTTCACTCTTATATTATAATGTTGGCATGAAAATGTATACTGCTACATGGTGGTGGGTTGGAAATTGTGGTGGCATGGATTTAAGGTGTTGCTATTCATAGTGCATACTATGTAACTTGGAATTTTGGATTCATTCTTCTTTTATAACGTCGTATCTTATTTTGCTAATGTAGGAATTTTCTTTGTACAGAAAAAATGAATGATACACTGGTTGGACTGGATGGCGCAGTTTTGGTCCTCTACATGGATGCTGGACGATGGGATAAATTTGGCAATGACTTCTCTTGGCTGATGGAGCAATTATTTTTTTTTTTTTTGCAAGCTGTTTATTTATCTGGAAGTTGGGAAAATTTGAGCTTCTGCTTCAATTTTTCGCTTCCTTTTGTCTTTCTTTCTAACTTTTGAGGTAAGATTTATGTCCCTCCCTTCTTTAAGTTGTACTTTCTTTTTATGTTATTAATAAAATAAAAATAGGGTGACGGGTGGCGGGCTCCCATAGTGTGGCAAACCTCTCTCTTTTGGGATCGAGAGTAGAACTTGTTCGTTTAACTCCGAGGAGCTAATATTGCTTAATTTCTTTGATTAAAAATAAAATAAATAAAGTTAACATGACCGAAATGCATATTGTATTGCTTTTGCTGTCAAGTTTTATTTTATAAACTTAGTAATTGCACGAGTTGACATGTGTAGTCAAGCGTAGTTTCTGAATACGAGTCATGTTCCAATTGGGGATTGATAACTTGCATCTAGTACTAGCTAAAATTGAAAAACTTAACCGTCAATTAACCAAGAAGAAGAAGAAAATATTTGTGGTTAATGAACATGAAATATAAGTGAACTTAAATTTGGGATTTTGTGAACAATTGAAAAGAAAAAAAAAACAAGATGTAAAAGACCAGGTCAGAGATGAGACTCATATATGGCCGTACACAAACCAAATCTACATCATGCCGCAACGACCAATGTACTCTAGGCGAAAGATTGGACTCGAGGCAAACGCCAGGTAGTGACAAAGGAAATGGAATTATTTCGGTGGACTATACAGTTTCAAGGAGAACTTAGGCGATCGTGACGGGACTGTTGCATTTGGGAAGAACAATGGCAGTGTTAGCAGACTGCTACTGAACAGTGACAAGTGTGTTGGCGGGCTTACCCGCTGAGCGTGCAAACACGTGTTCGTGCGAAACTTTAAGTGAGGTTAGGGATCAGTCCAATGGAGGCTCATACCTCACAGCCAAGCGAATGTTCAGAGT
Source organism: Rosa persica (assembly GCA_025331145.1). Classification (NCBI taxonomy): domain Eukaryota; kingdom Viridiplantae; phylum Streptophyta; class Magnoliopsida; order Rosales; family Rosaceae; genus Rosa; species Rosa persica. The sequence goes on along the minus strand of WFKR01000101.1, from coordinate 307,202 downwards.
GAAGGTTGCCGACCTATAACTCTCTGATACCTAAATCAGAAACTTGTAGAAATATTGATAGGGTAATGGTAGGAAAATGAATAGTTTCTTACCATAAATAGGAGTAAGTGCAAGTATCTATAGTATGGGTCAGGATTTGCTTCCTTTACATTTCCAAATTCGTCTTGTCTCCATCTTTTCCTGTCGAGTTTAATGAGGGAACTCACCCATTCATTTGGCTTTGTGGTGACTGTCTTATTTTCTTTCAACTTTGTTCTTAATGTGGTTAATGAGATGATTGTTTGGTTTCCAGTGTTGTATCTATATTCATACAACATGCTCTCTTATTGCTTAGCTTGTATTTGAGAATTGTGTTACTTGATCAAACTCCCTAAGTTTTATATTAACCTCCTACAGAATTCTTTCTACTTGATTCTTTTTGGGATGTATTCAGTGCATCTTATATCACGCCCCGATTTTTAAACACAATTAAAAATCAATATATAATCTCATAATTATACATGCGTGATGGTTCAGCCATCAATACAAAATACCTGAAAAACTTTTTCCTTTTTAACCAAGTACATACTGATGCTCTGAACCCACAATGTCAATATATACTCGCTCCGCAGAGACATATATTACACAAGATTACGAATTAAATGTCAAAACAAACTAATAAGTAAACGCTCCTCAGAGCTTACTACAAGCGAAAGTCTTAACAACAGCAAAGTCACAAAATTGGCTTCCTACCATAAAGCTGCAAGTACGCTACCTCAGCTTCAGCTTCGATTACCTTGACCTATATGATTAACCCCTACGCCATTAAATAATGCACCGGGTTGCCACCCAATGAACCAGGTAAACTTATGAAAGCTCACATGAGTAACTCAAAACAGGAAACTACCCAACTCACACCAAAATGAGGAAAACCTTTCAACTCGAGAAAAGGGAACACATACCATGCTTCCCAAAAATAACAATATTTTCTCAAAAGAAACAACACGTCACCGAGTGACAAAATCATATAAATTGAAACTCCGACAATAAAATATAATAAATCAATCCAACATGGATATTGAAAATCAACAACACAACAAATCATATCTATTCTTAACCTAACAAATCACAAAAGTCAAGGAGACATCACAACCTGTGACTCTCAATCCTCAGACCTCCCCGGTCGTCGGATCAAAATATTAAGCAAGTCGCTCTGGACTTAAAATGTTAAATCAAACCAAAATGAGATGTCACCTCGTGACCTCTAAATCCTCAGACCCTTGGTCGTTAGATTCAAATAATTAAGCAAGTCACTCTGGACCTAAAATGTTTAAAGCAAAACAAAAGGAGAAGTCACAACCTGTTACTCTCAGATCTTTAGACCCCTGGTCATCAGATCAACACATTTCAAATCTCGTTAATGTAACTCACACACAATCTTGGTACTTTTCAAAACAATAGAAATTCTCAATTCCTAATACATTGTCTCCAGAAAAGTCACGCCTCAAAACAATAGAATGAAACCCAATAGAATGAAACCCATCAATCCATATTGGTTAAATCACCCTTCAACCCCATAAAGATATACATATTCCACATAAATATATATATATATATATATATGTCTATATATGTAGTCATTCACTCAGGAATGCCACTAATACTAACAATAGTTTGCAATTAAATAAATAACTTCTAAAACAATACGGTAACTTTGTTCGTAAATGAATATTGTGAGATTACTCACCTCTGATTACTACAAAAAAAAAATTCAACAGCCACGGTGCCCTCCCGTCGCGGAAAGCTATTTTGCCGTAGCAAAACAACATTAGCGTCGGCTCTACGATGGCAAAGCTTCTGACACCGTTGGTGGCGTCGCCAATACTTTTAGCCACGGCAAAATGCCATCGCAGACCACTTTTGCGATGGCAAAGAGATTTGAACACTTATTCCACGACGGTTTCATGATAGCCCTAATGCATTACAATTTACTACGGCAAATTTCCGTCGCAGCATAATTAATAGTATGATAATTATATTACTTCCCGCCAATACTTTTTTCCTGCCACAAATGTTTCCCGCCAATTTTTAAATAGCAAATTTTGCTACGGTCACGTTGCCGTAGCTTCGGTGTGGTGTTATAGAAATATATTCTTGGTTACAGCAATTCACCGATGCTAGTAGCCAACTAGCATTTTTTTTTTCTTTTTTTAACAAAACCTGTATTTTTACAACATCCAAAAATGGGATAAAAATATCAATATACAACACACTAGCAATAGTACCCCGCGCTTTGATGTGGGATTTATTGTTGCTAACAATTTGCAATAATGAAAGATATAACTGAAGTGAATTGATTCTTGATCAAAATGAGAAACATCATATATCACACATTAATCAGTATAGTGTATCAAACAGTACTGCAAAATATAAGAGACAGTTTCCTGCCTCCAAAATTGTTTGCAGAGCCTCTAGCCCACTATATTGTTCCTCTTGTAACTGTAAGGCACTACACTACTATCTGATTCTTCTTTAAAAGAGTTGTCCATGCGCTGCAACTTGCTTGGTGCTCTAAAATCTGATCTCCCTATCATGTTCGGTCATCAGCACAATGGTTTTAGCTGATCAGCAGCTATCCACAGACATTGAAACATTTACAAAATGCATAAATTAGTCTTCCAATTCAAATGCTTAGATCAGTTGTTATATCTAGTAATATATTAGTTGTTCAAATGACAGATTATAAAACTTAAAGTGAGTAACTACATATATGTAATTTGTGTTTGCAAGTGAGCATCACCAAATGTTCTGTAATCTGAACATTTACTCGCAACTCAGTTCCATTCCCAACTTTCAAGTGAGAGTACATGAGGAATAATTACCAATACAATTTAGAGGAGAGAAATGTATAGCAGTGCTATCTTATCTTTCTATCATGCAATTTCCTTTATAAACAACTTCAAATAGTTCGATCTCTACTTAATATATCATCTTCACTATCAAGTGTCACAAACCACCTGATACACTATAATACCAGAAATTCCACTCAAACAAACAACAACATGGTAAATAATGTTCATATGTAAATGAAACCAAAAAAAAATTATAAGTTATTGAAATTGATTAGCAGCTAATTGGAAAGTATTATAGATGCAGAAAAATTACCAAGCAACAAATGGTTTCACACTTTATGAAATTACAATTGATCTCATTCTCACCAACTCCAAGCTTTTAGCTACCTGCAAAAGCAAGAGCATGTCTAAGATATAGCACTAAGCAAGAGAAAATAGGTAATATTAGGCACTTCAATTAATAATATATACAATTAATCAAACTATATACTGCATATAATTGCACTGAAATGATATTTCGAATACTCTCATTACCATTAATGCAATATCCTTACAAAGCAACCAAATGCCTATGCTTAACCTTAGTGAGGACTGCAATTTCTACTTGAAAGTAATTCAATTCCTTAGTACGTACCCACTGCCACAGATTCCATCCTTTTAATAGCAATTTTGGTCCCATTATGCAATTTCCTTTATAAACAACTTCAAATAGTTCTCTACTTAATATATTATCTTCACTATCAAGTGTCACAAACCACCTGATACACTATAATACCAGAAATTCCACTCAAACAAACAACAATATGGTAAATAATGTTCATAAGTAAATGAAACAAAAAAAAAACATTATGAGTTATTGAAATTGATTAGCAGCTAATTGGAAAGAATAACAGCTAATATTATCAATTTTATCAGTAGCCATAAAAGAATCTCTATCACATCAATAATAACAGGTAATAATTGGAAAGTATAACAGCTAATATTGTCCTGACTTTTGTTTGCATTTTCCAGCTTTCACCTAATCTCTGATAGATAGTGATCAAACAAATTCAGTAAGTTCGTCATTGTCAAGTGGTCATACTTTTGAATTGAGACGCAGTATTGAATTGCCATAAATAGAGATTAGACGTTGAGAAACAGACTATTTTCAGAGGAAGAGCTCATTCTTTGAGAGAAAAGTTCAATGCCAGCAAATACTAATTACTCTTCAAGCCATGGTTTTCTCGTTCATTCTTCAATTGCTTATGTGATATATATAAGTTGAGCTATGTGATATAATTGTCGACCAAATACATTGAAAAGTATTTATTCAGGTAAATCAAAAATGATATAAAGTATAATATTTATCAAGAAATCTGATGACTAAGGGAGTGCAGCAACATACCTTGTCTGATATGTCATGAATGATAATTAGGGGTCAGTAGACTTTGCTGAATTATCACCTTCTGACATAGGTTGTTTTGCGATCTCATCAAATTTCTGAACCTCTGCATGAGTACACATAATTCAATTAACAGAAGGCATAGCAGAAACTTCTTCAAAAAGTGAAGCAAACTAATTTTATCTAGAGTTTTCACATTCAAGACTCTAGTAAAGCATAAGCCACCACTTAGGTTATCTCACCACTACCGTCAACATCTTCTCAACTAAACTTTTAGCCCCCAAGTTACAAAGAGTAAACTAATTCAGTAACACGCAAATAGTTCAAATCATCATGCTCAGTCTAAACAAACTAATCAAATGCATACAGAAATCAAAATCATCAAAAAAAAAAAAATTGTTGAGATCTAGTCCCAATGCAAACAGATTGAGACAGATTACAGAGCATGTCAATATCAATGATGTTGACACAGATCCCTCATTTCTTATCTAGACAACAACAAGAATCACTTTTCCAGAAGAGATCTAGTCCCAGTGGTCTAGCAGTGCATATATTCATATATAGAATTTGAACTTTTGTGTATTAAATTGAAGATTGCGTTATTGGAATAATTTCCATGTTACATAATGCATATAGCAATTTGATGCATGCCTAGATTCTTTTTTTTTACCCTCCAAAAACTTCTTTAGCGGCAGTTCTTGTAAAGTAACAACTGAACAACCTCATCTATATAGTAGAGATTTGGACTAGGGAATGTTGTTGTTGGGTAGTCACTACAAGTAAGGATGTTACTAGAGTGCAGTGAGGTAAAGTGATTACCAAGGGAGTCTTTAAAAACTTGTGTCAGCTTGCTGTTCCTGTCATTAGTGGGGTGGGTGGGTGGGTTTGTGTTATTCAAGTATTAGTTAATAGTGCTACAGCCTTCTTTGCGTAATTACCTAAGTATACAATTAAGTAAATCATAGCTAGAAACACCTGTAAAGATTATCATACTAGAAACTTAAAAAAGCAAATCATTGATCATAACTGCGAAATGAGAAGATAGTTTATAAGCTAAACAAATTAGAATACGGGTCAACTAATATAGAGAATCATGATATGAAATTAGTTCTATATAAAAGAAGAGCTGGACTATGCTGAGTTGTGAAGTGTTCCCATGTTACAAATTTTCTATTAATTCAATGTTTTGGAACAAGACTGTGTTTTGGTAATATGCATGTGCATCTTTTACAAAAGAATGAGCTTGAAAAATGCAATGCAAGGATACTTGTCAACATCCTTCATTGTAGGATCGATACCAAAAACCAGACACCAGTATAGTACGTACGATAACACCAGTCCCTTGTCCCTACATCTTTCAAGACTAGTAAGTAATACAGATGTTGATAGGAGCATTTTAATGCGACATTTTAATACTTAACTCCCCGTATTTTGCTTAGTTATTTCCTTTACTTAATCATTTTAAATTTAGTTTCTATTTTTTAGGTCTCATGGAGAAAATGGAGCAGAAATGAGCAGAAATGAAGAAATGCTGTTTTCCTGGTCTGACTAGGAATCCCAGTCAATGCAGGAATCCTGATGAGGCTAGGAAACCTGAAGGCATTAGGAGACCACATGGCTTGAAGATGACGTTAGAGATATTTTGGGAGATTAAATCTGATTTTTCCATGGGAAATGATGGAGATAATGTGAAAATCAAGGAGAAAATCAAGGAGATTACATTGAAAATCAAGGGAGAGTTTCAAGGGATTGTGCAACAAGAAAAGGCTCAGAACAAGTCCAGATTCATCCCTCAATTCCCTCAAGATATGTTGGCAGAAATTAAGGAATTAAAATCTGCAGTTTTAATGTGAAAATCAAGGGGAGAATGTTAAGGATAAAGCCATGGAGAGATTTAAGGGAGAAAAGATTCAAAATGCGTCCGGATACATTGCCTAGATATTTGGCCGAAAATTATGAATAAAATCAGATTAAATCATTGGAAATTTGGCAACAATATATTAGGGATTGATTTTGGAGCTTTTTGATTGGTTGGATGACACAACAGAGCTGACGTGACGCTACGTGATTGGTCGAAGCGGTGTGGTGCAACCAAAAAATTCTTTGGAAATTAAATTCATGAAGCCTTGCCTTCCCCTATATATATACCCTCCTCTCTAGACGTTTTACACACCACAACACACTCTCATTCAGAAAATAAACATCAGAAAAGTTCTCTCCATTCTCTAGTCTTCAGAAGCTCTACGTCTCAACCAAGGAGGACAAGAAGTCATGCAATACATCAAGATCCTATCCGCCATCCACCCTTGTGTCATCCCTAGAAGATTGCTTGCCTTCAAGCATCTGCAAGTTCTTCGTCTCAAGGCTTGTCATCCATCTTTCACGGTGTATTTCATGCTTTTCTTTTGTTTTCCTTTGTTTGATTCATAGAGTTATGAATTCTAGTTAACATGACGTTATGTGAAGACCCGAAATTTCAGTTAAATATTTCGTAATTCAATATTTCTCAAATTATATGAATTATGAGTTGTGGGTGTGATTGGAATATTGTTGCGTGAGAAATTTGGTTTCGAATGATTTTAGTATCGAAATTTAACGTTATTTAGGGTTATTAAAATTGACTTATTTATACGTAAGGAATTTGAGGAAACTTCTTTCATGAAAGTCGTAGAGCTTGTCGATACAAGTTCGTGCATATGTGGAACGCAAGAATCGGAGTTCGTATGAGAAAGTTATTGCGTTTGGAAAAGTTTCCATTTCGGGTATATATAGACTATATTTCCGGAAATATCCGAAAATAGCATAATTATCCAAAAAATGAAACCACGGGTTACTGTTCATCTTCTCTCTCTCTCTTCCTCCGTCGGCCGAAAACAGAGCAATTCTTTTGCCGGCCTTTTCTCACAGCTCCGGCCACTGTTTGAGGTGAAACGAAGCCCAGATCGACTCTACTCCTTCTTGTAAGTCGACTGGTGGTCACGGTTTCCCCTCTCGTGGCGGTTACACGGCGGTGGAACTCAAAAATCAATTCGAGCCCTGAAACGAACCAGCGGCGATTTCTCCTAACTCCGACCACCAAAACTTAAGTTCTTTAGCTTGTTAAACTCGTATTAAGGAGTAGAACACACAACAAAAAGACCCAGACCAGAAGTGAAGCTTTTGACGTCGAACGGAGCAACTATCGGAAAATTTCGGTTTTCCGGCGAACCAGACTGTTTTTAGGTATTTTCGACCACTTCCACTTGTTTTCTCACTTCGTGCTAGTTATGAAAGTTGCTCAAAATGATGAAACGAAGAGGATAAGCTCGGCCCCGACACCATTGGCGGTGGTCGGCGGCGGCTCTGCCCTAAACTCCGGCGGCCCTTTCCGGCCACCTCCGGGGGTACCATGAGTAGTTTCTGCTCATTTTTAGATTCTACATGTCGATACAATCATTTTGATATATAGCATGTGAATTTTGGATATCGTATAATTTAGTTATGAATTTTACGATTTTGATTGATTTCGATCGCTCGATTTGTGATCTATGAAGTTTGGACCGTCCGATAGAATTCTAGTTTTGATATAATGATCGTAGGACTGTCCCGATGACCCTGTGTGTTCACGGGTGAAGATCCGACCGTTGGATCTTCATATAAGTGTGTTTTTGAAATTATACGCTAAGTTAATTATCGTTTTGATTAGGTGTTTGACGGATTTGTTAGCGGACGATTGTGAATCGTATTTTGGGCTGTAAGAAGACGCAGCGGGAGTTTAGAGGTGAGTAAATCTCACTTTGTTCATTTACGAACCGAATTTCCTTAATTGCCCAATTTATTTGTTATGTGTGAGAAAATGGTTTTAAGAAATGTGTTTTAAAGTATATTAAAAATGAATTTCTTGATTTTGCATCGTGTGAACTATAGTTGGTATTAGTGATCATTCCTGTGTGGATGGTTACGTATATATATATTTACGTGATTATATATTGAATGGTGTGACATTGAGGTGTGGAATTGTGATAATATGTTGTTGATAAATGTTGATAATATGATTTTATTATGTTGTTAATATTTGATAAATGTTGGTGATAAGCATGTTGATTTTGTAAGTTGAATAAAAGGTAGAGAAACGTAGGATTCCGAGGATCGAATGGTCCAATGATCTTTGGTTAATGATAACCAGAGTGTATGTGTTCTGAGGACAGAGAGGTCCAAAGTTCGACCGTTAAATAATAACGGGGATATATTGTTCTGAGGACATGAAATGGTCCAAAGTTCGCGGGTTACTGAGTAACCTGGAGGTGCCGTTACTTGACCTTGGGCCAAGGTGTCAGAAGTAACAAGGCAGTTAGAGCTCTAACGTGGGGCCAAAGTGGCGATAGTTGTGATTAGGTGCCAAAGTGGCGAGAGTTGTGATTTAGTGATTGTGGAAATGTGTTCCATGTTGTTTCATATGTATTGGATTGATGTTTCTTGTGGTTGTTGAGATTGTTGGATGTTTACTTGAGATAAATGAGTTGTGCTCTAATAAATCAACCGTTCATTCTTATTTACTCACACGAGCTTTCAGAAAGCTTACCGGGTTTTGTGTTGTTGCAATCCCGGTACACTATTCAAATGGTGTAGCAGATAATCCTGCAGGTCAGGATAATCAGGGTGGTGAGCGAGCTGCGTAGGGCAACAGGGTTGAGACCAACACTTGGTCTATTTTGGTGTGTTTTGTAGACTCTTTTGAGCATAACTTTGTATTTATGTTAGTATTGTAATAATTGACTCGAGAGATAGTTGCTACGAGGTTTGTATTATGGTTTGTGAGATGTTGGTTTTGAGAAAAAAATACAAGACGCTATTTGTTTAGTTGTATTCATGTTTCGGATTTGAATATATTATTCGAAATTCGGGGCGTGACACGTTAAGGGAAAAGTTTAAAGCCCGTTTATATGTTTTGAAATAAAGTTGTGATTTCTATATGTTGATTTCTATGTTGCTTATGCGAGATTGCTTAATTGATTTTGTTTTACAGAAAACTTTTATACGTTTATGTTCTTTGAGTGCACGCTTAGGATATATTCATGCAATTGGAGCTAGATTTAAGTAGTGAAGGCTTCGAACAAAAGTCGAAATCAATTAAGGAGGATTGCAAATAGATGAACTTTTCACACTAGGTTGTTCACTTTTGTTGACATCCTTTCTTTGTTCTTCATGCATTTAATGTGTTCTTGAGTAGCTAGCTTTCTAGACTATGATTGCATGTTCAATAGGATTGATGTAGGTGCTTTCACTTAGAACAATTATTCAAGGAAAGTAAAATATGGGAAATCGTTTGCTTACTAACGTTTCACATGGTCAACTTCTTTCTCATGACATAGATTATCAACTATAAGAATTGTGATTGGATTTCTTTCATATGGATATGGTTTTGATCTTTGTTCCTTGCGTTCCACCCTTGTATCTGTGTTTTTACATTTTCTTTATTTTATTTATTTAATAATCCTAAACCCCCCTTATTTGTGTTTACTTGTATATATTTTTATTCTTTGTTTTATTTTTGTAAATAATACTTTATACTTTTATTCTTTATTTGTTCTTACAATTACAGGTGTACCCTCAATCCCCGGCTTGAACGATCCCTACTTATTCTATACTGACAACTACATTTTGCAGGGTTAAATTATATGCTTACTTTTAGCGTATCAATTTTTGGCGCCGTTGCCTCTATGGGGTGATGATTTTTAAGGGATTTAAATTTTTGTCTTTTATTTTGAGTCCTATCTATTGAAAAATACAAAAAAATTGAAAAATGTCAAAAAAAAGAACCAAAAAAAAAATATATATTTACACTTGTAAAAATACGTTTCACGTGTTTTACTCATTTTTGTACTTAACTTGTGTTTTATGTAAAATGTACTTACTAATTATACTTGTAGTTTGTAATTCGTAATTCATAGTTACTTGTTTGCATATTTTGTATTTCTTTGTATTATTAGTCACTAACTTTATTTAATGAAGGTACCGTTTGGCTGAAAGACGTTAAAACTCAAGCGCTACTTGGGAGGCAACCCAATTCAGAAGTAGCCGTGAAAGAGTCTACAAACACAGATTTGCTTTCTCTTTCCCTATTTCTTTTATTTTCAATTTTTTCTCTTTTGATTTATTTTCGTAAATGCCTTCTATCTTTGCTTATTTGTTTCATTGCATGCTTATGATTGATTACATTGAGGACAATGCAATATTTAAGTGTGGGGGAAGGGATTTATACTTTTGTCTTGAGTCATATATATTGAAAAATACAAAAAAATTGAAAAATGTCAAAATTTTTTTTTTTTAGTCTTAGGTTGCCCTTTCAATTGTCTAGGATGAGCTTATATATCTGAAATTATGGCTAAAAGAGAATCACAATATTAAGATGATTTTAAATGGTATTCTTTGGTTAATTGAGATATATGAAAAGCATGTGCATCTGTAGTGGATATGGATTTCGTGACCCTGGTACAGAATATGAGCATGTTAAGATGAGTTTTGATTCATAAAAGCCATGTGAGATATTGAGCCCATGTCCTTTTTTCTTGGAGTGATTAATGAAAAAATGAATTATACTCTTATTTTCTTGGCGATGTTTTGATGATCTCATTATTCTTTCATCTTGATTGACTGCTTGCCATAGATTAAGTTTGATGGACTAGAGAATACTAGAATTCACTCTTGTGCTTGTTGAGACGTTTTATCAATACATGGCCCTGATTCTGGAAAGGATAGAGGTACCCTAGGAATTACAACCATTGCTAAATAAACTTGTGTCCCCATTTGTGCCCATCGTGGGACCCCCTAGATAAACCCCTTTGAGCTTATATTAAGCATTTTCTTTCATCACCCTTAAAATCCGTAACCCTGAACCTTAGTATAGTTACAACCTTATCTTCGTTCTAAAAACTTGGTAGATCTATCTTTTGAAGACTTACTATATGGATTTGGCACAAGAATGAAGATTGAGAAGAGATGAAAGTTCAAGTGTGGGGTAGACTTGTCCATGAAAAGAAAAATTATGTGAAAGCCGTGAAAAAATGAAAAGAAAAAAAAATTGTGTACGGCTAAAAAGAAAAAGAAGAAAAAAATATATATGTTTATGGATTTTAGTCCCCCATACTTGGTGAGTTTGGAGTTTGTTTTGAATTGAAGGCCCACTACAGAAAAATTTGATCTTTGTCCAATTCACAAGAGTTCAAGGGAAGTTTAGAGTGAAATTTGGGCCCAACATGAAGACATTAGGCCCTTTTATTTTGCCTATATGGATGTGACGTTTTGCTTTGGTGGAATTTTAGAAGTCTCTACATCTACATGAGCTCTGCTAGGTTTTTAGGACACTTTGTTAAATACTTACCTTTCATTTCTTAAAACCTTGAGCCTTGGCCCTATTACAACCTTTTGTAAGACCTTCTTGATCCTTAAGATGGGACAGTCTTTGATATGGAGATGAGTTACAAGAGTTGAACCTATAGCTTGGGTCCATTCGTGGAAGTAGTTGGTATCTTTCATGAGATCCTTGAAAAAAATTATATTCACAAAGTGCTTTTCGTTTCTTATATATGTGAGCTATTTGATTGCCTTAAAATATGTTCTCTCACATATAATTGAGTGATTATAAGCTTTTAAGCATTGCCTTGATCTGAGAGAAGAAAGAGTGGATATACCTTGTGAGGATATGAATCATACTTGTCTAAAACATGCTGAGCTCCACCCCATCACCATTGTTATAACCAAATCGTGAATTATGTGTTTTAATTAACTCTCGAATGCCTAAACATTGATTCTTGGTTGAGTGCTAATCTTGATGTTATGAAAGTAAGAGATTTATGAGACAAATCGTTGGAAGGCTTAGTAGTTTTGAGTTAAGTGTCCTTGAGTCTTTTACATTTTCTATACTTAGTGTATTTCATGAGTCATTGAGTCTTTTTTTTTAATTTTTTTTTGTTTTGATTTTGCTAAGGGACTAGCAAAAGCTAAGTGTGGGGGAATTTGATAGGAGCATTTTAATGCGACATTTTAATATTTAACTCCCCGTATTTTGCTTAGTTATTTCCTTTACTTAATCATTTTTAATTTAGTTTCTATTTTTTAGGTATCATGGAGAAAATAGAGCAGAAATGAGCAGAAATGAAGAAATGCTGTTTTCTTGGTCTGACTAGGAATCCCAGTCAACGCAGGAATCTTGATGAGGCTAGGAAACCTGAAGGCATTAGGAGATCACATGGCTTGAAGATGACGTTGGAGATATTTTGGGAGATTAAATCTGATTTTTCCATGGGAAATGATGGAGATAATGTGAAAATCATGGAGAGAATCAAAGAGATTACATTGAAAATCAAGGGAGAGTTTCAAGGGATTGTGCAACAAGAAAAGGCTTAGAACAAGTCCAGATTCATCCCTCAATTCCCTCAAGATATGTTGGCCGAAATTAAGGAATTAAAATCTGCAGTTTTAATGTGAAAATCAAGGGGAGGATGTTAAGGATAAAGCCATGGAGAGATTTAAGGAAGAAAATATTCAAAATGCGTCCGGATACATTGCCTAGGTTCATGCCTAGATATTTGGCCGAAAATTATGAATAAAATCAGATTAAATCATTGGAAATTTGGCAACAATATATTAGGGATTGATTTTGGAGCTTTTTGATTGGTTGGTTGACACAACAGAGCTGACGTGGCGCTACGTGATTGGTCGAAGCTGTATGGTGCAACCAGAAAATTCTTTGGAAATTAAATTCATGAAGCCTTGCCTTCCCCTATATATACCCTCCTCTCTAGACGTTTTACACACCACAACACACTTTCATTCAGAAAATAAACATCAGAAAAGTTCTCCCCATTCTCTAGTCTTCAGAAGCTCTACGTCTCAACCAAGGAGGACAAGAAGTCATGTAATGCATCAAGATCCTATCCGCCATCCACCCTTGTGTCGTCCCTAGAAGATTGCTTGCCTTCAAGGATCTCCAAGTTCTTCATCTCAAGGCTTGTCATCCATCTTTCACAGTGTATTTCATGCTTTTCTTTTGTTTTCCTTTGTTTGATTCATAGAGTTATGAATTCTAGTTAACATGACGTTAAGGGCAAAGTTTAAAGCTCGTTTATATGTTTTGAAATAAAGTTGTGATTTCTATATGTTGATTTTTATGTTGCTTATGTGAGATTGCTTAATTGATTTTGTTTTACATAAAATTTTTATATGTTTATGTTCTTTGAGTGCACGCTTAGGATATATTCATGTAATTGGAGCTAGATTTAAGTGGTGAAGGCTTTGAACAAAAGTCGAAATCAATTAAGGAGGATTGCAAATAGATGAACTTTTTCATACTAGGTTGTTCACTTTGGTTGACATCCTTTCTTTGTTCTTCATGCATTGAATGTGTTCTTGAGTAGCTAGCTTTCTAGACTATGATTGCATATTCAATAGGATTGATTTAGGTGCTTTCACTTAGATCAATTATTCAAGAAAAGTAAAATATGAGAAATCGTTTGCTTACTAACGTTTCACATGGTCAACTTCTTTCTCATGACATAGATAATCAACTATAGGAATTGTGATTGGATTTCTTGCATATGGATATAGTTTTGATCTTTGTTCCTTGCGTTCCACCCTTGTATCTGTGTTTTTATATTTTCTTTATTTTATTTATTTAATAATCCTAAACCCCCCTTTATTTGTGTTTACTTGTATATATTTTTATTCTTTGTTTATTTTTGTAAATAATACTTTATACTTTTATTCTTTACTTGTTTTTGCAATTACAGGTGTATCCTCAATCCCCGACTTGAACGGTCCCTACTTATTCTATACTGACAACTACATTTTGCAGGGTTAAATTATATTCTTACTTTTAGCGTATCAGATGTACTAAAATCAGAATAGAAAAACTTTGCCTTTGTCATTTCACCGCTTGAGCCTTGTTCCTTCTAGTCAACCCTCAATTCTAAAATGAAATTCACTTTACCTTCTAAATGCATTTACATTTTGTATACAAATTAACAGAGAAGTGCAAGAAAGCAAATTCACACAAGCAATGACTAAAGCTTTCAGTTCACAATGAATTAAATCACAGATAATTTCTAGTAAATTATAACTGAAAATCTCAACATAAAATTGAATCTACCAGTAAAAAACAAGAGCCCAAAACAGAATCCAAGCAAAAATAGAGTTGAGAACTGACCCAAGACACGAGCTTTCCAAGAACAGAGAAGAGAGACCATATGAGTTGAATCGAAATTCTATATTAATTTCGCTCGGACAGAAAGAAACTCGCATGAATGACCCCTCCATTGAATTGGAGGCATCTGAGTCGAATTAGATTCAACGAGAGAGGAGAGGAACGACTGAAGAGTAAGCCAAAATGAAATACCCAAAAAGAGTAAGCCCTGGATCTATATCAGCACAGTGGCCACCAAGTTCTGCGATGCTCAATTTGTTCAGTTAAATTGAGAACAGGGAGAGAGAGGGATGCGGTAGAGAACAGGGATTGAGAGAAATAGGCTAGGGTTTTTTTGATGAGAAAATAGATTTAATAAGAGAATCGAGCTCGTAGTTGTCAACTATTGCGATGGCATTTTAGACGCAGTCGCCAAGTATTAGAAGTCTGCTATTGCAAACGTTCGCTGAAGATAAATATTAAAGTTCAGCTACCCCATTGCCATGGCATAGCAACTCAATCGCAAGTTTTACGACCGTGTAATTTTGTCGAAGTGTAAAGTCAATTTTTTGCGACGGCAAAAGGATGCCGACGCCAAACAGGGTAGCCATTGCAATTATTTTTTGTAGTGTTACTACTGCGCCTTCTCTATAGAATAGAGATAACACAATCATAAAATATATGTCCAAGTATACTTCGTCAAGTACCTAATCACATACGGTCACATCTCAGTACACGAACACAAAATGATTGAAGTTCGAAATCCCTATTTGGACTAAAACCCTAAAAATAACGCTAATCGAAGCAGAACTTTATCCGAGACAACCCAAATTCTCTGAAATACATCTACGATCGATATGACAAAGCTATAAGTCGATCGAAAACGGTAAAAACCCTAACAAATTCATACGATCATCCAAAAATTTCGTATTATATATTGAAACGCTCTTATTGATGAGTAAATAATATATAAAACGGAAACTACCCTTGACATGGCCGGAACTGCTGCCAACCGCCGCGGCACACCGCTGTCTGCCAAACTCAAATCCACAACAGTCCATCCATCCAGAATGTCAAGAATACCAAGTAGCGCAACTTTAATGTCTGGAGCTTGAACCAACTCAGCCTAGATCTCTGCCGATTGCCATCACAAGCTAGGAAAATACTGTTCACCACTAGTTGCAATTCCACATTGAGAACCGCTCGAAACCTCCACCAGGGATCGACAGAGAAGGCTGCTGCAAGCTTAAAAAAGTTGGTTTCACGTTCCGCCGTTGCCGGATTTGAGAAAACCAGTCGGGTCAGACTATTCTCACATTTGTCACCTTGCAGCGCCGCCGTAAGTGCGAATCGTCGCTAGAGGTCACCACACAGAGTTTAGCGAAGTGGCTCTGAATGGTTCTAGGTTAGGAGCTTGGCCGGAGGACGTCGGGATCATGAGTTGCAGTCAGGTTGGGTCAGATGGATATTTTGGAATCTTAGGGTTTCGAAGAGAGAGAACGGAGAGAAAAAGAAATTCTAAAAATGGAAACTTTCCAAAAATAACAACTAATGAATTTATTTTCGGAAACTTCTATTTATAGTAATTTCCAAAAATGGCATAAATTTCCGTTGACCATAACTTTCACATAAGAACTCCGATTTCTGCGATCCAGATATCTACGAACTCGTATCAACCCGCTCTGAAACTTTGTTGAATTTAATTTTCAGAGAAACCCAATGTATAATAGTCAACCTTCGCACCCACTAAAATGACGCTTCGTGAATAATTACTGATCTGAAAATAATTTCATTCCATTCCCAAACCACGTACTCGTACCAACAACCACTAAATTAATTCCGGAAAATTTTTGAAAAATAATGACGATTTTTCGGGATATTACACCTAGGGCCGGATCGGACACGAGGCTCGTGATTCGGTTGACTTAGGCTTAGAAATCCAAGAGGCGTACAATTTTTTTATAGTTTTTTATCATCTCGAAGTGCTGTATGTGTCTGTGGTTCAAGAATAAGAGCAGCCAACTATCGTTGTGTGAACATACTATGTGATAGCAATCATTTACCCAATTAAAGGAAATCATAGAAGTCTGAGGGCGGCCAGAAAAAGTTTGACAAGTTTATACATACATATATAATATAAGAGCATCTTTAGCAGATTCTCTATTTTGGTTCCTTAGTTATTTTGGAGAGCATGTTTAGCTTTTCATATATTTTAGTAGCTGCAGTAGACTCCTAAGTAGCTCTTTTATAATTTTTAGCTATCTCGCTTCTAAATATAGAGAGCAAATGAGGCTCTTTATCACTACAGGAATACTGATCATTCATGACACGTAATTTACGGCACGCATTGAGTGCGCGCCTTGAAAGAGTATTATTTACGACAAATAATAAAAGCACGTCGTGAATGATACATTTTAATTATATATTTTACGGCGTGCGTCGGATGCGCGCCATTAAACTCGCAGTATTGTTTGTATTAAAGGCTTCCTCTGTTAGTCTGTTCTGTTTGTATGCCATGATTTTGCGAAAAGCGCCAAAAATTTTGGAAAAATATTGAACTTCCCTCTCAGGGACTCTCTCTCTTAAAATCTCCTCCGCTCCCAAAACCCTAACCATTGCCGCTGTTCCTCCTCCTCCACTCGCAACCCTTTCCCCGCCGCCCAGCCTTCCTTCCTCGTTTTCTCCGGCGGGACCGTCTTCAACAGCGTCGTCGAGGAGCTCAAGAATTTCACCACTCCGGCGACGGAGGAAGCACTGCCGTGATTGTCCGCGTCCTCACGGAGACTCATGATCTCAAATTTCCTCTTCAAATTGGATTTTGGGAGTCCGATGCCGGTGGTGCAGCAAGATCCGCCGATGGCTGAGGCGATATCCAGAAATCTGACGCCGTTATTGCGATGATCCTCAGAACCGAATAGAGAAAAGCCAGCTACAGCTCGTCGAACGCGAAGACATCGATGATGAAGACGACCTCTTCAAAGCGATCGATAAGAATAAGCTTCACAAACGTTCGGTTCCGTTCAATTTCCGTTACATACATTGTTTATATTTCGATCATTTTGCTCTGGTAGTTGATTTCAGTTGATTTTCAAATTCCTGATGGATTTTCTTAGTTTTTTCTCGACTTCTCACCGGAATTGAGTGTGTTCGCTCCCAATTTTATGATTAGAAGTAAATTTCAAGCGAAAATTGCTTTAGAAGTGACTAAATCGAAGTTCTAATGGAGCAATGAGATTTATGTGCAATGATTGCTCAGGGAATCAATGCCGGAGATGTTGAAGCTTCAGGACGCAGGGCTCTACACCTGGCAACTTCACCAAGAAGGTAAAGCCAACTTCACCTCCGAATTGTTGAAACTGTAAATGTTCAAGTTGGATTTCCTTACTTTGATTGTTGTTTGGCAGAACTTGACTGGAAATAAATGTTTTTCTGAGGCCAAAGTCGATAAAATTTGTAAAACTGCTGAGAAGATAGTGGTTAGTGCTCAAACTTGTCATAATCTGAAATCCATTGTCTTCATCAGGTACTTATTTTTAGTTTCATAGTTTGTTCTATTCTCTACAAAGCAATTCATTGGTGTGTGTGTGTCAATACAGCTTCTGGCACAATGACAAGTCTGCATTACAATTTATTTTTTGGACAAGTATTGTGGCTAATGCAAGAGGCTCAATTAAGCACCTGTTCGGTATTCACGCTGGTTCAATTTCTTCTTAATTTCTAGATGTAATTGAAATCCATGTTATGCTCTTGCTTGGAAATCTGCAAAAGTATCTTCTAGGAAGATGTTATTTTGTTGTATTACTTTGAAACTCCATTTAAGTTCAATCTAATGAAATGCAGTTAAGGAAATACCTTATTGTTTAACTTAAAGACTTGGAAGGTGTTTTGGAATTTGATTAGAACATAAAGTCATTAAATTGTTCATGTCATTAGTACTATGAACCATATTAAGCTTTCAGTTATCAAGTTGTTAAACTAAGACCTTGTCAAGCTTTCGTTGTGTAAAGTTTTCAATTGTACCATCAAATAATGAAATGTTTATTTATTTACAATTATCCTGTATTCAATGTGTTTGATAAATCAATTGAGTTGTTAACCTTAAAAAATTTTGGGTCCTGCAAGATATGCTTTGAAGAAACACACCGCTAACAGACAAGTATATTGCTTTTCCTCATCTACTGAGCGTATTCCAGATTGTATAGCCTCCTCATTGTCAAGGTAACTAGCTCTTATAATCAATGTACTCTGTTATGTGCCCCTATTTCTCATTTTTTTTCTCTACAAAACTTGATGCTTTGGCCAATAACCATGAAACTATTTCTAGGAAATATAATGTATTGCAATCATCTACTTGTTCCTGTGCACCATTGAGTATTGTACGCATACTTAAACTCTGATAAGTATGAAGGGGTTTAGGGCTCTGTGTTTTTAACAATCTTGATGAATAAATCTATGGTTTCTTTGCCTCTTTTCTGAGAGCTTGCCTTCAGAGGTTAGAGATACTTTTGACTCTATCTATCCTTTTTACTTTGAAACATAGTGAAATGATTTGTGGGTTTTTTCTGTTGCTAACACTTTCATGGGTCTCTTTTTTTTTTTTCCCAAAAGACTACTCTAAGGGTGTGGGATGTCCTTTTCTACGAAGGGGCGAAAGTTATGTTTCATGTGGCTTTGGTAATCTTTAAGGTACAAGAAATGTGGCCTTTTTGTTTTGCTGGTATTAGTTGTGTAGATTTACTTGCTCTTGGTTGTTAGTCATTAGACATTAATACATGAAAAGGTTGTCTGATATCATGACTTGCAATTGCAGATGAAGGAACAGGAGTTGCTTCTAACCCATCATGTTGGCGATGTAATTAAAATTCTGCAGAAAACCACTCATCGTCTATTTGATCCTGATGAGCTATTGACGGTAACACATTTCTCTGTGCTTGCTCTTTTTAGTGATGCGCTAGAGTGAAACTTGGCATAACATGCGTACAATACGTTCAAATAAATCTTTTGGGGTTTATTCGAAAGTATTGTACGCATGTGGCTGTATCCTTAAACTCTGATAAACTCTACTTAGAAGCTTTGACGCTTACCAATACCACTTGTTGGTTCTGTAAATTCTAGGAATTTATTTTCATTCTAGGATGTATGTGTTGATAACTTAGCAGACTTATGACCATCTATTTATTAATGTCTTATTCATTATTGTCCAGTTCCAACTTCAATGGGGACACAAGAGGCATCCAGAATTAGAGAAATTTATCATGAAGATCCAAAGTGAAGCTGGTCTCTTAAGAAACAAGATGCATTTCAAGTGGAATGTGCTGTGAATGTTTGAGGCAATCCACCCCTATGTACTTTAGGTTCATTTTTTTTTTTATTGGTTTTGCTATAAGCTTCATTTGTGATTGCTTCCACAACATTTGTTTGTATACTACTCAACCTTTTATATTAGTGAAGGTTCTTCGCAACAAGCAAAGAGTTGGTCAGATTTGTTATTCTTTTTATTTATAAATTTTTGGGTGATATTGGAACAATAGAGAATTGATTATTTTTTTATTTAAAAAAATTGAATTTACAGCGCACAAAGTATGCCTTAAACTAGATTTTACTGCGTGCAAAGCATGCCTCAAAACAAATTTTACGGCATGCGTTTGTGTCATTTACGGCATGTAAAGCAAATTTTACTGCGTGTTTTTGAGTTATTTACAGCGTGAAAAACAAATTTTACGGAGTGCTCTTAGGTCATTTACGGGGTGCATAACAAAATTAATTTTTTTTTATGACACGGTCTATAAGGACGCATTTTTATATGGATTTGGACGTCGTAAATTTCCATTTACGGCATTTTTCGCACGTCGTAAATGACTCGTTTTCCTGAGTGTATGATTTAAAACATTCATTTTGAGTTAATTTATGTAATTTATAAATACATTTAAACTATTTAATCTTCATTACAATATAAATTCAAAACTAGTTAAAATAAAGAGCACTGATGCAGATGTATTTTTAAAGTAGCTAATCAAATTGACTTTTTAGTTATTTTGACTAAAATTTGATTCAAAAATAGCTAACATTGCTAAAAATGCTCTAATTTATAATGTTAAAGTACATATATATCCATTCACATAAAAAGAAAGAATAATATAATATATAATGTTAAAGTACATATATATCCATTCACGTAAAAAGAAAGAATGTATCCCATTAATTAGTACTCGAAAATTATACAGAAAAATAGAAAAGCTAATATCTTTAGTTTATTTCTTATAATGTTAATTTAGAATATCTTTAACTTAATCTTTTAAATATTATTTTGAAACATCTTCGGACTTATTATTTAATTATATTCACATAAAAAGAAAGAATAATATATAATGTTAAAGTACATATATATCCATTCACGTAAAAAGAAAGAATGTATCCCATTAATTAGTACTCGAAAATTATACAGAAAAATAGAAAAGCTAATATCTTTAGTTTATTTCTTATAATGTTAATTTAGAATATCTTTAACTTAATCTTTTAAATATTATTTTGAAACATCTTCGGACTTATTATTTAATTATAATCTAAATACTTTTGGATATTACATGTTGTTTGTTGTTTTATTGTTAGATTTTGAGTTTGCAGCTTTAATTATGGAATTTATTTTCTTTTTTGAATGCAGACTACAATTTTAGGGCCCGGCTCCTAGAGTTCGTCTCAGGTCCAGGCCTGGACTGACCTTCCCAATTCCTCTATCCAGTTGCATGTTCTTGTAGTCCTACAATATGCATTATGCATTGACCCGGTGGACCCAGGAGACGGTCAAGGTTCTCATCACCTTTTGACCGGATGAACAGGTGGTTTGAGTGCGGGCTTTCCTGGGAAGAGCTCAAGTTTTTGTCCAAGTTAGGATCCAAATGAAAGGTCGACACTACGTATCTTTTAGGCTCGGTCCGGTATCCTCTCCTCTTGGTTTGGGGATACTCCTCTGCCTGCTCGTGAATGATGGAGGGTTCCCTCCTAGTCTTTTGTCCGTGGAGGAAGCTTGCTGAGGATGCAGGGGTCTCAACTCCTTTGGGAGGCTGCTTTCACACGTTGGGGCAAGGAGCTGGTGGATATTATAAATAAATAAATAAATAAGAGAGGACTGAATTATGATGGTTCCTTTTGGCAAGAAGAGATCTCGACAAGAACAAAAGAGTGAAGATCAATTTAAAAAGGCAACTGAAGTATTAAATTTCGGAATTTCAAAAAATACATCTCACACTCTTCACCAATTGACTGTATATTTATGAATAAGATAATTAAAACCATTTTCAGCAATGCTAGCTATTTTCTTAGTTAAATCTTAATCAAAATAGTTTAAGAACAATTTTGGCTTGTCACTTTAAATATAGGTCTCCCTCATTTCTCTATATTTTAGCTAGTTATGAATTTGTACTCATTTTTTAGATGAAAATTAAATAGTTTAAATGTAATTATACGTCACACACAACTTAAAAGAAATGTGGTTGTTCGGAATATATAGTATAATAAAAAAACTCTAGCTTCTCTTGGTAGGGTCTAGGGTTTCTTGAGTTTCTTACAATTTCTCTTCGAACCAAAACGATGGCGAAGGATATTGCTTCTAGATTCGTAGCAGTCTTGGCCCTCACGGAAGATGTTGTGGCAGAGGAGTTTGGGAGGTAGAATTGGTGGTGATTGTGGAGGAGTTTTTTATATGGTGGGAAGGTGTTACGCCCCAGACCCGGTGTCGGTGGATTTAAGCACCCAACGCAGAATCTGAGGTATGAGTGTTACAAAGCAGAATGTAAATAAGTTCTTCCTTCTAGGCTCTTCATTCTAGGTTTGTCCAACCCACTTCGGCTTGTCAAAATCTAAGTACTTCTTTGCAAAAGGTATTAGAAATGGGTGGTTGAGCAAAAGCACACACTCAGTGAGTAGATCATGTAATATCCTAGTAAAGCCATCTCATTTTACACTCGCTAGAAAGTAGTATATCGTATACACATCAATTCACAGCAATTCATCACATCGTATCATCACTTCTTATTGATTATCCTTCAATTTAGTGTACCCCACGGGAACCCTAATGATCTTCTCTAACCCTATACCACCGTGTGACATATCTTTATCTCGACATAATCAATCAAGAAGTTCACATGTTCCATGAGTAGTCAAACAATGGATCCAACACATGATATTTATAAACTCCGCATATTTTGCAAATAGAAATGCTTCACTTGAAAATACAGAAATATTTCATAAATAGATAAAATCATGTTTTTTCACCATTTTTGTAGAAAATAAGAATATTTGAAACGTATTACACAACTCACTCACCTCAACAATACAAATCACCCCTTATAATACCAATCGTAAACCGAGCCTCCTAAAATGAGTCTTCTAGAAATAACATTTGGATCTAGCTCAAACTACCATCTATAGAAAGAGGGCATCAAGACGAATCTGTAGCCTTTCACGAGTCCTGAATCGGAGTTACATATCAAAAGTTATGATATGTAGAAATTTCTAGAGAGAAAAAGCAGGATATGAGCATAATTATGTGACTTTTACAACTTTAATCTCTATACTTTCTTTGTTAGTTTAGTGTATTTTCTAGTTATTTACTTTGTTTATTTCTTTTATAGGTATCTTGGAGCAAAGAAGAAGAAAGAAGCAAAAGAGGGATTGAAATGCAATATTGGCAAATCTGCTTGTGCAGATCAGTCAAATTAGACAGATCACTGAGACCAGTTCATGACAAACCAGATGCTAACTTTATATTGATTGAAAGCCTCAGATATCTAGTTTCCCAATCGTTTTACGACTCATCAATATCATTTTTCTAAAAGAAGTTATGGCCAATTTAGTACAAGAAGGTCAGGCTGCACGTGAATCTGAGGTTGGACGAGAATTTATATTTCGAGGCACAAATCACACCGGAAAGCCCAAGGACGAGTTTGTGCTTTATTTGCCCACTTGATATGGATAAACAACACGGTGTGAATGGTTAGAATAAGTCCTCAAGTTCAAGAGCCAATAGGACAACTCCACCTAAGCACGCTAACCCTAATTCTTTTAGGTTTTGGAAGGCAATCTCTAAGCATATAAAAGGGGATCCATCTGCAGCAGCTCTCTCCCTCTCTTCCTCCTCTTTTTGTCATTTTTGTGTTTTTGATTCCAATTATGTGTAACTAAATTTTCAACTAAATTTCCACTAGCTGGGGGCAGTTGAAGCCTCTAGACATGATCCATAACATGTTTTGACATACAATTTGTTTTCCAATTAATAAAGTTGAGGTTTGTTTACCGATTTCTCATTGATGAATTCTATGTCTAGTATGCATGCTAGGGTTCTAATACTTTGATTGTTTGATACCTGGATCAATAGTTGGATTCCTCAAATTATCTAGAGAAGTAATCGGTAGTTTTCACTAGCAACTAAACAAAACCCTTGGTTTAGCAAGGTGCCAAGTTATTTGTGATGCCTAGTGATTGCTCAAACTCTTTTCAAACTTAATGATCTCTGCATGTTAATCTAATAAATGTACCTTTAGGTTGCATTGGTGGAAATAGTCTAGGTGTAGAGCACTTCCTGCCAAGCATACAAAGTAAGAAAGAGTAACAGGTTGTGTTCAAGCATACCGAGCCAATTTGAGCATCTTCAACTAAGTTAATTGGTAACAAATTGGACAAAATGTGTTGTGTGTGATTTTTGGGGTTGGATAATTCCTTCCTACCTAGATTCATCATCTTGATATCAACCAATCTCAAATCTGTTTCAGTTTCATATTTCTTTCTATCCTCTATTATAATGTATTTTATTTTCATAGTAAATGAACTCCAAAAATTCCCAAATTTGTGTCCTGGACCCCTTGTGTGTCTAGTACGTTTGTAAATTTTCGTACTTTTCTGGGTTGTTTTGGTTAGGTTTTTAGTTTGTTTTTCGACTGCTGTTCAGTAGGAACTGCAGTCACGTTTTTGTGACTTTTTGTTGAAGCATTTAGTTTAACTTAATCCTCTATGGCAGACCCTTATTTCCTACACTACAATCGACATATTTGCAAGAGAACAAGGAAAATCAATAGCTTATAAATTTAGCTATCGATGCTAGAGAGAGAAACTTAGAGAGAGAAAACTAGAGAGAAAAAGTGTCCAAAATTGGTCTGGAAGAGATGTGTGGGCTGAATCCTATATAAAGGGAAAAATGGTCATTCAAAAAGTAACATGTGTCCAACTCTTAATAAACCACCAAAAAGATTGTGACACTTGCCAAGCCTCCATTACTTTTCTTCCTTCCACTTGACAAATGTCCCCATGACTAATTGATTGTATCTGACATGCATGTTGGTGACTTGATACAAAATTACACAATCGTACGTATCATTGTCAAAATAGGGAAGTATTAAGCCAAAAATTATCGTATCATGAGGATCAGTGGCTAACCCACAATCCTTGAGTAGTCGAAACTAAAGACACTTAGCATGCAAAAGAAGAACAAAATAAACAAAAATGCTACTCTAAGGCACCAAGCCTTAGCAATGCTCAGCTTTGGTTCTCACTAATGCCTAATCAAAACTAAGAGCCTGGTGGTGATTATTTACAATGAGTCAGAGTTTCAATATTTGGAGGGAGAATTTTAGATTAACAAAATGTGATGAAATGTAAAGCCATTAATAAAAATGCAAACAAATTAATAAAAGTATAACAAAATAAATGAGAATGTCGGGTGTTAGGGAGGTTCCTTCACCTAAATTCTATGTGTCGGAAGCTAATATAATGTAGATGCAAATCTCCTACTTTGGCGGTAGTCGTATCCAAGACGGTTCAAGGCTCAAGAACTGAAATTCCCTTTCATGATAATCCTGCTCCGGTTCAAGGGTCGTAGAAACTCACTTGATATGAATTAGAGCCGGTTCAAGGGTCCCTAATTCACATCAAGAGGCGTAGAGATCGAGAAATTAGACTACTAAGCGACCCGCTCGCGCAATCATGCAACGGGTGTAAATCACCATGTTTATAACCCCTCGAATACGAAATTGAAGGTTTCTAGCTTAGGAATTATAGGGGGTCAAGCCTCTAACTCCGTCCTAGACATGCTCAAAATACACATCCTAAAGTTGACTACGCTCCTAGACATGTATTTCAACCCAATAATAATTGATATAAGCATCTATCATACGAAAATTGCATCATTACATTAAATTAAACATCTTTACACAAAATTTGGGTTAAGGCACACAACCCTAACCCCAACAAAGAAATTACTCACAACCCATAATCATAGATGTGTGGGAGAAAACAAGGGTTGCCACAAATAGCTAGAAAGCTAGCATGATTATCCTTGAATTACAACTCCCATAATTACCCAAGTCTTGAATCTTGTAGAGGTAGAAGCTTTTGATGAATCTTTGAAGCTTTGGGTGAGTAATCCCTCAAATTCCTAAAATAAAACTAAAGAAAGTATGGAAAATAGAGGAAGATGAGAGGAGAGAAGTCCCAAATTCGGCCAAAATGCCTAGGGTGTAATAAAATGAGTCTTAAGCTTGTGAAATGTGTGTGCAAGTGTGCTTAAATACCCCCTTGGATTCAAGGGTCAAGATTGGACTTGTACATTCAAGGGCTCAAAAACAAGTAGAAAATAGATAAAATGAAAAGACTGAAACAACCTAATGAAAAGGAAAAGACTTCAGTGCGTTAATGCACCCATGATCTACGTGGCAAACAATTACTGGTACGTTTGGATAGTAGGCCCTGCAGGTGCAACTGATTACTTGAAGATCCGGTCATCTGACCGTTTGGAGCATTTGAAATTCGAAACCAAGGTGACCGTTTCACCCATCTCTCTCTGTTCTATCTCTTCCCCATCTCTCTCTGTTCTCTCTCTTCCCCATCTCTCTCTGGTTCGACTTCTTTGTCTTCCCTCATTTATCCTCATTTATCTGAGACTGAAGCATCGATGGACAACACAACAAAGGGTTGCAACAAGGAAGGGACTCGAGTTGATGAAACACAAACTGATGATGAAGTGTTCAACGATGTCCCAGACTACAGAAGATTGAAGGTTGAAGATGTGAAGGCTATGATGTTTAAGACAGTAGAGGACGTGGAGAGGTTCTATTCTGCATATTCCTTGGCACTTGGCTTTGGATTTAGGAAGGATACCAAAGAAGAGGCTGAAGGTATGATCCGGAGGAGATAATGGCTTTGCAACAAGTAAGGGACTCAAGCTAAAAAGTGGTTCATACTGGACATAAGGGGTCATACTCCTCGAAAAATTACAAGGGTAAATTGCAAGGCTAAGTTCAGGGTCAATTACAACGAGCTTGTAGGAGCTTATGTGGTGAAAGCCTTTATTCCAGAGCATTCTCACGAGTTAGAAACTGGAAACCAGACTGCCTTCATTGGCTCGCATCAAAATGTTGAGAAATCAGACTTCGCCCGTGCAAATACAATGTCTAAAGTGTCAACCAGACCTTGCCATGCGTATGAGTACATGGTGGAGCAGGCGGGGGGATATAAGACAGTGAGATTTACTGAGAAGGACCTATACAACAAGCTTGACCAAGAACGACGCACCACTTCCTTTGAGAGTGACTCCGAAGGCACACTTGCCTATATGAATGCTCTGGCAGCACAAGACCTATACTTCTACTGTAGGTTCAATGTAGATATGGAAGACAGGTTAGCAAACATGTTTTGGCGAGATGGGCATGCATTTGTTGATTTCATGTGTTACGGGAATATGCTGATCTTTGATAGCACATACAAAACCAATGTTTACAAAAAGCCATTGATTTTGTTTGTTGGGTCAAACAATCATCGGGGAAGTATTTTGTTTGGTGCTGCTTTTCTTGTGGAGACATACACTTGGCTGTTGCGTTCATTTTTGGATGCAATGAATGGGAAGATGCCAATAGCTGTACTCATAGATGGAGATGAGGCCATGCGTAGTGCAATTGAAAATGTGATGCCACAAGCAAAGCACCGTCTTTGTGCTTAGCACCTTTCCAGAAATGCCAACACTAATTTGAAGTGCGATGAAAATTTGAAAGCTTTTAACAGGTGCATGAGAAAATTCCAAACTGTAGAGCAGTTTGAAGTAATGTGGCACGACATGGTGGAGAAATTCGTTCTCCACAACAGTTTCTAGATCAACATGATGTATGAGAAACGAGACAAGTGGGCTCAAGCATTTTTCAGGAACCATTTTATGGCTGGCATGAGAAGCACGCAGAGGTGTGAGGGCATGAATAGGTTCATCAAAGACTCTATTGGGAGTGGCATGAAACTAGTCGAAGTCATCCCGAGGATGGACCTAGCACTTATGAGATTGAGAAACAATCAAGTAAGGGATGACTTTAATACTATGAACTCAACCTTTGTTCTCAAAACTTACCTAAAAGACTTGGAGAATCATGCAGCTTCTATATACACATACGATGTGTTTAACTAGGTTAGGAAGGAGAGCCAAGCCACACTACGACAGGGACCAGAGTACTTTGAAGATGGGCACCATGTTTACACAATGTCAGCTTACAAGCGGCTTGATTTTGAGCACAAGGTAGTTTACTACCATGGGAAAAACATTGAAAGTGCAACATACCCAATCATGGTATGTTCTTGTAAAATGTTTTAGTACAGGGGAGTCCCATGTTGTCACATGTTCACAATGATGAAACACGAACACATCAATGAGATTGCAAAGTCACTGATTGTGAAGAGATGCTCGAAGTCTGCTAGAGATGTGTATTCAATCAAATATTCGGAACAAGATATTTCCAAAGAAGCCATGGAAGTTAGTAGGTATGGTTGTATGAGTGTTGATTACAACAGAATGTGTTTTTATGCTTCCAAGCCAGAAGCAGGGTACAACATGTTGAAGAGAGAGATAAATAGACTGACAACAATAATGGAAGGGTTGTTGATAGATTGTGAACAGGTTCAAAGTATAGCTACACCGAAGAGTAAATGTTGTGTTTTAAGAGATCCTATCACCGCTAAGACCAAAGGCAGAGAAGCCAAAAGCGACAAAAAATATGAGCCATCCAAACGATCGATTACTTGCAGTTATTGCAAAGGTCCTGGCCACAATACTCAGACATGTGAAGATAGGAAGGAGAAAGAAGCTGAGAAGAGAGGCGGCAAAGAAGCTAAAAACACAGGTGGCGAAGGAAGCAACACTTCTTGGAATGCAACACATGCAAAAAGATACATTCATTGTAGTAGATGCAAAGGTGTTGGGCACACATATCGTACATGCAAAAAGGTGACCTGATGAAGAGGTGAACCAGGTCTACTTGTATGTTGATCAAACTAGCCCCATCTTGTTAACACGTGGACCACAGTGGGCCACAGAATACGAGCCATCGAAGATTGGTCTACCCTCTTGGCAAACACCACATCGCTTTACACGTAAACATGCTTTCCTTATGATGTAGTTCCCTTCTATTAGGCTCCTCAATGGTGTCTACTTACCTATCGAATTCTAGATTGAGAATGAGTAACCTAGATTGAAAATTACAATTGTTTTAAGTTTCATAGGTGGTTCTACTTGTCCAATAATCTGTGTCTCCCTAATTGTGTAGACTTTTTTGAAGAAATCAATTTTCCAAAAGAGTCTACTGGCTTGAGGAAGAAGGTCTACACATTAGGGAAATAATTTAGGGAAAACATCACAAATGGTGTATGAACTTTAGGCCATTCTACACTTTGGTGTACCAACATTCATAACTATCAGAATGGTGTATCAAGTTTGCTCCAATCTTTCATTTTAGTGTACGCGGTTAAATTTTCAGTTATCTTTACAAAAAAAAAACTAACAAAGCTAAAGGAAATATAGCGGAAATTTTTTCTTTTTTGGCAAAGATAACGGAAAATTTAACGGCGCACACCAAAATGAAATATTAGAGCAAACTTGAGACACCATTCGGATAGTTATGAAAGTTGGTACACCAAAGTGTAGAACGACCTAAAATTTATACACCATTTGTGAACATATCCCAACAATTTAATGCTCAAAAGGTAAACAAGTTCAGAAAACATGTAGGTCTGTTTGAAGAGCTGAACCAGGTCTACTTGTATTTTGATCAAACTAGCCCCATCTTGTCGACACGTGGACTGAAGTGGGCCACAGGCTACGAACCATCGAAGATTGGCCTACCCACATCATGCACACTGCATCGCTTTTCACGTTAACATGCTTTCCCTATGATGTAGTTACCTTCTATTGGGCTCCTCAATGGTGTCTACTTGCCTAATGGTGTTGTGGAGTGAAAATGAGTAACCAAAAAAATTACGTTGTTTTGAGTTTAATATGTAGTTCAAGTACTTTTCCGAGCATCTTTGTCTCCCAAATTGTGTAGACCTTTTTGAAGAAATCAGTTTGCTAGAAGAGTCTACTGGCTTGAGAAAGGAGGTCTACTCATTGGAGCACAATGATATTGCCGGAAAGGTAAACACGTTCAGAAAACATGTACGTCTGTTTGAAGAAATCCGTTTGCCAGAAAAGTCTACGGGTTTATGTGTCACGCCCTGAATTTCGAATAATAAATTCAAATAACGTCCTGCATTTTTTTCTCAAAACCAACATCTCACAAACCATAATACAAACCTCATAGCAAACTATCTCTCGAGTCAATTATTACAATACTAACATAAATACAAAGTTATGCTCAAGAGAGTCTACAAAACACACCAAAATAGACCAAGTGCTGGTCTCAACCCTGCTGCCCTACGCAGCTCGCTCACCACCCTGATTATCCTGACCTACAGGATTATCCGCTTCACCATTTGAATAGTATACTGGGATTCCAACAACACAAAACCAGGTAAGCTTTCTGAAAGCTCGTGTGAGTAAATAAGAATGAACGGTTGATTTATTAAACCACAACTCATTTATCTCAAGTAAACATCCAACAATCTCAACAACCACAAGAAACATCAATCCATGAAACAACATGGAACACATTTTCACAATCACCAAATCACAACTCTCGCCACTTTTGCACCTAATCACAACTATCGCCATTTTGGCCTCACGTTAGAGCTCTAACTGCCTCGTTACCTCTGACACCTTGGCCCAGGGTCAAGTAACCGCACCTCCAGGTTACTCAGTAACCCGCGAAATTTAGACCATTTCATGTCCTCAGAACAATATATCCCCGTTATTATTTAACGGTCGAACTGTGGACCTCTCTGTACTTAGAACACATACACTCCGGTTATCATTAACCAAAGATCCTTGGTCCATTCGATCCTCGGAATCCTACGTTTCTCTATCTTCTATTCAACTCACAAAATCAACATGCTTATCACCAACATTTATCAAATATTAACAACATAATAAAATCATATTATCAACATTTATCAACAACATATTATCACAATTCCACACCTCAATGTCACACCATTCAATGTATAATCACGTAAATATATATATACGTAACCATCCACACAGGAATGATCACTAATACCAACTATAGTTCACCCGATGCAAAATCAAGAAATTCATTTTTAATATACTTTAAAACACATTTCTTAAAACCATTTTCTCACACATAACAAATAAATTGGGCAATTAAGGAAATTCGGTTCGTAAATGAACCAAGTGATATTTACTCACCTCTAAACTCCCGCTGCGTCTTCTTACAGCCCAAAATACGATTTACAATCGTTCGCTAACAAATCCGTCAAAACAAGGTCATCGGGACAGTCCTACGATCATTATATCAAAACTAGAATTCTATCGGACGATCCAAACTTCATAGATCCCAAATCGAGGGATCGAAATCAATCGAAATCGTAAAATTCATAACTAATTCATACAATATCCAAAATTCACATGCTATATATCAAAATGATCATATCGACATGTAGAATCTAAAAATGAGCAGAAACTACTCATGGTACCCCCGGAGGGGGCCGGAAAGGGCCGCCGGAGTTTAGGGCAGAGGCACCGCCGACCACCGCCACTGGTGTCGGGGCCGAGCTTACCCTCTTCGTTTCATTATTTTGAGCAACTTTCATAACTAACACGAAGTGACAAAACGAGTGGAAGTGGTCGAAACTTACAAAAACAGTTCGGTTTGGCCGGAAAATCTGCAGAAAACGTTGGGAGCTCCGACGAGTGTGTAATCGATCACTTCAGGTTTGGGCCTTTTTGCTGCATGTTCTACTCCTTAATATGAGTTCAACAAGATAAAGAACTCAAGTTTTGGTGGCCTAGAACTTGAGATATTCACTTCACACTCAAAAAGGCTGGAAATGGAAACAAGCTTCCCGCCGCCGCTACAAGCCGTACCACGACGCAAGGCTGCCTCTGCCAGCTGCGCAAGGTCGAGGCGAAGCTGTGGGAGGTGGTTTGGCGTGAAACGGTGGCCGGAGGAGCACGAACTCGGCTGGTGGAGCTTTGCTCTGTTTTTGCTTCCGGCTCGGGTGCACGCGCGAGAGAGAGAGAGAGAGAGAAGCTAGGGTTTCCTTTTCTGATTTTTCTAGGAATTTCCAAAAATGGCAATCTATATATATACAAAATTGAAAACTTCCAAATGCCATAACTTTTTCATACGAACTATGATTCTTGTGTTCCACATACGCACGAATTCGTATCAACGAGCTCTACGACTTTCATGAATGAAGTTTCTTCAAATTCCTTACGTATAAAAAGTCGATTTTTAGTAACTCCTAAATAACGTTAAATTTCGAAACTAAAATCATTCGAAACCAAATTTCTCACGCAACAATATTCCAATCACACCCACAATTCCTAATTCATATAATTTTGACAAATATTGAATTACAAAATATTTAACTGAAATTTCGGGTCTTCACAGTCTACCCTCCTTAAAGGAATTTCGTCCCGAAATTCAAGCAAACTCATCAACAAACAATAGTGGGTACTTCGCCCTCATGTCACACTCTAGCTCCCATGACGCATCACCCTCATCATGATGACTCCACAACACCTTAACCAACTCAACTTCCTTCCTCCGAAGCCTCTTCGTGGACCTAGCCAAGATACGAACAGGTTCAACAACGAAGGTCACATCCGAACTCACCTCGATCGTACCGTGATCAATCACATGAGACTCATCTCGAATGTATCTCCTAAGCATGGACACATGGAAAACATTGTGTACACCGGCCATACTAATAGGTAAAGCAAGCCGATATGCCAATTCTCCGACCCTTTCTAAAATCTCAAAGGGTCCAACGTATCTCGGTGCCAATTTCCCCTTCTTGCCAAATCTCACCACACCTTTCATAGGTGAGACTTTCAATAATATGTAATCACCCACCTCAAAGTCCAACGGTCTCCGTCTAAGGTCGGCATAACTCTTCTATCTACTCTGTGCAGTACGGATCCTGTCTCGGATGGTAGTAACCTTCTCTGTAGTCTCCCGAACAAGCGCAGGACCCAAGAGCTGTTTCTCTCCAACATCCGCCCAACAGATAGGAGTCCTACATTGCCTACCATAAAGCGCCTCATATGGGGCCATGTCGATACTAGAGTGGTAGCTGTTGTTGTAGGCAAACTCTACCAATGGCATATGATCCGCCCAACTTCCCTTAAAGTCCAAAACACATGCTCTAAGCATATCCTCCATCACCTGGTTCACCCTCTCTGTCTGCCCATCAGTCTGTGGATGAAATGCAGTGCTCATAGCCAAAGATGTGTCGAAAGCCTTATGGAATCTACACCAAAATTCCGAAGTGAAACGAGCATCCCGATCAGAGACAATCGATACAGGCACACTATGAAGCCTCACAATCTCATTAAGATACAACTTACACAAAGCATCACCTGAGTAAGTCTTTGCCACAGGAAGAAAGTGTGCTGACTTTGTTAATCGATCAACAATCACCCAAATAGAATCATAACTTTGTCTGGACCTAGGCAATCCAGTCACAAAGTCCATGGAGATCTCTTCTCATTTCCATACTGGAATCGGCAAAGGTTTCAACATTCTCGTAGGCCTCTGATGCTCTGCCTTCACTTGCTGACATGTAAGGCACCTGGATACATACTCAGCCACATCCCTCTTCATCCCTATCAGCCAAAACTGTCTTCGTAGGTCCATATACATCTTGGTACTCCCTGGGTGTACCATATATCGAGATCGATGTGCTTCCCGCAATACCTTCTCCTTAAGGTTATCACTACCCAGGACATACAATTTCAATCGAAATCTCAATCCACCATCAGTTCCAACTGTCCACTCTGATGGACCTTCCTTGTTGGCATCAAGGATAATCTCTGAAATCACCATTTGAGCGAACTCATCATGTGTCTGACTCTGAATGATCCTGGAAATCAAGGTCGACTGTAAAGTGATACTACCAAGAAAGATTCCCTGTCCTTCTCCTGTGGGTATAAGGTCAAACTCAGATACAGTCTCTAACATACGCCACTCCTGAACCATAAGTGGTGCTATGATCCCTCAAGGTTTCCTGTTCAAAGCATCCGCCACTACATTGGCCTTTCCGGGATGATACTCCAAGGTGAAATCATAGTCTTTGATGAGCTCCATCCATCTTCTCTGCCTCATGTTCAACTCCTTCTGGGAGAATAGATACTTCAAACTCTTATGATCAGAAAAGAGTTTGAACTTCTCACCATAAAGATAATGCCTCCAAATCTTCAAGGCAAACACCACTGCAGCCAGCTCTAGATCATGAGTGGGGGTAGTTCCGCTCATGCACCTTCAACTGCCTAGAACCATACGCTACTACACCCCCATTCTGCATCAATACACAACCCAAACCCTGATGGGACAGTCAACACTGGAGCTGTAGTCAATCTAGTCTTCAGCTTACTAAAGGCCTTCTCACATTCATCTGTCCACACAAACTGAGTATCCTTCCTTGTTAACTTAGTCAAAGCTGAAGCAATACTAGAAAACCCCTCAATGAATAGCCTGTAGTATCCTGCCAAACCAAGGAAACTACGGATCTCTGTAACTGTAGTAGGGCGACTCCAATCCATCACTGCTTCAACCTTCGAATGAGCCACCGAAACTCCATCCTTCGAAACTACATGACCAAGGAACTTAATCTCCTTTTGCCAAAAATAGCACTTCTCGAACTTTGCACACAACTTTTCTCTTCTCAAAATTTGCAGCACAATCCTCAAATGCATCACATGCTCATCAGACGACTTTGAATATATCAAGATGTCATCAACGAACACCACCACACACTTATCTAAGTAAGGACTGAATGTGTTGTTCATCAAGTCCATGAATGCTGTAGGTGCATTAGTTAGACCAAAAGGCATGACAATAAATTCATAATGCCCATACCTGGTCCTAAATGCCGTCTTAGAAATATCTTCATCCTTCACCCTCAACTGGTGATATCCAGATCTCAAATCAATTTTGGAGAACACTGTAGCCTCCCTAAGCTGATCGAACAAGTCATCAATCCTAGGCAAGGGGTACCTATTCTTGATGGTCACCTTGTTCAGCTGTCGATAATCCACACATAACCAAAGTGAATTATCATTCTTCTTCACGAATAATACTGGTGCGCCCCAAGGAGATTCAGTAACCTATATGAACCCTTGTGCAAGTAATCCTTCAATCAGAACCTTCAACTCCTGAAGTTCAGCTGGAGCCATCCGATAAGGTGCTCTCAACACCGGTGCAGTACCTGATATCACATCAATGGAGAAATCCATTACCCTTTTTGGAGGAAATCCTGGTATCTCCTGGAACACATCAGCATACTCTGCCACTACCGGAATCCATGCAATTTCTGAAGTGCTATTCACTGATTCTATGTGTGCCAAGATCCCTGCCCTCAGGCAACGTCAGATCTCAGGCATCGATAATGAAACACTAGTTTCCCATGGGCATGAAAAGACACAATCATTCTAAAACAATCAATCACTGCATAGTTCAGACTCAACCAATCCAAACCTAAAATCACATCATACGTGTGATCCGGAATCACAATCAAAGATGCAATGAACTCTCTACCACAAATTGCAATAGGGCAATCATCACAAAACATGCTAAACTCAAGAGATATGCAAAAAGGCGATATAACACATAAAGATCTAGTAAGCGGTATCGCAGTCAAACCCAAAACATCTACCACATAACTAGATATGAATGAGTGGGAACCACCCGTATCAAACAGTACTCTAGCAAAATAGTTATAAACGGATAAGGTACCTTCCATCCCGGTGCCTCTCTGGCCGATGGCAAATACTCTGGCTGGTGCTGGAGGTAAGGTTCTCTGCTGGTTACCCTGTCCTCCAATCTGAGGTTAAGTATAGTCCCTGGCAATATGTCCAGTTTGTTCGCATCGAAAACATGCTCTAGGCTTGAGTTTATGGCAAGTCCTACCAAGATGACCCAACTCATTACAGCTATAACACCTCATAGGGGCTACTGGTGCTACTTGCCTGATAGGTGGTGCCTGAATAGGGACAGGTGCTGCTGCTATCCTGGCTGGAGCCTGATGATGAAAATAAGGCCGCTGCCTCTTCCAGAGCCCACCTCTATAATCTCTGGACCCACTACTCCCTGCAACTGCCTTCCTTTTTCCCTGAGAATCTCTCTCAACTGTCTGCTTCTCCTTGTGGATTAGATTTTGCTGCTCAATGATCAGGGTTTTAGCTAAAATTTGCTCCTTTGTCTTCAGCTCCATAATGGCCACATCTCGCTCAATAGAGGCATTCAACCCCCGCTGAAACTTCTTAGCCAAGTCTTCAGCATCTAATGGTTTCACAAACCGATACAGCTTGGAGAACTCTGCCTCATATTCTCTCACATTCATCTTTCCTTGAGTAAGTGAGAGAAATTGCCTCTCCAGCTGTTCCTTCACCGATGCTGGGAAATATTTCTCTCTAAAGATCCTCACAAATCCATCCCAAGTCATGATAGAAACATCAATAGTCCTCTGAGTGCAATTCCACCACACCCTAGCCTCATCTTTGAGCATGAAAGTGGCTAGCTTCCTCTTCTCGATCTCATCACAGACAATCAACTCAAAATAGGTCTGCAAATCCTCGATCCATTGATCAGCCACCATATAGTCCGTGCCTCCGGCAAATTTAGTTGCTCCCAACCGATTAATGTCCCTCGCCAACACTAACAGACGAGCGGGATCATTAACCACAACCTCAGGTGGAATAGGTTGCTCCACAAAAGGTGCCTCCACCTCTTCCTCATGTACTCCCACATGTGGAATCTCACCCCTACCTCGATGGGGATCCGCTGCAGACGAACCAACACTCGGAAGGTATTAACTTATTACTAAATATGTACCTTACGCTCTGATACCAAACTGTCACGCCCCAAATTTCGAATAATAAATTCAAATAATGTCCTGTATTTTTTTTCTCAAAACCAACATCTCACAAACCATAATACAAACCTCGTAGCAAACTATCTCTCGAGTCAATTATTACAATACTAACATAAATACAAAGTTATGCTCAAGAGAGTCTACAAAACACACCAAAATAGACCAAGTGCTGGTCTCAACCTTGCTGCCCTACGCAGCTTGCTCACCACCCTGATTATCCTGACCTACAAGATTATCCGTTTCACCATTTGAATAGTGTACCGGGATTGCAACAACACAAAATGCGGTAAGCTTTCTGAAAGCTCGTGTGAGTAAATAAGAATGAACGGTTGATTTATTAAACCACAACTCATTTATCTCAAGTAAACATCCAACAATCTCAACAACCACAAGAAACGTCAATCCAACACACATGAAACAACATGGAACACATTTCCACAATCACCAAATCACAATTCTCGCCACTTTGGCACCTAATCACAACTATCGCCACTTTGGCCCCACGTTAGAGCTCTAACTGCCTCGTTACCTCTGACACCTTGGCCCAGGGTCAAGTAACGGCACCTCCAGGTTACTCAGTAACCCACGGACTTTGGACCATTTCATGTCCTCAGAACAATATATCCCCGTTATTATTTAACGGTCGAACTTTGGACTTCCCTGTCCTCAGAACACATACACTCCGGTTATCATTAACCAAAGATCCTTGGACCATTCGATCCTCGGAATCCTACGTTTCTCTACCTTCTATTCAACTCACAAAATCAACATGCTTATCACCAACATTTATCAAATATTAACAACATAATAAAATCATATTATCAACATTTATCATAAACATATTATCACAATTCCACACCTCAATGTCACACCATTCAATGTATAATCACGTAAATATATATATACGTAACCATCCACACAGGAATGATCACTAATACCAATTATAGTTCACACGATGCAAAATCAAGAAATTCATTTTTAATATACTTTAAAATACATTTCTTAAAACCATTTTCTCACACATAACAAATAAATTGGGCAATTAAGGAAATTCGGTTAGTAAATGAACCAAGTGAGATTTACTCACTTCTAAACTCCCGCTGCGTCTTCTTACAGCCCAAAATACTATTCACAATCGTCCGCTAACAAATCCGTCAAACACCTAATCAAAACGATAATTAACTTAGCGTATAATTTCAAAAACACACTTATATGAAGATCCAGCGGTCGGATCTTCACCCGTGACCACACAAGGTCATCGGCACAGTCCTATGATCATTATATCAAAACTAGAATTCTATCAGACGGTCCAAACTTCATAGATCACAAATTGAGCGATCGAAATCAATCGAAATCATTAAATTCATAACTAATTCATACGATATCCAAAATTCACATGCTATATATCAAAATGATCGTATCGACATGTAGAATCTAAAAATGAGCAGAAACTACTCATGGTACCTCCAAAGGTGGCCGGAAAGGGCCGTCGGAGTTTAGGACAGAGCCACCGCCGACCACCAATGGTGTCAGGGCTGAGCTTAT
This sequence comes from Rosa persica, assembly GCA_025331145.1. Taxonomy (NCBI): domain Eukaryota; kingdom Viridiplantae; phylum Streptophyta; class Magnoliopsida; order Rosales; family Rosaceae; genus Rosa; species Rosa persica. The sequence goes on along the minus strand of WFKR01000101.1, from coordinate 268,990 downwards.
CCTCTTCATTTCATCATTTTGAGCAACTTTCATAACTAACACGAAGTGAGAAAACGAGTGGAAGTGGTCGAAACTTACCAAAACAGTCCGGTTTGGTCGGAAATCTGCAGAAAACGTTGGGAGCTCCGACGAGCGTGTAATCGATCACTTTAGGTCCGAGTCTTTTTGCTACGTGTTCCACTCCTTAATACGAGTTCAACAAGATAAAGGACTCAAGTTTTGGTGGCCTAGAACTCGAGATATTCACTTCACACTCAAAACGGCCGGAAATGGAAACAAGCTTCCCGCCGCCGCTACAAGCCGTGCCACGGCGCAAGGCTGCCTCTGGCAGCTGCGCAAGGTCGAGGCGAAGCTGTGGGAGGTGGTTTGGCGTTAAATGGTGACCGGCGGAGCACGAACTCGGCTGGTGGAGCTTTGCTCTATTTTTGCTTCTGGCTCGGGTGCACGTGCGAGAGAGAGAGAGAGAGAAAAGCTAGGGTTTCCTTTTCTGATTTTTTCTGATTTTTCTAGGAATTTCCAAAAATGGCAACCTATATGTATACAAAATCGAAAACTTCCAAATGCCATAACTTCTTCATACGAACTCCGATTCTTGTGCTCCGCACACGCACGAATTCGTATCAACGAACTCTACGACTTTCATGAATGAAGTTTCTTCAAATTCCTTACGTATAAAAATTTGATTTTTAGTAACCCCTAAATAACGTTAAATTTGGAAACTAAAATCATTCGAAACCAAATTTCTCACGCAACAATATTCCAATCACACCCACAATTCCTAATTCATACAATTTGACAAATATTGAATTACAAAATATTTAACTGAAATTTCGGGTCTTCACAGTCTACCCTCTTTAAAGGAATTTCGTCCCGAAATTCAAGCAAAATCATCAACAAACAGTAGTGGGTACTTCGCCCTCATGTCAGACTCTAGCTCCCATGACGCATCACCCTCATCATGATGACTCCACAACACCTTAACCAACTCAACTTCCATCCTCCGAAGCCTCTTCGTGGACCTATCCAAGATACGAACAGGTTCAACAACGAATGACACATCCTGACTCACCTCGATCGTACCGTGATCAATCACATGAGACTCATCTCGAATGTACCTCCTAAGCATGGACACATGGAAAACATTGTGTACACCGGCCGTGCTAATAGGTAAAGCAAGCCGATATGCCAATTCTCCGACCCTTTCCAAAATCTCAAAGGGTCCAACGTATCTCGGTACAAATTTCCCCTTCTTGCCAAATCTCACCACACCTTTCATAGGTGAGACTTTCAATAATACGTAATCACCCACCTCATAGTCCAACGGTCTCCTTCTAAGGTCGGCATAACTCTTCTGTCTACTCTATGCCACAAGCTGGACTGAAGTGGGCCACAGGCTGCGAACCATGGAAGATTGGTCTGCCCACATCACACACACTGCATAGCTTTTCACGTTCACATGCTTTCCCTATGATGTAGTTCCCTTTTATTGGGCTCCTCAATGGTGTCTACTTGCCTAATGGTGTTGTGGAGTGAAAATGAGTAACCAAAAAACAGACGATGTTTTGAGTTTCATATGTAATTCAAGTACTTGTCCAAGCATCTTTGTCTCCCTAATTATGTAGACCTTTTCGAAGATATCAGTTCAACAGAAGAGTCTACTGGCTTGAGAAATGACGTCTAATCATTGGGGAACAATTATATTGCCAGAAAGGTAAAAACGTTCCGAAAACATGTTGGTCTGTTTGAAGAAATCTGTTTGCCAGAAAAGTCTACTGGTTTATGTATCCCCACTACTTGGTCATCAATAGGTATCTTGATGAAGAGGTGAACCTGGTCTACTTGTATTTTGATCAAACTAGCCCCATCTTGTCGACACGTGGACTGAAGTGGGCCACAGGCTACGAACCATCAAAGATTGGTCTACCCACATTACACAACTGCATCGCTTTTCATGTTAACATGCTTTCCCTATGATATAGTTCCCTTTTACTGGGCTCCTCAGTGGTGTCTACTTGCCTAATGGTGGTGTGGAGTGAAAATACGTGACCAAAAATATTACGTTGTTTTGAATTTCATATGTAGCTCAAGTACTTGTCCGAGAATCTTTGTCTCCCTAATTGTGTAGACCTTTTAGAAGAAATCAGTTTGGCAAAAGAATCTACTGGCTTGAGAAAGGAGGTCTAGTCATTGGAGAATAATGATATTGCCGGAAAGGTAAACACTTTCGGAAAACATGTAGGTTTGTTTGAAGAAATCTGTTTGCCAGAAAAGTCTACTGTTTTTTGTATCTCCACTACTTGGTCATCAATAGGTATCTTGATGAAGAGGTGAACCAGGCCTACTTGTATTTTGATCAAACTAGGCCCGTCTTGTCGACACGTGGACTGAAGTGGGCCACAGGCTACGAACCATCAAAGATTGATCTACCCACATCACACAACTGCATCGCTTTTCATGTTAACCTACTTTCCCTATGATAAAGTTCCCTTTTATTGGGCTCCTCAGTGGTGTCTACTTGCCTAATGGTGTTGTGGAGTGAAAATGAGTAACCAAAAAACTTACGCTGTTTTGAGTTTCATATGCAGTTCCAGTATTGGTCCGAGCATCTTTGTCTCCCTAATTGTGTAGACCTTTTCCAAGAAATCAGCTTGGCAGAAGAGTCTACTGGCTTGAGAAAGGAGGTCTACTCATTGGAGAAAAATGATATTGCCGGAAAGGTAAACACTTTCTGAAAACATGTTGGTTTGTTTGAAGAAATCTGTTTGCCAGAAAAGTCTACTGGTTTTTGTATCTCCACTACTTGGTCATCAATAGGTATCTTGATGAAGAGGTGAACCAGGTCTACCTGTATTTTGATCAAACTCACCCCATCTTGTTGACAGGTAAACTGAAGTAGGCCACAGGCGACGAACCATCGAAGATTGGTCTACCCACATCACACAACTGCATCGCTTTTCACGTTAACATGCTTTCCCTATGATATAGTTCCCTTTTATTGGGCTCCTCAATGGTGTCTTCTTGCCTAATGGTGTTGTGGAGTGAAAATGAGTAACCAAAAAAATTACGTTGTTTTGAGTTTCATATGTAGCTCAAGTACTTGTCCAAGCATCTTTGTCTCCCTAATTGTGTAGTCCTTTTAGAACAAATCAGTTTGGCAAAAGAATCTACTGGCTTGAGAAAGGAGGTCTACTCAATGGGGAACAATGATATTGCCGAAAAGGTAAAAACGTTTAGAAAACATGTAGGTCTGTTTGAAGAAATCTGTTTGCCAGAAAAGTCTATTGGTTTATGTATCTCCACTACTTGGTCATCAATAGGTATCTTGATGAAGAGGTGAACCAGGTCTACTTGTATTTTGATCAAACTAGCCCCATCTTGTTGACACGCGGACTGAAGTGGGCCACAGGCTATGAACCATCGAAGATTAGTCTACCCACATCACACGCACTGCATCGCTTTTCACGTTAACATGCTTTCCTTATGATGTAGTTACCTTTTATTGGGATCCTCAATGGTGTCTCCTTGCCTAATAGTGTTGTGGAGTGAAAATGAGTAACCAAAAAAATTACGTTGTTTTGAGTTTCATATGTTGATCAAATACTGGTTCGAACATTTTTATCTCCCTAATTGTGTAGACCTTTTCGAAGAAATCAGTTTGCCAGAAGAGTCTACTGGCTTGAGAAAGGAGGTCTACTCATTGGAGAATAATGATATTGCCGGAAAGGTAAACACTTTCAGAAAACATGTATGTTTGTTTGAAGAAATCTGTTTGCCAGAAAAGTCTACTGGTTTATGTATCTCCACTACTTGGTCATCAATAGGTATCTTGATAAAGAGGTGAACCAGGTCTACTTGTATTTTGATCAGACTACCCTCATCTTGTCAACACGTGGACTGAAGTGGGCCACAAGCTACTAACCATCGAAGATTGGTCTCCCCACATCACACACACTGCATCGCTTTTCAAGTTAACATGCTTTCCCTATGATGTAGTTTCCTTTTATTGGGTTCCTCATTGGTGTCTACTTGCCTAATGGTGTTGTGGAGTGAAAATAAGTAACCAAAAAAATTAAGTTGTTTTGAGTTTCTTGTGTAGTTCAAGTACTTATCCGAGCATCTTTGTCTCCCTAATTGTGTAGACCTTTTCGAAGAAATCAGTTTGCCAGAAGAGTCTCCTGGCTTGAGAAAGGAGGTCTACTCATTGGGGAACAGTGATATTGCTGGAAGGGTAAACACGTTCAGAAAACATGTAGGTCTGTTTGTACAAGGCATCTGTAGGTCTACTTGTGAGCTTTATGGTAAATTAGAAAATAAGTAAATGACTTCAATGTTGCACCAGCCTTCCACAAAACCACAAAAACCTGCAAGTAAACTAGATTGCCTGTCGAATTGCAAGTACAGTAGGGTGTTACATTCTTAGCCTACAAGTGAACTGAACTAGATCCCAAAAACCTGCAAGTCTTCCACAAAACCAAAAAAACATGCATGTAAACTACATTGCCTATCGAGTTGCTTGTACAGTAGGGTGTTACATTTTTAGCCTACAAGTGAACTAAACTACATCCCAAAAACCTGCAAGTCTTCCACAAAACCAAAAAAACCTGCAAGTAAACTTCATTCCAAAATCACAAAATCCTACAACCTTCCCTCACCTGCTACGACGGACATTTGATGTCACACCCCTCTTGGATTGAGCTCTAGTGCGAGGTGGTTGGACGATTGTGTTCTTCACGGTCCCTTTCTTCGGTGCTGCTTTAGTTTCCCTTTATGCCATCTTAGGTGTAGAACATATTGGTGGCGGCCGAGTTTTTATGGCTTCCTCGATCCATTTCCAGCACTAATTGAATTTGTTCCTTATTAATTCAATGGTTAAGTCCATGCATACTTCTTCTGAGTTAAACTGTAGTGTTATTTGAATAAGTGATGTTAAGTTAAGCTATTATCAACATGTCATTCAGATTCATACCTCATGCAGAAATGACAAACATACCTGATGCCACCACTCATATCCATAATACTGCATGTGTTTGATCATATACACCCGACAGTCAGAACCGCCCTCTTGTTTAGGGCATTGAGCCGGCTCGAATACATGGAAGTCAGCAAACTTCTTCACAACATCCTTGACTTTGAACTCCACATGGTGGTAGATAATGTCCAGTGTTTGCAACTGTACAACTAGGAAAAAATAATGATAAGTACAAGGCTTACAGGGTTTTCAACACAAAAAGATTCAAATGCAAGAACAACATTTACAACGGCTTTGCACAGATTCATTCGTCTCCTGTTACATTGTAAGCTATCCCACACTTCTCCTGTCTGATTATCAAAATGCATAACAAGGAGGTACCAATGATTGACGTCATGCATTGGTTTGAAAATCTGTTCAAAATATGAATGTGAGAATGATGTGCGATCGAGAGAAAAACCAACAATTATTGCTAAACACAAAGAAAAACCTTTCCTTTACATTCTCACACTCAGGTATGCCATTCTCAAATCTCTTTACACCCAAACCCTTCGAAATTGCCCTTGTCGAATCTCCACATATGTCTCTGTCATTGTAACTTTTCATCTTCTGACAAAAGTATGTTGTGAAGTAACAACATCTATTGCTTGGGAAGCGTCCTAGAAATAGATAGTCACTAAACAAATTGATAATATCATCTTCAACCCATCCGTTAGGTTTAAGTGACCAAACTGCTTTTCGACTTATGAAGAAATTTTCACTATCCACAATGGTCTCCTTCTCTTCAGCTAACACATCATAAACAAACCTAAGCACTCCTTTGTCAGCCTCCTCCCGATCTCCCTTGAATTTGAAGTTGCCAATCTTCTCTATGTTACTCTTGGTCTTGGGGTTGGCATCAACATTCTTCATACTTTTCAGTAGGCTGACTACAGATGTTGAGTTAGATAGGCAAATCAAGGAGGTCTTCTTTTTTGGTTGCTAGTCTTCCCCATGTACCTGTAACACCTACGTGAGATAGAAAGTAGTTGCGTGTTAGTAAAAAGAATAGGAAAGTAGATGCATTCATTAACAGTGAATAGAGAAGTGATACATTGAAAAGTAGCTTTATTAAAACCCACCCATCTCTTATTACAAGGTGCAACAAATGCACTGGACAAACGGAAACACCACAGCAACTATAAAGAAATGCAGTGAATGCATTCCTTTATTGATCAACCACAAAGAAACACAACAACTATAAATGAATGCACTAAATGCATTTCTTTATTATTGATCAACTAACAACAAACATAGCACTTCGTTTCGTTCTCCATTCACTACTGCCCATAACTTCATAACTTCATACCTCCTGTTGCTCTCCAGCTTTCTTTTTTGAAACTTTCTTGGGGCTTACTTTTTCTGCTAAGCCATCAGTTTGAAGGTTCTGATTGACATTCACATTTTATGCAGTCAAAGTGTTCAGCATACTCAACACTTTGTCCATCTTTCCCATCATATCATCTCTCAGATTGCACATATTATTTTCCAACTCATTCACTTTAGCAGCCAAGTCAGACATTTCTTTCTTAATCACCCCATATGCTTTGGCCTGATCTCCACTACCAACACAATCGCCAACCTTTGCCATAAGAACATTTTCATCCAACAAAACAACCTTGCTTGTTCACCCATTTGAGCAGTTTGCCCGTTTCATGGTCCCCCCAAGCTTTAACTGGGTACAAGGAATTGTCCACAATGGTCTTCCCATGTGAAACACAATTAAAATAGAACAGCCTGCAATAGGACTAAGAGTCTTTTTTGAAATTGATGATGGCCTCCATCAAACATTTGAATGAGTAATCAGCCCAGTTTAAAGAGCTAATCAGGCGAGTGTCCTTCAAGGCCAGCAACCACTTCTTTGGTATCCTCAGTGAGGCAGATAGGCTAAGGATGGTGCTCATTGTGAACAGCATAAACAGGCACTTGAACTTGTTGTCAACTTCTTATGTATCCTTCAGGTAGTTTTGCACGTCCCTTAAACTGATCTTCTTATCCTTCCTACACAAGGAGTTTATTATCGCCATCAACTCAGGGTGATCATTAGTGGAACCGTTAAAGTCGACCTCGGACCCAGCATTCTTCAACCCCATCACATTTTCAAAGTCACTTGCATCCATTTCAATCTCCTTTTCGTGCATGGTTATAGTACATGCATTGGGGTCTATGGAGTCCACAAGGACACGCAACATAGAGTGGTGAATTTTCCTTCCTGACATCTTCAACAACACATCAAATCCAATTGCTGAACAGGCTGCCTTTTTCTCATCGCTAAAATCTGCAACCAAAGACCTGAAGCAGTCTGGAGAGCAACGGGTATCAATCTGAACCAACTCAAGCAACTCTTCCTCATAAACTGATGACTGACCACATCGATCAGTCACTACATATTGCTCCTTCTCTTTAGCTGGAAGCTCTTTCCATTTTTGAGATATCTCAACTCGAAACTAAAACATAAGCAATTGGTTAAATTAGTAGGAATCACAATTAGTATTACATGTAATTGCAAACGAGCATGTAATTTCATCCAATACTCATATCATGGTTTAGTTTTGGGGGATTGATTTGTTTGTGTTGAATGTTCCTGCACTCAATCTAACAATGTCACATAACTTGAGTCATTCAGTCCAAAATTACCAATTAGATGGAAATTTGAATACTTACAGGTAGTTCAAAAAGCTCATGGAAGGACCAGAGGCTTTCTTCTTCATGATGAGCTTCTTTCAATCCTTCACCTCTTTCACTTTGGCAAGTGAGGCAGACAACTCTAAATCCTCTGGTGCCTTCTCTTTTCACGATCGCGTATCATTGGAAGGAGGTTTCTCCACCTCAACCACCGTTCATTAGAAGTAGGTTTCAGTTTAGGTACCTCAACCACCACTTGGGTGCTGTTAACAAAAGCTTTCTTTGAGGACTCCAAAATTGGAGAATTTGGCTCGAGACCTTAGAGACCGTCGCCGAAGCCGATGCGTTAGAGGCGGCAATTCAAGTATTTCAGGGGCCTCCATCGGAGATCATTGTGGAGCTGCTCGGTTTAGGGGCCTCCATTCGAGAACTCTTTCGGGCACCTCCGTCAGAGTTACTGGAGCTGCTCGGTTTCACCCTTTTGGGTGCCTTATTTATGTAGACATTCAGTGGCACGTTTGGTCTAAGTGATTTCAGAGATGGAGAAAGAGAGAGAGGAACGAGAGAAGAATGAAGGTTAGGGATGAGGGTTAGGGATTTGAGGGATTTCTAAGGGATTTTGGAGATGGGGGAAGAGAGTGAGAGGAACCAGATAAGAGGGATTTCTAATAGTGAGAGGAACTAGAGAAGAGGGATTTCTGATTTAGGGTTTAGGAAGAGGATGTGGAGCAATTTTGGATGTGGAGAAAGGGAGAGAGAAACCAGAGATGGAGAACAATCGAGTTGTGAGAGCCTCTTAGTAGAGAAGATGATGAAAGGAGTGAGTAGGCTTGATAGTCGAGGCACTTGGGAAATTCAAATTCTCACAACTGGTGCAAGTGGTTGGTACCGGTCACCAAATGGCATCTTTTTTAATGTATGGGTGCCTTAACGCACCGAAGGGGATCCCTAATGAAAATGTAGAGAATTAGAAGATTAGAAAACATTTTGGAAAATATAAAGAAAACCAGAGGGTAAAAGTGTAGGTGAGTGTGTGTCTAGTGTGAACACAAATAAATATCTCATCTACATGAGTGATGTGTGTAAGGTGTGGTCCATTATTATTATTGTCATTACAACCATTTTGACTTTCAAATTTGAATACAAAGATGTAATACAAATGGGCTTGGGTCTTCACTTGTGCTTCTTTGGTCTTCGGCCTTGGACTTCATGCTATCGGGCCAAGTTGACTTGGTTGATCCTGTTGACAACTAGTTGACTTTTTGTCCTTTACTCGGAGTTAACTTTTTACTCGAATTCGCTACTTCTTTCGTCTTTTTCCTCTCTTGACCATAATTTCCTATAAATGAAGAAAACAAAGTAATACCACGAAATAATACCTGAGTATTCGCTAATTTATGGTTTCTAACACATAAATTGCGTGTGAATCAGTTGGGCAGCTACTCTCTTGGTCACTAAGTAATGCTATTAAGCAATAGTAAGGTGGCAAGACAGCAAACTATTTTTCTCCAATTTAACTTCAAAAGTTCCTTAAAAATAGTGGTCGAAAGTTCCAATTTTTTTCCTTCTTTTTTTGTCGGAAGAAGGAATGCAAGAAGCTGTTATATGGTGGTCTATGGTTTTTCAACGGATGCATGCTATTATTGAGATAGTACAATGGTTTAAGCAACGTGGACGGAGTTCCATTGCATAAATTGGAGACCTGTGTGGTGGTAAGGAAGTTAGGAAACTACCACCACAATTGAGGATGAATGAGTCCCTGATCCTCCTTGGCTCCTCGATAGGGAGATATCTTCACACAGATCCGTTCTCCCTTTAGAGCTTTCTACCGAAACAACAGTTTAGGGTTATGTTGGATATTCGCCGGTGGCTTTGGACATCCCATGCTTTCCAGTTTGCAGTAATGGTAGTAACGATGATGAAGTTGCAAATGAAAGACTAAAGGGACTCTATTACAACTATGGTTGGCTGGTTGATGGCCTAGAAGGGTGTGATCATTTTCTAGTGGCTGAAGCTGAGAAATCGGAAGATACGGTGGTGGTTAGGGATCCTGACACAGCGTTGGCGTCTTGGGGTATTGTTGCGTAGGTGTCTACTGCTTTTGCAACAAAGTCATCTAAGGCTTCTACTATGCCGGTGGTGCCGAGTTTGTTGTTGGAGGCTAGGATTTCTAGTATGGAGGCAGGCAGGGTGCCAGCAGTGGGGATTTCTCCACGGCATGAACTGGGGTCTGGTGGTCATCAGTTTTAGATTCGTTTTGGGTTGGTTGGTGCAGCTAAATTTTCAGTTCCTAATTCTAGGTCGGTCGTTAAGGCTGCTTTGCTTCCTGATGCTACTCAATCTACAGGCACTAGCGTTTCACCAACTCTGACTTCTCTAATCAAGATGGTTGGGTTCTCATTGTTGGACTTGCAGGCAATTCCTGTCTGAGGATCAGCGATAGAGTAGTCCACTACGATGGTAATGCAGAGGGAGGTGGAGGTCACTATCCTATTTTCTTAGGTGTTAGGCATGAGCCTCCATCTAAATTGGTTTGTGCTAGGAAAAGATCGAAAATGACCTTGTAGCTGGTTTTCTAAACTTCTAGAGGTAGAAGATGGTTTTCATCTTCCTAATAAGAATGGGGTAATTCATAATTCTCCAACTAAAAAGAAGGGAAGGCCAAGGGGAAGTAAGAATAAAACCAGGGGTTCTAAGCCTAGAACAACTAGGTTTCTTATAAGGATGTGGGTGTGAAGCTGCAGGGGAGGTGGTAGTAGCTGCGACAGAGGAGGAAAATGTGATTGAGGATGTTGTTGACGGAGGTGATTCTTTTTCCTTTGGAAGTGGCACCCATTCAACTAATAATTGATATATGACACCAAGAGTGTTCACTTAATCTGTACTTCTTGATCTCTCAAGGGTGATGTTGAGCAATTTTTTGATGTGCTTCGGTGTTTCTTAAAAAGGTTGAATTATTTAGATAATGATTTTTTTCGTCAGCCCTACTAATGTCAATCGTGTATGATTTTGCTTATCAATAAAAGAGTTATCATATTTCTTCAAAAAAAATATTGAAATGAATGTTTTAAATTAACAAAACAATATAGAGCCTCATTTAATCTCTATATTTAGGAGCCGCACACCTAATAGCTAAGGAGTCAGTTACGAATTCAGTGCAATTGCTAAAATGGACAAAAAAACTAAACATACTCTCCAAAACAGCTAAGATTCTATTATAAAAAGTCTGCTAAACATGCTCCCAATATTCTCATTGGAACAAATTTTTATAGCAAAACAAAATATGCACATCATATGAAAAATACAAGCTTAAACTTCTATTCTCTCATTATCCGAAAATCTTATGGTAGACCCTGCTACCTAGGCCAAACGTAGTTCTCCCTCAAGTGAATAATGTGCAAGAGTTTATAAAAACAAGTCTGTAGTATCTGTTTTTTTTTTTTTGGTTTTTTTTTATTTTAGGATAAAAACAAATTACAACTTGAAACCCCTACTACAATTAAAATTAAACAGATTGAAATGAAAGGCAGATAAAGCTGAGAGAGATTAGTTCTTTGACCATATGATCCATGCTAGTATCTGCTGCAGCTACAAGTCTTTAATTTTCTATTTACCTTTTATGTTCTTCAATAAATATATCTCTAGGTGTTTTACCTTCTGAGTTTCTCCTCTCAGCATACCAAGGTGGAACAACCTTTTGCACTTCCTGTTCATGAAATTTGTTTCAAGTATCATATACCATACAACAAATATTTGCAATATTGATTTTCATCCCATTAAAAATCTATAGATATAAAAACAAAACATGAGTTTTTGTAAACATTTAAACACCCAAAAATTGTGCATTCTAACTTATTTCAATTGAAATACAAAATTTCATATATTAAGGCTAAAACAAATAATAATAAGTTGCAGAATCTCAAAATGAATAATTTATATATAGGCCCAACATCCACCTGAAATCAAGTCTCAATTAGGATATCTTATACAATTTGGTACTTCATCTCTTCAAGCCACAATATGTGACCATAGAAAATTATATTTCTTTTCTTCTAATAACTCTGATACGGCTATCAAAACCTAATTGAGATACGTGAATTTCAAGAGCTGTCAACTCTCTCTCTCTCAAAACCTAGGGTTAGGGTTTTGGTTATGTGCTTCTCCCTATCAACAAGATGTCCTCTATTGATGCAATGGCTACTAGACTAGCCTCCTATCTTGCTATAGCTGAAAGCAAGAGGTAGATTGATTTGCGACCAATGCAAGACAAAGGTTTACAACAAGCGAATATATTCTTGGTGGGCAAGCTTCTCACCGCTCAGAATTTCAAGGTCAAGTCTTTTATGGGGATGTTCAGAAAACGCCTAGAGGATTAGTGAGTCATTGCAGGTGGAGGAAGCAGAAGGGCAGAGGGTCATCTTCACGTTGTCGGACCTGTCTAATAGTGTTCAAATCTGGCGTGGGGCACCGTGGGGGTATAATCACATGCCGGTGGCTTTAGCATGGTACGCTGGCATCATGCCGGTGGAGAAAGTGCCCTTGACCATAGCATTGTATTGGATAACTCTGCAAGGAATCCCACTGGCGTTCCGGTCTGAACGTGTCATGACCATGATTGGATATACATTGGGGGATTTACAGGACATTGATAAGGATGTAAAGAAGGTTTGGAAACTCTGGATTAGGGTTGAAATCCCGCTGAACAAACCATTACCTTTCAAGAGATGGTACTTGGTGGAGGATGAGGTCGAGTTTCGATGCAAATTCTAATATGACAAGCTTTTCGAGAGATGCCCAGTTTATGGACTTGTCACACATGTGGGATTTCTGTGCTCAAGGCCGACACTGGATGAAGATGATGATGAAGCCGACGAACAGTTCTGGGGAGCTAGACTATGGTGCCGGAGGTGATTGTTAGGGCACGCCGGTGTAAGGAGGTTTGTCGGGGTCAACATCTGGCACTGCTAGTATGAGCGTTAGGGTTCCTAATCTGTGCCCACCTTTGGTGTTTCGGACTCCAGATCCTGGTCCGAGTGGGGAGCCATGCTTGAATGCTTTATTTCTGAAGAAGAAGTGACATATTGTGGTGCGTGAACTTTGCGAGACATCAGGAACCCCAGAGCACATAACTGGCAAGCAGCTGGAACGAGATGATAGTATGACTATCTCCCCAAAGAAAATGAAATTGAGTTTGGCTGTGGGTAAGAGAAATCTCATTCTTGATTATGAAAATCTTGGCCTAGATCGTGCACAAGAAAAGGCCCATTATGGGAGTGCGAAGAGGAAAAGAAGATGATCTATTGGCAATAAGAATAAGTCATCTTCTGGTGACAAGCAGAAGGACTCAAAGCATGGTAAGGGTAAGGAGAGGACCAAGTCTCCAAAGAAGAAGCAGTTTGTGGGGAAACACTCCAACTCGAAAGGGAAGGAGTTAGCTCTTTTTTAATTTTGGTACGTGGGTTAAAGCTTATGTGAGAGTGAATGGACCTCTATGAGTCTTGTATGACGTTTCTAGTTTCTTACTTGTACAACAATTGCGTGATTGACAAGTAATAGCTAGTTGAATGATTTCCTTTCTGTAGAGGGCGAGGTTTATTCATTCTTAGATGCGAGCATCCCAGAGATTTTAATGATCTGCTCTAGCTTAAATAGTTTAGTTTGGATTTTCTTGCCGAGTTCTATTTATGTAAGTTATAGAAGACTCTAGCTTATTGGTTGTTGATCTAATGAAAGACTCTAGCTTATTGGTTATTGATCTAATGAAATCAACTTCTATTTCAAAAAAAAAAAAAAAAAAAAAGTCTTGATTAGTTCTTCTATTTTCTTATATATTTTCTTCTCTTATGTGTTATGTGTTGTCAGCATTGTCTATTTTTTATTTATTAATCACTTTGTACAATATATCAAGGTCTTTTATGTGTTAAAAAAAATTGTGTCACAAGTTTTGTTAATTTTCAGAGTTTTATGCCAACATACTAAGTATTGTCTTTCATTTTTTTTTTTTTGAATAGAAATTGATATCATTAAAATCAATAGCCGGCAAACTGCCAATGGCTAGAGTCTAACTATACTTACAACAAGATAGCAGGTAAGAAAATCTGGAAACCCTATTCTAAGCAAAACAGACTCATTACAAGTTGATGATAAACTCGTTAAGATTAGCGAACTTATAAACAAAGAAACTCTGTGTCTTCTAGGATAAAATCATTGACTAGCATCCCTATTGGCCAGGCGCGCAATTGAGGTACCAACAAAAAGTCACTTCCTAGCAAACAAATAGGAGCACCTCCTTATTCATAAGCCACTATAAAAAACGCCAAAGTATTGTCTTTCATAGTTATATGCTTACTTTAAATTAGTGAGCACTCAACTCAAATATAGTTGGTTTATCCCTATGTACCATTGTGGTCCTCACCATGAATCTTTATTGTGTTCATTGAAGGCAGCGTGATGGTATGTAATGACATTCTTGACATAAATTTTATCAATGAAATTATCATTTATTAAAAAAAAAATCCCGACATTTGTATTGCATCACCACAATAGAAATTACATTTAACACATGTCATTTACTCTCTTTCAAAACTACATTTTCTTGCGTGAACGCTTATCTATGTATATATGTATATAAAGCAAAAACATCAGTTATTTGCAAACATTCAAAACTTCAAGAACTAATTAGCCAATATATGAACTTAAATGTGTCAAGGGAAAAATAAAAAACAACTTAATAAAAAATATAGTGGTGCTATTCACACACTCATTTTCTCTATTCACACACCTCTTCTATTTATCTATTACTATAATTCAATTTTTTTTTTTACAAATTACCTTGACTACCCTATCTTGCAATTCTGTTTTTTTTTTTTCTTTTTTTCTTTCTTCTTCTTCTTGTTTTTTTTTTATTTGGCAAGTCAATCATTCACAAATCCTAAACCTTTATTGTTGACAATAGTATGTTTGATCATATTTTGATTATTTTGGCTTTGCATAATACATTCTATTTTCGCTACGCCAGACATGTTTAAATTAAGTGTTGAGCAAATTAGCCATATCACCATTCTATAGAATGTCTTATTCCACCAGTGGAACAATGGCCAAAACACTGGGAATGATATCTTGAATTAACGTTGCTGAAGTAGATGTGAGAGGTACTGGATCTCCTTTAGTTTAGGTGATATGCTTATACCTTTATTTAATGTTGTATAGCAGTCATGACATACCTAAATTCCCAAATTCAGTAATATAGTGATTTTTCATCTGAGCTCTAAACTTTGCCACACTAAGTGCTGGACTTTTGACAGATAGCATTTTGTCTTGCCAATCAAGTTTTTTTTTTTTGTCTTCTTCTTCTTCTTAATCAGCAATGACACTCACAAGATAAGGATAAAATATTACCCAAGATTCCATTCAATTTGATATATTATGGTTTTGAAACTACTAACCTATCAACCAACCATCTATACATTTCAGTTCAGTAATTTTAACTACTATTCTAAATAACCAACTAGCTATTTGATTGGCATTCTCTTCACAATATCGAATTAGGTCCAGTACCTTTATACCTAACAATCAGAGTGTGGAGGAGGAAACCATATTTACTACAGAAAATTAGTGTAGCATATTCCTTGTCAGATCTTTGCAATTTAGATTCACTTGGATGAACGTAATTATTTGAGAAGCATATTCCTTGTCTAATAATACAGTTTATTCCACTTAATAAACGTATTATTTTTCCTTCATTTATAGGTAAAAAAATTTGATTTATTGTATAATGATGTTTGATTCTTGATTAACTTGCTAAATATAAAAAAGAAAAAGAAAAAGAATTACAAAGGATGGTATTTAGAGTAATTTATTAAAAATAAATAAATTGAATTAAAGTAATAGAAAAATAGAGCGAATGTGTGAATAGATAAAATAGATGTGTAAATAGTACCGCCCTAAGAAATAAATAAAATAATATAAGGGACCTACACCAACTTACCTGCTTACTTAATTTTAATTTTTTTTATTTCCTCTCATTTTATTTATTTTTTAAATTTTAAAAAAAGTACAATGATAATGTCATAAAATTGAGAATAAAATAATAGAATAAAAATACTGCCATCAACAAAAAACTCTAGCTGCAGCGACTTTCGGGAGTCTAGCGCCTGCCAGCCTCATATCTAGCCAACAAAATCATCACGGTTATGTTCACGGCGTGGCTCTTTTTATAGTGAGAGTAGGTACGTCTGCTTTCAATTTGGTTTCATTCCCTACTCGTGATTTTTGGTGGTGTGTAGTGCAACCAGAGCTATAGTTTGGATCCTTGATTTCGTGGTCCAGATCGAGTTTCATTGACTGGTGTTGAGGTTCTTTAGAGAGCAGGGTTTGGGTCCTTGTTCTTGGATTTGATTTTTAGTCTTCAGAGAAAGTTTTGGTGGTGAGTGGTCAAGGTTGCTTCCAACTTTTGTCATCGATGATGGTTTGAAGGGGTGGACTACCCCCTGACTCAGTGATGGGGTTGTAGGGTTGCGTCATCTCTACCTATTCTTGAAATTAGGCTTTTGGGTTAGTTTTAGAGATGAACTACAGGTTTGGTTTGTTTGGCTTAATTACTAGATCAGTTTGTCTGTTGGGCCATTATCGATGGTGTCCAACCGCCGTCATGCATTGGCATTTTGGAGGATTTGATGATAATGTCAACTCTTCAACAACATCTTCTATTGAAATTGGTAATTATCTTGAGTTTTATGTTGCGGCTATTTTGTTAGTGTTTCACTTGATCTAGGAGGATCTAATAATTAAGATTATGTTATAATTAACTATAACTACAAAATGGTTATAATTAATTATAACATAATCAGTTAAAAGTTTAAAACGAAATGGTTATAATTAGTTATAACATAATTAGTTAAAGGTTTTAAAAACCATTGATTGTTAATGGTTTAAAACTGATTACTATATTTTTAGTTTTCTATTTTAGGAGATTATGTTTGTATATAAATCAGAGAAGATGAATGAAGAAATCAAGCAATTGAAAGTTTGTTTCATAGTTTCAATACTTTTCTTCGGTACTTCATATATTTCCTGTCATATTAAGAAGTAAACTTCCAAAAAGAAGTAACGACTCTTCATTCCTACTAAAAATTCTATCTCTTAGAAGTTTTGGATCAAGTGGTATCAGAGCACCAGATCCGGAAAGGTAAAGGTGGTTTATGGTCCTAACTTGCGGCCGACACAGAACTTCTAAAGAAAAACTTGTAGGTCCTTTACTAGTACATTGAAAGCCAAGGATAAAGAGAGGAGCAATGACAGGAGAAGCTCCACAACCAAATAGTGACGGTGAACGTATCACCAAGCTAGAACAAGAGGTCCAATTCTTGTCAGCATCTATTTTTGAATTGGTGGAAATTATAAAAGCCTCGAAACTTTCTCATGCATCCCCTTCAAAGAGGAAGGTTGACGATGACAGTGAAGACGAGGAAGAAACCATCACAGAAGAGACCACCAAGGAAGCGGGTAAACATAAAAATCCTGTAAGTGATTTTAAGGTTGAAATTCCTACTTATAACGATGTTATAGATGCTGACAAATTAGATAATTGGATAGACACATTACAAACTTATTTCACTATACATAAGTATTCTAATGTTGAAAAGATCCAATTTGCAAGCTTGAAACTGTCAAGCCATGCTATTACATGGTGGAAGTCATACCGAAAAAGGTACACTATTTCGGAATTGACTTGAGTAAATTCAAGAAATTGTTAAGAAAACAATTCTATCCTATTGGTTATGAGGAAGAAAGATGGCATAGATGGCAGCATTTCAATCAAAGACTCGGTCAATCAGTACAAGATTATACATCTGAATTCAACAACCAAGCTTTGGTATTGGATATAGATGTTGACGATAACGATGCCTTTATGAAATACATCGGAGGTTTTACCGACTACATACGAAAAGAACTAAAATTGTTCACTGTGGAATTGATTGAAGAAGCCACTGTCAAAGCCATCGCCATCGAGACCAAATGTAAAAGACTTGACAAGACGGATGACAAATGAACAACTACAAGTAAATCTGATTGGAAGAGTAAAGGCAAGCAAAAAAGGGACCATCCAAAATAGAAGAATTACTGTGATCACTGTCGTACCAACGGACATGTTAAAGAAAAGTGCTGGACACTTCATCCTGAGTTGAAACCCAAGAACCAGAAGAACAACCAGGGAAGAAATGACAGAAAGACCACTTTGACGGTGCAACAAGTAGAAGAGCTTCTAGAGTTAAACCAACCTGACACTACACTTGCCTTAAAGACAACACCAACAAACGTTGCAGATGCTTACAACCGTGAAGAATTGTTTCATTTAAACATTCAAGTGAAGCAGACTGTTGTACAAGCAATTGTTGATCCTGGAAGTCAGAAGAATCTGATTTCAGAGGCTCTAATAAGGAAGGTAGGCTTAGAAACAATGCCTCACCCTAAGCCTTACCCACTAGGCTGGATTCAGAAGGACACTGACATGCAGATAACAAAGTAATGTACCTTCAAATTTGCAATTACTAATCGTTATATCGATGAAGTGACATGCGAAGTAGTTCCATTGGACGTGTGCCAAGTTATATTTAGTAGTCCATATCTATGGGATCGTGATTCCATTCACTACAGGAGGCTTCGAAAGTATCGCTTGCTGAGGGATGGGAAGGAGTTCCACATCAACGCTTGTAAGCCTCAATCTACGGACAATCTGCTGACAGCTAACCAAGCCAAGCGATTGGTTAACTCTTGTGTACGATTTGTTTTATTGATGATTCGACCACAAGATCAAGGTGCTGATGCTATCACTTTGTTGGTAATGATTCTGACACCTTCACAATGTTCCGATATTGGAAAATTGCATAAGAAATTCAAGGATCTTTTTCAGGATGCACAGGGATTGCCACCGCAAAGAGCTGTAGAACATTATATCCATTTGGTTGGAAATTCAACTCTGCCAAACTTGGGTTTGTATCGTACATCTTTGACGGAGAGTGAAGAGATCAAGAAGCAAATACAAAAGCTTCTTGAATAAGGAGTTATAAAGCTCAGCTACTCACCATGTGGTTCACCAGTGTTACTTGCGCCCAAGAAAGATGGAGGTTGGCGTATGTGCATTGATTATAGAGCGCTTAATAAGATTACTATCAAGAATCGGTATCCACTACCGAGGATTGATGATCTTTTAGATCAATTGCATGGTGCTCGTTACTTCACCAAACCAGATCTCAAATCTGGTTATCACCAAGTACACATCCATGAAGAAGACACTTGGAAGACTGCATTCAAGACGAAGCAGAGACTCTTTGAGTGGTTGGTTATGCCATTAGCATTATACAACGCTCTAGCTACCTTTATGCGGTTGATGAATGAAGTGCTCTATCGTTTCATTGACGATTTTGTCATTGTCTATTTGGATGACATATTGATATTCAATGTCATATGGGAGGACCATCTTCAGCATATTGCCCAAGTTCTGGATGTTCTACGAACAAACAAGTTACAGTTGAATGGAAAGAAGTGTGAATTTGGGAAGCAACAGCTTGTATAACTAGGGTTCATTATTGGTGCTGGAAAGCTCAAAGTGGATCCAGAGAAAGTACAAGTTATCACTCAATGGCCCACATCCCATTCAGTGACCGAAGTTCGAAGCTTCATAGGTGCATGCTAATATTTGAAAACGTTTATTCGACATTTCTCTCAATTTGCAGCACCATTACATTCTCTTACAAAGGCCAATCAAAAGTTTGAATGGTCAAAGAAACATGAAGAATCTTTTCAGTTGTTGAAACGGAAGATCACTGAGGCCCCAGTGTTAACATTGCCAAATCTGCAAAAAGCATTTGAAGTTGAAGCAGACGCATCTAACTATGCAATGGGAGCCGCATTATTTCAGGATGGCAAACCAGTTGCATACAATTCTGAGATGTTTAGTGGACCAGTTTTGAACCATCCAACTTACGACAAGGACCTATATGCACTGCACCAAGCAGTAAACCATTGGAGAGCTTACTTGTTGGGGAAAGAAGTCGTGGTTCACTTAGATCATAAGACTCTTTAGTATCTGACTACACAGTCTAAATTACAACAAGCTTGACATATGAAGTGGATGTCATACCTACAACAATTCAATATTGTAATTAAGTATAAGAAGGGAATGACTAATAAGTTGGCAGATATGTTATCTCAACCCCCTTCACCAATAAGTTCCGCATTATTGGTGGCTATGCAGATCCAACCTATAGTTCCTTCTAAATACGCAAATGGATATGACACAGACACTGATTTTAGTTCAGCTCAAGCTAAGCTGCAACAAGGAATGACTAGTGAGTTTCAATTGAAGGATGGACTGCTGTACAAAGGAACACAATTGTGCATACCAGAAGATGGCAATAGATTGCAGTGGATTTTTGAAGCTTATACTTCCAAAGTAGTAGGACATTTTGGAGTGGAGAAAACTCTACTGAATCTTCATCGTTATGTCTTTTGGCCAAAGATGCACCTAGATGTTTCGCGGTACATACGAGGTTATGTTCTATGTAACACCTTGAAGCCTTCCAATAGGAAGTTAGGACTGTATCTTCCATTACCAGTACCTAGCCAGCCTTGGGAGAGCATTTCTATGGACTTTCTTGGGGGATTACCTAAAACCAAGTCCGGGAATGATTACTTGTTCGTAGTCATGGATCGTTTCAGCAAAATGGTGATCCTTATTCCATGCAAGAAGACTATTACAGGAGAAGGAGTAGTTAAGTTGTTTTTCCAAACATGTTTGGAAATACTTTGGCCTTCCAACATCGATTATATCTAATAGAGATAGTCGATTTTTAGGGCACTTTTGGAGGTCTTTATGGGAGATGATGGATACCATATTAAAAAGAAGCACTACTTTTCATCCACAGACTGATTGACAAACAGAGGTCGTTAACAGGACTATGGTGCATTATTAAGGGGTTACAATTCCAAGCATCTAAAAACTTGGGATGAAAGTCTCCCATACTTGCAATTTGCATTTAATCGAGCAATTCATGGCTCCACACTGAAATCTCCATTCGAAGTTTGTTTGGGTTATTTACCCCAAAGTCCTTTTGATATGGCATTCACTACAAGTGACAAGCCATTAAGTGGAAAGGAAGAGGAAGAACATGTTCGAGCACAAAAGTTTCTCGAACGAGTTTCAAAGATTCATTCAGAAGTGGAAGCATAACTGCAACGATCTCAGCAGAAATATAAAGCTCGTCATGACAAGCACTATGTGCCATGTAACTTTACAAAAGGTGACTTAGTATTGTTACACCTTGGGAAAGAACGATTAACTTGAGAAGGCAAGAAGCTCAAGCCTATCTGATATGGACCGTTCAAGATCATCAAACAAATTGGTGATAATGCCTTTTAGCTCGATCCACCACCATACATGCATATGTACTCAGTCACTAATGCCGAGAATTTGAAGCTCTTTGAACCATCTCTATTGGATGATGATCCTGACGAAGACAATCGTCTTCCATTAGTTGATGACTTGAAAATGGAGCGAGAATATCCTTTAGAGGAGGACTGTATATTGGAGCAAAAGGTTCGTGAAACCCAGCATGGAAAGTATGAGTATTTTCGCATAGGCAGAAAATGTCAACTTCCCAGCAAATCTAAGTGGTACATATGGGCCAAGATAACTACAGAGTTTCCTCATCTCAAGATAACTTGAATAGGAGCTCAAAATTCCTAAATGGGGGAGCCATGATCCAGGAGGATCTAATAATTAAGATTATGTTATAATTAACTATAACTACAAAATGGTTTTAATTCATTATAACATAATCAGTTAAAAGTTTAAAACGAAATGGTTATAATTAGTTATAACATAATTAGTTAAAGGTTTTAAAACCATTGATTGTTAATGGTTTGAAACTGATTACTATATTTTTAGTTTTCTATTTTAGGAGATTATGTTTGTATATAAACCGGAGAAGATGAATGAAGAAATCAAACAATTGAAAGTTGTTTCATAGCTTCAATACTTTTCTCCAATATTTCATATATTTCCTCTCATATTAAGAAGTCAATTTCCAAAGAGAAGTAACGACTCTTCATTCCTACTAAAAGTTCTATCTCTTAGAAGTTTTGGATCATCACTTTACCAAGTTTTGCGGTCTATCTCTTCCATGAGTTTTTCCAAGGAAAATCTACTTTCATCAACACATATTTAGTGCAGAGGTGGGCTAGTAGATAGAAGATGACTTTGCCTTGGGGGAGCGAGGTGTTCCTGGTGGTCTATAGGCTCGCTGCAAATGGAGCTTCATTATATTTGTAATGAGTAATATTTATCTAGTTTAGAGTCTAGCTAAGACATTAGATTATCATCAAATTTGATGTATGTACCATTTTGGACTCCTGCTGTGTTTAATGAAATTTGACGCTTTGTTCAGAAAAAATACAAATATATATATATATATATATATATATATATATATATTAGTGAGAACATCGGTGCATATAGACGGATATGGATAAGTAAATAAGTCAAAACACAGAATTTGATAAAGACTCATAAACCCATGAATTGCCATTTTTCACATATCACTCAAAGTATATAATTTTAGTATATCAAGAACAAAACAGTAATTAATAGAATCATGAAACAGACATTACCCACTTGTTCACTTTTCCTATATTTTTATAAATTTTTAAAGTAATATGGACAAAGTTGACCAAAATCATTATAAACCCACAAGTAAGGTCCTTATTTTTTATGTTGGATCTATAATCTCAACACGACACCACATCTGTTGCGAATTTTCAAGCCATAGATGTAATCAATATCATTGGCTGATGTAGAGCCCCATGTGGTCGTGAAACATGCATACGTGGGATAACCCGCTCTAATATTAAAATAAAATAATCTAGATTTCACATAAAAAACCAATCGTCAATGTTAAACCGTCTCAAATCCTTATAAACCCTTAAGGAATATCCTTCTTTCTCATTAGAATATTTTGGGTACGTTCTGTGCAACCTTAGAAATATGTATTACGTTATGGGCAATCCCAAAATCTAAGAAGAATTTCCATCATGTAATTGTTATCATGAGATGGAGGCTGCCAACAAATAGAGAATTTGAACTAATTTTCGACAAGAATAGCTCCTTGTATTTCATAACTACGGATTGAAATGTCTCTTATATCCCTGAAGGCTTGCAATGTCAAAACAAACGGAAAGCCTAACTTCCGTCTATATAGTGCAACAAATCCCCGATAAATTGCAACCGTTCCCTAGGATCTTCTGCTAAAGTTGAATATGTGTTATGACTACATATTAGAGAAGTCAAAACTATCCAGAAAAAAATAATAATAAAAAAAATAAAAATAAAACTGTTATTTTCTATATTATAATTAGTCACCACCACATTACGTCGATAGGATCTAAAAATTCCTTTCATCCGGCCTCCTCTCTTTATGCATCTAAGTTTTCACTCTGTTTTTTCTTGAAGGATTTTGTTCTCTAAGAGTCTCTTAAAAATTCATCCATAATCTAAGCTTTCTATTTTTAAGGTTTGAAGGATACCACAAGAATGATCGAGGTTGTTGTCTCTTGAAAGACGTTTGTCAATGTACATCTTAAAGCGCATATGATGAGGCAATTTTATTTTAAGGAGATATGATCAAATACTAGACTTTAGTATCCAACCTATTAGTTTATTTTTTTTAAAGGTTTATTAAGCTTTTATTAGTTTTGACTTTTGTTGATTTATACATTATATTTGGTATATATTTGAATAAATGAGTTCTCGATTTTCTGATAGATATAGCCAATCAATACATTTCAACAACGAATTGCCTCAAACCAAAACATAAGAAAAAATTAGATACAAGAGGGATATGAATATTTACCTCAAACCACAGTAAGTCTCCTCGCATTTGAGTGGCAATAAGTCCAGACTTACTACTCAACTGCTGTGTGGGAGCTAGCTTTGCCGCTAAATGTAATATGTTATTCCTTTGATCATCTTTGAAAGAGAGTACGAAATCCTTGTATACACCCAATTTGCGTACTAGATTGAAGATACTTGCATGGTGGTTCACAACTGCGACGTGAAATATAGACCGATTGCTCTCATCTGTTTCCCATATCAAATCAGGATTAGAGTCAATAAGCTCATCCACAAATCTGGCATTTCCCAACTTTGTTGCGGTAAACAATACATGTGAAGGTGTTCTTAAGATCTCGGTAACCATGCTGTCATTCTGCCGTAAAACTTGATCCAAGAGACATTTTAATAATTGAAGGCCTGGAGCTTTTGCCAACTTCCCCTTCTTTGTACCTGAACAAATAACATCATCAAGTCAGTATGAATTTGTCGATATATATACCAATAATATACTCTAATATACATATTAATGTTTATGTTTACATGCAATAAGTAGTGAATTTATGTTTACGTGACACAAAATTTGTAAATATTATTAGCGTTTAAATTGTTGTTGGTATAAACATGTACTGGCCTTTGTTGTTGCTGCTATTCTTAAACCTTTATACCCTAAACCACATGTGCCCTTGCACTTCTAATTTCATCACGGGTATCTTTGTACTACCAATTTTAATTAATCTTGTCCAATTCTTAGTTTTTTCGATAACTATTGTGTATATTTTGAAATGGTCACTTATGACAAGGGAGCCTATTAGACCACATTAGTGAATCATCATCTTACAAGAGAGCTTATTAGATCCACATTTTCAAACGGAAAAACTAATGATTTGACAAGATTAATTAAATTGGAGAACACAATGTTACATGTGATGAAATCAGAAGTGTATGGACACAACTGATTTAAGATGTAAATGTCAGGGAGGTAAAATAAAATGAGTTCTTCTTTCTTTTTACGTTATTGCTCACCTAAAAGACAATTTTTGTTGTAAGGGACAAGTGCATGTGATAAATGCGCAATTTTAAGTTATTGTAATTTATTGTGATTTCAGTATGAGCTGAGATATACTTGTCCTTTATAGTCTTTTAAAACTATCATTTAGGTAAGCGAGACTGTTTATTTTCCGTTTTATCATATTTCTACTTAAGTATTAAAAATTATTTAAAATTAATATAAATTCTAAGAGTTTTATTGTTTCTTGACATCCAATCCAGTTGATAGACTAAGTTCTTAGATATAATGTAGATATAGCACCAAACGTAAATATATAGGCTAAGCTAGGTGTATACGTTTATATTTACTATTTTGATGGTGAATGGTGACAAATCTAATTTTGGAGACAAATTGCAAAAACAATAAAAATAAAAATAAAAATTTAAAGACTTCTCTAATTAGATTTTAACCCTAAATTCTAGTAAAAAAATAAAAAATAAAAAATAAAAAATAAAGAAATTGTTGGAGATGTTCTTATATTATGTATAAAAGTTTAACTTATTAACTTTGAAAAGTTACTAGGGACAGAAGTAAAGATTGAGAACATCTTTTCAAAGTTAATAAGTTAAACTTTTATACATAATATAAGAACATCTCCAAAAATTTCTTAATTTTTTTACTTTTATTTTTTTAAGACGAATAGTCAACTAATATTAAAGTTCAACGAAATTACATATAACTACCCGCTCGTAAAAGCTGTTAAATAGAGCTATTACATAAGCAATTTAGCATTTTTGGTCTAACATACCTAAGCACATCCAGTAATACACCCTACACTACCTAAGAAGGAATAAAATAGCAGAGATAGTGTAGAGGATCCTGGCAACATTCCTCAACCTGGGTTAAGTTAGATGCCATCTCTACATAAAAATTAGTACCGCCATCAACTTCCTTCCTCCCAGAAAAAAAAAATTACTAAGCTTGAAGAAAGCCACAAAATTGGAGCCCAAGCCCAAAAACCAGCCCAGAATCTTAGGCAGAACCCTAGCCCAACAAAAAAAATCTACTCCAACGTAAAGTCTTCACCACCTTCTGCACCGTTGAACGTCACCGGCTTACATCCACCAACCCACACTGCAACTCGAACCACCAGCAGAACCAATACTGCCAGCCTTAACCCATATTCTTAACCAAACCTGCTAAACCTTTCACCTCCGTTAGCCACTACTAAAACTTAATGAAACATCGTCCAATCATCAGCAATCCCCGCCACAGGCAGTCTCAGCCACCAATCGCAAAATTCACCGCCATCGACTCATCAGCAACCTCCATTGAGATGTTAGCCATCAACATACCGCCACCCCGATGGCAAAACCAAGAGATGCCTCCTTACTAGGCACACGTCGTCATCACTAGACCCATGCCACCAGACTACATATATAGCTATGATGCACGGAAACGCCAAATTCCCTTCGTTTCCCGTATCGATCCGGGAAATGGGTACGAAACGCATATCCGGATTTGGATACGGTTTGGAAACGCATATCCTAATTTGGATACGCAAATAAATAGGAAACGTGGGGGTAATACTGACTTTTTACTCTAAAAAAGAAAAAAAAAAACTTAATACAAACTGACCCAGATCGAAGAAAGAGAGAGAGAAGGAAATGAAGCTGAGAAAGAGAGAGGAGAGAAACGAGCTGACCCAGATCGAAGAAAGTGAGAGAGAAGGAAACGAAGCTCAGATCGAAGAAAGTAAGAGAGAAGGAAACGCAGCTCAGATCGAAGAAAGAGAGAGAGACGAGCTGACCCAGATCGAAGAAAGAGAGAGAGAGATGAGGAGAAGCTGATCCAGATCGAGGAGGACCCAATCTATTCTGGATTTCTGGTCTTCTGCTCATTCTTTCCCACCTCCTCCTCTGAGAAGAGAAAAAACTAGATCTTTGTATCCCCAACAACATCAGAAACCTCTCCTCCCCCTCTCCCATCTTTTTTTTGTTTATGTTTCATATTTTTTTCTTCTAATTATATATATATATATATATAATTGACGTTTCCTTCACGTATTATATTCTATTATATTTAAGATTTGTCATTTCCACATATACGATTGTATCCGGGTATTCGTACCGTATCGGTGCTTCTTAGATATTAGTAACCCGTCTGTCGACCTTGATCCCTGGCAGATCTTGATCACTCGACCCACAGATGTCACGACTGCAAGCAAATAGAGGAGCATTGCTCTTGTCCAGGGCCAAATCATAGCCACCATTAGAATTAGCCCTACCACTAACAAGGGTAGCAAAACAGAGGAAGAGGAGTTGGCTTAGGCCTACAGAGTTCTCCATCAGCAATAGCAGAGGAGAAGAAAGCCATACGCCATCCTAACGGTGGTGTTCCTAAACCCAAGCAAAGCTAGGTTCAAAATTTTTGTTATTTTTTCTCTAGTTACTCCAACCTCTTGTCTAAATCTACCCATATTTTAGAGGACTATTTATATTCAATTGACATTTGAACCTCCCTCAATTTTTGAACAATTATTGTTCCCATAATACCCTTTGAAAAAAAAATTGGCAAAACCCTACTCAACCACTACCTCATCTCCCTGTCTTTCTCGCTCTCCGATTCTATGCGTCTCTTTATCTCTTCTTCGGCATAATTAAATCGCAAAGCAAGCGAGCCTGATTCTAAGCAACAAAGTAAACCATTGGTACCTTATCCATCAAATGTGAGATCCTATCATGATAAACGATCCATAAAATTCTATTATAACCATATATAAATATAGTTCAATTGATTACTTGGAATCAATCAACTACAAGAAAAAAATAAAATAAACATTAATGTTTATGAGAGTAACTAACAGTGAGAAAGGAGAGTGGAAATCATGATTTTGAGATAAAAGATGGGAGAGAATAGACGGTGGGACAGTTGAAACTACGATATGATGAAGACGAAGGTTAGAAATATAAAGGACGGTAAAGGTTAAGAGGAATGTGTAGACGGACACACTCGGAAATTTTTTTCCTTCCTATTTCTTTTAGATGACATTATAGAAATAAAAATTCTTCAATAATTGAGGGAGGTCTAAAGATGCTCTAAATGCCCATTTAAGATGAACAAACACAGAAGCACTCATTTTAGAGATGATGAGGAGAGAGAAAATAAGTATCCATTTATTTATGGCAATATCTAATTTCACTATAATTTAATGCTTAACGTTTTTCTCTCTTCTCTCTCTTTAGGTTATATGCATTTGCATCATAAATTATTTGACTACATCTGTCCATCTAAAAAATAGTAAATTACACATAAGTGTCTTTTTAAAAACTTATATTCTTAATTAAGTCAGCATATGTTTTTATCGTAAAGCCATCAAAATATAGAAAATATCATTATTTATAAGAATGCAACCGAATTTTGAGTTTTCATTATTTAAAAAAAAATGTCAACGCAGAGGAGAAAGACTTAGGCTTAGTTTGAGATTGCTGTGCTGTGAGAGAAAGTGCTTCCGAACTTGCTGTGAGAGGAAGTAGCTGAGGTGTTTGGTAAATTATCTTTAAAAATGCTGTGATAATGAAAATCAATTTCTAGGTGTTTGGTAAGTTGCAAGACAAAAGTTTTTTGACTGGATATAATTACTAAAATGAGAGTTTACAAAAAATAAGTGATTGAAAAATCTTTAAAATTAATTTTAATAATTAAGCCAATAATATATTTGGCTTTTCCTTTATAATTAATGATCATCAGATCATTTCCCTTGGGCTCGTTGGGTCCCCAGCTATCCAAAAAAAAAAATTCATCAGATCATCCATTTTTTGCTTCTTCCCTCACCATTTTCGCAACAGCAATCATCCACCTACTCTCATATCTATTTCTTCTCTTCCTCCGTCTCCCTCCCCCTCTTTCTCTCTCTCTCTCTCTCTCTCTCTCTCTCTCTCTCTCTCTCTCTCTCTCTCTCTCTCTCTCTCTCTCTCTCTCTTATATCCGTCTTTTCCTTTAAATCATTCAATCATCCATTCACCTTCCATTCATTCTTTTTCCCACCCAGAAACCAGAAATCTTGGGATTTTGGAATTTTTTTTATACCCATTCTGGGACTTGATAGTTCTAAAGATTGCATGCAAAAGTGGAGTCATCAATGGAATAGGATGCTTGGGTTAGATCAGCGATGACATATTTTAGTTGCCCATAAGAGGTTTGGATCATAGTGTTGGGAGGATTGGGTAGTATTTTCAAGAAGATATTTGAGTTACCCAGAAGATGTACTGATGCTGACAGTGAGGGAGAGTAGCAGGCCGCAATTGCAGCTTTTGATTAGAAGAAATTAGGCGGCGTCTGCCATGCAGATGGTGAGGAGCATGGTGGCGAGTGCCTTTGAAAGCTGAATTTTGCAAGATTTCATCAATTTTTGAGATGGGTAATTTTGTTTTTGAATTCAAATGATAGGTCTTCGGTGATTTGAAAAACTTAATGGTATCTCGGAGTGTTTGAAGTGATGTTTCAGCTACAAGCCTCCATCTTCAGAGCAAAAAAAGTGAGTATGTGTTTGTGGAATAAGGTGTGTTATTTGTGCTCTTACACTAATTGTTTTTATGAGAATTTTGAGATGGTTTTTCTGGGTGTCAAATTCGATGTGATGAGCTCTTGAGGTATGGGGATTTGACTAAGTGAGAGTTCATGATGACGATGATTGATGATGAACTGACCATAGAGAAGGAAGGAGGAGAAACTAATCATTAATAGCTCCGTGTTTTTTAAGTTGCCTTCTGCAAAAGCCATTTTCAAAAGCTACTAAAAGTAGCTTCTGATTTCCTGCTGCGCGCAGAAGCGCTTCTGCCTAAAAATAAAAATTCTGGAGTTTACCAAACATTATCAGTTTGCACCAGAAGTGCTTTTGGTCCAAAAGCAAGCTCCAAAAACAATATCAAACTAAGCCTTATTTACATGGGTATGCATGGGGGGGGGGGGGGGGGGGGGCGGGGGTGGGTTTACAGTGTAGCCTCTCTATAGTAGTATATATATGGAATCTAACCAGGTTTATTAGTACCAGGAAATTATTCCCGTATGTTACGGAATGACCATCTACATCTCCAATTAGCCTATTGTTATTAGGAATTATGTATCCTAGTTTTCCTAAAGATAATTCTAGATTATTAGTTGGTCTTAGCAACAATTTTTTTTCTTTCTTTTATGAGAGAAAGACGATTGAATTTTATTACTGAATGAGAAGAAGTATTACAATAGGAAGCAACAAGGCTTCTAACGGTGGAAGGTCCAAGACCCTTCCAGTTAGTTGGCACATTAGAATACAATGGAAACTTTCCAAACTTGTGTGCATCCAAATTAGACTCTTTGTAAACAAGTTGAAATAAAGAACTAAGAATAAAAGCTAAGTGATTTGCGGAACTGACGATGAAGATATTTGAATTGGGCTCAATTTTTATGATATTTTATTATACTGGTGGACCATTAACTTGTATAACACGTGGTTTCTCACTTTTTGATATTTAGTGGTAACCGTCGGATCAATGGACGTCTTAACTAACCGTAGAGACAAAAAGCCCCCTCTCTCTCCCTCTCAGATCTCTCTCTATTGTTCTTCTAGATCTATCTCTCGCACTTTTTTTTTTTTTTAAAGGGTTTGAAACTCAGTCAAGTTAGGAGGTTCTTTCCCACACCTAATTTATTATATTAAAAGTATTAGAATGCGTTAAGAAGACACAAAACCTTGATCCCGAATATCAGTACAAAAATTCTCATAAAATACATCCCGAATCATAACAGAAGACTGCACCATTTAGTTGACGGAAGATGTCTCTCGCACTTTTTACTAACCCTAGATCTCTCTCTCTCTCTCCCCCTCCCCCCAACACGGAGAACCCGCACACCACACAGTGTTGTCTGCTTCCTCGTTTTGCTTTGGTTGACGACAATCCCGGCAGTGTCGTTGCAGTCAGTCGGCTGAGCTATGGTATGCTTCTCGGCGCTTAGATTCACTCTCCAAAGGTTTGATTTTTAGGAGGGTCTGTAATTTTAGAGTTTAGGGCTTCTTTCCTATTCGGGTTGCGCAAATAGAGCCTCTCATTGGGAATAAGTTCAGGCTGGGATGGAAGATCGGTAGCGGCTTCTTTGGGGAGATCTATCTTGGTTCCTTTTTTGTGATTCTAATTCTGTTTTGTGGTCAAAATTGGATTTGAGGATTTCATGAGGTGCTTAAATTATTGATCTTTTTGTTATTGTAGGTATGAATATTCAGACGAGCGAAAGAGGTTGCGATTAAGCTGGTGAGTGTTGTTTCTGTTGCAATTGAGCTTGTGATGTTGACTTATGTTTTGATATTTATTCGGTTCTGTTTGATGCCAATTTGTATCTGAAAATGGAGTTTAAAAATCATGTCATATTAAACTGCCTTTATGTTTCAATGTGTTCTATGACTATGTTTCTATTTCATACTTTTGTCTGTGATGTGTTGGACTGGTTTAGTTACCATTTTTATCACTGGTCTGTTCTCGCTAATGACTTGGGTTGATTAATATCTAAAAACTGCTTGAAATTGTATTTCCTTGTAAATGATAGTTCATATAAAGCTAGTGACCATGTTTCTGATGTTTAGGAAAATGTGAAGACAAATAGAGTATTTAGGCCAAATGTTTCTTTGGCGCTGTTCTTTAAATACAACACTGCTTTGGGGCCGCCTTGTTGGGTTTTGGTAGATACCAACTTTAGAAATTTCTCTATCCAGAATAAGGTGAGTGTTTAGTGCTACTTGTTTCATGTATAAGCTATAACTTGTTCAAATTTTATGTATTGGGTAATATAATTGTTTTTGTTCACTTTCTGCAGTTGGATTTGGAGAAGGGAATGATGGACTGCTTATATGCAAAGTGTGAGTGTTAGTTATTCATTTGTATTAATGTTTAGTGTTTCTTAGGAATTGGCTGTGAATGTTGGGTTTTATAACAAGAATGACTCGGAGGGATTGGTAAACCTATGATTGTCACCAAAAGTTTTGATAGATAATGCATGGTAATATTCCAGTTCTCTTTTGTTTATTTCTCTAATGGTTTATATGTCTTTTAAATGTATAGGCACTCCTTGTATAGATTGTGTACTGGCGGAGCTTGAGAAGTTGGGTCAGAAATATCGTCTGACTCTGAGGTATATATTTGCTTATTTTTTTCTACAAAATTGTTTTCATGACCAAAAGGGTTCAAAATTGAAGTCGTGTATGTAGATGTGCACTGCTATCCCTTTTCCTTGTCCTGTCCGTCAGTTATCATTTGCATTGTCTGATTTTCAGGTACCTGAGATCAGGAGAATGCCAATTGAGGAACTTTGCCTTCAGGTATATACCGTTTTAATTTGTTAAACCACTTTAAATCATGAAATAAATTGCTTACTGTCTTTGTACTGCAATTTGTTGTCTGTTGTACAATCTTCTGTGTTACTTTATAGTTGAAAGTTATAGTGCAATAGAGAAGAAAACTTTGCACAGGGCAAGTAACGTTTCAAATGATCTTTATTTAGTTGTGCAGTCTATATTGGTACTAAAGAAATTATCAAATGATGAGTTGTACAATCATAACTAGCAATTATAACTGAGAAACATAGACATAAACATGTTCTTGTTTCAAAAGCCGGTGTGGGTGATTTTCATGTAGATAGATATAGTTTGAATTGGTATTCCAAAACGTATTGCACTAAATTGTAATATCACTTGCTCTCTCTATCTTTCAGTATGTGTGGCTTTGCTGATGATGTTTCTTGTATGTTCCAGTCTATGATAGGTCACTGCTCAGGTGCTTTTGGGGGTTTGGAAGCTAATGCTAGTGTAATCCATACAAACAAGATGGCTCCATCATTCCCTAAACCAATTTGTAAGTTTCTATGTTTGGTGGTTTTTGTTTTTGGGGTTTGGAAGCAATTCACAGAGCATTGTCTTACTTAGTTTAACTTTCCTTTTCTCTGTTTGTTGTTTGTTTATTACTATAGAAATGGCTTCTGATATGTGGCTTATTCATTCCTTGAACAGAAATATTATATCCACCAGTTTTGTTTGCGTACCATTATAGCTAGCTCAAACACACTTTTCTTTCTTTGTCATGACCTGAATATTTTGGTACCTACCGGCGATTGGATTCCAACTAAGTAACTAAGTTCATGAACTAGTTTACTTGTGGGCAAGTATTACTTGTTATTTTTCCTTTAAGTTAATAGGATTCAAAATTTTGTATGGTTATCCTTTATCAGGTTGATCGTTTATATTGTTTGCAATTTATTTTATGCATCCAAGAATTTTGCCATAATGTTCTTTATGGGCCTTTCTTTATATATTAAGATGTCAGTTTGTATATTTGTTAGACTAAGAACTAACTACGTGGTGTTATTTGCAGGTTATCCATATCAAAGAAGAGTTGCAGCTGTGGGGAGGAAGACTCTTAATGTTTAAATTTTGATGGCTGCATCTGTAAATTTTTAGTTAGTGTATTTGTATGATGCATTTTAAAATAATATAAGGTACAGTACAAAAACTTTAAGGTGCCATCTGACACCTTTTCTTTTTAATCCAGCCTAATAAATTTGCCACTGATATCAGTGGCATTCCAAAGCCACTGATGATATCAGCACTGATTTTGATGGAGCCTTGCCTTGGCCCAAGTTATGTCACTGTTAAATTATTGGTGGGTACTGGCCCAATAGAACCTGCAATAGAAGGGACTGACTTTTCATTAGTGGCTGCATAGGGGCTGATACCATTAGCCACTTATCAGTGTGTGTTGAGACAATAGAGACTAATTCCTTCAAATCAATGTGGAATGGGGAAATTTCTAGTAGTGAAAATTATAACTTATTACAGTGTACCTAGACTTTACAATTAGCAAAATTTTAATTAACATTGTTAATATGAGTCTTTTAATGTATTTAGCTTGAAAACATCTATAGGAAAATTTTTGAAAAAAAAAAAAATTAGGTAATGCTATTGTAGTTGCTTTAAGATGCAATGAGTAGGAGAGTTACATGAGTAAACGAAGACCCTCCTCATCGCAGTAGTTTTGGTGGAAAATGCTGAAGGCTTTTGAGCCAACAAATGTAAGGCTGTCTCACTGTTGTCATCACGAGCCAGTGCAAGCCCCGGGTAGTCGTTTAGGATTCTCATCGCTAGTTCTGCATGGTAAACAAAAGAAACAGAAGTTAGTTAACTTGAGATAATAGTATTTATACACAAATCCCAGTGGTTTTTATTTTTTATTTTTATTTTTTTATCTCACTCTATCGCTGTCTTTGATGGGCTCGAACGCATGATCTCGCAAATGAAAAACTGTGTTATTACCCTACCAAACACACGGACCCCGTAGGTTATCAAGCACACACCGGGCTACAAAACCATATATCGGCCTATTGCGCCCAATTGAGCAAACAGAAGCAAGTCTATTTTTCAAACCCTAACAAACATACTTACCATACAAATTGTGCTTGATGGAAGTAAAACATAGCCGAGCTCGTTCCGATTTGTCAACAACTTTTATGAGTTTCGGGTACAGAAGCCACGCTAAGTCTGCACGTCCAAATGCAGCAGCAGTATAAAGGGTCGACATTCCTTGACCACCTGGAATTGTTGGTAGACTCGGATTCTTTCGTATCATCATCTCCGCCACTGGCCGAGATCCAGCTGCAACAGCATAACAAAAGGCTGTATTCCCTTTTAGATCCTTTATGGCCAAGTCGTGGTCGTCTAACAATTTCAGCAACTTCTTAACAAAGTCAACATGTCGAGCTCCTGCAGCAACATGAAGAACAGTCTGCCCTCCTCTTGTGATACTGGCACGCAAAATAGACTTGTATTGTTTTATGATTCGTCCAGCCACTTTCCAGTCACCTTTTTGAGCAGCATTGTACAGAGCCACACGCTTTTTTAACTGAGTTTCTTTTGCCTCCCCTGCCAAGATTTGAAAACAGCATGTTTCATATAATGCTCTTAGGACAATTTGTATGCAGGCACAAAACAAAAGAAATTAACACGCAAGTGATGCAACGCTTTGCCGTTGCTATTCACCTTCAACATTACCAACATTGTTGTTATATATCTATTGTAGTATGAGTTACTATATGAACAAATATTATCATCATTTTCCTATGCCTACCCGTCCATACATTGACAAGTTATTGTCTAGAAGGATGTTTGAGAGAGAGAGAGAGAGAAAAATACTTTAATTTCAGCCCATGCATACATTGACAACTTATTGTCTAGAAGGACGTTTGAGAGAGAGAGAGAGAGAGAGAGAGAGAGCAAGCATTATCTATCTTACAGATCTGAATTCGTTCATCTGATTCTGAGAAGCCGATTTTAACTAGTGAGTCTTGTAATCTGGAATCTATTGCGCGACATTTTGTATCCATTGCTTTACCTGCATAATACAATGTAATTAAACAAATGAGTTAGAAACTAAATTAACTAGTGGAGTTAAAAAGTTCGGTATGAAGTCTACAGAATTGAAAGTATTTTTATTCTATCATGTCCGATTGATTAACTTGAGTATTATCAACAAGTACCTGAAAGAAAGTATTTGATTTTTATTCTATACTCTTGATTTGTTCGATCTCCTTTTTCTTTTCTTTTTTGGTCAATGATTGTATTCAGAAGATCCAAAAGGATCAACCAAAATAAAAGAGGTACATATGACCCCAGCAAACATAAAATAAAGCCCACAATGGGTCAAACTAGAAACAAGCAAAAGCCCAAAGAACAATTACAAACCCTAATCCTATCTAACAGCCACCTAATTTGCTGCCGAAAAGAAAT
Organism: Rosa persica; assembly: GCA_025331145.1. Classification (NCBI taxonomy): domain Eukaryota; kingdom Viridiplantae; phylum Streptophyta; class Magnoliopsida; order Rosales; family Rosaceae; genus Rosa; species Rosa persica. The sequence continues at coordinate 233,676 of WFKR01000101.1, read as the reverse complement.
ACTGCCGCATAATTGATGCCGCTCCATGAATAGAACCCACCACTGCAGAACCATATCGTGCCACCTCCTCCATTGGTTGGAACACACACGGGGCTCAAGAATGCCCAAGAGAAACAAAGTAACCGTTGAGGGTGTAATTGCTGAAGCAATCTAGACAACCTCTTTAAAGTGTACAAAAATCCGAGCTTTCCTAGATGTGGCGGAGAAGCAAGCAGATTTGGAAGCAACCATAGTCAATCTCATTCAAAAAAAGCACGAACGAATCTGGAGGTAGAACTCAGAGAAAAAATTTTGGTGACTAGAGAGGAAAATTGGTTTATGAAGAAGAAGAAATCGATGGATGGAGAGGAGGTGAAGGTGGTGGTAAACAAAGAGTTTTCCAATGGGAGGAAGTTGGTAGATGATGAAGTGGGCAGATCTGGTCGAAAAAGGAAGTTGGGTGAAGGTGGAGATGGAGGTGAAAGTGACGGGGGCAGTGGTGGGGGTGGGGGTGGAAGTGGTGGGTGGTGGTAGTGGTAGTGGTGGTGGACTCTCAAAATAATGTTTGATCTAGAGAAGATTTCTAGAGAGAAGGCATTCTCTCTAGAAATCTTCTCACACGGAGTCGCGGGTGGATTTATGTATATATAAAAAACAAAATTAGAAAAAATCGGTTGAAAATGTATTTTAAAATTGACAAGTAAGAATAAATTTTTAGCTATTTATTTAAATTTAGCTAATTGATAGATTGGCTAAGTTTTTCGATATATTGATGCGTTTTATTTTTTTGGCTTGACGTGTTTAGACTGATTTTGCCTCATTTAGAAACAAAAAACAAAAAATTAATAATATAGCAGCTTCCCATGTTCAGTTGTGCCAACATTACTTCTATGTATTAAATATTTGGTTATGTCAAAAATATATATTGATCCTATGATTATCTATTTACACTATAGAATTAGGCAAAATGTTTTAGAGTTACAACGTTCATCAAATTTCAGTTTTTTTCTTTCTTTCTTAAGATTCAAAAAACATTTTCAGTTTACTTAACATACCAAAACAATAGTAGTTATATACACACACTCCTCTTTCCACTTAGTACACACATCGCTAATTTTTCTTAAAATTCTCATAAATTTCCCACAATGCCCCTATTCCATATACATCCCATGACCCATCCACCTTCTGCCTCGCAACCAAAAGAGAACCCATGATTCTTTAAATGCAAAAATTACACCCACAAATGTAAGTTTTCAACTGTGCATTTAATTTCTGAACTCACAATCACAGATGCAGACATTTTTTGTCTTGTAAGAAACAATTAGCCTCAATTTATAATATTCTTCAAGAGCCAGAAGCTATAATTCAAATTTTACCACTTGTTATATTTATTAAACTTTACGAATCACACCAGACATCAAAAGGATATCAAATTGCATCAATAATTCAGTTAAGCAATAAACCCCAAATTTCAAAACAACAGACACTATCAATTAAGCCCCAAATTATAATCCATGCCACTCCTCTTGGTGGTATTCCATGGAAAACACCAGTACATCCATCCTCTTTAATCCTCCTCCTCCTCCTCTCTCTCACAAATTCAACGACGTCACTCTCTATATTCCGTAGTATTTCCACCCTTCCTCTGGAATATTAATTGTCCGAAAATAATTGGTGAAAATGGAGTGTACATTAAGAAATTTGGCGGATGTAGTAATAATAATAATAATAATAATAATAATAATAATAAATATATATATATATATAATATATATATATATATGGTTCGGCGTGGTACGTGTTTAGGCAATAGAAACATAAAAACAAGTTCACCTGTTAGATTATCAGGTCACCTATTATTCACTGTTTTTTAGTATTTATTTTCACTCTTTAGGTCACGAGCATAGTTTCTAATAGAACCTTGGTCACCAAGTCAGCTTGCAGGTCACCAAGGTGACTCAGAAAGTAACCCAGGGTGACACATGGCGACCCAGAGCACGAAATACACTGTGTTCGTGATCCAAATAGTGAAAATACACATAAAAATCAGTGAATAGTAGGTGACACACGGGTGAACTTGCTCTAAACAAAAAACGCCACTACTATAGCCAACTCATCTTTCTACTACCTTCATGTAAAACCATCCAAAACGTGATCTCCTTGCCAAGAAATCTTTACAAATTTAAGAATACATAGTTAAGCGGTGAGAGTACGCCTTGCTACTGGAGCCCCCTATTTCTTTAAGAGATATTTTTTCTTTTGGCTTTCTTCTTTTGTCATGAAAAGATAAAATCCATGACCACACAAAAATAATGAATCTATGTATTTTGTAGTTTTGATGAATAGAGAAAACGAAGGCTGTCAGTGGATCACAGGATGGACTATGGGATATCCATCTGCTTTCCTCTTCTTCTGGTAATAAGAATTGACATGCTTCAGTTTTTTTTTCCCCCTCAAATCTTCCACTCGGCGGAACATAAAGAACAAATTATTTTGCAGAGGGTGTTTCACCATACTTCTGCAGCTTGCCAACCACGGCTAACTTTGAAACTCGGATTCTTACAGAATTAGTTACAAAAAGAAAGACATAGTCCCATGCATGAAATTAAAAGCAAAGCAAAGTCTTCAAGATCAAAGCTATACCTGGATCTGCAATCGACCAACGGCAAACGTAAGAAGGTTCGCGTTTGTGGTATTTACTCGCTTCGCACTTCGTCTCTGTTATTTGGGGGCCGGGACTGAAAATGAAGAATGCTTCGTTTAATAGCTAGCACAGGGCATCTGGCTAGGGTTCCGTCCAGCATTTCTTTATTGTTAAATAATACATTATATCTTTGTGCCAATGGAGGGTACTCTGGATGCATATCATACCCGTCCCTCTTGGGGTTATTTATACTAATAAAAAATATTCCTTTCCACGTTCAAATATTCCATCTGATAGTGATAGTGTTGAGTCATTGTCGTGGTATCTTTGTAGGCACTGCTTAGCCAATCCGGACTTGCGAGGTTTATATAATTAATTGTGATTGATTCAGCAAATGAAAGATACCAAGAACTAGCCAACGAAAATTGTGAGCGTCTGCACTAATTTATCAATTTCTTGTTGGAATTCTGTCACGGCAGAATATAATTTTGTCAATAAAAGTATTCGGATAGAGAAGGTTACCGCCCACTCCGCGCAAAAGTCACTGTTTTCAAGAAAGTGGCGGTACTTTTTAATTTTTCACATGGTGTAACAAGTTAGTAAAGGTCGGCCTTTTAATTCATTTCACTGAATTCACTCCATTTCATATCAATTAGGCGGGAGGAGATCATCTATTCCACCAATCACAACAACATCTAACCATTAACCTAACAGTCCATTGATTTTTAATAATTAATATCATTAGAACCAATTGTCGTTGGTTAGACTCTAACATGTACATAATTAGGAGATGATACAAGAAAGTTCTGATATCCTATTATCCAACTCATTACAAATAGTTAATTTATAACCTACTTTTTTTTAGCGAAATTATAAATAAAGCAAAAACTAGAGATGAACTATATCCTGCTCACCAACCCATCCTTTGCTCGATCAGATCTACTATATCCGCACTCCCATTAGCCTACAAGTCTGAGAGCACGATTGAAAACTCAACCACTGGCAAGACTATCGATGACTGGGCGACGCACCGAAATCAATCACAACCACTATTGACTGTAAACCCACATCTTCGACCCCAGAGAAATTGATCAACAAAACCAATATTAAAGACGACCAGACCAGCGTTGGACACGTTTGGACTAGAGCCACAATCTTGCATGAAACCCTAGGGCGAGGGTCTCTCGAGAGAACATGAGTTTTCTGGTCTTGTTACTTCTTGATATGTATTATTAACAACCCACTAATTCTGATAACTCCCATTAATAAAGAATAATAATATAGTGATTTTGTCCATTTACATCATTTTTAGAGATTTTTTTTCCACTTACCTTATTAAGTTTTTTTAATTTCCTCTTACCCAAAACACTCTAAGGAGGTCTTCTCTAATACCCCATTAAGATTTTTTTTTTGTTTTTTAATTCTTTTTAGGGCTAAATACATATTACTACCATGTAATTTGGGTCCAAAATCAATTCAGTAAAACTTCTAATTTCATCAAAAGCACCCCTACACTTTCAATTTTGATTTAATACGTCCAATTTGTTAGTTTTTCGACAATTGAGTTATTTAACGTGCATCGTATATGGCCTATGTTTTATGATGTGGTGTCAAGGTGGTCTGCATAGTCAATTTAGGAGTGAGTCCTACTATTAAAAATAAATAGTTTTTCAACAAATAATCCAACTATAACTTGAACCCATAACAGAATATTAACGAATTTGACCTATCAGATCAAAATTGAAAGTGCATGGGTGTTTTTGATGAAATTAGAAATCTAGAGACTGAATTGATTTTGGACCTAAATCACAGGGTAGTAACCAGTATTTAGTCCTTCTTTTTAATACTATTTTACCCCCTCACCCCTTTGTTACTTAGAGAGAGAGAAAATGGAAGAGAGATAAACCATAGGAGACTTCACCGGAGCATAGTCACTGGCCGGCGGCCGTCCATAGGAATTTGCTGAAAATCTCACCGAAAATGTTTTTTTGCCCCCAATAGACATCTATTGCCCCATAATAGAGAAGCAATAGAGGTCTATTGCCCCCCAATAGATGTCTATTGTCCCAATAGTCTATTACCCCCTAATAGACGTCTATTGCCCCCCAATAGACGACTATCAGCCATGTATTGCCTCCCAATAGACGTCTATTGCCCCTAATAGGACTTTCAGTCGCCATAATGAGAATTAATTTCTCTAAATTTAGACAAATAAAACTTTGATTACAGAAAAAAAAAAACAAGGAGATTATATCAATTCGAAACGTCTATTGTCCCCCAATAGATGTCATCAGCCATGTATTGCCCTCCAATAGAACTTTCAATCTCCGAAAAGGGAACTAACCTCTTTAAATTTAGACAAATAAAACTTTGATTAAAGAAAAAAATGAAGAGATTACATCAATTCAAAACGTATGTTGCCCCAATAGACGTCTATTAAAGCGTCTATTGGGGCAATAGATCTCTATTGACCCCCCTAATACATCTATTGGCCTCCCCCCCTCCCTAAAAAAATATGGATATTAATACTCGATTTCTATGCTGTACACTCAATTATTTTTCTATTCTTCTAAAAAAAATGACTTTTTTGTTGAAATATTTGAAAAAAAAAATTGATTAGGGCACCCATCTCTTCCCACATGGTAGTCACTGGCGGAGAACCTCTTCTGCACAACTAAAGTCAGCTCCCTAATCCTCCTTCCCTTCTCCCCGAGCATGTTTTGAGTTCGAGTAGCCTTGATTATGATCTTAGTGCGCATCAGCGTAACCCTAACCTCAGCGCCGGAGTAGCCGTCCTTGGTGAGCTCCCTGATCAGAAGCTCATTGAGCTCGGCGAAGAAAACACTGTCAGCGATGAACTGAGAAACATAGAAACAAAATTCAGATGAAAACTTTTGGATCAGTTTTTCTTACTGTGGAGGAAGGAATAGGGAGGAGAGAAGGGATTTACCACTCGTTTCTTGCTCATCTAGGTCGCCACTTTCAAGATTGGGAAGCTGCAGATACGAGATCTGAAAATGTGGTGGCAGGAGCTCTGCAAACCCTAGCCTTGCTTTGGTAGCACCACGTTTGGCAGCACCTGTTTCTTCCTCAAGAACGACCGCAACCGGAGCGAGCTAGGCTCAGGCGACATCGGGAAAGCTGGGGCTGGATTAGTGCCATGGATTTCCAACGTCTCCTCCACCGTCGACGGAACGGAAGTGATATGAGAGAGAGAGAGAGAGAGAGAGAGAGAGAGAGAGAGAGAGAGAGAGAGCGGGGGGAGAGATAAGAGATGAGTGGCATAAATTGTAATATATTATGTAGGATGAGGGTAAACTTGTCTTTTTACATTAACTTGGGTAGTTAGGAATAAAAAATTGTTGCTGGGGTAAGTAGGATAATTTTGTTCAATTTTGGGGCTTTGGATCAAGGACCCAATAATATAAAGCAGACACTACTAGATTAACGCTAACATATAAATCAGTTAGGATTTCACGCGATGTAAAAAAAATTTCTAACATCGGTTCTTGGAAATTTGATTTCTATTTGTATAATTAACATCGTTTATTATATTTTACTGATGTCTTACACTTTTATTCCAAAATTTTGAAAAACGCGGAAAAGACTAAGTTACAAATTTTCAATGCAGGGGAACAAAATTTCTATTCCCTCTAACACTTTATCAGTTTCCCACACAACTCATATTGACTAGCACGACACTTGGTCAATTTTCATTCTCAAACCCTAACCACTACGATAGCCGACCTCCTATTCCTCATCCTGCGCCATTGACCAGCACTCGACGATCTCCTACTCCTTCTCCGGCTGCCTCCGACCATTCTCCACCCAATGTTGGATCGGAGCACCACTTCTCTCATCCAGTTTGATTTTGGAGCTCCGGCTTGTTCCCTTGTCGAGCCCACGAGGGACAGACAAGACCCTAAAGTTAAAGACGCGTTCGATTCAGGCATTTTGCTTTGCGTTTATTCGATTTTGCGTATTGTAACTGGACATCGATATGGGATCCAGTGTATCGCTTGGTCAAGAATCTGTTTTACTGAATGTGGGTCAGCTTTAGGAGTATTACTTGGGTTCAGTGCAATGAATCATGTCTAGATAAACGGGTGATTCAGTATTTCAGTTATTGACACAAACCTATGAACATGGAACCAACTAGATCTCCTAGCACTTGCATAGTTTGTGTATTTTAGTTTTGTGTATGTTATCTTCTTATTGTTTTGTGCAATTGATTTGGCTGGTACTGTTGAATTATTGGACACTAGTACCAGTAGTTACTCATTGTGAACTATCATTTGGTAGAAAGATTGTGGCATCACATTTAGAATGCGGTGGTTAATGGTGAACTGGTCATTTTGGGACCTTGTTATTATGGTTAGCTTTTCTCATGTCTAAATCTTAGTTGTATGGGAGCCTCAACATTTTCTTTTTGCACGAGTTTCCAAGTTCTGATTCCCAGCCATGTATGCAATAAAAATGACCATATAAATAATCAGATTGGCCAAGCAAATTTCAATTTATTTGAGATGATACAATCCTCCAGACATTCCAACCAACCAAACAAGTGGAATGCTAGCAACTTTGTTCTTTCAACATTTGTTATCTCATGAGGTAGTAGTATTACAATTATTATGGTTAGCTTTTGTCATGTCTAAATCTTTCAACATTTGCATCCATAGTAGGGGACTATATGCCTTAACAAAAAATAAAGGAGTTTCTGCTCATCAAAGGCTTATTCTAATAAATGTATATATGTTCATATCATGCTTATGTCTGTGTGCAGATCTTACTAGGCTAGGTTTTGTGAAGGGTAACTAAAGGTCAGGGCTGCCTGTGTATGTTTGCTCGTTGCAATTGGGCATTCTTGGATTTTCAATTTTTGGTTTGAAATTTAGGTCTTTTGATTGCTTGTGTGGTTTTGTTTTTATGTCAGCTACCTTATTGCTACTGTGAGCTGCAATGTGTGTGGAGCTTGTCACTAGCAATTGTTGATTTGTATGCGATTTCGGTGCGGCAGAGTTTCCGAAACTGCAAGGTTATTTGTTTCTTCACTATCGGAATGGGGTAAGATGAGAATCCAACTTGTTAATTACATGTTCATAAACTGTAGTTAATCAATTTGTCATTAGTTTCTTAGCTGCTTAGGTTCCATGTGAAACGTAGCTATAGTATGTTAAATTTGCTGGTTGTTCGAAGTGAAATTTATTTTCATGTATTGTTATTGGCTGATGGTCATGATTGATACATAATATTTGGCGCGCAATTGAAATATATGAAGACCCAGATTGGTCCACAATTTATCTTCTTCTTTTTCTTTGTTTTTTCTTTGCACTTTCTAGCTGGTTTTGTGACTATCATTTTGACTTTGGATCTACTTTTGTCATGCCCTGAATTTTAGAATAATAATTCAAAAATCTGAAACATGAACCACTACAACTCAACAAATATCATTATGAATTTTTCCTTAATAACCACGCCACACGAATTGAATTTCAAATTCTGAAATAAGTCTCGGATTAATTATTACAATACACTCTCTCCAAAATAAAAGTAAGCTCAAATGAGCATAACATACCTCACAACGTAAATGAAATCAAATAAATGTTGCAACTCCTAAACAGTACGGTCTCCTTCCTGATTATCCTGACTTGCAGGAATATCCGCTACACCATTTGAATAGTGTACCAGGATTGCAACAACACAAAACCCGATAAGCTTTTTGAAAGCTCGTATGAGTAAAATAGAAAGAACAGTTGTTTTATTAAATCATATTCTTTTTCACCCAAGTCAACACCCAACAATTTCAACATCCACAAAGAACCACAATCTCATTAACCAATCACCAAATCACTAAGAATTAATACGGAATCTAAACTCAATCTTTCTTCTCAAAATCCTAAAGTCGTATTTATACAAATACGGTGACTGACAGACTAGAGCTCTAACTGAATCGTAGCCCGTCACCTAGCCTAGGTTATGACATCCGACATAGTTATCATTATCGTAGTTCATCAATATATGTATAGAACATCCGATACACATACTCAATCTAGCCCCATTACCCGACAAGGGTTGTGGCATCCAACTTACTCAACCAATCGTAATCCATCATCCACCTAGGATTAGAGCGTCCGATTCCCTCATACCGGGCACTACATCGATCCTAAATCCATAATCGAGCACAACAATATATTTCACACAATGAAATCAACCAATCCAAGATACACAATATTATTATGAGATTAAGCATTCAAAATATAACTCAAATCATCATTCAAACTCAATCATATAATCACTCAATAACACACCAACCAATATATATTCCACGTAAATAAATATATATATATATATATACGTAATCATCCATTCAGGAATGACCATTAATACCATCTATAGTTCACACAAGAAAATAGTGAAATTCATTTTGTATAATTGAAATTCATTTTACTTACCTATGGACCGTAGTTGATCAAGTCCATGTAATTTTAAAAACAAATATTTAATCCATAAATATTTTCACACAATTATGGCAAAATAAATTAATTAAAATTATTCGGTTTGTAATATGAACCACGTGAGTTTTACTTACCTCTAATCCAGATGTGTCTTCATAACAGCCCAAAATAAATAACGATCCGAAATCATCCACCAATCGATCCATCAATCACCTATTCCAATATGACCTCAACTTAGTCAACAGCTCATAAATATACTTAAATGACCAACCAACGGTCGGATTCTAAATTAATGATGATCCAACGGTCGAATCATCACGGATGGCCCTTAGGATCATTCTCCAAAAATTATTATGAAGATCCAACGGTCAGATCTTCCTGAATCATCCTTACAAACATCTCCATAAATTTATATGAAAATTCGACGGTCGGATTCTCATGAATCGCCTTCCGAATCCATATTTTATAATTATACGAAGATCCAACGGTCAGATCTTAGTCCGTGACCCAACAAGGTCATCGGAATATTCATACGATCAACATATCAAAATTTGAAGTAAAACCGATGGTCAGATCTTCGCAGATCGCAAACCGAAGATAAAACGTAAAAACGTTAAATAGTAGCATTAAAACCTAAATTGACTATTTATCAACTTTTTCTTAAATGATCTTGTAATATATCAAAACGCTCGCATGGATGTATAGATAATTGTCTAGATAATGAAAACCCAAAATAAGGCCCGACGCCCCTCCACAAGCGGCGGTAAGATAGCGGTCAATGCCGGTCAACCACCTCCGATGCAAAAGTCGTAAACTACAAACTTGTTTAAAATGAAAATATGAACAACTTTAATACCTGTCTTCTTTCAAGACAAGGTCTAGATCGTCTTAGATCGAGATTTAAAGTTGGATTAATCTCGGCCCTCCGATCAAATTCTAGATTAAATCAAAGTCATCGAAAACTTCATATCTTGATCTTTCGTTCCCCACTCAAAAACTTCAATAAAGGCTTACATGGGGATGATCAGGAGGAAGAGGACAACCCAAAAACTCGAAGAAATCCGTCCCGAGGTCACCCGAAGTAAGAGATCCGGTCGGGTCGGTTCGGCGTGGGCTGGGGTCTCTTCGATCCAAGCTTAGGGGCAGTGGCGCGGCAAGGCGAGGGCACCAGGCGGCTGAGCGGCTCGGGGCGAAGGCAGGGAGGCCTGGGTCATGGGCCGAAGAAGGTCGGAGGGGGAGGGGGAGAATGGTCGGGTCGGGTCGAGGCTGACCCGACTAGTCTGAAGGGGTGCGCGAGAGAGAGAGAGAGCGGAGAGGCCTGGGGGCCAAAATGGAAAATGAGAAAATTTTCGTCCTTAGTGAATAATCAGCAAAATTTTCTTATTTATTGAAATTTTTCAGATTTTCAAAAATTTATAAAATATTCATACGAACTCCGAATATTGCGTTCCACATATGCATGAGATCGTATCGACGAGCTCTACAATTTTTATGAAGGAAGTTTTCCCAAAATTTGAACCTATAAAAAGTCAATTTTCACGACCCCTTAAATAACATTCATTTTCGAAAATAAAATCGTTTGAACTAATCCTACAACCTCTCCAAGCTTCATACCCTCATCCATGACCACGAAAACCTTTCTAAAAATCCACGGAATTTAATTTGTATTTTTAGGGGTATTACAACTTTAGTCTGAGCATTTTGATAATAACTTTCTATATACAAGTTTCAAGACATGACATCATGGACAACAAAGCTATGGGAACGGTGCTGCAAGCTTATCCACATTTGATTATAAACAATTTCACAACTAAGGTATCATATCTCGTCTAAAGATTTTTCTACTTAAATCTTAATTGTTCTCTCTCACTTACTTTACTGTACCCAGTATATTGGCAATATAATTATTCATGTTGGCATATTTTACAATGTTTAATTATGTCTTGATATTGGCAATATAATGATTTATACTTCTAAAGAAAGCCATCTGTTTACTGAGATAGGATAATAGCCACATATCAAGACACAACTAAATATTGTAAAATATGCCTAAATGATTATGCTTGTAAGTAGTAATGTGAAACTTGTTCTGTTGCTTAGAATCGTAGTATTTTTTTTTTTTGAATCGGCCCAAGGGGCAATAATATGATTCATCACAAGTCAGAATAGGTCGTTACATACCCTTCCGCTGCCATTTAAGGACATAGGCAGACAAGAAGATAGTGTAGTACCCACAGTGATACATAAAAATAGACCTACTCATTAGACATCAAATATGTAGAGGTAGCGGGGATCCTATATTGATACTAGGCCAGAGGCGCTAGAGATCTAGGTTCCTAATACAAGAAACATTATTGTAATTAGACAAAAGCTAAAAACATAGGGTTGGGCCAAAGGCCTAAACCCTAACCCAAAATAAACAATGGATTAGAACAGAACCCCAGCCAACATTTCGTGGCCTAATAGGGTAGTCCACCAAGAAATTAGCCCCCGGCCCATCAATCTGGTATGGTCCAGTCCACCATCTCCCACCAACGTCCTGTTGGGCATCACTGTCCAGTCAAGTTATGACCGACCCGCATCCAATTGGAGTAGCCACGAGCCTCCCACCACGCTATCCGCAGATCCAAGCCTCTCCGAGCCACGCCACAGTGACATGCATCAGCCCAGACAAACAATCCTTGATCCAGGCCTTGAAACACCACTACCATCAAAACCATGGGACCGCCAATCTAAAACACAACAGCAGAGATTGACCACCAGACTGTAAAGCACACACACCTCCTTTGCCGCCTACCCAGCTGCACCTTCTGACCAAACCCGTGCAAATTCCTCCGACCAAATCCTATGGGCATATAGATCTCCCATCCGACAGCAAACCCATGACGGTGGCGAGGCTGGAGGCCAGCATAGACATCCGGGCGTCGCCGGATGAGAAAGAACTGAAAAGCGGTTTAGGGTCTTAGGGTTTCTCGAGTTTAGGAGAGGAAGAGGAAAAATCTTACAATTTCGTTCCTTAGAATCATAGTATTAATACTAGCAGGGAACTTCTATTTTTTTTTTTTGAGCTCTGTTGACAATGCTTATTTATTTCTTAATATTTGGTTGTTATTCTACATCAGCAAAGAAAGCTTCTTAAAGAGTAAACCTGATTATTTTTTTTTGTTTCATTTTACTCATAGATAAAACTTTAAACACCCTTTCTTTACCTTGCATCATCAATGTGATTCAGGTGCGGGTTTGGTAAAAAAAAAAAAGGCATCAAAGGATTCTTTGCAGAAACTAGAAGTAAAAGGACATTCCTTGTTGACGCTTATATAAGTGAAGTTAGTTATCATTGATCTCTCGCTAGTTTCTCATTTGCTTTGCCATGGTTTCATTTTGTATATGAATTATGATGAATTCTTGATTTCTAGTATGTTGTTTGTTGTTTGATGTCTTGTCTTAAATATGTTTTTTTAATTTCAGCAATGGATAAATCTTGGATTAACGAAGATAGGGATACTTTAAAGTATGAATTGGGTGTTGAAAACTTCTTGCTTTTTGCTGAAGAGAATGCTAGTAACCTTAAGAAAATTTGCTGTCCTTGCTCAAAATGTGTAAATTTCAAAGAGAAGTCGATTAAAGTCATTAGGGGCCATTTGTATGCTTATGGCTTTAGTTTGCGCTACACAAACTGGATGTGGCATGGAGAACCTACTTCCTCATCTTGTTCTAGTGCCCCTAATGGTTTAGGCCTACCTCACAACCCTCATTTTGGTTCTTAAACTATTGATATGTGTCAAGCAGCTTTTAATGAAGGTGATTACGATGAAGAGTCCTATTAGTTTAAGTGCATGCATGTATTGTATATGGAATTTAAAAGTCTAGGTGTATTCTATATAGATTTTCAGCAATCCATGAAAGTCTTGGGGTTTCGATTAGGATTTTTAAAAACTTCATGAATTCCACCACAATCTTAGAGTATTCAATTAGAACTTTTAAAGATGAATAAAAGTTTAGAGGTATTAAAAATTTCATTCATACTTATGGAATTAGAAAATCAAGGATAATCATGGACTTTGTAGTGTTAACTATAAATACCAAATTCCAATAGTTTTCTAGCACCAAACCAAAGATTTGAAAAAGTCTATCAAAGATTTTTTTTTTTTTTTTTAAATCTATCAAAGTTTTGAAGTTTTCTATCTGCGCGCAAAGAGGTTGGTTATCGATCATCTCTCTTTCTGATTTCTTCTTATCTTTTCTCTAATCTTTCATGATATCAATATCTTTTTATACCCAGCATGTTCATTGTAGTTGTTGAATGTGAATTTTTTTTGTTCAATTGTGATACTTGGAAGCCTAATAGAAATGAAAAATATTAATTAAATCCTAAGACCCAAATATTGTGGTCTACCCCTAATACCTTGAATAGTGTTGCTATGAAATACTGAGTTTTGTCTTATTAATTATTCTCATCAATTTGAATTTATATCATGGTTCAAGGAAAGTTTGAACAATTGAATTTCGATTGATTGATTATAGATCAAGACATTGATCAATATTTTTATGATATATGTTAATAGGTGAAAACAAAATTGATGAGAATAATTAACCATAAACATCAAGTGATCTATGTTGTATTTTTAGGTTGATTGGGAGATTAGAAATGAGAACAAACTAGCTACATAGAGCATAATCATTCATTTGAGTCAAGTTCTACTAGAAGATACTTGACCATTGAAGAGGCAACAAGTTATTATCTTACTTTGCATTTGGACTGCATTGGTTGTGTTTTTTATTTTTTATTTTTATATACTAGAAAATCTATAGAAGTCATTCATAATGAAGTATATAGATTTTCAAGAATTAATAAAAAGTCTGTTACTAAAATCAATGATTTTAAGAAATCAATAGCAGTCTATCAACTTTTTAAAGAGTCTGTAGACTTTTCAAAAAATCTGTCATTTAAAAAAATTCTGCACAAATCCAAATACAATACACCCCCTAAGTTTGTTGAGAAAGCATAAAGACCATTATTTGAAGATAGTGAACACACTAAGTGATTCACACGCAATTTACGTGTGCTTCTAACCCTAATTACCTTGAAATTAGCGAATACTCAAGCATTATTTCGTAGTATTACTTTGTTTTCTTCATTTGTAGGAAATTATGATCAAGAGAGGAAAAAGACGAAAGAAGTAGCGAATTCGAGCAAAAAGTCAATTCCGACTAAATGAGGAAAAGTCAACTGATTGACCACCGGATTAACCAAGTCAACTTGGCCTAATAACATGAAGTCCAAGGCTTAAGACCAAAGAAGCACAAGTGAAGACCCAAGCCCATTTATATTACATTTTTGTATTCAAATTTCAAATTCAAAATGGATGTAATGACAATAATAATAGTGGATCACACCTCACACACATCACACATGGGGCTGAGATATTTATTTGTGTTCACACTAGACACATACTTTCTTACACTTTTACCCTCCGATTTTCTTTATATTTTCCAAAAAATTTTCTAATCTTCTAATTCTCTACATTTTCATTTGACCCATTTTCTACTTGTTTTTGAACCCTTGGATCTAGGGTACAAGTCCAATCTTGACCCTTGAACCCAAAGGGGTATTTAAGCACCTTTACACACACATTTCACAAGCTCAAGACCCATTTTTCTACTCCATAGGCATTTTGGCCGAATTTGGGACTTCTCTCCTCTCATTTTCCTCCATTTTCCATACTTTCTTTAGTTTCACAAAGGCTTCTACCTCTACCAGATTCAAGACTTGGATAATTGTGGGAGTTGTAATTCAAGAATAGTCATGCTAGCTTTCTAGCTATTTGTGGCTACCCTTATTTTCTCCTACACTTCTATACTCTTTTCTCTTTGAATTTTGTAATCTTGATGTCTATGATTATGGGTTGTGTGCCCTAACCCAGATTTTGTGTGAAAGATGTTTAATTTAATGTAATAATGTAATTTTCATATGATGGATACTTATATCAATTTTTGTTGGGTTGAAATGCATGTCTAGGAGTGTAGTCAACTCTAGGGTGTGTATTTTGAGCATGTCTAGGACTGAGTTAGAGGCTTGACCCTCTCTAATTCCTAAGCTAGAATCCTTCAATTTCGTATTCGAGGGGTTATAAGCATGGTGATTTACACCCGTTGCGTGATTGTGCGGGCGGGTCGCTTAGTAGTCTAATTCCTTGATCTCTACGCCTCTTAATGTGAATTAGGGACCCTTGAACCGGCTCTCATTCATGTCCAGTGAGTTCCTACGACCCTTGAACCAGAGTAGGAATACCATGAAAGGGAATTTCGGTCCTTGAGCCTTGAACCACCTTGGATACGACTACCACCAAAGTAGGAGATTTGCATCTACATTATATTAGCTTCCGACACATAGAATTTGGGTGAAGGAACCTCCCTAACACCCGATATTTTTATTAATTTCTTTGCATTTTTATTAATTGCTTTACATTTCATCACATTTTGTTAATATAAAATTCTCCCTCAAAATATTGAAACTCCAACTTATTGTAAATAACCACTACTAGGCTCTTAGTTTTGATTAGGTTTTGGTGAGAACCAAAGCCGAGCATTGCTAAGGTTTGGTGCCTTAGAGTAGAATTTTTGTTTATTTTGTTCTTCTTTTGCATGCTAAGTGTCTTTAGTTTCGACTACCCAAGGATTGTGGGTTAGCCACTAATCCCCGTGGTACAATAACTTTGGGCTTAATGGTTCCCTATCTTGACACGATTCGTACGCTTGTGAGAGTATATGCATCAAGTCACTAAGTTAGATGCATTGGTGCAACTTCACAATTTGAAAGCTAAGTTTGGTATGAATAATACTTGTTTTTCTGAGTAACTTGCCATTGTTGGGTCTTTGCTTCCAAAAGATAATGTACTGCTTCAAACTCTATATGAGGCAAAAAACAACCCTCACCAATTTGGGACTGCAATATAAGAAAATACATGCATGTCCTAACGACTGCATGTTGTCCCAAGTGTGGTGTCTCTCGTTGGAAGTTAAAGAAAGATAAAACTGTTAAAGTGGGGCAAGCAACCAAGGTGCTGTGGTATTTTCCTATAATTCCTAGATTTAAGCGCATGTTTAAATTTGCTACAATTGCTGAAATGCTTACCTGACATGATGACAAGCAACCTAAAGATGGATACATGCACCATCTAGCCGATTTTGCTGCTTGGAATTTGGTTGATTATAAGTGGCCGGAATTTGCTAGTGAATCAAGAAATCTTAGTTGGCATTAGCAGCAGATGGTATTAATCCACATAGCTCTATGAGTAGTAGATATAGTTGTTGGCCCGTCATATTGGTGACTTATAATCTTCCTCCATGGTTATGCATGAAGAGGAAGTTTATGATGTTATCTTTATTAATTTCTGGTCTGAAACAGTAGGGAAATTAATTACATAGATATCTACTTAGAGCCATTGATTGATGATCTGCAAGATTTATGGGATGGTGTTAGTGATGTCTATGATGCACATATGAAAGAGTACTTCACCCTTAGAACAGTTTTGTTGTGGACCATTAATGACTTCCTTGCAATGAAAACTTATCAGGGTGCACCACTAAAGGGTACAAAGAATGTCCAATATGTGGTGACAAAACTTTTGCCATACATTTGGCCCACAATAGGAAGATGTCTTACGGTAGCCACCATAAGTATTTGAAGAAATCATTTAATAATCAGCAAGAATTTGAAGTTGCATCATCATCACAATTTAGAGAGGAAGTGTTTAAGAGAGTTGAGCATATTAATTATGAGTTTGGGAAGGGAAGAAAGAAGAAAAACTTGGCTGCAAATGCTACTTGTCCTTGTTGGAAGAAAAGATCAATTTTTTTTTTTACTTCGAGTACTGGAAATCTCTTCATGTTCGCCATTGTCTTGATGTAATGCACATTGAGAAGAATATTGATATAGCTTGATTGGTATGTTGTTAAACATGCCTTCTAAAATAGAAGATAGTGTTGCTGCTCGCTTAGATTATAGGTGTTAGACATGATTTGGGTTCGATAATTGGGGAGAAAAGAACAAATTTACCTGCTATCCCACATACTTTGTCGAGGGCAGAGAAGATAAAAATGTGCACTTCTCTATTGTTTATAAAGGTTCCTGATGGTCATTGATCAAATATAAAAAGTTTGGTCTCCATGGATGATTTGAAGTTATTTGTTTTGAAGTCTCATAATTGCCACACATTGATGCAGCAATTGCTTCCTGTGGCCATTCGTTCGGTGCTTCCCAAACATGTTAGAATTTGTATAATGGGGGTATGCTTCTTCTTTAATGCTTTGTGCACTAAAGTGGTTGATACGTCAAAGTTGGATAAACTTCAATCTGATTTGGTGTTGACTTTGTGTGGTTCAGAAAATATATTACCTCCCTCATTTTTTGATATAATGTTACATCTCATAGTGCACCTTGTTAGAGAAATCCGATTATGTGGCCCCGTACTTTATAGATGGATGTACACTTCTTAGCGTTTCATGAAAGTTTTGAAGGGGTATGTTCGCAATCGGTTTCATCTTGAGGGTTGCATAGCTGAGACTTATCTTGTTGAGGAATCTATCGAGTTTTGCTCAGAGTTTTTACAAGAATGTAGTGCGATTGGAATTCCTAAGGGACCATATATGTAAGATCTCTGGCCCACTTTCTAGTGCGAAACTGAAGTCATTGACTGATTAAGAGAGAGACCTGGCACATCTTCATGTGTTGTCCAATAATGCTGAAGTGGATCCATATAAAATGTAAGTACTTTTAGTTGTTAATTTTCTTTCACATCAACATTGAAATCATTTGATATTTTCTGATTCTTTTCTTCTTCTTTTTGTCTGTAGCACACACAAGAAGATTGTAGAGTAGCTTTACGTAGGGAAAAAGAAGAGTAAAAAGTGGCAATTGGATGAGCATAATCTTACCTTTGCTGATTGGTTTCAATCAAAGGTACTATAGACTTTAAAGATGCCTAATTTTATAAATGTCGGATGAAATTTTGGTAATGGTTACATGAAATGGCTGTTGTGTTTGTAGGTGCCGACTGAAATTAAGGAAAGGCCTAATGGTGTTTCACAAACATTGAGGTGGTTGGCTGGAAAACCAAGTTTTACAATATTTACTCACTACTTCAAAAATTGAAACACACAACACTCATTACACAACAGAACTTAAATTTGCTGTTGTGTATTAACACAAACTCTATCATACAACGGTACAAATATGTTTATGTTGTGTGAACGTAAGCAAATTGAATTTTTTTTTAGGAAGATATTGCAAAATTGAGTTAAGTAGTTTCCATTGTATGAATGTGAGGCCTAGATGGAGGGTAATGAGCACATAATTTCCTCCTAGAAGGAGCTTAATTTGAAATATCCACACAACAGTTTTTTCGATATCTGTTGTATATTTGAGAAATCCTCTAGGTACACCTAGTGCAAGATGCACAAATTTGTACAATAGATTGTCATAGTTCTGTTGTCTGAGCATGGAAGCAACTCAGCAAGTTGCATAGTGTCATGGGCCGAACTTCGCAATGCGCAAAGCGGACAGTGCGACACTTGCTAGTAAGCAAGTTAGTCAAGTGAGTACCTTGCAAGGAATAATGAAACCACACGATATTAAAATAGTGCTAGCGACAAGCAAGAACACAATGATATAAATGTTGGGCAACCACGAAGAACAAATGAGTTATCGAAATGAAAGATTAAGGAGCAATCTCACGGGACACAAATGATTGAATAATTTTTCTTTTGTTGATGGTTAGACGGTAAAGGAGGCAAAAGTACATGTGCTTACCTATACTAGTTCCGTAGTCCAAACTATGCAGACTAGAAACCCCTCCATAAAGAGCATATCAGGCTTACATGAAAGGGGCGGGGGAATACATGCAAAAGGCCAAGGAGAATAACTGCTAAATAAAATAAATTACATAATTTATAAATTACCAAAACACCCCAAGCACACAAGCAACCAACCAAAGGCTTAACTAATGACCCTGGACAAGGTTGCTTGTGGCATTACAAGTGCGGCCCCTAACATCCTCCCCCACTTAAGCTGTCGACGCTCTCGACGACGACCTTGGTCTTGAAATCTTCAATCTTCTGCTTGAACTTCTTCTTCAGGTCTTCAGCATTTTCCCAACTTGTTTCTTCGTCTCCAAGACCCTTCCACTTGACAAGAAACTGCTGGCGTGAGCGCTCTAACCCTCAGATCACTCTTTCTGCAAGGATCTCCTCCACTTCTTTCGGCTTGGGTGGACGGATGTCGACGTGCTCTTGAACAGGCTGGTTGCGTGCTTGATCTTCAAGGTCTGGCCAGTGCGGCTTGAGGTTGACATGGAAGACAGGGTGAACTCTCATCCAAGCTGGAATGTCAACTTTGTAGGAACACTTCCCCACTATAGAAATGATAGAGAGTAGTCCTTCATACTTCCTGAATAGTCGCTTATCCCTGGAGCAACTTGACAAGGACCATGTCTCCTGCTTTGAACTCGCTGGGCTTGCAGCCTTGCTCAGCCCACTTCTTCATTCGCCCTGCTGCTTTCTCCAGATAAGCTTGCGCAATCTCCGTATTAGTCTTCCACTCTTTTGTAAAGTTAAAAGCACGCGGGTTTTCCCCTCTGTACACTTCTTATACTGTATGAGGCAAGAGAGGTTGTTGACCAGTGACCACTTCGAAAGCACTCTTGTTGGTGGATGAGCTTTTCTTCGAGTTGAAACAAAATTGTGCAACATCTAACAACTGCGCCTAATTCTGCTGATTGGCATGAACAAAAAGGCGCAAATACTCCTCCAACATCCCGTTCAACCTTTCAGTTTGTCCATCGATTTGCGGGTAATAACTCGAAGATATGTTGAGCTCAGAACCAAGTAGCTTAAATAGCTCGGTCCAGAACGTTCCTGTGAATCTGGTGTCTCAGTCATTGACAATGTTCTGAGGCACACCCCAGTACTTCACAACATGCTTGAAGAAGAGACCTATTGTATCTTCTGCCGAGCAATACTTTGGAGTTGGCATAAAGGTGGCATATTTTGAGAACCTATCAACTACAACAAGGATTCCTGATATGTCTCTGACCTTTGGGAGGTTAGTAATGAAGTCAAGGGAGACACTTTCCCACGGGCGAGTTAGAATGGACAATGGTTCGAAAGAGAAGGAGTTGCTAGCTGTGATTCATTGTTTAAGAACTTGGCGACACTATCTATTGGGGTCGAAGTTCGTTGTAAAGACAGATAATTATGCTATCACCAACTTCTTAACTTAGCCAAAGTTAACCCCAAAGCAAGCTAGATGGCAGGAGTTTCTCGTAGAGTTTGACTTCCAGTTCGAACACAAGGCTGGTCGCACTAATCAAGTTGCGGATGCCCTAAGCCGCAAGGCCGAGCTCGCCACCCTGTTGTTTTTATTAACCTGGGTTCTTATGATCGAAGATTGGTTTCACACTTTCGATCAGTTAACTTTGTTTTGAGCTATATCAGACTAGTTAGTGTCGGGTTATCGATGTTAAGTTTAATAATGTCCCATATTCTGAAGCCACAAATAAAGTATGATAAATTACTATATGTTTCTTATTTTCTTTTCATTAATTATTTGACTACCACTCAGCTTCCGAGAGTTTATGACTTTCATAAGCAATAGGGTGTCCCCGTTGTAGGAGGACTCCTCCTAAAGCAAAGTCTGAAGCGTCCGTCTGAACTTCGAATGGTTGATTCTGGTCGGGTAAAGCTAGGACCGGATATTCCATTACAACCTTCTTCAACTCTTGGAAGGCCTTCTCACAATCACTACTCCAATCCCATGTTGCTCCCTTCTTCAAGAGCTCAGTTAAGGGGGTTGTCTTCTTCGAGTAGTTCTCAATGAAACGTCGATAGTAATTAGCCAACCCAAGAAAAGTGCACAGCTCTTTCACATTCTTGGGGTTTTTCCACTCCTTTATGGCTTCCACTTTCTCTATGTCCATCCTGATTCGACCCCTTTCAATAACATGACCCAAAAGCTTGATGGTCACCTGGGCTAAGGAACACTTCTCGTGCTTAACATACAATTGGTTATCTCATAACCGTTGAAATACCAGCTTCAGATGCTCTATGTGCTCTTCCAAAGTAGAGCTGTACACTACAATGTCATCCAGATACACCACCATAAACTTATCCAAGTACTTATGGAAGACTTGGTTCATCAAAGTGCAGAATGTCGCCGGCGCATTGGGCTACCCAAATGGCATTACCAAGAATTCAAAGGCGCCGTAACGAGTAACGCACGTAGTATTAGGCTCGTCACCCTCAGCAATGTGGACTTAATAGTACCCCGAGCGGAGATCAAGCTTGGTGAAGTACTTAGCACCATAAAGCTAATCAAACAGATCCGCTATCAGGGGGGTCGGGTGCTTGTTGAGCACTATGACTTTGTTAAGGGCCCGGTAGTGCAACACACAGTCTCCAGCTTCCATCGTGTTTCTTTTGGAACAGCACCAGCGCACCGAATGGGGCTTTAGATGGTCTAATGAACCCAGTCTTGAGTAGGTCTTCTAGCTGCTTCCTAAGTTCTGCCAGTTTGGGAGGAGCCATTCTATAAGGTGCTTTTGCAGGTGGCTTGGCTCCGGGAAATAGTTCGATCTCATGGTCCACACTCCTCCTTGGGGGTAGTTCCTTGGGAAGTTCGGGTGGCATCACATCTGTATAACTCTCCAATACCCCCTCGATTTCCCTCGGAACCATTTTCCTCTTGACATCATCCTTCATTAGAGGAACTGCTACATATGTAGGCCGATGGCGCCTCACGCCTTTCTTAAATTGGAGGGCAGATAAAAGACGGGGTTCACTTGGTTATCTGATTCTTGCTGGAACTACACATGGCCTTTCCCCCATAATGAGCAAGTGTTGGGCGCTAGGAATGGGGATAGCTTTGTTTGCCAACATGAACTCCATCCTCAATATGACATCAAAGTCATCCATTCGGACAACTATAACATCTACTTTTCCCTCCCAATTGCCCAACTTGAGTGGTACCCCTTGGGACAGCCCAGTTGTGGGTGAGGCCTCTGAATTCACAGCTTTCATGCGACCAATATCCTTCTCCAACTTCAACCCCAACCTTCGTGCTTCTATCTCCGACACAAAGTTGTGCGTGGCCTTTGTGTCAACCATCACACTCTTGGCAAACCTTCCCATTGACAAAACCATCCACGAACATTAGGCCCTTGGCTTGATCTTTCTTGGGTGGTTGTGGTTGTTTCTTAACTGCACCCAAGAATCTCAAAGCTCCCATGTGGCTATATTCCTCCTCCGACTCCTGCTGGTCTTCTGTTTCTTTTGATTGAATGTGGGCTTGTAGGGCTGATAAGGCTGTCTTGTGAGGGCACTCGTTTACTTTGTGAGGTCCTCTACATAAGAAGCAAGACACTGGCCTTGGGGCGTACCCTGAAGGATTAAAGGGACGAGGGGTGAAGACTCCAGTTGAGGCACCCAGCTTGGAAGTTGTCGTGTCCCTCACATAAGTGGTCCTCCTATCCCCTCCTCCTGAGTTGGAGAATTTGGACTATGCTCCCCCACTTTTACTCGGCCCCGGCCTCAAGGATCTGTTGGCATTCTTATTAAAAAAGGACTGAGTCTTCTTGCTGAAGTTCTCCTCAAATGTGTAATATGTCAGTCTCTCAACAGCAGCCTGAGCAGAGGCCAAATCTTGGACCCTCTGCCGTTAAAGCTCAGTTCTTGCCCATGGTTTTAAGCCCTCAAGGAAATAGAACAACTGATCTTTCTCTGACATGTCCGGGATGTCGAGCATGAGCACAGAGAACTTGTTCACAAAGTCCCTGGTGTTGTTGGTGTGCTTGAGCTCTCTTAGTTGCCGTCTGGCAATGTATTCAACATTCTCAGGGAAGAATTGAGCTTTAAGCTCTTTCTTTAGATCCTCCCATGTATCGATAGTGCACACTCCTCTTGAATGTCATTGTATTTGGTTCTCCACCAAAGTTTAGCATCTCCTGACAAATACATTGTCGCCATATTCACCTTCACCTCTTCCGAGTCCGGCTTTACTGCTCGAAAGTACTGCTCCATATCAAATAAGAAGTTCTCAAGCTCCTTGGTGTCCCGCGCCTCTCCAAAAGCTTGAGGTTGGGTCGCACGGATGGTCAAGTTGAGCTTGGTGTTCATCTCCATTTGCTCATTCTTGAAGGCATTGATGGTGGCTCGGACATCTTCTGCCATATTGTCCACAATCACCTGGAGTGTATCAAGGGCATCACTCATCTGCCCCATTTGCTCGTTCGAAACGGGAGCTTCTTCCTCATTTCTCTCCCTATCTTCTATGTATGATTCGACTTCGTGCTTGATTTTCTATGGATTTGAGTTGAGGTTTGGGATCGGTGAAATTGATGAATAGAAGTTATATCATTGTGTAGTGTAAAATCGATTACCCAAATCCTCTGCTCCGATTTATTCTTATCCTTGAAACCCTAATTGACCGGTTGTTCTTACTCTCCAGTGAGAAATAGGGTTCGAATTGGGGCTCGCTTTTCATTTCTCCAAACCCGCTCCGTCTACCTAATTGATAATCGATAATCGAAGCTTCACTTTGCATTACCCTCACGTTCTTCTTCATCGATTCTCATCATTACTCTCTCTCTCTATGTCTCAGCTCTGTCTACTCTGGAATCTTCCACACTGCTTCTGTGGAAAATAAATACGGAGTGTTTTGGAGAATGGTGTGGAATTGTTGCTGGGTTTTTGGTTTTCTGTGGAACTATATCTGGGTTTTCATTTTCTTGAAGGGTTATGGTGATCCTATTGTTTGGGATTAGATAATGTCTAATCTGGGTTTAGTTATTGTGTTTGTTCTTCTTTCTGGGTTTTCTAAAGAGTTAGTGATCCATTGTGTTGAATTAATGGAGAATTTTCATTAATATTTGCAGTTGGAAAACTAGAAAATTGGATCTTTAGGTGTAATTACTGGGGCGCTTTGTGTGTGTGTTGTAGACAAATTTATGAAGAGTGAGAATCTTAATTGTGGGCTTTTGGTTTGGTAGGCATTGTTTTGAAGAGAGCAAGGATGACTAAAAAGGGAAAATCTGATGCGAATGTAACAAATGGGGGGTTGATAGATACTCTTGTGATTCTTTCTGGTAACCTTGTCCAAGTTGTTACAAAGGTATGCAATTCATGGCATTCCTTCAATCTGCTTCTCACATTGATTTGAACAATAGTGCATGATGTAATTGTTGCTCTTTATAAATCATTCGGGGAGTTTTACTTCTAGCTGATGGTGTTGCTGGAAATATGTCTGGTGACAGAACTGAAGCTGTTACGGGTATTGTTTCTTCTGATGAGTGTTCAAAGAATGGTGCGAAGAAGTCAAGTGAGTCTACCATAAATAAGAAGGGTGGAAGAGGTATTTTCTCAAATTTGGACTTGTATGTACCCATATCTGCATTGAATAGTATATACTATGTTGAGTGTAAAACAAGGTCCTTAGATTGCTGATTGGACTGAGCATGTCGTTTCCTCAGTTTTTGCTCAATATGGCAATTGATTATACTGGTAGACAGTTTTTGCCACTGCTTGTCTTACGTAGAAGAATGGGTTCCTTGTTTAAATCTGTTTTTCAGCTCTTATTCTTGATTTAGAGTTATGCATTCGTGTTTTACTCATTTGAGCAGGGTGCTAATGCAAAATGGGAATAGCTTTCATGGTGTTACACCCACAAGGGTTGGCAAGGAACATGGAGGGAGGAATATGCCACTAAATCATATATTGAGAATGCCTCAGAACTTGAAAATAAGAGAATTGATGAGGTAAACTTATATATCAGAGGTAATCTTTTTTTTTTTTTTTAGGCATCGTTTTGTTTCTTAAAACTTGATGAACTTAATTCTACCTAAAGTCAAGTAGTTTACCACATCTCGTTCAAACTTGATATACGGAAAAGACATATCGAAAATAGAAAAGACAAAGAAAATAAAAGAAATGTAAAAGAGGATAGGAAAATAAAATCAAGAAATGCAACAGCATTGCAAATCCGAACCTCATGTATTGGTATCAATTGACAAGTTGGCAAAATGGGAGCAGACCTTAATTGCTATAGACATCCTAATTGGAATATTTATACTTGATCTGATTCTTCAACTCTTATCTGATCCATTCATTAGTCGGTTGATCCAATATATTTTCAAAAGATGGGTGAATATGTTTTGAAGACAAGTTATTCGATTCTTGAAATATGGTTTTATTGTTCTATTCCGCTACATATTAAGTGGAATTCTGTTTTCCTATTAGCATATATAATTTTAATTACTTGACTGTTGGCCACTTAGCTTAAATTTCTTGCACTCTATGTAATGCAGACTAGTGTTTCCAAATTCACGGACATACGTTGGATCTGGCAAGGTTGTAGAAATCAAGAGTGCAATTCATGTATTGGGTGTTGAGACCGTGATATTTGATGATGATCTCTCAGCAGGGTAAGAAACATAATGGCATTATAGTAGTTTCATACACGTATGTGATTCTGTTGAAATTGATTTCTATGAGTTAAACGAATTTATTTTGCCAATACTGACTCTCCCCTGCCTCCCTTCCCCTGTATCTATTGGTTGTGCTGTTTTTGTGGAATTGTACTTGTATGTATAAGAAGATTTTGAACCAGAATCGAATCGTCTTCTCTTGAGCATTGATTTGAAAGCTGTTTAGATTTCCCCGGCTTAACCCCAATCCTTTAGAAAACTTTACCAGCAGAAATATGTTTTCTTGATTATGCACGTTTTTGTTATCTTCAGATTCTTTTTCTCTTGAAGTTTTATTCATGCTACTATTCTAGGCAATTATGCAATTTGGAAAAGGCTTTTGGTGGGGATGTTAGAGTCTGTGACCGCACTGCTCTCATTCTTGATATTTTTAACTAGAGGGCGGCAACACATAAAGCAGCGTACAGGTAATTTATTATTGTTGTTTGATTAGTAGTTTTAATTTTGAATTTCCATTTGAAACTATGTCAGCAAGTAACTCGTGGTAGTTGGAAATTCTACCTCCCTTTGGGGGTTTTAAGTTGTTCATTACTAAGACCATCATATTCCAGAATTTTCATAGTGATAATTGTGATGTTTCTAGGTTACATTGGCACAAATGGAATACCAGCTACCTTGACTAACAAAAATGTGGACTCATCTTGAGCGTCAATTAGGAGGTCAAGTGAGGGGTATGGGTGAGAAACAAATATTTATTTACTTTCCATTAAAATTAGAATTCTCTCTTGAAATTGGTTGGCCTGCAAACATGTTTGTGATGCTAGATTGGTGTTTTGAAGGAGCTAGAATCTGTTAGAAAGCAGTACCGGAATCAGCAGCTTTCAGTACCAGTCCCTGTAGTATCCTTGGTAAGTATATTCGTAGTATGCTGGATTCACAATTACGTACTGGTATGTCGAATGTGATGTTGTGAATTATTTTGTTAGACTTCGTCTTGACCACGTGCATTTGGTTTACTCTAATTGATTCAATGAAGACATAAAAATAAGGTCTTGTGCATGCATGTATCTCGGAGAGGATGCAAAAGCATTAAAAATAAGGTTTTCAGGTGTCTAAGATCACGTTGATATTGTAATGGATCATATGCCAAAAGTTAGAAATTAGACCTAACTTTCTTGGCTTGTGTTTCTGCCGCATTCTTTTTTTTTTCTTTTTCCTTTTTTATGCAGAAATATGATGTTGACATAGCAGCAAAGGCAATTGTCCTTGGCATCCAAGTTGGGTGTGGATTGAGACCTAAGATTCCATGTAGGAGATGAATCTAGAGCTAATGCTACACTAGATAATGAACTTTTCCATCAGAATCCTCAAGCATAGGCTGCACAAGATGGAAATTGGATTGCTCGTATTGTAGCTGTTAAGACCCGAACCTAAATTTATAGACTTACGAGTCTTTTGGATGGTAAATGAGAGTTATTTTAATTTTCAACTCCGTTTTGACAGTTTAGGGGGGCTCTAAAAGATGACTTTTAGTTTGGGTCAAAATTTGAAATTTTTTCTTCATGGAAGTCATAGAGGACGTTAAACCGAGCCCATGTATAATTGGTTTGTAAAAATCGGAGTTCGTATGCCAAAGTTATAAGCGAATTACGAAAGTTACTGTTTAGGGTAAGTAGTATAAATTCGAATTTTTACTGTGGGTAGGTCAGAACCTACCCCCCGACTCTTTCTCTCTCCTCTCCCCTCTCGTCACGTTTTCTGGGCTCTCCTTTGTCCGGCTATATCTTCCTCCACATACCTCCAATCGACTTGATTCCACCTTGACGTTGTCTAAAACTTCTTAGAAGACATTGAGGTGAAAAACGAATTGTGGAGGGCGGTACAAGGTCGAGAAGCTTCACAGCCCCGCCGGAAATCTCCTCCACCTTCTTCGGTCGATTTCTCCCTCCTCAAGCAAGCTTTTGAAGTGAAAAAAAAGCCCAGACCAGCTCGCCTCGTCCACATGAGTGGATTGGTGTTCTCCTTTCCTCCCCAAAGGGCAGCTACACGGCGGAGAAGCTCGAGACCGATTTGAGCCCGATTCGAAGTCAACGACGATATCTCGAGTCTCCGTCCACCAATCTTCGAGTTTCTTGGTTTGTTGAACTCGTCTTGAGTTGCTAAACATCCTCCCAGAAGGATCGAGCCTGGAGTGACCATTTTTACGTTGATCGGAGCTTCGCTAGTTTTTGGAAAATATCCGGTAAAAACCAACTGTTTTCAGGTATTTTCGACCTCTTCCCGTCATTTCCAGATTACATGCTAGTTAGGAAAGTTGTTCAAATCGATGAGATGAAGATCGATGCCATTGAAGGTGGCCGGCGGCGGCTCTGCTACTAACTCTAGCGGCCTTTTCAAGCCAGCTCCGAGGATTCTACATTTCGATACGATCATCTCGATATATTATACGCATTTTTTTGGATATCGTATGATTAAGTTACGAATTTTTACGATTTCGATCGTTTAATTTGTGAACTGTGAAGATCGGACCGTCCGATGGAGTTGTAGTTTTAATATAATAATCGTATGATTATCCCAATGACATGGTGTGGTCATGGGCGAAGATCCGACCGTTGGATTCTTGTATAATTGTAAAACAGTGATTTGGAAGGATATTCGTGAGAATCCGACCGTCAGATTTCTCTCAAATTTGTTTAGAAATTGTAAAATGATAAATCGATATTATTGGTGAAATTGGAAGGAATACAAATAGAATTGAAGGCTTTGGACGCAGAGGAGAGGATTAGAAATTCAACTCCTTCCACAATGACTATCGCAACAACGAGAAAGCAGAAAGTCCCCATAAGTATGCAGTGTTCACGGTCCTGACAACTTCTTAGGAAGAAATCTATGACCAGTGTAAAGATCAAATACCTCCGTCACCACCGAGAAAGTTCCCCAGAAAAAGAAAACCAAGGAACATTGACAAGTGGTGCAAGCACTAGGAGCATAGCAGTCACAACACCAACGACTACGATGCCCTAAAAAAGGAGATAGAAGCACTTTACCGTGACAGAAAATTGGAGCAATACAAGGTCCGCCAGCCAGTGTCGATGGTCGCCAACATTGAACCTATACGCCGTATCAACACGATTGCCAGGGCGCTCCCATTTGCAACTTGTCATACAGGGCGAGGAAGCGCTGCCAGTGCGCTAACCACCTAAATAACATTTTCAACATCCACTATGAGAGATCCGCCAATATGACCAAATCTTGCTGGGAGCCACTCACTTTCTGTGGAGAGGAGGAACGAGGTGTGCACCTCCCCCATGACGACCAATTCTTAATTAACACAATACTTGACAAATGGTAAGTGGAGAGAGTGCTTGTAGATAGCGGATCTGCTGTTAATGTCATCTTGTAACGGTTGCTACAAGCAACTCGAGCGCAAAAGAAAACTCCTGCAGAATCACGAGCCTTTGTTCAGCTTTTCTGGCAACGTCAAGCAACTGTTAAGGTCTGATTACATGCATCTATCAATTGAAACTAGCCTCTATACAGTAGAGGTACACACTGAATTTATAGTTATAGACTGTTTCAGTTCCTACAATGCTATTATTGGGCACCCAGCCCTCAACAAGTTAAAGTGCATTTTCGCTGGCTACATGCTACTAATGGAATTCCACATGGCTAATGGCAGGGGAAGCCAAAAAATTGCACGAGAGTTTTACCCAACCACCATGCCACGCTCGAAGATCCACCATATGATCCTAATAGTGGGAAGTCCGCCAGCTCTAATAGATAAGATAGATGATCTGAGAGACGACGAAAAGAAATATGTCAAGAAGGAACTCGTTAATCTGGAAACATCCTTACGTGTCGTCAGTATCTCTGACGAGCACCCAGAGTGAACAGTGTGCATTGGCGCCTAACTTTCCCCGGAGATAGTGATAGAGCTAACCCAATTCTTATGAGAAAACATTGCTGTGTTTACCTGGTCCTATGTGGATATGCCTAGCATCTCTCCTGACATCATCACACACAAGCTAAGCATTAAGCTATCATTCTACCTCGTCAAGCAAAAACAGAGGGCTTTTGACGGGTAGAAGTATTGTGCAATTATATAAGAAGTCACCAAGCTACAAGGCATATGCTTCATCAACCAAGTCAATTACCCATAGTGGATCGTTGACGTGGTAATGGTAAAAAAAACCTAACGGCAAATGGCGGATGTGTGTATACCTCAAGGGCTTGAACAAGGCATGCCCTAAAGACAGGTTCTCACTACCAGCATTGATCAACGGGTAGATGCCACAGCGGGACATGAACTACTTAGCATGATGGATCTTTTCACTGGCTACAACAAAATTAAAATGCACCCTGGTGACCAAGAATGCACCACCTTCTCCACTGACAAAGGCCTTCGCTGCTACAACGTCATGCCATTTGGCCTCAAGAGTGTAGGCGCTACATATTAGTGCTTGATGAACTATGTTTGTAGAACACCTCGGCAAGATCATAGAGGTATATGTGGATGACATGCTCGTCAAAACCATTAAGGCTGGCAGACATGTGGTCAACCTTCACATTATATTTGCCATTCTCCTGGCACGGCATGCGCTTTAACACATATTTTTTTTTTTGGCGTCATCTCCAGCAAGTTTCTAGGTTAAATCGTAATGTGGCATCAAGCCATCCTTAATATGAAGTCCCCTGAGGAAAAGGTACATGTCCAAAGCCTCCAAGGCAAGCTAAGGGCGCTAACCCGCTCTATCTCAAAACTCACAGATAAGTGCGTACCATTCTTAAAGACCATGAAATAGTCCTACCACAGAAATGTGGATTGGACACTGGACTGTGAGGCAACGTTTCAGGGTTTGAAGGAATATCTAGCAGTAATTCCACTCCTGTCCATATTTGTGCCATGGGAAATCCTGTGTATATACCTGGCTATTTCAATGTTAATCGTTAGCTGTGCTATTGTACGAAGTGAAGAACAAGAGGAGCTCCTCGTCTTCTATTCCCACAGAGGCATGATTAGGGTAGAAACACGATACACTCCCCTCGAGCAACTGGCCTTAGCACTTATTGTTGCTGCTAGGCGTCTCCACTTGTACTTTCAAGCAAAGATCCATGTAGGGGAATGCTACAATCACTCTGACACAAGGTCACTAACAAACCGCACTATGCGTCAGGGCTACTTCTGACCCTCATTGGGTGATGATGCTAAAGATATTTCTAAATTATGCCATAAATGTTAACAATACGCTGACCTCCCACATGCACCAATAGAATCTCTGTCAATCATCATTGATCCTTGGATCCAGTCAACTTGGGGCCCTGACCTTGTCAATAAACTACCAACCACCAAGAATCAATTCAAATATATCATCATCTCCATTGACTACAACAATAAGTGGATTGAGGCTGGACCTCTACCAGCAATTACAATAGCCGAGGTAACACACTTCCTCTGGAAAAATATCTACTACCGCTATGGGGTACCCCACACCGTCATCACTGACAAAGGGGCACAGTTCAACACCAAATAAGTCCTCGACTCTCTGCACCAAGATGAGTTACGCATGTGTGGTGCATACTCAAACCAATGGCTAAGTTGAAGCAGCCAACAAAATAATCAAGAAATTGCTCAAGAAGAAACCTGACGACACCAAGGGCTTATGGGTAGAGAAGCTCTTGGAAGTCTTATGAGCCATCAGAATAGCGCCAACATCTGTTACCGATGAGACCCCATTCTGCATGATGTTTGGTGCAAAGGTTGTCCTTCCAATTGAGGTCACGCAACCAACCACCAGGATTGAAGGCTACGATGTGAAGACAAACGCTGATAGCATCTGGCTTGACAAATACTTGCTCGAGGAGAAATGCCACAAGGTACACTTACACAATTTCCAAAACAAGCAACGAGTGTTGCGTTTCTACAACACCATAGTCAAAGCTAGAAACCTTCAACTGGGGGACTGGATCATTTAGGAGGTAATCGCTCCATCAACCACCCTTTGCCTAATTTGAGAAGGGCAACACCAAATAGTAGAAATTGTCAGTCTTGGCACTTTTCACTTAAGGAGCAAGGATGGCGTCACGTCCACCCATCCATGGAATACCGAACACCTTCAGTATTACTGTAAGTGATTTAACCGCCAACTTATGAGCATCTTGACTTAACTAATTTTTATAATATTTAGCTAAGAAAAGCTATCCTATGGGTACTCTCATCCTTCTGTAACGTTGACTAGTTAGCTATCAATGAAATTAGGAATCAAACCATTGTTCTTACTTACACAAACAATCAACTGACAACGCCAGTAAAGTCTAGCGGACAATATCCACTATAACGTGCAATCTGAACAATTTTAATTTCTTTACTGTTTCATTGAAAGGCAAAGGGCTAACACAAGAACTCTAGTTGAGTAAACAATCTAACAAATAATTGCTAGCGACAATTCAACACTTACAAAAATCACAAAGATGTTTCCACAAACACAACTTAACATAAATTCAAACTAGGTTGGGTAGTAATATTGTTAAAAAAAAAAATAGCAAAACCTACCTAAATTGTTACATCAAAAAAAAAAAAAAAAAAACACACACACACAGACACACAAGGAACATCTTCAGTGGTAGCCTAGCTCAGTCCTTGGCAACGACTTCCCCGCCATCCTACCCTGTCTGCGCCATGGAGCGACAAATCTTATCAGACTATTGGCCATGAGTGTTAGGACTGGGAGTTAGATTGTTCCGTCAGCCTGAGTATTGGCAACGACGAACTGTAAGCGTGAGGCCTCTAAAGCAATCACTAACGATGTCTGAGCTCCATCACCGTGTCGCTCTACCGACTCATCGTTGACTGAGTGGGTACCACTAGGGTTCACATTCTGCTCGTCTCCCCCGCCAACTGGCTGGATCCTAACTGTAGCAACAGCTGGCGCCTGTTGCTAGGCAACCTTGTTCCAATAAATTAAAACTTAATCTATGGCAATCAATTAATCAAATAAAAGAATAATGAGATCGTTAATGTCTAAGATTTAGCGGTGGCCTAATCTTGGTTAATGCTGGTTCGATGGGCGTATCGCTACTTGGGATGCTTTGATGACCTCTGCTATCTGTCAAATTAAATACAGAGGGCGTCAAAGGGAGACTGCGTTGGGCAGTTTTCTCTTCTCCGATGCTTAAGTCAGTCAATGTATTTATGTTGATAGAATAATAGTAGGTAAGTAGTAAATGCGTAATTAATGAGGAGAGGAGGGGACCTTTTATAGGTTAAAAAGAGGCTGA
Organism: Rosa persica; assembly: GCA_025331145.1. Lineage (NCBI taxonomy): Eukaryota > Viridiplantae > Streptophyta > Magnoliopsida > Rosales > Rosaceae > Rosa > Rosa persica. The sequence continues at coordinate 200,848 of WFKR01000101.1, read as the reverse complement.
CCTCTTACTTGTTTTCGATGTGGGACTAGTATGGTTCAGTTCACAACTTTTGATGCTTTAGCGAGACGATCTTGTAGCGGCACATGGTAGCACATCAGCGGTGATATGGGGTTGAGCCTGGGCTCCGTTGATGGCCTGCTTGGTTGTGTTTCTGTAGGTCACACTCTTGGTGGTTGTTGATATCGCTGGCGGTAGCATGAGTGTAGCTCAATATAGCTAATTTTGCTTGGCAAATGCTCATATAAGTACAAGTCCCCAAAGTCCCCAGTCAAGGAGGGCAATCTTGGTTAGGGAGTTGCCTAGCGGTTTGAAGCGTTACTTCTATTAGACTTGCGAAAGCATAATTTGTGTCAGTGCGTTGTCAACCATAGCTTTGTTATGAACAAACGCTTTATACCCTTTCGAGTGGGCCTCTGTTAGGCCCCCAGTGAGTCCCCCACTCCCTGGCTTAAATAAGCCTCGGTTTGGCCGGTGTATTGTTTGATGAGGGGGATCTGCGTTAAGCAGAGGGTGCTGGGTAGAAACGGGGGTCAACGGGCCTGATCAAGGCCGTCGAAGACTGTTAACGTGTCCCCTTACTTGTCCCGGAGGAACGTAGCTTGGCCGTAACGTCACGTGGCGATCACCATCAGAATAAGGAGTAGCCTCCGGAATCGCAGTTGGCGGAAGTCCCTCTGTTGATAGAAAGCGGTAAGCGTCGCAGGGACCTACTTGCTTAAAGCTCCGCGAGCTGTGTTGCGCTCAGCAGAAACTGTTATGTTGCAATATGAAACAGAGAAGTTCCGCTAGTGGTGTTACACTCAGCGGAGGCTATCTCGCTTGCAAGATGAAAGGGAGAAGTCTCGCTAGCGGTGTTGCACTTAGTGGAGATTGTCGCTTGCAAGATGAAAAGAGAAAACTTTCGCTAGCGATGTTGCGCCTAGTGGAGACTGTCGCTTGCAAGATGAAAAGAGAGAGGTTCCGCTAACGGTGTTGCGCTTAGCGGTGTCTCGCTTGCAAGATGAAAAGAGAGAAGTTCCTCCAAGAGGTGTTGCGCTTAGCGGAGACTGTCTTTACGATTGGTATGCTTGCCTTTTTTGACGGTTACTTCGAACAGACGCTTCGTTTGACAGCTCCCGACACGTGGCCATCATGCATTAGGTTGGTGTGTGAGCGTAAGTCGCCTTAGCACGCTCGTCTCTTCGCCATTAATGCGAGTAATTATTAATAGATGTTGTGGGGCACGTGTACGGTGCTGGTGTAATATTGTTTTTTAGCGGATGGCCTCGATCTGATTGATACTTACATAAAGTGAGGGAAACTCAGAGGCGTTTGACATTTTCTAGACGTCGTCTTCAAGCTTTGTTTTCCGAGGGCTGAGAATAGGTTCTACAAATCAAGTGAGTGCTTTTGTTGCTTGACGAAAGAGATTCATCGAAGTGACGACAAGCATCCCCAAGTGTACCGAGGTTCCCATACATCAGGTTAGTGATCTAAGCCTCGTCCTTATTTTTAGTTGTTTCTTGTTTCTGTCTATTGATGCCTGTGTTAATCGAATTAATTGCTGTCGTTGTATGGTGTGTCTGAATGTCTAGAGGGGTTTCATGGATGGGTTTGGGCGTTTGTGGCAGAGAGTTGAGGTTTATGAATTTGCTAGATGGTCAAATCTGGGTTTTGGATGTATATACATTGTGTTCTTGTTTTGGTACTTTCTGGGTTTTCTGGGTATGGTTGCTCTTGATGTTCTTGGCTAAAATTAAACATAGGGATAGTTTAGATTATTTTGGAACTGACTGACTTGGGTTTTAGGGTGTTTGCGATGGCTAGCGTCATAGAGATCTCGAGCATTGAGAATTTCGGGTTTGACGTGTCGCTCAGTGGTTCAGATGGGGTATTTATTGACTTGTTACGTCTGTCTACCCCTATAGGAACCTCTGCCGGAACCGCTAAACATCGAACCATTATAAACCATACCATGGGAAGTAGCCATGGCTCATGTTGGCCGTCCAGAGAGTTTGAGGGCAAGGGAGGAAACTGCCGCCCGTAAGCGGTGTGAGGAGAGGCTAGCTAGTAATAGCGTCGCTAGCGGTTTAGCTTATGGGGGAGAGGCTGGCGGGGAAGAGATAGAGTCAGCCTGCTTCCTTCATGACCGTACTCCAGTTGACGAGGCTGGAGGTCCGATGATTGTGGCTGCCGTGAATCGACTGAAGTGGGTTTTTCGCCTTCCTAGCATAGTGAAGCTGCGTCCACCGACGAGGGATGAGAGACCGTCGATTCTTCCAGTGGGGCATGCAGTCGTTAATGAGGCCATCTTTCGCCAAGGAGTAACGTTTCCGCTACTACCGAATCTCCAGATTTTGGATTATGAGTTCGACCTTGAATTTGGGTAGATTTGCCCCAACATGTGGCTGTTGTTGATGGTGTTGAACTCGCTCTGGCGTTTGTCTGGCTACGAATTTGTTTACGTAAGGCGCCACAGGTGTAGCGGACATGTGAACCTCACTCGTCGTCAGGGGGGGGCCCAAGTTGATTGTGCACCTCACTCGTCGTCGTCAGCGGACACTTGACCTTCTCCTGCTCACCGGTTGGGAGTTGTTGGTTGATTTGGGATTGACTCTCACCTTTGGTACGTGTCGGTTGGGAGCTTTTTGTTTTTTTTGTTTTTGTCCTCTCTAACCTGCGTTGTGTGCCCGTTTTTCTAGATTCTGGTCCTGGTAATAAAACCAGCTGCGACGCGTTTGATAAGGCTATGAACCGCGCTAAACTACAGAACTTCCTGGAGGGCATGTACACCGTTGGGTTGATCTCCCAACAAACCGTCGTCGATCCCCATAACATGGCGATGAGCCAGTCGGAGACCGAGGTGGGGATGCCAATGCCTCATCACTCCTATCTCGCTCCTGCTGGCCAGGCTCTGGTGTCGGTCGAGGGCCGCACCGAGCAAGGGGCTGCTGGAGGGAGCCATGTTAGTGCCGCTCCCGTAAAAAGAGAGAACGGTGTCGAGGAAAGAGCCCGTTACCATTGCGGGGTTGGAACCATAGGGACCCTCCATGCCTATCACCGTTGGCGCGGCACAAGGGGCTCTCCTAAGGAAGCGGTGGCAGAACGACGCCGAAGGAGATGAGCGGATGATGAGGAGACCATTGGGGCCCGTCGACAGAAGAAGGCAAAACAGGCCTCGCAGCCAGTGGTGGTGGGCACCGACGAGGAATTGCCGCCAAGCGGTCTGGACTCGTTCGGTGCTTATGCAGAGTTTCTGACCGATCCCGAGTGGGAGTTTTTGTTTCATCTCTTCGTGGGCTTAGCGGATTGGATGGGACGGCAAGTTCGACGACCCTCCAGCAGTCACCGTTTAGCTCGACCTTTGGCCATCTTTCTGTTGGGCTCCATGAGCTATTTCTGGCTGCATCAAAGTCGTCTCCCGTCGACCAGTATATGAGGGAGGAAGCTGCCAGTCTGAAGAAGGAGTTGGAGGAGAAGTCCAAAAAGCTGGCAGACACCGAGCAGCTTCTATCTAAGGCTGACTGCGACCTGGTGGATTTACGGGGCAAGTTAACTATTGCCATTGACCGAGATGTGGAGCGGGCCGATACAGTGGCGCAGTTGGAACACGATATGGCTCTACTGTAGGAGCAAGTGAACTCGAAGGGCCTACGTGTTGAGAATCTTCAGCGGGAGGTTGTTGCTAAGACCACCGAGCTGAAAAAGCTGGAGGGTGAGGTTGCCCAGCTGGGGGCTGAGAGGAGCAGTGTAGAGGCCCCCACCATAGAGCCTACAAGCAGTTCCCAGAGTTCAAGCATGCCCTGATAGAGGTTGCGAAGAGTGGTGCCGCCGCCAACTTGGAGCTGTTGAACCAGAAGGGTCCCATTGACTAGGTGAAAGCATCCAGACCTACCAATATGTCAAGCCAGACACCCGCGCTGGCAGGTGGGCCTATTGCATACCAAACTGAGGGTGTATGCCCTGGTAGGGGTGAGACTGACCATGGTCTGGCGGACGATTCCCAACGAACTCCACTGCCTACCCAGTTCTAAGCATCCTGTTCCGAGTTCCTGGCGGCCCATCACTATGCCAAAAAGGCCTTCAGATGACATAAGTTTTGTTTTATGTCGTTTAAGTTTTTTAAATGACATAATTTTTTTTCTGTTGTCTGAATATACACTAAAACCATACTGGTTTAATTTGGAAAAATGGTGAGAATTCAGACCACACATTTGTGTAGTTGTAGAAGGTGGTGATTTCCTATCTCAAAATTGGAGGGATATCCTAAAGTTGATCGAGTCTTTTCCTTCTCAAATAGCTACGCCCTAGTTGACTGGAAAATGTTGTGATATTCAGACAACATTTAAATGTTGTCTAAATGTGAGGGTTGTTTTAAAATTTCACAAGTAATTCTGACTTGTGCTATTTGACATATATCCCTCGAAATTAAGTCACTTTCTGTCCTTCTCACTCAGTTTGACCACGACTAAATACTCAAACATCACCCCGTGTGCTCTCTCCTTGTCACTCAGCTCTCTCAATTCGATCGAGAACCCGCGAAACTAGAAAACTCAAACACCAACCTCTCTCCTTCTCACTGTGCTCTCTCAGATCTCGATTCTCACTCTCTCCTTCATCTTCTCACACTCTCTTTTCTTCTTCGTAGTCTCTCCTTCTTAGTCTCTACTTCATCTTTCATGTTCATATTAATGGAGCTCTCCAGCAAAAGCTGTTTTCAAATCAGATATTGGTAAGTAATTTAGGGTTTCAATCATTTTGTAGTTTAGGGTTTCGATTGGATTCAATCTTTGATTGATTTTAGGTTTTTTTTTTTTTTTCTACAAAGGATTTGTGTTTTGGGGTTTTTTCGACTGGGTTCTTCCATGTTGTTAAACAAGAACTCTTTCTTCTCTCAATTAAAGCCGATTTGTGTTTTGGGGTTTTGAGTTTGGGTAAAGTTCTTCAATTTTGTAACACGTTTCTTCTGTTTGTTGGTCTTGTTAGGGAAACTTGGTGCTACAAAATGATTTGCTGGGAAGGCTCACTTCTCATAGTGTAGTGCAGAAAAACAGAAGGCTTGTTTGTCTAAAGTTCTGGGGAGCCTTTTTCCCCAATCATTTTATGGGTCTTGTTTAATCGAGTTCTGGGATTTGCCCAATCGAAGTATGTGACCTTAATTCCTAAACCACTCAGTCATTTGAACAAATTTAAAAGTTCAACTGTTGTATCGAGTCGGGGCCTCCATCATTCGCAAACACATAAGTAGAAGAACCTCACTGTTCAAAGCTCACAATAAAGATTGGTCAGAGGAACAACAAAAGCCCTAGAATCATAGTCCTCCACTTTATTGAATTGTAAGTTTCTCTCTATCCCTTTGTCTCAAAACTCTATACCTTCTGATTTGGGAACGGTGAATCGCAATTCATTTGGGGTTATCTGATTCAATCTTCTTGTTTCTAGGTACAAAGATTCAAGATTTGATTTTGATAATGCCAATCACCTTTTGCATGATTTTTGGTAATTGGGTCTAAATCTGAGTGAGTTAATTGATTCATTGATTGCAAATTCGCAGACATTGTTCCAATGGAGAAGGATTAGAAGGTAGCATTTGAAGACCCCAAGGTGGATATGTTCGAGGACGATGACGAGTTTGGAGAATTCGACATCAATCTAGCTAATTTGGGGACATGTTATTATTAATCAGCAATTAAGTGCTGTGGACTTTATTCTGCTTCTTTTGAATTGAATGTAATGTTATACACGATTGGAATTTAAGAGTTGTATCGATATATTGTAACATACACTGAATTTAGTCCAGATATCTTCCACCTGAGCTCCAGATTTAAATCTGCATTTTATATCCCTCTGTACATATGGCTTCTAATTATTTTAAGCTCTACTATTGCCTTGTTTCTCTTGTCAAAATTAGATTGTTGGTCTAAAATCAATTGTGATAATATAGGTTGCTTGATTTTTGCTATACTTTCCCATGAAACTAGCAAGTATATGACTGAGCCCGTAAGTGTTAAACGTGATGAGTTGATAATATAGGTATGCAATCCTTCTGTTTCAACAATTCAGTGGGACGTTTCCGTCGAGTATTGGCAAAGGGCGGAGGAGGCAATGCAGGGGGTTATAGCTCAGATCCAGCCCACTTACGTCTCCAAGCAGAGAAGGAAAACCGCCATTGAATACGTTCAGCGGATCATTGGAGCTTGTATTGGTTGTTAGGTCAACATTCATGCCTATATATATCATTCACCTATATCTGAATTTAAACTTGAATTTAGTGAAAATCCCTATTTTTTTTATGTGAATTGAAGAACTCAATTTTCGTGTGATAAGTATAGCTTTTTCGCTCCCAAAAGCTTGGACTTTGATATGTAGCTATCCAGTTGTATGAATCGCAATCAGTTTGCAGCTCATGAGTACATGTAGTTACGTTTTACTTTGAATTGATAGAGTAACTGTATGATTACGCAACCAACTTAAGGAGTAATTTGTTTGAGAGATTAGTGTGCTTGTAGGTTTGTTCTTGTTCCACATTATGGTTTTTGATTGCTGATTCTGAGATGTCAAAGTTAAGAAAGCAAAGGGGTGGTAACTAGGTGGGGTATTTATTTCATGTTGGGTTTTGTTTCAGGTGTTCCCATTTAGATCAGCACCTCTGAAGACTTATTTGCCGGATGGAGTGCTGTTCTTGAAAGGGAAGATCACAATATGGCTGCTGCATTTATGGTGAAGGACGTGTAGTTAATTCAGGCAAAGGTTTGTAGGTTTTACGTACCCTATATCATATGAGATATCATTGGTTGAACTTTTATATTCATTACCTAGACCCTCTTACAACCAAACACTCAGTTGACAAAACAAGCTACTTCTCTTCTTTTTCCGTTCTGCTCCCACTCTTCTCTTAAGCTTAGATACACTTGAATCTGCTTACTTTCATCTAAGGTCAAAAATCAGTAGCTACTTTATGTCTACGCCTTGCTTCTCATCATGTTAGGAGGTATGAAGCTATGCATTGTTAAAATCACCTTCTGCTTATGTTGCTTCGGCGGCGCTTTTTCGCCTTCCCTTATTTCCAATTTTTGTATCTCCAGGTTTCATATAAACCTCTTCTAATTTATGTATTACACTATGATAGAACAAATGGGGGACTCTGAGATTTCAAACCACTAACCTCTCTATTTTGATCAGTATCAGAAACTTTCTTTTGGTAAGAACACCTACTTTCTGTTAAATCTCTGTTCTTAAATCTATTCAAGGTTGTTGTGAAATGCACTTATGATTATTACCTAGCGATGGTGACTCCATGAGGATGATTAGGATTGGAAAGGGTCAAGTTCAATTACTGCACACCAAGTGTTTGAAGTTATGCCTCAAAGACAACACCCAAGCTGAAGCAGTGGGCTATTCCGTGATTTTCGAAAAACCTATACTCCTTGTTTCACTCTGATAGCTTAAAATAGACTCTTCAGTGATCATTTTGAACTTGGTTTCATGAAAAACGGAGTTAAAATGAGATACTTATGCTATTTTGAAGTTACTGCACTGTTTCAGGAATTCTGCAGAATTCAGCGTTCTTGTCATTTCAGAATCTTGTTTGACCATTCATTTGAACTACGAATAACATGAAATTTTGCAAAATAGTAGCTTTGCATGTCTATTATAAATCTGAAGAGTTGTGATTAAAATCATTGAAAGGATGATTGTTGGTGAATTTTTCTTTCTTGTTACCAGTTTTCTGAGAACTTTTCAACTTGCTGCTTTTGGTTCAAGATTAATGATTTGAGAAACTTTTAATCTCTTGTAAGTCCTCAATCTTTAGTACATTGGACTAAACATGCAAAGCATTCCCTGAGACTTAAATTTCAGTTCGAAATGTTTCATCCATGTTCAAAAGTAACTACAAAGCTCTGTTTTCTGTGTATTCTGATTAGTGCATTCTGATCAGTGTCTTCTTTTTAAAATAAGTCTATAAAAAGTGTGGCTTCATCTTAAGGGAGAAAGAACATTGAGACCGATGATGGTTTACATGTTCATAATAGGATCAAGGGCTCAATTGGATTGAAGATTGGTCCTTCGGTACTTGCTGGGAGTTACACATCAAGGATTCCTGGTAGGGGGTCTTCACTAGTTAAAGCTTTTCTTGAAAATATTTCTATGCTTTTATGCGGAGGGGCTATACGGACTGGAGGATGTCTAACATCCTTTGAGGTGTGGCGTCACTCCTAAGTGGTATGGCGTAAACGGCCTCTCTTGCTACTTCTTGCTGGCTATTTGTGTACTTACATTGGCAAGTAAGTAATTGGCATTAAGAACGGTCATCGATTTTTAGGAAAATGGGTACCCCATTATGCATATGTTTCCTTCTATTTCCTATTTTTATGTTTCTGTCTACTCTTGCTGAGCTTGTTACTTCAATTAGATAAATCCTAATTGCTGTTGTCATTGCTTGAAATTTTTCCACCAATTGTAGTCTGAAGCCTCAGATTTCAAACCTCTTTGTAGTCTATTTAGTTTGACTATCTCGAGTTTATTTAACATTTGATTTCACTTGAGTTTATGTAGTTTTTTCATTACCAAAGGTTGAGATACATTGATTCTAAATATCAAGTTTTGCAGCTGCCCAAAAGAAAAAAAAGACTTAGTTAGTCATCAAACTTCACTTGATTAGTTTCGTTATCTTTAGCCTTGCGCATCTTAAGAAGTTTTGAGTATTACTTTGTCAATACTTAAGTTTTGTAAGATTCACGGCGTTGTGACGTCAACCCTTTCGGGGCGTTACAGTAGCACCATCATGTCCATAAAAAATTTATGTTTCACCGCTAGTATATCTTTTAATTTGCTTTTTCCTAAAAACCTTAAGGAAATGCACGTGTGTTTATGGGATTATTCTTTGTTTCTATTCAGATTCACTTAATTTTAGTTGTCCTCAGTAAAGATTGTTGTGTTTTCTGGTGGCAGGTTAAGCTTGTAAAGTGCCTTGTGCAAAATATTGTGGTTGATATATCCTTCAATCAGTTAGGAGTAGGGGTGGGCACTTGAAACCGGAAAACTAAACCCGACCTGGGCCGCCACAGAAAACTGCCGGGACGGAACGGTTTTGAAACTTCATATTTCACTATTTGGGCCCGTCCCATCCTGTTCTGTTAAAATGGGGCAGGCTTTGGTTTGACTCGCTGGAATCCCTCAAAGGCCCGGCCCGGCCCGGCCTTATGTATTACAAAATAAGTAAACAACTTATTTTTCAATCGGTTTGAGTTGACACTTAGACCAAATCTGCAACTCATTCCTCTCGACCTCTCCGTCACCACTTCACCAGTTCACCGAGCAAGAGTTCCCAATTATGCAATTCACCTCCACTCCTCCAGGCTCCATCAATTTAGTTTATAAGCATCACCAAGACACCGACCCATTCCCAATTTCCTAAAGTTCCTGCCTTCTTGGTCGCCAAGACACCACTTCACTTGTCAAGAAATGCGGTGTCGCTCACTCGGTCCCGTCGTCAGCTCGGGGAATTGGTTTCTCCACCGTTAGCTTCGCCGTGTGAGCCATGGATTCGTACTTACAGTTTTGCAATTTATACTTTATAGACAAACACTGATTTCATTTGTGATTTGCCGATGGTTTTGCAATTTTAATTTGTTTGATTAGGATTATGAGATTACATGTGTAGGATTAGCCGATTAGGAGATCAATTTGTTCGACTGGGTTTGTGAGATTACATGTGTAGGATTAGCTGATTAGGAGTTCAATTTGTTCGATTGGGTTTGTGAGATTACAGTTGAGTTTGTGAAGATCGAGTTTTGGAGGGGAAAATGACCTGGGTCAGTGGGTTTTGTGAAATTTTGATACTTACGCTTAACAATTGGGTTTTTAGAGTTGGAGAGTGAATTAAGCAAGAACTCAGATGCTTCAATGTTGAGGTAGGAGGGTGTTTTAGTCGAGGTTGTATTCTTCATTTGGCTTGATTGCAGTCATTCCTAACTAGTCTTATCTTGTTCTTTTCCTTTTTGCTTTGCCTTTGTTTCTGCTATTGTACTTTAACAGGTTGTGAGTATACAAGTTGTGAGTTACAAATCATGTGTCTGACTGGTTGTAAATACAAGTTCATGCCATGTTTATTATATGCAATGAACAAGCTGTGACTTTGGAATAATAAAGAACAATGTTTATTATATGCAAGTTCCTTATTATATGCAAGTAACAGGGAAACTTTTAGTATGTGTGTGTTGTGGAGTGCAATATTACATGCATTTATTTTAGGTTGGGTTGTGTTCTCCCTATTTTAGCGCTGAATTAAATTCTGTTTTCTTGTCTATAGTTTTCTACCTTCAAGAAGGTGATGGCTAGGGAGAAGAAAACAGCTCGACCTCGACTAGGTGCTTCTGCTCTTGAGGATTCTTCAACAGGCACATCACCGGCTTCTCCTGCATTGCTCAAAGCTGCAAGCCAAGGTGAAGTTGTAAGTGAACCTGCTGCAAGTCAACCTTCTGGAAGTGAGGCTGCTGCATCTGTAGGTGAGGCTCCTTCTGAAAAATCAGGTATAAAGCGTAGCTTTGTTTGGGAGCATTTTAAAGAGTATGCTAAAATTGAACATGCTGATGGAAAAGACATTCAGATAGTTCATAAGAGAGCTCATTGCATCTATTGTCCTAGTGGAAAGGTTGGTGATTTTGCTGTTGAAAGTTGTAATGGCACTTCTGGTATGATTAGGCACATTAACCAAAATTGTAGATATTATCCTCCTAATATGGATAAGTCACAAAAAAATCTTGTCGGGGTGATAAATTTAAGGGCAATAAACTGACCACAGTACCTTATAATCAAGATGATTATTTAGAAGCTTGTGTAGAGATGATTGTCATTGATGAGCTTCCTTTTAGTTTTGTGGAGAAGAAGGGCTTTAACAGATTTTGTGTTGAAGTCTGTCCTCTTTTTGATGTTCCCTCTAGAAGGAAATTGTGTAGGACCTTTCTAAGTATGTATGATTCTTCAAAAGAAGGATTTGAAGAAAACTTTGAGGAAGTATAGGTTGAGTCTAACCACCGATACTCCGATACTTGGACTAGTGTTCAAAATGTCAATTACATGGTGCTAACTGCCCATTTCATTGACATAGATTGGAAAATGCACAAGAGGGTTATTAATTTCTGTGTGATTCAAAATCATCAAGGGGCAACAATAGGGAAGCTTATTGAGTCATGTTTAGTGCAGTGGGGAATTGAGAAAGTCATGTGCCTTATAGTTGATAATGCATCTGCAAACAAGTCTGCTTTAGAGTGGCTTGTGTCTAGAATGAACAAGTCTGCATCGTATGAGCAGATTTTGAGTGGCAAATACATGCATGTGAGATGCACTGCTCACATCACTAACTTAATAGTGGGGCATGGCTTAAAGAGGTTGCAAAACTCTGTTTTAGCTATTAGGAATGCAGTGAAGTTTGTGAGATCTTCTCCCAACCGATTGGATTTTTTTAAGAAGACTGTGGAGAGAGAGAAGATTCCTTATAAGGGACTTGCGTGTTTGGATGTCCCAACTAGGTGGAACAGCACCTATCTAATGATGGAAGCATCTTTGAAGTTGAAGAAAGCATTTACAGTGATGGCTGAAGATGAAGATAGCAGTTTTGCAAACTACTTCAAGGAACCAGATGAAGAATATGAGGAAGATGGAAAACTTATACCAAGCAGGAACAAGAGAAATAGGGTTGGACCTCCAGAAGTGGAAGATTGGCAGAAGGCTGAGGTGTTTGTGGAGTTTCTTAGAGTGTTCTATGATGTCACATTGAGGGTTAGTGCATCATTGCACCCCACTGTGCACACAACTTTCCATGATGTGATTACCATGGAAAAAAACATAGATAACATGCTTTTGGGACCTGAGATGGCTACTGGATTAGAAACTGAGAAAATTTTGATCGATATGGCAGTCAACATGAGATCTAGATGGTTCAAGTACTATGGTTCATTTCATGAAATCAATCACATGGTCATCATTGGCCTTGTATTAGATACAAGGTTCAAGTTGAAAAATGTGACTCACATCTTTCAAATTGAAGGTTTAGATGATGATGAAGTGCAAAGTAGAACTTTGGAAATTAAAACCCTTCTATTTGCTCTATATGATCAGGTATAAACTACTTCCATTGTTTGAATTTCAGTTGCTTACTTGGTTTAAAATGATATATTAATTTATGTCTTTTTTGTCTTAGTATGTCCTGGTTGTAGATGGAGTTAGACATTTGCAAAGGCAGCAATCTCCAGGCTCTTCATCTAGCACACTAACAAGTAGAAGCAGCCACAGTAGAGGAGGAGTTAGAGGCGAGCTGCTCAATAATTGGAAGAAGGTAGTTCAGGAAAGGTATGAACTGCATCTAGCATGAACTCTTTTTTATGCTCAACTGCATCTAGGTGATGATTTTCAGTGCATTGGCATTTACTAACTCTTTTTTTTATTTTTTAGAGCATGAAAGCACTGCATCTAGCAAAACCAATGTGTGTCCAGCTCCAATTCCAAGAGGAAAAGGCAAGGGAAAGCTTGGGGCAGCTAGTAGTGTGATAGATGTTTGAACTTTGTTCAATTCATTTAGTTGTGTGCACATTTTCAATGAAGTGTCAGATTGTGGACTGTAATAGACTAATAGATTATTAGATTATGCATATTTTTTTGAGTTGCAGGATTGCAGCTGGCTTTGGTACTTTGGTCTATTTTGTTTAGCTTATTACATTATGTTTTTCTTCTTGTTTAGCTTTTAGTTGCAGCTTGCTTTGATACTTTGGCAGTTTGGTCTTCTTTGAGTTGCAGCTTGCTTTAATGGAAAAATAGAAATGCAAAACTAAGAAATTACAGGAATATTTTTTTTCCGGGATGTTCCGGATTGGGCCCGGTCCCGGCCCGGTACCGATCAGGTTTGGGATGTTAGGGATCAATTCTCAAAAAGTGTCATAATTGTACCGTCCCGTACTGTATTTTTTTCCGGGCCTGGGATCGGGATTACCACATTTTCAGCCCGTACCGTCCCATGCCCAGCCCTAGTTAGCAGGGCTATGTACGTTATGCTTTCTTGAGCAGGTAGTCTTCCACTAAAGCTGAGTTTTATTAGTCCAGTTTTGCTACATATGATTGAATGAGTCACCAGATTTGGTTCATGTAAAGGATGCTTTCCTAGGAAGCTCTGGTTTATCATATGCAATTATTAATTTTTTTTTTTCAAGTCTGTTATAGCAAGTAAAAATATTGGACTTTGGTGCTCTTTGCTCGTTTGTGATTTTGGATTTTTTTTTTATTCTTGATCATCTTCCTTGTTGATCGCCTCATTGGCAAACATCATCTCTTTAAACGTAGTATCATACTAATTAAGGCATGGTGCTATTGTGAGAGTCGAATTCTCGGTGCCCATCATGGTTTGATATCTACACATGGTTTGGTGACCTTAGTTCTTTTTATCTACATGTCATTGTTTTAGGTGAAAGGAGATTGATCCTAAGGGACCACAGTATGCAAACAACACTTCAAAACTTGAATCTGATCTCTCAAGTCAATGGAGATCGCTCCTTCACATGGAGGATATCTTCGTAAATGAAGGCACCCACTTTGTGAGTTTAGCCACCTTATTTATTATAAACTTACCTATTTTTGAGCATTTTTCATGCTCTCCAATGTCTCAATTTTTATGAAAATGATCCAAACTCTTTTGCTCTACAATCCAAATTAAATAGCCTAAGTTTGGTCAGATCCTTAAATCTATCAAAATGTGATCTTTTGCTCTCTCTATCGAATCGCGACTTCTTTCTTTTCTTATTCTGATAAGTATTATTGGTTCTGCTTCTTTTGCTACTTAGTTATTGGTTGCCACTATTATCATCAATTTTGTCAAGGAACAAGAAGGTGCGTAGCTGTACACTTGACTTGCATTCTAAGTTCTAATGTAACCTTCTATATATTTAAATGAATGGTTACATAATGGGAAAATTGGCACATCTCTGTTTACTTTTGCAATTTTAGTTATGTTGTACATTGTGTGATTTTCAGTACTTTGTAATGATATTTTGGGACTTGTGGTTTTACAGCTTTCTTTATCAAGTGTTGAACAAATCGAATATGCTTGACATGATTAGCTTCGTAGACCCTGCTCAGACTGGTGTCATGCATTGGCTGTGGAAATCCGACTAAACGAGCTCGTTCTTTGTCAGCTTCTTATTAAAGAGGGAAGCCTAGTCATATTTTTTGGGTGCCCTATATATAACTCAGGGTATGAAAACTTGATTCATGCATATATTTTGTTGGCTGCCCAGATTAATAGATATGGGCCATTTTGAACTGATGGTCATGAATAGGTTTGTGTACATGAGACAATGGTGGATTCATGAAAATTGCAATGAATGATTTTGGATGTGGATATTATGGTTTCATGAATGGGCAATTTTAATTTCTAGAATGCATGTATACCAATTGTAACAGGGGACTAGTAATATGTGTTATTTAAAATTGCAAGCTACAACAAAAGCACACCCTAAACGTGTGGTTGCAGCTGCACAAAAACAACACAAAAATCAATTAGCAGTCTATTGTCTTTGCGGCATTGGGACAACATAAAATTGTAGTATAAAAGGCAAAACAACAATATAAGTTAGATGAAAGTATTGGCTAAAGCGTATAACAACAAAAACAAATAAGTGTGATTGGACTTAATCACTGACAATATAAAACACGTACTATTAGTGGTCCTTTTTATATTCAGACAACAAATATTTGTCGTCCTAATAACCTCAAACGACAGTAAATTGTTATTGTAATGAGACTGACATAAAAAAAGAATATGATATCTATTGTCTAAACCATTTCCCAACATCACATACGTATAATTTCAAAACCTTTCACACAACACTTAAATATCACACAAACCTACCTTAGAATGACAATTAATTGTCCTCTGATGCTCTTTACGACCACATATAATTGTTGTTTAAAGTAATTAGCATAACCGTTAATTTTTGTTGTATGAGAGAAGACACTACATACGAGTCTTCATATTTCTTATTTAAGGGCATTCAGACCACACAAATAAGTCTTGCAAATATGCTTCACACAAAAGTATTTAAAAAATACTATGGTTGTTTTGTTTATCAGACAATACAAAACTGTTGTTTGAATGCTTTTAAATATACAGATCACAATGTTCTCAAAATGCAAAATTCATCAGACAACACAGTATGAAAAATCAGACGATAGAACACTTCTATCGGCTGATGCCCCCAAGAGACGACACCGTACTAGACGACATATTTTTATTCATTCAGACGACAGAATAGTTCTGTGGTCTGAAGGCCTTTTTGGCATAGTGCATACCCGCGTGGATAGTACCATTGTGACGCCGAGTCCGACCGCCCATGGCTCAGATCAAACAAGCCGCCTGGCCGTCCAACAACCGTTGGTGGACTGTGAAACTATTGCAGCCGCTCCGAACAATCCTTGAAGATTCTAGCTCTGTAGTTCTGCTTTACTATTTTTTTTTTGCTTATGTTTGCTACTGAGGCACTTTTTGTCTGTAATTTTGACAATGCTTTTGGGCGGGGAGTCTCGACCCTAAATATATGCAGTATTGTTGTCTCTGAAATTTTTGCCAGCTGTGGGATTGTTGCTGAAAGCATGATTGTGTTGTTTGAATGTTGATATACCGCTAGAGTTTTGACTTGAGCTTTTGTTAATCAATGAAACATTAAAGGAATTAAAATTGTTCCAAGTGCACGATGTAGCGGATGTAGTCCGCTGAACGTTGTTGGCGTTGCCAGTTAACTTTTGTTCTAGACTTGGTGACAATGGTTTGAATAATTCCTCGTTTTATTGATAGCTGAGAGATCAACGTTTACAAAAGAGGGGTTGTACCCGTTGGGTAGCTTCTCTTAGCTAAATATTGAACAAAAATTTAGCAAAGTCAAGATGCTCTTGGGTAGCGGCATGACTATTTGTAATAATACAGAAGGTGTTCGGTATTCCAAGGGTGGGTCTTCGTAACGCCATCCTTGTCCAATAAGTAGAAGGTGTCGCGGCCAACGACTTCCACTATTTTGTATAGTCCTTCCCAAGTTGGGCGGAGTGCCGTTGGCGGTGGGATGACTTCCTTCATTACCCAGTCCTCAAGTTTGAGGTTCTGGCTTTGACTCTTGTGTTATAGAAACGTGATACCCGCTGTTTGTTTTCCAAATTGTGCAAATGGGCCATTTGGCGTTTTTCCTCGAAGAGATCCTTGTCGAGGTTAATACCCAACCATTGGTCTTGGAGCAGTAGCCCTCGACCCTAGCGGTAGGTTGGGTGACCTCGATGTGTAGGATGGCCTCAGTTCCAAACATCATACAGAATGTTGTTTCACCTATAGCGGTTGTTGGGGTTGTCCTGATGGCCTAGAGAACTTCTAGGAGCTTCTCCCCCTATAAACCCTTGGCGTAGTTGAGTTTCTTTTTTAGCAGCTTTTTGATTATCTTATTTGCCGCTTTGCCCTGGCCGTTGGTTTGGGGGTGAGTGACAGATGTAAAGCTCATCTTGGTGCCCAAGTTAGCGGTGAAAGATATAAGCTCCTTGTTGTTGAACTGTGTTCCGTTGTCTGTGATGATCATATGGGGGACGCCGTAGTGGCAGTAGATGTTCTTCCAGAGGAAGTGAGTGACCTTCCAGTGGTTATCGCTGTCAGCGGTTCCGCTTCGATCCACTTGCTATTGTAATCGATGGCAACAATAATATATTTGAACTGCCCTTTAGCGGTTGGCAATTTGCCAAGTAGGTCGAGGCCCCAAGTGGAGTTAATCCATGGGCTGATGATTATCGAGAGGGGCTCTGCCGAGGTATGAGGGAGGTCAGCGTATTGTTGACACTTATGGCAAGATTTGGAGGCTTCTCTGGCATCGTCACCGATCGTGGACCAAAAGTACCCTTATCGCATGGTACGATTTGCCAGTGACCTGGCACCTGAGTGATTGCCACATTCCCAAGCGTGTATCATTATTAGAACGACTTTTCCTTCTTCTGGGGTCAGGCACCGGAGGTTTGGATGGGTGAACCCTTGGCAGTAAAGCTTGCCGTTTTGCATGTTGTAGCGGGTTGCCCTCCGCTTAAGTTGCCTTGCCTCGACCTTGTGTCCCATTGCGCTTGTATTCGATGATCTCATCCATCTAGCTGGGGTTAACCTCAATGTTGAAAATCTCCGCTAAGGACCTTGTGCTGCTTGACTTGTCAAGGCATTCCACCCATGTGTTCGCTTGACTTTGGTGTAGTTAAGCGGTTGCCAACCTTGTCAGAGAGTCTGGCTTGGCATTCTTTTCTTTGGGAAGTGTCTTGACGTATCCCAAGTATGACCCTAACTGTTTGTCTTTGGCCTGGAAAGTGTCGTTGACTTAGTTGACGACTAGCTGGGAGTCGCTGAATATGTTGACACTGTTAGAACCTGAGTCAATGGCGAGGAGTAAGCCTGCAATGAGTGCTTCATACTCCGCCATGTTGTTTAAGGCTGTGAAATTGAATTTCAACGTGTACTCCATGTTCAATCCCCCTGGCCCTGTTAAGATAATGTCGGCGCCACATGCCTTGGCATAAGCGGAGCCGTCCACGTGGAGGTTCTAGTCTGACTGTTGCTTGGGTGCTGCCTCCTCAGCGGTTGTCATGACAGTGTCGCCCTCTTCTATCCTGGGGTTCGGTTTAGCCTGACACACGGTGAGTTCAGCGATGAAGTCCGCTACCACCTGACCTTTTATAGCGATACGTGGCTTGTACTCAATATCGAACTCGCTGAGCTTGATAGCCCACTTGCTGAGGCGTCCGAGTGCTCAGGGTTCTGCATGACCTGCCTTAGCTGTTGATTTGTCAAGACATAGATTGTGTGGACCTGGAATTATTGGCGGAGACGTCTGGCGGCCACAATTAGTGCTAGAACGAGCTGCTCCAGGGGGTATATCTTGCTTTCGCCCCGTTCATACCTCTATCGGCGTAGAATACTAGGAGCTCGTCCTGTCCTCCTCGCCGTACGATGGCGCAACTGACCGCTGAGAGGGATACACTAGATATATGTAGAGTACCTCACCCTGTATAGGAATGGAGAGAAGGGGAATTACCGCCAAATATTCCTTCAGACTTTGGAACGCCACTTCATAGTTCGGGGTCCAGTCAATTTCCTTCTTATGGGTCCGCTTCATAGATTTGAAGAATGGAAGACATCTGTCGGCAAGCTTAGAAATGAACCGAGAAAGGGCGGTTAACTTGCCCTGGAGACTTTGAACATGCACCTTCCACACTAGAGACTTCATGTTGAGGATGGTATGCACCTTGTCAGGGTTAGCCTGTATGCCTCACTCGCTGACGATGTAACCCAAAAATTTGCTGGCGGTGGCGCCAAAGAAGGACTTTTCTGGGTTAAGGTGCATACCTTAAGCCAAGAGAATGGCGATATGATGCGGAGGTTTGCCATGTGTCCGCTGGCCTTGATCCTTTTGACTAGCATGTCATCCACGTAGACCTATATTATCTTGTCGAGATGTTCAGCGAACATGGCATTCATCAACCGCTGATATGTTGCCCCGGGGTTCTTCAATCCGAAAGGCATGACATTGTAACAGTATTGGCCCTTGTCGATTGGGAAGGTGGTGCATTCCTGATCTCTAGGGTGTATCTTGATTTGATTGTATCCAGAGAAGGCGTCCATCATGCTGAGTAGCTCGTGATCCACTATAGCTTTACCATGACCAAGTTGGAAATCCATCGTGGATAATTGACTTGGCGGATGAACCCTATGCCCTGTAGCTTTGTGACTTCTTCCCTGATTGCACGATATCTTTCTTCATCAAAAGGCCTTCTCTTCTGCTTTATTGGGTAAAAAGATGGTTTAATGCTTAGCTTGTGTGTGATGACCTCAAGGGAGATGTCTAGCATGTCAACGTAGGACCACGCAAAACGGCGGCGTTATCTCACAGAAATTGAGTGAGTGCCGCTGCTACATCTGGGGCTAACTGAGTGCCGATATGGATTGTCCGCTCAGGGTATTCGTCAGAGATGCTGATAACTTGCAAAGATGTCTCTGGGTTGGCAGGTTCCTTCTTCACATATTTCTCCTCTTCGTCTCGGGGATCCTTAATTGCATCCGTTAAAGGCGCATGGCCTCCCACCGTTAGGATCTCATGGCGACGCATTGACGTTGCCACAGTTGTTGAATAAAATTCTCGTGCCAGTTGTTGGCTTCCCTTTACACAGCCCATGCCGTTGGGTGTAGGAAACTTCATGAGAAGTATATATCTGGCGATGATGCACATTAGCTTGTTTAGCACTGGTCGACCAATGATGGCATTATATGAACTGAAGCAGTCGACAACAATGAACTATGTATGTATCTCCGCTGTACATGGGCTGGCGCCGATGGCTAGGGGCATGTAGTCAGAACCCAGTGGTTGTGTGATGTCGATGGTGAAGCTGAGCAGGGGCTCGTGATCTTGGAGCAATTTTCTATTCCGCTAGAGTTGGTTATAGCAACCATTGAAGATTACACTGACAGCGGAGCCATGAGGACCCTTCCCACAGACCATTTATCGAGCATGGCATCGATCAAGAATGGATCGTCATGGGGGAGATGTATTCCTTGCTTTTCTTCCTCAGAGAAGGTAACAGGTTCCCACCCAAAATTTGGTAGTTTAGCAGATCTCTCATAGCGGATGTTGTAAACTTCCTTAGGGTGGTTAGAGAGAGCATAACGCTTTCTTTCCTCATGAGACATGTTGGTGATCGCAGCACCACCGTCGATGGTGTTAATCCGGCGCATTGGCTCAATAATGGTGACCATTGGTGGCAGCTGCCGCACCTTGAATTGTTCCAACTTGCCGTCACGATACAAAGTTTCAATTGTCATTTTGAGAGCGTTACAGTTGTTGGTGTTGTGACCACTGTCCTCGTGGTATTTGCACCACTTGCCAGTGTTTCTTGGCTTGCCTATCCTTGGGTACTTTCTTGGTGGTTGCGGTGGGATTTGATCTTTGCACTAATTATATATATCTTCATACGAGGCTATGAGGACTGTGAACACCGCATACTGCTGAGAGGACTCGGTCTGTTTATTACGATTGTCCCTATGGGATGAGCGGTTGCCTTTGTGGTAGTGTTGCTCCTTTTACCGCTTACTCTGGTAGTTTCCCTGTTGCTACTCCCTCTTCTTGTTAGTTGGTAATGGAGCAGAGGTTTTACTAGCAGTTTCATGCTGGTTGGAAGAAGGCTGAATGGGCTTTGCTGGAGTTGGTAGGGGTGGTGGGGTTTCCCCATATGTAATGAATTCCTTTTGTGCACAGAAGATGGCCTCGCTCATGACGTGGTCATAAGAAGCATTTGGGTAATTGTAGTTGAGATGATAGAGAAATGGTCCCTTCAGAAGTCCTTACTTAAAGGCTGCCAATGCCATTGTTTTATCCAGGTCACGGCATTGAGATGTCGCTGGCCTCCACCTAGTGATGAATGCCTTTAGTGTTTCGTCTGCGCCCTACTTGATGTTGAATAGTTGGCTTGTGTTGTGATGTCCAGCGGCCAGTAAGATGAACCGAGACAAGAAGGCATTTGATAGTGACTGGAATGTGTCTATGGATCCCGGCGGGCACTCGAAGAACCAACTCATGGCCTCGCTATTCAACTTCTCACTGAACAAGTAGCAAAGGGTGGCATCATCCAATCCCTTATTGTTGGTTACCTTTTTGAAGGTGTCCATATGGACGAAGGGGTCGATCAGGCCGCTATACTGTAGCATCTTTGGTGTTTTTGCATGCGTTGGCCTGACGACCTATAAAATCCTGGCGGTGAATGGGCTAGGCCTCGATATGAACAATGAATTTTGATATGGCACTGGGGCGCCTGCCTTTGTCCGGATTAGCCTTTTCTCCAACTGCTGCATTCTTTCGAGGATTAGGGTGGTTGTGTCGCCAGCGGGCCCAGTTTGGGTGCTCAGCTGTGCCAGCTCCTACCTTGGGGCAGGCATATTTCCTTCAATTCTAGCTCTGGCTGCAAGTTGTGCCACCCAGTTTGGGTGCTCCGCTGTGCCACCCAGTTTGGTGCGCAGTTGTGATTCTACTGATTGTTCCAGCATCAACCATGGTAGGGGTGGTGGACCTCTTCCCAACAGTTTAGAGGGGTTCAAAGGTACTTGCATCTGTATGATCGGTGCAGGTACCAATCCTCCGATATTTGGTCGACTACATCTGGTACTTTGCGATTGCTCGCTCTGTGCTGGGTTAGCGTTTTCTTCAAGTGCCTTCTTTAGTTCGTCAAACCTCGATATTAATGTGGCCACCTACTTTTGGGCCTCGGCCTTCTCCCTAGGCTCCTGTTCGCGCTCCCTGTTTGCCTTGTGAAGGTCCGCTAGTGCCAGCTTATACATAGCGGTGAGGTCCTAGACAGGTGGGCAGCGGTTGCTACCTGGATGAGCTTCTGTTGTAGCTTCCATACGCAGAATCTGGGGAGTATCCAAGGGTTCCCCGCTGGGATTTATAGGAGTGTTGAATAGTGCGCGGTTAACGTTCACCGCTGGGTTAACATTAGTCGCTGGGTTGGTGGGATGAGGATTGGCAGATTGGTCCGCCATGATGGTTGTGGCGGGATGACCTTTTGCTTAAGGATTCCTACAGACGACGCCGATGTTAATGTCTAATATTTAGTGGTGGCCTAATCTTGGTTAACGCTGGTCCAATGGGCAGACCGATACTTGGGATGCTTTGGGGAGCTCCGCTATTTGTCAAATGAAATACAGATTGGGCGGTCTTCTCTTCTCGATGCCTAAGTTAGTCAATGTATTTATGCTGATAGAATAACAGTAGGTAAATAATAAATGCGTAATTAATGAGGAGAGAGCAGTGGACCTTTTATAGGTGAAGAAGAGGCTGACCTTTTACTTGTTTTCGATGTGGGACTGATATGGTTCAGTTCACAACTTCTGATGCTTCAGTGAGACGATCTTGTAGCGGCTCGTGGCGGCACGTCAGCGGTGATCAGGGGGTGAGCCGGGGCTCCGGTGATAGCCTGTTGCGCTGTGTTTTCGTAACTCACACTGTTGGTGGTTGTTGGTACCGCTGGAGGTAGCATGAGTGTAGCTCATTATAGCTAATTATGCTTGGCAAATGCTCGTGTAAGTACAGAGATCATCAAAACATCGCTAAGAAAATAAGAATATATTTTTCATTTATCACTCCAAGAAAAAGGGACATGAGCTCAATATCTCACATGGGTTTTATGAATCAAAACTCATCTTAACATACTCATGTTCTTTACCAAGGTCACGAAATCCATATCCACTACCCATGCACATGCTTTTCATATATCTCAATTAACCAAAGAATACCATTTAAAATCATCTCAATATTGTGATCCTCTTTTAGCCATAATTTCATAAATATAGAATCATCCTAGACAGTTGAAAGGACATCCTATGACTCAAAAACCAAAAATAAAACCTTTTTTTTTGACATTTTTTTTCCAATTTTTTGTATTTTTCAATACATAGGACTGAAAATAAAAGACAAAAATATAAATCCCTTCCCGCACACTTAAATATTGCATTGTTCTCAATGTAATCAATTAAAAGCATGCAATGAAATAAGTAAGCATAGATAGAAGGCATTTATGAAAACAAATCCTAAAATAAAACAGAAAACTTGAAAAATAAAAAGAAATAGGAAAGAGAAAGAAAATCTGCGTTTGTAGACTCCTTCACGACTACTTCTGAACTGGGTTGCCTCCCAAGCAGCGCTTGAGTTTAACGTCTTTCAGCCAAACAGTATCTCCGTCAAATAAAGTTAGTGACTATAATTAACAAAAAAATACAAAGTATAAAAACAAGTATAACTATGAATTACAAACTACAAGTATAATTAACAAGTATATTGTTAAGTACACAAGTGAGTATAAAACATGAAAAGTATTTTTACATGTGTAAATTATTTTTTTTTAATATAGACAAGAGTTCAATTTATTTCCAACAATTAGGTACGGGAACATGAAGTCTTGATGTGCAATGGGACTGAAACAATTACTCTTTTCAAGACTATGTTTTATCCAATATACCTTAGTGTATCACAACATTTTCTTTTGTTATAAATATTGTTGATATCGAATCTAATTCCAAGCGGTAAATCAATGTGGACATGCGGCCCAAGTATAGTCAGCTAGACACAAACTCCCTTTCAAATCCTTCAGGCAACCTTATTGAAATGACCAGGTGGGGGAGGGCGAACACAGGAGGCAGAATCTATTTTGGCACGAGCTACTCCCACATAGTAGTTTAGGCCCATTTAGAAGCACTTCTGGATTAAAAAAACCCGTCATGAACGTTGTTCCATTCCTAGACACCATCCCACATAGGCTATATTTACTGAGATAAAAAATGTCATAAGTGTGAAGACAGTTTAACAAGGGTTAATAAAGGCTGCCCTCAACCTTAAGGGACATGAACTAGGTACCAGTAAGGGGTTTAGGCCAATATTAACAAAAGAGAATTCACCTATTTCACTCAATTCACAACTTACAACTAAAACTCGCATTCAACAAGATAAATAACCACCTAGTTAATTTAAACTAAGTTTCAAACAGTTTATATACAATAACTATAAACAAAAACAAGTGATTTTTCAATTCCCGGCAACGACACTAAAAATTGATATGCTAAAAGTAGCACCCAATTTAACCCTGAAAATGTCATCGTTAGTATATGATAAATAGGGATCGTTCAAACCGGGGATTGAGGGTACACCTGTCATTGTAAAATTTAAAGAGAATTAATAAAAGTATAAAGTATTATATTTACAAAAATAAAATAAGGGATATATACAAAGTAACGAAACAAAGGGAGTTTTTGGATTAGGGTTCCGAAAATATAAAAGAAAGAAAGGATTAAATTCTGCTTACTACCTAGTACATTCAAGGGTTCATCAGTTCAGTCCCTGCACTTCTAATTTAATCAGAGAAGTCCTTGATTCTCCAATTTCATCAAATCGATCCAATCTGTCACTATTCAATCAATTTTCGTTGTTAAAATGCTGACGTGGGACCTTCTCATAGGAAAAATTCCTAAACTATCCATCGTTAGGCAGCCTGTTGACGCGTCAGTGTTGTGAATGCAGATGGGTAGTTTGGAAATTTTTCCCAAAAATTGACGGAATAGTGACGGATTTGATCAATTTGATGAAATTGGAGAGTGCAAGGACTTTTCTGATTAAATTAGAAGTGCAGGGACTAAACTAATGAACCCTTGAAAGTACAGGGTAGTACGCAGAATTTAGTCCATACAAGATAGGGGAAACGTTAGGTACACAAATCAATACCATATCCATATGATTGAATTCAATTAGAATCATATAATTGATCATCTAAGTCATGAGAGAGAAGTTGATCATGTGAAACGTTAAAAACAAACGATTTCCCATATTTTACTTTCCTTAAGTAATTATCTAGGTGAAAGCACCTAAATTAATCCTATTAAACATGCAATCAAAGTCTAAAAAGTTAGCTAATCAAGACATGTTTAATGCAAGAACATAGAGAAAGGATATCAACTTGAGTGCACAACCTGGTATATATGAATAATTTCGTCTATTTGCAATCCTCTTCACTTGATTTCGACTTTTGTCCAAAGCCTTTACTACTTTTGATTTAGGGTTACAAAACTATTAGGTGAATTTTTAACCTAGATCTAGCTCCAATTACATGCAAATCCTATAAGTGTTGACCCATATAAGATAAACATATAAAAGATATCAATCAAGCAATATCAATTGAATAAACTCACAAAAGCAACTTAGAATCACAATCATAGGAACCGAAATTTTTATTCAAACATAAGAACGGGCTTAAACTTTTCCCTAAACGTTTATGTTAACTAGAATCAGGTTCATACGAATTCAAAATAAAGAAAACCTAAAAGGTTACAAGGAACAAGATGGAATTACACCGTGAATGGAGATGATGGTGGAGAGCTTGAGACGTTGGACACTTGAATCATGAAAGCTAGGCTTCAAAGCTTCACGACACAAGGTGGTTGATGGCGGCTAGGAGGCTTCACGGCTTCTTCTCTTCTTCTCTTTGCTTGAAAACGCAGAGACTTGAAACTAGAGTGGAGAGAGAGCTTTTGGACGTTGGGAATTATTCTAAGGGGAGACGGTGTGTAAAACATCTAGAGAGTGGGAGTATATATAGGGGACGGCAAAGTGTTCTCCAAGTTTCATGAATCTTCTTTTAATTTCCAAGGAATTTTTTGGTTGCTTCACACAACTTCAACCAATCAACTAATGCCACGTAAGCCCTGCTATGTCATCCAAAATCACAAGCTTCCCAAATTAAGTGAATAAAGTCCAAAATCCTTCCAAAATATATTATTGCTGAAATATCTAGGATTTATTGTGATTTTTCTCTTTATTTTCGGCCAAAGAAATAGGAATGAATCTGGACTTGTCCTGGACCTTTTCTTGTTGAATTGTTGAACACACTTTGCAATCCCTTAAAACTCTCCCAAGAATATCTCCAACATCATTTATCTTCAGATCCTTCCATGTATGACGTTAAACTTCAAGATTTTCCACCCATTTTCATGGCAAAAAGATTATATCCTCCCAAAATATCTCTTTTCAGGTCCAAGAGCCCAAAATTAGTTGGGCTTCTTCCTTTTTGCCGAATTTCACATTTAATCTAGAAGGATCTTAGGCTTTCTTGTGTCATCTCCAAGCCATGTGGTCTCCTAGTGTCTTCAGGACTCCTCACATTTCGCCATTCTTCTTCATTTTTCTGACGATGCTTCCTAGTTGGCTCAAGAGTCTTGCTTTGACAAAGTTTCCTATTTTGAACAGGATTTCCTGGTTAGACCAGGAAAACTTTATTTCTTCATTTTAGCTCATTTCTGTAGCCCTTGTGCCCTGCCTTAGCCATTTCCAACATTTCCTAGCTTTTCTTACTCCAAGAGACCTGAAAATAGAAACTTTTATTAAAATTCCTAAAAATAGAAACTTTCTTAATAAGGGATTTATTTAAGGAAATAACTAAGTAAATATGCCCCATTTAAAACGTCGCATTAAAATGTTCCTACCATTATGCAGCATAACGAGCCGAAGCGTCCATTCCAAATCACCAAACCAAAGATGCTCACATAGATGGAACAATAACTCCTGCTCCTTGCCAGACAAAAAATTTGCAAAGTCCGCAAACGAGTCCAGAAGAAGTCTTTCTAGTGACAGTAAGTGTTACCGTCGGAGCATCTTTCCTTGCCTTCTTATGTTGGCCTTCCTCAGCAGGGTCCGCACCTTCTACAGGGCCATTCTGCCGCCGCCGTTTTTCTAAGCTACCCTTCAAAGCATTAACGATGATAGTGGAAACCCCCCAACGGAACATCTGGCGTAATTTGCTCAATAAAGGAGCTTTCGCCAACCATAGACTGCCCCATTGCCGTCACTTTCTCCTTCTATTGGTTGCCTTCCTGGCGAGCCGCCACCACCTTTTCCTTGCCTTTCTCCGGATGGTCACCAAAGCGCGCCACCCCAGTTCTTCATTTCTTAACAGCTGGAATCGTTGGGCAGATCACCTCTCTCGCCGCTGACGTCAGATGAGACTCATGCAGCATCAGTCTCTTCCTCTGTCTGCCTTAATCCCCGGGTTTTCAGATCATACCTGCTTCCAGCAGGCCTCGAACGTAGTATCAAAGTTCGTCCTGGTCCATGCTATTAACGTAAGAATCGGAGGCTGTAGTTAGCTTTAGAGACTGATAGTAAGAGAGAGTGAGAGACATAATATATAGTGGTTCATCTCCTGCCTTATTAGGAGACTACATTACACCAAAAACCTTATCAAATAATGGGGGAAAACCGTTGTGTGATTTGGAGGGCCACCGTTGTAGACTGAGTAGTTCTCTATTGAAAATTTAGATAACGGTGGAACACAGTTGTCTGAGAAACACACAGGCAACGGGTATGTGTTATAAGTGTTGTCTGATAGCTCGACAGATTGCTCGACATATGCCAGGCACAGCTGCGTAGCAGTTGAGGCGCTGTCTTTAGACAACACTACTTGTTTTCAAGCTGTTGTATGTTAAGCTTGTCAAACAACATACTTTTATTTTGTACGTTGTTTGATTGATCTTCAAATTTCAGTTCTTGGACTATATCTATTGTATAATATACTTTTGGGACAACTAAGTTCAACTTCTTCTGTTGTATGATTTACTTTTGGGACAAAAATGTTCAATTACTTCTGTTCTATGATGCCTCAGACAACGATTTGTAGAGTATGATTGTTATTTGATCATTGTGTGATTAGAATTGGGCAAAATTAATACTCCATTATTACCTAAATAATAGTACTATCAATATTGGAAAGAATCTGAAATCCAATTCATCAATTGAAGTACTCCAATTCATACATTAAAGAATCAAATGTTCTAATAAAGGATGTATTTTCCAATCATCCATACATTAAAACACAAAAGATCATTCTAATAGCTCATAGATATATGTATTAACTAACTATCCAAGTTCCTCATAAAGATCAGAGTCATTCTTCATCTAGTAATTACTTGGCACGAATAAACTTCTCAATCGCACTTCTGTCTGCATTTGGCGGCAACCTTTTTCCCAATAATTGTTTGCCTTCTCATTACCCAAAGCTACACAGTGAAACACAAAATGTTGATTAACATGATAATGAATTTGGATATGATAGTCACTAGACATTGAATAAAGTCATCGGAAGCAAACAATGTGAAGTGACTTTTTCTAAAAGAACTATTTTCAGTAAACTTATGGGGGATAGAAGGACAAGGGGAAAAAAACAACTATGACTACAATAAAACCAGAGCAATGCATTGTATCCAGTTGCCTCAAGAACGCTAGTCATTCACTCATTCTGAGAGTCATGTTAACAATGCTATAAGATGAAACCAAAAGATAGCATAAAACCTGAAACATAAAAACATGACATTTATCTCCTTAGATTTCTAGGCAACCAAAAGCTAACTAGGCACATGATAATTCAAAATAGGAAAAATTAAAATAATAACCAAGTGATTAGAAAGAAAGAAAGAAAGAAAGGAAAAAAAACTAACAGCATACTTTTAGTTTTTCTCCTTGATAACCTAATGAAACAATCTTTCAATCCAATAGTCACATCAAACTGAATTATAGGTGAAAGGATAATTCATCTAAACTACTACACACACAAAAGTTAACTAAGCCAACAGCAACCACTACAACAAATATGGACATCAGTGACCAAATCATAGTGACCAACCTATAATTGGTCATTAATAGAATTGAATTAATGACCAATATCACCCATTGGTCACTAAAATAGCCAGCGCTAAATTTTTTCTAACTCCTGCTAATTATTTTATCTCAGTTATAATTAATAGTGACCAGCTTATGTTTGGCCACTACAAATTTAATGACACTTGTAGGGAAACGCTGTCGTTTTGAAGTTAGTGACCAACTATTTTACATTTTCCTTGTGAATTTTCAAGCGGCAAGTTTTCATGGTCAAAAAATTTCGCGGTCTCCAAAAGGTTATAGGTACGCTTCCAATTCCCAAATTATGAATGAAAGATGGATATTATGATACATTGATACCCATCTTGTTCAAACCTTCTCCGACTCATACCCATCGACTCCGACTCCGACTTAGATCTTCTCCTCTGCTCTTATTGCCTTCTCCACTGCTCCTATTGTAAGTATTTCTTTCACGAGGCTTGTCGAAAACTGATTCCACTCCATGGTTGAACTATTGATTATGGGTTTTGTTTTTTTGGCAATCAAATTGACTTTGGGGTTTGAATTGAGAGGTTTCATGAAGCAATTCGGTACTTGAGTTAATTTTAGGGTTATGAATGTTTGGGTTTTGATTTGGTTTGATTTTCCTTATTTCTAATTTTTATTGATCACGTTGCTGCTTTTCATATATCTAGTTCAAGGATTAGCTGGAGAAGACGAAGAAGGATCAACAAATAAACGATTGGCTTTTCGTATTTCTGGATCTGGTAAGAAATTGCCAGTAGTTCGATTTTTTTTTCCCATATAACTTGACTTTCTATGTTTGTGTTCTTTTGTATTATCACTTCTATATATTGTGGAATTTAGGAAATTTAGAAGTTGAATTTGTGATTAATTTGTATTCTGAATTATTTGCTTTACTCTTAAAAGATTTTCAGTGAGATGCATCATTGACCAAATTTAACATATGGAGTTGTACCTTTATTTTTTGTGGCTATTTGAGTTTTGTTTCTGTCTTTATCATCAAATGCCTCTTTTTCTTTATTTGAGTTTTGTTACATTTTGGATATGTCCAGGGACTTCGTCCCAATTTCTGCGTTTTGAGAGTCGTGAGAAGGTAAGCATATATGCTTGCTTGCTTCTATGATAGTTGGTTAGTGCGCACTTGTTTAGTATGACAATGTTCTTTTATCATTGTTGGTTAGATTACTTTGCATTGGCATAACACTGCTGAGGTTTATTATGTTAAATATAAGCTCATTCATTTCTGAACTGAACATTGCATTGTTTGGACTCTTGAGAATGTTTTGTTGCTACGCAGTGAACCATATATATTGATGAAGATCAATACTACATAATATAACAAGTACTATCTTTCCTTTGGAATTTGTTTTTTATAAAACCGACCCTTTGTGATAGAAGTTGTACAACATAATATGGGTTTTATCTTTAGCTTGATATGGTGCCTTGATGTGGGTTGAGAGTTTAGTTCTGGGTTTGTAATGTTTCTTGTGTTGTGTGAAGATGGTGATGTGCAAATGAGGAAGAAGCTTTATGTGCCGCAAGTGGAGGACAAGAATAGTCACATGAGAATGCTCAACATCTCTTGTGTTGATGATCTGGTTGCGAATTTGATAGATATTTTAAAAGCGCTGCGGTGGATGCCGATGGAAATGAATGCGAAGACGGTAGTGTTTCACTTACTTCTTATAAGCCTTATCAGTGATTTATACATTGTAGATTTTGTAGTCATTCTTTACAATTGATAGTTTCTGTGATTTAGACCACAACCACTAGTTAGACTTACTGCCCTCATTATTTGACATTAAAATTTGAATTTATTAGAAATGGAAAATTACAAAATTTAGGATTGGATCAATTATGTTAATGTTGATTAAGCCTCAAAGTTTATAATCATGTTTAGTGTCTTTTATTTCTCTTTATGTGTGCAGGACTATCTAAAGACTCTGATTGTCTAAAACCATGTTAGGATGTGAACATTTGACCGGTGTTTCTAGTTCTTAAAAGGCCCTCTATCAATTTACCCAGGTTTAGACATCAGAGTGTTATCGAACTCGGTAATTTCTCAGTTAGAAGATGTGGACATCCTTTAGTTTTTCATTTTCTTGAAAAATCATGATATATTTCTCGTTCTTCACTCAGATGTAGTCTAGTCTGGCATTTCTTTTCCAGAAAGTCTTAGTCCTAGCATCTTATTTGTTTTTAATGTCTTACTTTTTCTTATTGGGCACTACGGTGTAAATAAACTCTTTCCAAAAAGAATGCCAGATTGGCTTCATAGATTTAAATATATGTAACAATTGTAGGTATGATTGGGTTAAACTGATCAAGGATCTCTCTTTGTGCAGTTTTACAGGCAAGGTGATGAAGTTGATTTGTTCCTCTAACCAGGTAAAAGTTCTCTTCTATTTTCTTAATTAATTTCAGTATTTCTTATATGTGTCAAAACCAAACAATAGATGACTGAATTTGCTTATCCTCCTTGCTTATAGGAGTAGCATTTGACAGATCTGGGAGACGTTTGGGTCGAGGCGGAGGGTATGATTATGCATATTATTGGCTGAGATGAAGATTTTATTTTGTCTTTCAAGTTTGTGAGCTGAGTTGTTTGGAGATGTCATTGTGTATTTCCCCCTTATACATAAGGCTGCTAGAGTTGTGAATACTTTCCCTGCCCTATATAAGATTTTAAATTTAAGTATCATATTTCCTTAACCAAAAAAATTATTATCCTATTCAGATTTATGAATTAGTGATCTTAACCCATGGTCTTCTATAGTTATAATTATGATAACTTTTTTTCCCACTGTTTATGTGTGCAAGTTCAGATAATGTCTGATTACTTTTTATCTGATTCATTTTACATATACAGCAAATCATGCTCAAGTGAGGGAGGCAGATGAAGCAGAAACACAAGCAATGCAACTTGCAGTGTGAGTTAATGGCTGCGAAGTCTACTGGAGCTCAGCAATGAGGAGTTAGAGATAGTCAAAGCTGGTGCAGCTCAGCAAAATGAAGAGTTAGAGGCAGTGAAGGCTAGAGCCGCTGCACAAAATGAAGAGTTGGAGGCACTAAAGGCAAGACAAAATCATACCTACATACTTTTACTTAAATTGATGGTGTCGTTATCCTCCCAAAACTGATGGTATGCATACATGATTCATTTGTGCTGTTGCAATTATATTATATCAAAGAAATATAATTAGTGTATATAGCGAATACTAGGCCTTTCTTAGGTGCAGCTCTTACCTACATTAGGATGAAGATTATAATTTGTTGTATATATTTTGCTATATTGCAGATTGGTCTAAGCTTCAAAAAGGTACATCTTGCAAACTATCATACATCTTGCAAACTATCATTGAAGGCCGCCTTATTGAACTTCTAGAAAGACTTGTATGTATTTCCATTTATTTTGAAATTGCTATTAAGGATGGATATTGACATTTGTATATTTGGGATTTGCAAATTTAATTAGTATTTAAGGATAGAGATACATGTCTTATATTGTATTGGAATTGAGTAGTTTAATATTGATAACTGGTATTTGAGTACATTACATTTTGTGGTGTTGGAGTATTGAAGGCTACTTTGATTTGTATTGATGCACTAAATGATCAGGTTTGTTTTAACAACCAGGAAAAATTGCCAATTTAGTTACCAAAGTACCAATGATCTAGCAATATGGTCACTAAAAGCATGTCAGTGAATGGTTTTTAATGACCAAATTTTGCAATTCAGTGACCATTGGTAACACTTTTATTGGTCACTTTTAGTGATGAATTTGTAGGTCACTAATGCCATTATTATTTGTGACCATAAGACCATGGTCACGAAATACATTTTGAATTAGTGACCAACTTACATTTGTTATTCACTAAATAGAATCAGTGAGGGACCTATAATGACCACCTAGTGACCACCTAAATTTGGTCACTAACCATATTTAGTGACCAGATTTGTTAATTTCAGTGACCAATGTAGTGGTCATTAATACCCAGATTTGTTGTAGTGAACCATATATGCCTGTGGATTGGGGGTATTGTGAGAACTCCAAATTGTTTTTCTTCTACAAAGAAATGTCTGGGAGAATCCAATATCTGATACCTATGAGGGAAAACAATTGTTTACAGATAGAAAAATGAACTGTCAACGTAACAACAACATAATTAAGATTGCCTTTTCTTTAGTTGTAATCTTCAGGACGGAAATGATCCAAGTCTCCTATCAGAGACTCCAATCCCAGCATTAAAGAAGTTATGGCTCTAGGGCCTCTGAAATCCGCAACAATTTCAAAGAACAAATAAAGACTCAAATGTCACTTCACTTTCCGGAGAATGGTATACAATCACCAAAATCACAAACCAAAGTCACTGAACATGACATACCATTTCCGAGACTCTGCCAAAGCAAAACCAGCCATCACTCAATTGCACAGTTAAACTCAAAGCTATTTTTTATTGGAAAAGTATGAGAACTTGGTCACTTTTGGCTAGCCATGCTACCACATTTCTATTTTCTTTTACAAAGAATGACTTCATGGCAGCAAGAAGTCAATCATTCTGGAAATTTTTAGCCAATCACTCAATTTTTTTAGCACTACTTAGTGCTCTGTGGTTCACCTTTCCTAACTATAATGCATTTTATGTCCGGCACTTACCTGTTTGTTCTATTTCCATAGCTAATAATTAGCCAATCACTCAAGAAATTTAATAAGCAGAACAACCATAGAACACCTTGCTAAGTAATACGATAACAAGGTGTCGAAGTATATTGAAACAAATTTTATTAGAAAAACATAAACAGAAAAAGACCTACATCAAAATTTAATCAATTGCAGATGCACATGCCAGCTATAGTGTAGCATAGTACTGATCATATCTCAAGCAGTTCAGTTGAAAAGAGGAATGCAGTGAGTCTCTCCGATCTGGGAAACAAAAGAAAAACCCTAAAATCAAAATCAACTTATTTTTCTTTTCATGACAAATATGTAAAGGCAATTTTTCATGGCAATCTTGTAGAAAGCTCGATACTTCGACAAGTATCACTCCTCATTCCCACATTTCATCTTCATTTTGCATGTATCCAACTACAAAAAAGTTCTAATCACTACTCTCATTCTTCACCTCAAAAATATCCAACTACAAAAAAGTTCTAATCACTACTCTCATTCTTCACCTCTGTCCAGCTTTCACCATTCCTTGAATGAAATACATTAACTTTTCGCTAAAAGGTCCCTCAGTCCAAAACAAGAACAAGGAAACAGAGAGGTCTAAACCAGGTGTTTCATTTCATTTTCTTTACCTATCTAATGTTGTGGTCACAGATCTAATACAAAACTCCATGGTATTCCTAAACTTTTCACAATTCACAAAATAAATGGCAAACGAAGAACACAATTCCATAAAAGATCAAATCTTTATCACTGTACACATGCATTTTACTAGCACCAAACATCAAACTAACCATGGCTTATCAAATCCAAAATATTCAAAAAGAGGAAAACAGAAACAAACCTGGCAGAGATTGTAGGTGAAGCTATCATAATTGTCAATAACAATGATGGGGTTGTTGGCCCTCTTTTCAGAAACTAAAGACTTCGAATTGGTCTCATTGACAACCATTGAAGCTTTTGCAGCGAACCCATTTCCCAATTTGAGACCAGATTTCAGTTCTGCACATAAAGATGAGATCTTTGAGTCAAAATCAAAATCAAATTCAAAATCCAGATAAGTTTGGGAGACTTACTTGAGTTAGTGAAAGAGGTTACATAGATTAAACTTTTGTCATGAAGTATCGAGCTTTCTACGAGATTGTCAAGTTCTAAAGGTTATACCTTGCCATTTTTGCCATTTTCTTCATCTTGCCGACTTGCCACACTCACTCCTTATTTTTCTTTTCATGACAAATATGTTGACAATCTGATAATTCAACCCTATGATCAGATATCACAGGAGATCATGAAGAGTCAGCCCTCTGACCTGAAATTAGAGATCCCCAAAATGATAAAATACTAACTATTACACACACACCCCCCACACTATATGTATGTATGTATATATGAGTATAAGAATATAAATATATAAATATATATATATATATATCCAGTCCGGCTACACTAAGGACGTCCTTAGTTTTTCTTAGGTACGGATTTCCGGTTTTAACCCACTTTCCGATCACATTTTCACATCTTAACCGTTCAGTTTTTAGGTCCTAATGTATAGATCACCTCTGAAAATTTTCAGCCAATTTGGTGATCGTTAAGGCATCCAAAACTGCAATTTACCATTATAAATACGAACGGTTCCGGTTTGACAGATTCGGTCCGTTCGTGTAAATTGCAGTTTTGGATGTCTTAACGATCACCAAATTGGCTGAAATTTTGTAAGGGGGATCTATACATTAGGGTCTAAAAACTGAACGGTTAAGATGTGAAAATATTATGGGAAAGTGGGTGAAAACATCAAATCCACACTTAAGAAAAACTAAGGACATCCTTACCTGAGAAAAATCTTATATATATCACTATATGTAATGCATCTATATGTATATATGTGTATGGTCCCGGTGAAATTATAGTACACATAACTATATCACTAAATATATATATATATATATATATGAGTATGAATACATACACAAAAAGTACAGTACACACAAAGGGATGGGAATTATAGGCAACCAACCTGAGAAAGATGATTGGAATGTCAACAGCAGCTTCACAATCGACAATACCTCAAATGCTACCTAATCTGCATACAATAAATCCAATTGATAAAATGAAAACAGAAAGCTAAATGACTATATATTATTAGTAAAGTTTATCTAATCTCGTATATTACATACTAAAATACCCAAAAACTAAGCAATCCCATGAACCAATTAGAAGAGAGAAATCAAATCGGACAAACCCAGAAATGAATATAAGAAGAAAGAAGGGCGAGAATACAACAATAGTTTTCTTGAATACCCAACATGATTATTAGTTCCCTTTTTATTTGGATTATAGTTTCATGCAACCCAGAAGGACTATAGGCTTGGACTATAGTTTCATTCCCAATAGTTTTCCCATTATGTTTCAAACATCTCGCAGACTATAGTTTTCTTGAATACCCAACATGACTATCAGTTCCCTTTTTGTTTCAGATGACCATTCCTAATCCTAATTTGAATTGAAACATTAGAAGGAATTGGACAAACACATAAAATGAAATGAGAAATGGACCCACGGAAATAAAGATGGCTACCATATTTGTATCCAAGTCTCAAGATGAGAAATGGACTCACGGAAATCAACATGGCTGCCATATTTGTATCCAAGTCTCAAGGTAAGAAGAAAACCAAGTCTCAAGGTAAGAAGGAGAAGGAGAAGCAGGAGGAGGTCACGGAAATCAACATGGCTGCCATATTTGTATCCAAGTCTCAAGGTAAGAAGAAAACCAAGTCTCAAGGTAACCAAGTCTCAAGGTGAGGAGGAGGAGGAGGAGGAGAGGGGGGGGGGGGGGGGGGGGGGGGGGGGGGGGGGGGGGGGGGGGGGGGGGGGGGGGGGGGGCGGAGGAGGAGCCAACCCCAAAACTGCCAAATGAATCCTAAGCAAAACTCAATCAAAGAAAACCCCTTACCTGGTTGATCTAGCACGATTATCTTCAAAACCCAATAAACTCAATCAAAGAAAACCCCAATCCGGGTTGATCTAGCACGATTAGAGCTGATGAAGCAGCTGCTGCACCGTCTAACATCAATTACAATTTGACCAAAAAAGCATCAAATTTTGAAAAGGAAGGAAGAGAGCTAGTACATACCTGCGGATTTGTACGTGGTGCAGGTCAATTGGGTTAGGCAGACGATAGAGCCCTTATGAATCGGTCCTCCTTCTTTTCCCAAACCCTAATCTTCTTTCTTGATCTCATTGAATCTCTTCGATGCCCCGGCCACTAAGAAGAAGAAGAAGAAGAAGAATTAATATAGTTCGGTATCCCCGATCATCAAACCAAACCCAAAACGGCCAGATGAATCCTAAGCAAAACTCAATCAAAGAAAACCCCTTACCTGGTTGATCTAGCACGATTATCTTCAAAACCCAATAAACTCAATCAAAGAAAACCCCAATTCGGGTTGATCTAGCACGATTAGAGCTGATGAAGCAACTGCTGCACCATCTAACATCAATTACAATTTGACCAAAAAAGAATCAAATTTTGAAAAGGAAGGAAGAGAGCTAGTACATACCTGCGGATTTGTACGTGGTGCAGGTCAATTGGGTTAGGCAGACGATAGAGCCCTTATGAATCGGTCCTCCTTCTTTTCCCAAACCCTAATCTTCTTTCTTGATCTTATTGAATCTCTTCGATGCCCCGGCCACTAACTCGTGAGATCTATTGGAGGTTTCGAAGACTAACCTTCACATTCCGTGATGAACTTCTTCTTCCCAATATGCAGAACTAGCAGATCAAAGAACCTCTTTTTTTCAGTATGAAGAACCCTAATCTCAAGTCGAGATAGTGGAGAAAGGAGAATTACACGCATCTTGAAATTTGAAAATCAGATATGCAAAGAAAAGAGGGGGTTTGGGTTTGCGACTTAGAGAATCGCAGAGAGGGGAGTGAAATGAGAGAGGGGAAGTGTGGAAGTTTTCTAGCTGAAAACGCTAAAGCCAAAATGGGAGTGAGAGATGGAAGACTTGGGATTTTGCTCAAAGTGAAGAAAGGCTAGGGGTTTTGCTCTCAGACTTGAAAAACGGCTAATATGGCTAAGTGTGTGTAATGGTGCCCTGACTGCCCTCGAGTTGTCTAAGAGCAAGTTCACCCGTTAGGTCATCAGGTCACGGTCACTAAGTCACCAGGGCAAGACACTATTCACTACCACTGGACCTTTGCTTGCACCCGTTGGGGTCAGGGTCACCGGTCAATTACTGTTCATCTAACATTTTATTAATTTTTAAGTGTAAACGAGAATTGTATGATGTAAATAAATACTATTGATGAATATTTTGAAAATCCAACCAAAGAAAATTTTATGGGTAGAAAAAAATGATATATCCACCGACGAGTTTTTTTTTATTTTTATTTTTTTATAACTCAACCGACACTTTTATCACATGTACACCACCGACAATTTGTTTTTAAAGGAGTGAAAATCCACCGACGACTCATTTTCTGACGACACATTATTTTTTAACTCCACCGACATTTTTATCACATGTGCACAACCGACAATTTGTTTTTAAAAGAGTGAAAATCCACCCACGACTCATTTTCTGACGACACTTTTTTTTTTAACTCGACCGACATTTTTATCACATCTACACAACCAACAATTTGTTTTTAAAAGAGTAAAAATCGACCGACATTTTTATCTGCATGAAAATTTACAATAAATAGACATGATCTTTACATTACATACACACACAATCTGAGCTTAACAAACCTTCATATTTTCCTTATCTCTAGCATTACACATTTCCTCAATTTCCCTCGTTTCAATGAATAGCTTGTGGAATAAAATTCGACGGTCTATGGATGAAGATGATGAAGAGATGATGGACAATAACGCCATTGTGTTCGCAGCAGTTGCAGAAGAATCTAGAAACCAGACTCGAGGGCGTGGTTCTCATCCGGGTCGTGCACCAAATGAGAAGAGACCCAGAGAAGAAAGGGGAAAGAATTTGATGGCCAACTACTTTGTCGACCGACCAGTGTTCAAAGATTGGGAGTTTCGAACACGTTACAAGATGAGTCTCAATGTCTTCAAGCGTATATGTACTGACCTTTGCTAGTATGATCGTTACTTTGTTCAAAAGTCAGATGCTAAAGTCGGATTACTTCCGGAGCAGAAGTGATAGCTTCCTTGCGAATGCTTGCTTACGGTGATGGGGCAGATCAATGTGCTGAGTATTGTCGGATGGTGAAATCCACCTCCATCGCAGCCCTTCAACGATTTACACGAGGAATTGTTGATCTTTACTCGGTAGAATACCTTCGCGCTCCTACTATTGTCAACCTCAGACGACTTCTTGTCAAAGCTGAGAGGAGAGATTTTCCCTCAGACGACTTCTTGTCAAAGCTGAGAGGAGAGATTTTCCCTCAGACGACTTCTTGGGAGCATCGACTGTATGCATTGGCAATGGAAGAATTGTCCTATTGGTTGGGCTGGAGAATATAATGGTAGGAAACATAACCCACTATCATCCTAGAAGCAGTTGCATCTTACGACACGTGGATTTGGCATGCATTCTTTGGAATTCCCAGGGCATGCAACGACCTCAACATCCTAGCAAAGTCCTCGTTGTTTGATGAGTTTATCGCCGGAAGAGCACCTCTGATCCAATTCCAAGTGAATAACAGAATTCACAATTTAGGCTACTATCTCGCTGATGGTATTTATCCTCGATGGGCGACTTTCTTGAAAACTGTTAGAAATCCTCGACATCCCAAGGAAATCGAGTTTGCAAAGGCTCACGAGTCATATAGGAAGGATGTGGAAAGATGTTTCGGTATATTACAGTCACACTTTGGTATTGTTAGAGGAGCTGCTCGTGGGTGGGATAAAGAGGACCTTCAATACATTATGTTGACTTGTGTTATATTACACAACGTGATTGTCGAGGATGAACGACCTAAAGACAGCAAGAATGAGTTGGAGTCCGATGATGAAGAGGATAACAATATGAGGCCCAGGATTGCTGAGGTATGGGAGGGACCTACTGGTAGAGATTTTGATCCTTTAGGTAGAGATGGTCATTATCTGAACGGATTGATGGTTCGATACCAAGAAATTAGATCTCAGCACACTCACTCCAACCTTCAGGAAGATCTCATTCAACACTTTTGGGAAGTTCAAGGCAATCGGCGTATCTAGATCTGCTATTTGAATAATTGGCTACTGCCTAGTTGTATGTTTTTAATTATGTTTGTGTGTTTTTCCTTCCAATGTACCCACCTATTCAAATAAATGTTTATTTCATCAATCTAAGATTACAGAAGTGAAAAACCAAGTACTGGAATCATAACAATACAATTATTCAAAATATATAACTCCTACATTTTCCTAATCCTCATCTTCATTAGGAATCCAATTTGTGTTGAAGGGGTCACCGAAATGGTTGGGGTTAGTGGATTCACCCGAAGAGAAAGGTGGTGAAGGGACTCCACCGGTAAATGGTGGTTGTGGAAAGCCACATGTGAAAGGAGGTTGCGGATAGTACCCACCGAGAAAAGAAGGTTGTGGGTGGCCACCGGAAAAATGAGGTTGCGAGAAGCCACCAGAAAAATGAGGTTGTGAGAAGCTACCAGGAAAAGTAGGTTATGGGAAACCACGAGTTGCCTCTTCATCTTGTTTCTCCGCTATGATTTTTTGCTTTCTTTACCAATATTTCTTTTTGGCTGGCGTCATATTACTTGTGTCCATCTCCATAATTCGCTCTTCCCTCTCTTGAAATTTGAATGCCTCGTTCCGCGTATCCATTTGCAAGCGTATATAATCTCGTTGTTCTTGGTCATGGAGATGTCGAGAATATTCCTCATCGTGTTTCTCCTTGGCAGACAACATTGATGTTTGGTAGATTGCTATAGTCTCCACAGCGGATGTAGGAGGATTGGTATTTCCTTTCTAGATAATTTATTTGGCAGCCTTCTTTCCTTGAGGCCTTACCGAAGGATTAGGAGTTACATATGCATTTACCTCATCTGCAACTATTTCCAAGTTGGCATGATCATCAGGAACGGATTCTTGTGTGGGATTTGTGGGAATGTGGTCAGCTCTTCCTCTTGAGGCTTCTCTAGTGGAGGAGGTATGGCTTGGAATATCAAAATTGTTGGAAGCCCTTAATAATCTCGTAACAGTCTAAACTAATGAAATCACCTTTTTTTGGCCTTCCTTTTGATTTGGTCATTGCAACTCTCAACAAGTCTTGTGCTTGACGTTGCTATGTTATTTATATTAAAAAAATTCTATTAGTACAAATATAAATGAGGTATAATGTATCAACTAATTAAATCAATTATTTAAAATATAATTATCCACAAAATATATCAACTAATAATTTAAACTAATTAAATCAATTATTGAGCCCGGTGAACTTGTTCTAAGGCACCACGCATTAAATTTTTTTTTAATTACTCAGACAACATATAGAGTTGTATATTTTGTTTGAAGTGTAGCAAAGATAAGGGAACAAAGATGGGAATTTCCCGCCTGTGCAATCAAAATTTCAGTTTTGGCGTTGAGGCTATGCATTTATCAATCACACAACAGAAATAGTTCATTATGTTGTAGGAACTTGTAAGCATGACAAACCATTGATGCCAAATTTGCTTGTTTTGGGAGGAGAATGAATGCCATTTTGGTAACTTCTCCAAATTTTGCCACTCACTTGCACAAGGGCACATTAAAAACCATATGATGATTTACAAGTATGCTCCTGCAACACAAGTAACTAAATTGTTGTACAATTTAGTGGCATCTAGGGTACAATTTGGATCCAAATTTGAGTCCATCTAGGATGGAAATATGCCGCATTTTTTTTATTCACACAACAGATTATTCTTGTAACCATTGTGCAATGACCTTCTAGACAAAAACTTCATAATTTTAACCACCTTATACAACATAAGTTTAGTAAACATGTTGTTTGATTCACTTTCCTTCATCACACAACTTTTTTTTTTTCGTTGTGCAAAAAGTGTAGTGTGTTAAGGTTTTTGGTGCTACGTCTACTTTAATCTTGCACTATATGAGTTTGGGCCTTGTGATCCAAATCGATTACAAAGTGTGTAATGGAGTGGGAGTCTAAGTGGGAGGAGTAGTCCATTTTAATAGGAAGGGAGCCACTCTCATTTACATAGTTTCCAATGTGGGATGCAAGGAGCCATTTTAATCTAGAAACACATATCATGAGGCATCTTCGCAAGTCCGCTTCTGACTACCATGGGGTAGGGTAGATGTCGAGCTATGGAATGCATGTCGCGGTTGACCTTACCAGCGCTTGTAGGCCCCTTAAGAGGGTGTTGTTTATGCTTGGTGACATAGAGAATAATCAAGGCTAGTAGAGGTATCTACAAATCCCTGAAGAACCCAAATAAGAGGAGTTTCTTAGTTGAGGAGTTATACACATGATGTCATCAAGCATAAGTGACATCTGTGCGACGCCCCCCTTATAGTTTCTTTCTAAAAAGCTTCGCGGCTCTTGCGGTTATTAGGTACCAGCTCAAAAAACAACGACAAAATATCAGTTATCGATAAAAGACAACATATTGCAAGGTTCAACTTACTGCCAGAATAAAAACGGTACGAGGATAGCGGGTCAACTTCAATTCCACCACAAAGTCCCAACCCGTTAGCAGACATATGTTGAGGAGATTCTGATTCGGCCAACAAGCAAGCACTCTAGCTATGCAACAGTGCTCCTCGTTCATTGTTAATGTCTAAGATTGGGCTGTAGCCTTGTCTTGGCTAACGCAGGTCCAGTGTGCGGACCGCTACTTGTGATGTTCTCAGAGCTTCTGCTATCTGTCAAGTAAAATACAAAGGGGCGTCAGAGGGAGATCGCGCTGGCGATCTTTTCTTCTCTGATACCTAAGTTAGTCAATGTATTTATGTTGACAGTATAACAGTAGGTAATTAGTAAATGCATAATTAATGAGAAGAGTGGAGTGAACCTTTTATAGGTGGGGAAGAGGCTGACCTCTTCCTTGTTTTCGATGTGGGACTGATATGCTTGAGTTCTCAGCTTCTAATGTTTCAGCGAGGCGATCTTGGTACGGCGTATTAGCGGTGATCTAGGAGTGAGTCGGGGCTCAGGTGATAGCCTGCTTGGCTGTGTTTCCGTAGGTCACACCATTGATGATCGTTTGTGCCACTAGCGGTAGCATGAGCGTGGCTCATTATAGCTAATTATGCTTGGTAAATGCTTATGTAAGTACATTCGTCAACCCAAAGCGCAATCCCACTACAAAATAAAACCACATATTAGCAAACAAAAAACAACTACTGAAAATGTTAAAGGTATAAAGCACAACATCATCCTTGCACAGGTTGAAACTCAGTGCTAATTCTGAAGGTCAGCAGATTTTTATTTACTGTCACATCATATTCTCAACCCTCGATAGCGACACAAACAGTTTTTCACCAAAACGACATGGAGTTTGGTATATTCTCCAACAACTTGGGCGCCCTAGCTCGAAGGGTCAAGTTCAGGGTCCCGCCATAACCACACCTATTAAAGTAAACAAGCTCATATAAATGAAGCACCTCTACCACCCTTACAATCCAACAATCTCCATAGCGAGCTCAACACCATTACGATCTCCAATATGTTTGAGGATATTAGCCCAAACGAAATCCTAAACTTACACAGAAGAATCTGGAAGTTTGGCAGCAGAGGGAACCTAACACCTTGGCAAAAAACAACTTCATGAATGGTGGCACAGCCTTTTGGCCAAAACGAGGCCTTATCACCCTTCTCAAGTGGCCTCAGCTTTACAATGCCAAGAAGCTTATAGATTTGCTTCAATTTGGTAATCGCTGTCGGCGTCAATGAACCCCATGACTCATTAACCCTGACTCCGTCTGGAAATTCCCAGGAATGCCTTCTATTAACCTCATCATCAGAGCCCTCCTCCTCATCATAAGAAACACTAGCAACACTATTGCTTGCAGTTCTATCCTTCCATTGGAGCCTGGTGACTGCCTCCACTCTAGCTGCTGAACTCTTTGCATGTCCAATCTGATGTGGTGCCTTTCTACCCATGTCCCCAGGAAACGTCTGTAGCGGCTCGATGTCTAACAGCTCGGGCAGTGAGGTTTCTGTAAGGGTAGACGGATGCAGGGAGTCAATGTAAATCCTATCCAAAGGGTTAAGCGACACATCAGACATAGAATCCTCACTGCTCGAGATCTCTATAACGTTAGCCCTCCCAAACACCCTAAAACCCAAAACATTAGTTCCAAACAGATCTACACTACCCCAATGTTAGAATTTATTCAAGAACACCAAGAACATAAAACCCAACAACCAAAAACCCAGATTCACGCATCACATAACCACACAAGAGAATCCACATCCACCACCCAATGCACAAAAATCTGATCCCTAACCCATTCTAAACCTTTTCATAAACACTTCAGAGAACAACGTAGTACCAAATGCAAAGTTCGAGCAACACAGTACAAGAGTAAGCCACAAAAGGTATAAAAAATCGAAAACACAAGCAAGAAAAACAAATAGTAGAATCGCCTACCTTGAGCAAAAGGAAGCACAAAAACTCGATACAGATGAAGACCTCTGGAACAACTCCCCTCGATGTTCTCTTTTCTCAAAATCGAACAACTTGCCTCAAAGTCAGTCTCTTAGTTGCAGTCGCTTAAAGGTTAAAGACAAAGTTGAAATTTTTTGAAGTATGGGTTAAAAGTGGAGACTTATCTGAGTTCCCAATTTTTATGCAAAGGTCTACAAGAATC
The DNA here is from genome assembly GCA_025331145.1 of Rosa persica. NCBI lineage: Eukaryota > Viridiplantae > Streptophyta > Magnoliopsida > Rosales > Rosaceae > Rosa > Rosa persica. The sequence continues at coordinate 157,154 of WFKR01000101.1, read as the reverse complement.
TCAACCGTTCATCAAGGAGGTCGCTAACAAGATGGTACCACATGCCATACTACCTCATTAACCGTCCAGGTTAACCAAGGCGTCGCCTCAGTTATGCAATCAATAATTACGAGCATTTACGATAAAAGACTAGCATGTGGCATCATTTTGATAGACGCAACGCTCATCCATCCCAACTATCATATTTGAATTTCAAGGGAGCTAGTCTCTGCTAAGCGCATCTCCACTAGCGGAACTACTCATTTTCAACATTTCAAATAAGCTAGTCTCCACTAGGCATATCATTTGAAATGTAGTCTCCGTTAAGCACATCTCCGCTAGCTGAACTTCACATTTTCAACACTTTAAATTAGATAGTCTCTGTAAACGCATCTCTGTTAGCAGAACTTCAAATTTTCAACATTTTAAGTGAGCCAATCTCCGCTAAGTGCATCTCCGCTAGCGGAACTTCTCATTTTCAACATTTTAGGTGAGCTAGTCTCCGCTGAATGCATCTCTACTACTGGAACTTTTCATTTTCGACATTTCAAATGAGCTAGTCTCCGTTGAGCACATCTTCACTAGTGGAACTTCTCATTTTCAACATTCCAAATGAGCTAGTCTCCTTTGAGTGCATCTTCGCTAGTGGAACTTCTCATTTTTAACATGTTAAGTGAGTTGGTTCAGCTAAGCACAATGTCGCTAGCGGAACTGCTCTTTTAGCTGCCAAGTGGTTAGGCAATGCCTCATAATGATGATGACCATTATGCGACATTGCAGTCAAGCATTTCTCCTCCTGGAAAAAGAAAAGAGTCAAGTTAACGACATCCACGACGGCCACTGATCAGGTTGTTGACCCCCGACGCTTGGGTATAAAAGATTAGGTTCGCTACCTTATGCCCACTACTTTAATGCAGCTTCCCTTATCAAACATTATCCAACCAAACGAAGGCCTATCTTACCCAGGGATTAGGGGACTCCCTGGAGGGGCCTAGCAGGGGCCCACCTGAAAGGGTATAAAACTTTTGCTCAGAACAAGTCTATAGTTAACAACGCACTAACACTAATTATGTTTGACAGGTCTAGCATAAGTAATGCTTCAAAGTCTCTAGGCAATTTCCCAACCAAGATAACCCTCCTTGACTAGGGACTTGTACTTCCATAACATTTGTCTAAGCATAATTAGTTATAATGGGTCATGCTCATGCCACCGCCAGCGGCACCAGAACCTTTAAGGGTGTTATCCCCGAGAACTCCGTCAGACATGTGATGCCCCGGAAATTCGTATTTATTTTCCGAGGATTTTTTGGAATCTAATTTGTGGTTATTGGATGGTTTCGTGGCTCGTGGATGGAGCGGAAGTTGTAGAGTGAGTCGATATGAGTTTGTGGACATGTGGAATGCGTCAATCGGAGTTCATATGCGGAAGTTATGGCTTTCAGAAGAAGTTTCCATTTTGGTATAAATAGGAATTTTCTGAAATTTTTTTCATAATTTCGAAGTTTCCATTTCCGGAAAATCTCATTATCTCTCTTTTCTCTCTCGGTTGACGCCTTCACTATCTAAGTTTTTCGTCTTACCCGACTCAGACCCGGCCGATCCGACCAGGCTTTTTCGGTGAGCTTCGGTGGTCTCTGGCGGTGAAACTTTCTAGATCGGCTTGTCTCTGCCATCTGCTCCTCCCTCTGGTGTCCTCTAGCAGTGATTCTCCTTCACGGCTATGCTGGAAGGAGGAAAAGTTTGAGGATTTCAGACCTGACCCAAAATCCTTGTTCCGATGACGGCACAGCTTCAAGTTTCTTTCTTTGGGTTCGTGGAAGCTTTCTAAATTGATCTGTGGTGTTTGTTTGGATCGATTTACATGGGAATCGGTTCAACTCGGATTGAGCAAAAATTCAAAGCTTGTGAGGTAGTTTTCGACCATTTATGCTTCTTTTATGACTTCGAGCTAGTTATGAAAATTCACAAGCATGCTTAGATGAACAGTTTTTATGTTGGGAGTTTTGTGAAATATTGAGTTTTGGCTGGTGGCGGTGCACCACCACCTGTGGCGGCGTTCCGGCAGTGTTCTGGCCATGTAGGGAACTGTTTTTGGTATTATATATGTTCTACTCGTTGATATAATATGCAAATTTTGGAGTTCGTATGGATTTGTTATGATTTTTACCATTTCATATCGGTGAATTTATTCAAATGCTTGAGGATTTAAGCATCGGATCGACTTGTGGCTTGGATACATCGATTGTGGAAGTGTTCCGGAGACATTTGGGAAGTCTAGGAAGTGGTTTCACCTCAATTTGCGTCACTTTGGGAATTTTGGTTCCATTTAGGGTTTCGAACGTTATTCCTTATGTTTCATTGACTGAATCAAGGATGTACTTAGGTACTTGACGAAGTATTCTTGGACGGTTAGTGGGTGGTTAGGCTGTTTTGTTCTGTATTGAAGACGCAGTGGGAGTTTCAAGATGAGTCATCTCACTAGGTTCATTTACGAACGGAATTACCTTTATCGTTTTGAGAGTTATTGATTTAACTGCAAACTATAGTTGGTAATGTAGGCAATCCTGAGCGTATGACTATGTATATATATATATATATATATATATATATTATGTGAAATATATATGTTTTGGTGGTTTGTGGATTTATAAAAACAATATGCATGAATGATGTTTTTTATTGTTTTGGGTTGTGGCTTTTTGGAAAACAAATGATTGTGGAATTGTTGATTCGATTTGTTTTGAAAAGCGTTGAGATTTGGGAAAAGCGTTGAGATTTGGGTATGAAAACAATATATGCATGAATTGATGCTCATTTATTGTTTTGGTTTATGGCTTTTCATAAAACAATGATTATGGTAATGTTGATTTAGATTGTTTTGAAAAGCGTTGAGATATTTTGGGTCCAGTGCGACTCCTTTAGTGTTTTGCTCCAAGGGACTGTGCGGCCCGAGGAACGAAGGTCTATAACCTTGGGAAGAATATCAGGTAATCACGTCTTTTGCCGGACGAGTGGTTACGTTCAGTTAGAGCTCTAGTTTGTCTGCCATATAGGTAATTCATGGGGTAACGGGAATTGGTTATTGATAACTCATGACATTAGGTGTTTTTAGGGAACAAGGTGTGAGTTGCTTCCTTATTAACTGTTTTTAAGGGGACAAGGTGCAAGTTGTTTTTCTTATTAACGATTTGATAGAAATCAAGGTGTGAGCTGCTTTCTATGGTACGATTATGGTATGATTGATAGAATTCAAGGTGTGAGTTGTTTTCTATGTTATATTGATAGAAATCAAGGTGTGAGTTGCTTTCTATGGTACGATTGATAGAATTCAAGGTGTGAGTTGTTTTCTATGTTATATTGATAGAAATCAAGGTGTGAGTTGCTTTCTATGGTACGATTGATAGAATTCAAGGTGTAAGTTGCTTTCTATGTTATATTGATAGAATTCAAGGTGTGAGTTATTTTCTATGGTACGATTTTGGTACAATTGATAGAAACCAAGGAGTGAGTTGTTTTCTATGTTTCGTTTTAAAAGGAACCAAGGTATAAGTTGCTTTCTTTTATTTCGATTTGACTGGAAATTAAAGTATGAGTTGTTCTCCTTTATTTCGTGTTTTAAGGGATCAAAGTGTGATTTGGTTTCTCGATTGAAACGTGCGGGCTTTATCCCGTGATTTTGTGTGAGTTGTTTTGAGTTAATCATATGAGCTTGCAAAAGCTTACCGGGTTTGTTGTGTGACAACCCGGTGCACTATTCAAATAGTGTAGGTGTTACTCCTACAGGTCAGAGTAATCGTGGCTGAAGCTGAGGTAGCTTGTTGGCAGCAAAACTAGTAGGAAACAAATTTGGTTGGCTTTGCCATTGTTATGACTTCCGCTATGTAGTAAACTTTGAGGAGCTTTTATGTTTTATCTTATTGTTGACAATTTAATTCGTAAACTTATGTAATATATGACTCTGTGGGCGGATCAATATTGACATAGTAGATTCAGGGCATCAGTATGTGTGTAGTTTAAGGGAAAAAGTTTCCAGGTAATTAATATTGATGACTGAACGTTTATGCATGTATAATTATGGGATTATACATCGATTTTAATTGTGTTAAAAATTAGGGGCGTGACAAGACAGGTTGTCACCTGAGCTCAGGCTTAGCCTAAAGTCACTGGTAATACCCTGCCACACGCAGAGTCAAGGTCAACTCGTTGAGACATCAGAAGCTGCAAACTGATGTACATCAATCTCACATCGAAAACAAGGAAGAGATCATGTCTCTTCCTCATTAATAAAAAGTTCATTCTTCTCTCCTCATTTACTACGTATTTATTACTTACTTAACATTACTCTGTCAACATAAATACATTGACTGACTTAAGCATCAGAGTAGAGAAAACTGCCAACAACGGTCTCTATTCTAACGCCATTTGTATTTCATTTGACAGGTGATGCTAGCGCTATGTTTCCTTTAGTAGCGGTTCGAACTCAAACTGGCGGTAACAGGATTTGACTACTGCCAGATCACCAGCATTAACAGATAATAGGATGGATGTAATCATGTTACTCCAACTCCTTGATCCTCCTTAATTGTGACCCGAAAAGCTATGGCACCACCATAAGTAGTGGTGGGCCGCCATTTCTGGTACTTCGTTGAAATTCAGAATTTTACTTTTTGCTCCACATTTGACAATCATTCTTCCTAGCTCCGATTCTCCACTTCAAAGTCCAAAAATGGATGTTTCTTTTACTCTTACAATAATCTTAGATAAATAAGAAAATGATTTAGTTAAAGCTAAAATAGACTCAAAAACAAGTTAAATTCAATATTTAATGGAATGCATATATATGTAAGTTATGGTCTAACAGGAGCAAGATGAGCACCGAACTGAAGAGATACAAAATGCACAATTAGCAAGACCATATTAGGTGATTGCACTTGATCATACTCGATCAAACACAACTGGGATCGAAGTGATTGGAGATCGAGGAAAAGTTAGTATCCTTGAACCTATACAGTTTTTTAACAAACTTTTTTGGGCTGTGTACTTCATAAATAGTTGATTTTAATACTTGCTTTATAGACCAATTGCTATTGATTAATCTTTCTTTGAGATGTTATATGTTATATTACCTATATACTCTTGTGATTTTCTGTAGGTGGTTTTCATTAAAAAATTGCATATTCTTATTATTCATAATTGCAGGGAACTCTGATCGAGTACATACAGAAGAGCATGGTAGAAGTTCATTGACATAATTGCAGGAATCTTAAAGTCCACATGAATAATTTGTTTTGCAATTTCTTGCTTTGAAGAAGTGATTGACATCATCAGACTATGTTTTTCATATCTCTGTTCTTTTAATTTTTTTTGAAGAAGTAATTGAAAGTTTTAGTTTTCACTTGATGTAATCATCAGACATCAGACTAATTTCTTAAGATTTAAGCGACTTCTATTTAATTGCATATATTGAAATGTTTTAATGCTTTTGCCAGTTTGAGTTTTGTTTAAGGAAGGCCTAGCCCGACTCTTGCGGCCTAGCTTGTATGGGTGATTAAGGGCTTACATGCATATTGAAGCCTCGACTGGCCCGACACGGTTTTAAAATTCGTTCACTTTGATCAGGCCCAGCCCGACTCTACCCTAAGCCCTAAAATTTAAGGTAGGGCTGGTCCTAACCCGGCCGATGACCACACTCAAAATCTCTCCCTCTCACTACTAGCAAAATAATAATACATATGGACTGTAGTTAAAAGCTACAGATATCCGTGCAAAATATAAATACTAACAGAAATCCGTGTGAAATGAGCAGAATTGGGCACACAATAATTTATACAATAACAATATCAACAGAAATCCGTGTGAATAAAAAACAGTAACAGATATCTGTGTAGAAACTAAAACATTTTCACACGGATATCTGTGTGAAAATCAATTCACACTGATTTCTGTATGTATTATAAATTAGTTTATTTCGAAATCATTAATTTTTTATGTTATGTAAATTATGGAGGGACGGATTTCAGTTACAATAAGTATTTGATACAGATTTCTGTGTGAAATTAGTAACACACAAATATCTGTGTGAAATGTTGACACAGATATCCGTGTGAAATGAGCAGAATTGGGCCCACAATAATTTATGTAATAACAATATCAACGGAAATCCGTGTGAATAAACAACAGTAATGGATATCTGCGTAAAAACTAAAACATTTTCACACGAATATTTGTGTGAAATGAGTTATGGAGGGACAGATTTCCGTTACAATAAGTATTTGATACAGATTTCTATGTGAAATGAGTAACACACGAATATCTGTGTGAAATGTTAACACAGATATCCGTGTGAAAAAGTCTATTAGAGACAGAATTCCGTGCAAACAATTGAATGACAATTGCATGTGTTACTCAAATAGATATACACAGATATCAGTTACAAATGTGTAAGTATTTCACACGGATTTCTGTGGCAAAATAACTTGAAAGAAAATTATTATCAATAAAAATAAAAGCTAATGACTAATTATTTAGTTTCAAAAAATAAAGGCGGGCTAATCAATTATTCCCGCTCAATATTTGAATATTCCCACATATTACTGTGGATACTGTTGTAAAAAAACAAAACAAAAAAGGATAACACACGGACATCTTACATTCGCTAAAAATGTATTTCACACAGATTTCTGTACGTATTATAAATTAGTTTATTTAAAAATTGTTAATTTTTTCTGTTATGTGATTTATGGAGGGACGAATTTCTGTTACAATAAATTTTTGGTACAGATTTCTATGTGACATGTTAACACCGAAATCCGTGTGAATAAACAACAGTAACAAATGTCTGTGTAAAAACTAAAACCTTTTTACACGGATATCCGTGTGAAAAGAACAATTAGCTACAATATTCCGTGTGAAAAAGTATAGGTGTATATAAGGTAGACCACTTATTTGATGTCGAAATAACGGCGGATTGAGTTAATTTTTTTACACAATACCTATTAATATACTATAAATAGATGGGTAATGTCAAATTTATTGATTTTTAATTTTGATTTTTTGGTTCGCACAAAATTCTTATATGTCTACTAATGTGTATAACTAATTTATTAGTTGTAATGAAAAGTATATCTTCCTTGAGCAACAATATGAAGGAAATAGACTTTATCAAAATCGACCGTTGGATGTTGTCATGATTAGAATAAATAGTTATGGTTAAAATTTCGGCTATTTTTGTTATCGTTTAGGTCTCGATCTACTAGATCAACCATGAACCCTAAATACCACATAAAACTAATATGCTCATAACCGCTCATTGGCAACTTATTTTTTCGATCTGTCATCTCTCATACTCTCATGAATATGAAGTATACCAAATAATGTAAAAATTTTGAAAATTTTATCTCCTCGTGGTTTAACTCCGCTTAGGAAGGTTAACCACTTTATTTGATATTGAAAAAACGGCGGATTGAGTTATTTTTTTTTACACCATACCTATTAATATGCTATAAATAGATGGGTAATGTCAAATTTTTCAATTTTCAATTTTTATTTTTTGGATTGCACAAAATTCTTATATGTCTACTAATGTGGTATGACTAGTTTATTAGTTATAATGAAAAGTATAACTTCCATAAGCAACAATACATAGGAAATAAACTTTATAAATATTGACCGTAGGATGTTATCATGATAAGAATAAATGGTTATGTTCAGAATTTCAGCTATTTTTGTCGTCGTTTGGGTTTCGATCTAATAGGTCAACTCTAAACCTTAAACACTACATAAAACTAATATGCTCATAACCGCTCACTCGTAACTTATTTTTTTGATTTGTAAACTCTCATGCTCTCATGGGTCGAAGTTATATCAACTAATGTAAAAATTTCTGAAATTTTATCTGCTCAAGGGTCGGCTTCCTTAGGGAAGTAGAAGCGTTTATAGGGTTGACCGGTTTATTTCATGTCAAAATAACGGCGGATCTGGTTAATTTTTTTATACAATACTTATTAATACGCTATAAATATATGGGTAATGCCAAATTTATGGATTTCCAGTTTCGATTGTTTAGATCGAACGAAATCCTTATGTGCCTACTAATGTTGTTTAACTGGTTTATTAGTTGTATTGAAAAATATGCCTTCTACAAGGAACAATACGGAAGAAATAGACTTTATCAAAATCGACCGTTAGATGTTATCATGATAAAAAGATATAATTATGGTCAAAATTTCAGTTATTTTCGAAGTTGTTTGGGTCTTGATCTACAAAACAAAACCGCTGATAAACCAAGAGTTTTCAAGCTCTATTTGTCATCTCTCGTCGTCAATTGACCAATACATGTCTTGTAAAACAATTAGCATAATTGTTGGTGGATACGACATCGGTCAACTAAATTTTACAATAAGTTTTTAGTACAGATTTTTGTATGAAATGAGTAACACACAAATTTCTGTGTAAAATGTTAACAAGGAAATCCGTGTGAATAAACAATAGTAACAGATGTCTGTGTAAAAACAAAAAAAATTTCACACGGTTATCTGTGAAAATATCAATTCACACTGATTTCTGTACGTATTATAAATTAGTTTATTTAGAAATCGTTAATTTTTTATTTTATGTGAATTATGGAGGGACGGATTTCCGTTACAATAAGTTTTTAGTACAAATTTCTGTGTGAAATGTTAACACGGATATCTGTGTGAAAAGAACAATTAGCTACAGAATTCCATGTGAAAACTCTATTAGAGATAGAATTCCGTGTAAACAATTGAATGACAATTAACATGATAGTTATTGGATACCGAGGTAAATACACATGGATATCAGTTGCAAATGTGTGTGTATTTCACAAGGATTTTTGTGGCCAAATAACTTGAAAGAAAATTATTATCAATAAAAATAAGGGCGGACCAATCAATTTATTCCCGTTCAATATTTAGATATTCCCACGGATTACTATGGGTGCTGTTGTAAATATTTGAATGACAATAGATGATAGCTACTGGGTTATTGAGGTAAATTCACACGGATATCTATAACAAATATAAATGTATTTCACACGGATTTTTGTGTGAAATATTATAAACACAGAGATTTCCGTGCATCAATGCTGCTTATAACCAGATTGGGTAAATTGAAAAGCCTCCTCTGAATTATTCTCTGTCTCATTCTCTCTCATCTCCTCCACCCACTGCCCCCTCCCCCACCCTCTTCTCCGCTTCCCCTCTCTCTGATCCTCCGCCCACTGCTCCCCCTCTCTCTCATATCCCAGCTCCTCTTCTCTACCTCCCTCTCTCTCATCTCCAAATTGTTTTGGTTTAATGGATGACAGAGGAACTAGATCTGTTTTCTCTCTCCTCCGACACCCACTTCCGGTCACCACCGTGACCCACCTCCACCATCACAGACCTCACCGACCTCCGATGAGATTAACGCAGCCTCCTTGACTTTCGGTAACAACCCACGCTGCTCACTTCCACTGTCAAGCACCGCCTCCCTCCACTCCCGCTCATACCGCCTCCCTCTAGTCCCTCCCTCTTCTCTGTGTCGACGTCTCGGCGAGCCCAAAGCTCCGATCTGGTCCTCGGGTTCTTCGTCCACCTCCTCGGCCATTGTTTGTTGCAGTTTGTGAGGGAAGAAAACTGGGAGGCTTTTATTTCTGATACTGTCTTCTTTGCAAAGGTTAGAGCTGTAATTAGCAACAAACTGTAATTAACAAACCAAATGGGAATTGATATTTTTTTATATGAGATTTGTGTGCTTATTTTCAGATTTTTCTTCTTGTCCTTACTTTGATAATGGATTACCACTTGACTCTCTGGTACACAGTGATATTTGCAAGTAGGATTTTTATCCATTTTTTTTTTCTTCCAGCATTGTTATATGTTTGATTTGAAGTGCAACATTTTGCGGTTTCTTCACTGTGGGGATATATATTTTCACACAACAGCCGGCCTTTAAAAAATTATGTAATCAAGATACTCTTTTTCGTTTGTATGAACTACAAGTTTGACTTCCTATATGATGATTAGAACTCAAAGTTGTTTTTGGTATTTCAATTTTGCGAATTCTGTTAGGTACTTCCAGTAAAATAACACCATTGCAGCTAGAAAGCTTGCTAACCGAAGGGAGCACATCAAGACTTTGGCTGGTAAGTGTTTCCGGTGCATTGAGCTTTGGACAGCATACCAATAGCTTTAGGAAAAGAGTTGAAATTTCAATGTTGTTTCCCTTGATATATTTAGTGAAAGACATGATCAGGTTGAATTTCGTGATAAATATTCACCTTCTTGCATACGCTCAAGTCGGTGCTTTCACTACTAGCAAAATAACTGTAAAGATCTGAATTTTCATATAATAAATTTATGTAATTCAATAATTGTTATATTAATTGAATTATGATATTTGGAATTAATTGGTATGTCGTGGTTTGAGAAAGTTGGTTTCGAATGATTTTATTTTCGAAAAAGAACGTTATTTAGGGGGTTATGAAAATCGACTTTTTATACATTCAAAATTTGGGAAAACTTCCTTCATGAAAGTTGTAGAGCTCGTCGATATGAGTTCGTGTATGTATGGAACGTAATATTCAGAGTTCGTGTGAATAAGTTATGAATATTTAAAAATTAGAATTTTTCTATAAATATAATGAAAAATCAGATTTTTCATTGAGGACCAAAAAAATCTGATTTTTGCATTTCAGCCCCCCTCTCCCCTCTCTCTCTCTCGCGCGCGCAACTCCCCACTCCCAGTCCGACCCGGTCCCACCCCGACCTGGTGCCACACGCCTCCACGGACCTCCACGTGTGCACCCCGAGCCGCCCAACTGATCCTCACCTTCACCTTGCCCTGCCACCGCTCCCCTGCCTGGATCAAAGCCTCTTTCCGAGCCTCAAACCCAACCCGGCTGGAACTCCACTTTTCCGGTGGTGCACGGGCCGATCTTCATCATTTTTGTGATATCCTCTTCCTCTGATCATCCCCATATATGGCTTGCATCACGATTTTGAATGTAGAGTTGTAGATCAAGAGTTAAAGGTTTTGACGTCCCTGATTTGATCTGGAATCTGATCGAGTTACCGAGATTAATCCAACTTCAAAGCCCGATCTAAGACGATCTAGACCTTATCTTGGAAAAAGTCAGGTATTTGACGGCTTGAGTTGACGAGCATTTGGATTATTGTGATTTTTATTTTAAGTGAAGATGCAGAGAGAGTTTTGAGGTGAGTAAAACTCACGTGGTTCATATTACGAACCGAGTGCTTTAAATTATTTATTTTTGTAATTGTGTGAAAAATATTTATGGATTAAATATTTGTTTTTAAAATCATATGGACTTGATCAACTACGGACCATAGGTAAGTGAAATGAATTTTAATTATACAAATGAATTTCACAATTTTCTTGTGTGAACTATAGATGGTATTAGTGGTCATTCCTGAGTGGATGATTACGTATATATATATTTTTATGTGAAATATATATATTGATTGGTGTGATTTTGAGTGATGATATGATTGAGTTGGAATGATGATTTGGATTTTATTTCAAATGCTTAAATTTCATAATAATATTATGTATGTTAAATGAGTTGATTTCATTATGTGAAAACATATTGTTGTGCTTATTATGGATTTAGGGTCAATGTAGTGACCGGTATAGAGGAATCGGATGCTCTAATCCTAGGTGGATGATGGGATACGATTTGTTGAGTTTGTATGAGTAAAAAAGAGAACGGTTGTTTAATTAAATCATAATTATTTTCACCCAAGTCAACACTCCACAAGAAACCAACAATCTCAATTCCATCACCAATCACAAAAAAATACCAAAACCCTAATTCAATCTTTCTTCTTAAATCCCCGAAATTGTATTTATAAAAATACGATATTAACAGACTAGAGCTCTAACTGAATCGTAGTCCGTCACCTAGCGTAGATTATGGCATCCGACATATTTATCTTTATCGTATTTCATCAATACATATTTAGAACGTCCGATAATTATACATACTCAACCAATAGTATCACATCATCCACCTAGGATTAGAGCATCTGATTCTCCCATACCGGTCACTACGTTGACCCTAAATCCATAATCAGTACAACAATATGTTTTCACACAATGAAATCAACTCATTTAACATACATAATATTATTATGAAATTTAAGCATTTGAAATAAAATCCAAATCATCATTCCAACTCAATCATATCATCATTCAAAATCACACCAATCAATATATATATTTCACATAAATATATATATATATATATATATGTAATCATCCACTCAGGAATAACCACTAATACCATCTATAGTTCACACAAGAAAATTGTGAAATTAGTTTGTATAATTAAAATTCATTTCACTTACCTATGGACCGTAGTTCATCAAGTCCATATGATTTTAAAAAAAAATATTTAATCCATAAATATTTTTCACATAATTACAAAAATAAATAATTTAAGGTACTTGGTTCGTAATATGAACCACGTGAGTTTTACTCACCTCGAAACTCTCGCTGCGTCTTCACTTAAATATAAATCACAATAATCCAAATGCTCGTCAACTCAAGCCGTCAAGTACCTAATCAAGTATGGTCTTTACTTAGCAAACGAAGCACGAAATAAACTTAAATGATGATCCAACGATCGGATTTTAAAATAAAGACGATCCAACGATCGGATTCTAAAATAAAGACGATCCAACGGTCGGATCGAATTTAAATGATGATCCAACTGTTAGATCCTAACGTATCGCCCTTGGAAACATCCTATCAAAATTATACGAAAATCCGACGGACGGATCTTCATTAATCGCGTCCAGAATCACGGTTTTACAATTATACGAAGATCCAACGGTCGGATCTTCACCCGTAACCACACAAAGTCATCGGGACGGTCATATGAACATCATATTAAAATTTGAAGTAAAACCGATGGTCTGATCTCCGTAAATCGTAAACCAAAGGTAAACTGTAAAACCGTAAATAGTAATGTCAAAACTTAAATTGACTATTTATCAACTTTTTCTAACATGACCATGTTATATATCAAAACGCTGGTATGGATGCATAGATCATCGTTCAGATAATATAAACTGAAAAAATTGGTCCGATGGGCCGCCACACGTGGCGGTCATACGACCGTCAACGCCAGTCAACCACTTCAGATGCAAAAGTCGTCAACTACGAACTTCTTCAAAATGAAATTGTGAATAACTTTAATACCTGACGTTTTTGGTGATAAGGTCTAGATCGTCCTACATTGGGCTTTGAACTTGGATTAATCTCAGCGCTCTGATCAGTTTCCAGATTGAATCAGGGACATCGAAACCTTCCACTCTTGATCTATCACTCTACACTCAAAATCGTGATACAAGCCACATACGGGGATGATCAGGAGGAAGAGCATGTCACGAAAATGGGATTCATCGGCCCTTGCACCAGTTGTTCGGGTCGAAGCCGGGTCGGCCGGAGTGGAGGCTGCACTCGCGCGAGAGAGAGAGGGGAGGGGGGACTGATGTGCAAAAATCAATTTTTTTTGTCCTTAATGAAAAATCTGATTTTTCATACTATTTATAGAAAAATTTCAATTTTCAAATATTCATAACTTATTCATACGAGCTCCCAATATTACGTTCCACATATGCATGAACTCGTATCGACGGGTTTTACAACTTTTATGAAGGAAGTTTTTCCAAGTTTCGAACATATAAAAAGTCGATTTTCACGACCCCCTAAATAACGTTCGTTTTCGAAAATAAAATAATTCGAAACCAACTTTCTCAGACCACAACATTCCAATTAATCCCAAATATCATAATTCAATTAATATAACAATTATTGGATTACATAAATTTATTATATGAAAATTTAGGTCTTCACAGTCTACCATCCTTAAAAGAATTTCGTCCCGAAATTCAAGCATGCTCGTCCACAAAAAGCTGAGACTCCAATTCCCATGACGCATCACCCTCATCATGATGACTCCACAACACCTTCACAAGATCAACCTCCTTCCTACGAAGTTTCTTCGTAGACCTATCCAAGATACGAACAGGTTCAACTACAAATTTCACATCAGTGTTTACTTCGATCGTACCATGATCAATCACTTGAGACTCATCTCGGACATACTTCCTGAGCATAGACACATGGAAGACATTGTGCACACCCGACATGCTAACCGGTAAAGCAAGTCAATATGCCAAGTTCCCAACCCTTTCCAGAATCTCAAAGGGTCCAACATACCTCGGTGCGAGTTTTCCCTTCTTGCCAAATCTCACCACACCTTTCATAGGTGAGACCTTCAAGAACACATGATCGCCTGTCTCAAACTCTAAAGGTCTCCTTCTCAAGTCAGCATAACTCTTTTGTCTACTCTGAGCAGTTCGGATTCTGTTCCGAATAGTAGTGACCTTCTCTGTAGTCTCCTATACAATCTCAGGACCGATGAACCCTTTATCCCCTGCTTTCGCCCAACAGATAGGAGTCCTATATGGCCTACCATAAAGAGCCTCATATGGAGCCATACCGATACTGGAGTGATAGATGTTGTTATAGGCAAACTCTACCAATGGCAGATGATCCGCCCAACTTCCCTTAAAATCCGGAACACAAGCTCTAAGCATATCCTCCATCACCTGATTCACTCTCTCGGTCTGCCCATCTGTCTGTGGGTGAAATGCAGTGCTCATAGCAAGAGATGTACCAAATGCCTTATGGAACATACACCAGAATTCTGAAGTGAAACGAGCATCATGATCATAGACAATCGTCACAGGCACTCCATAAAGCCTCACTATTTCCTTCACATACAACTTACAGAACGCATCCCCTGAGTAAGTTTTTGCCACTAGAAGAAAGTGTGTTGACTTAGTCAACCGGTCAATAATCACCAGAATCGAGTCATAATTTTGCTGGGACCTGGGCAATCCAGTCACAAAATCCACGGAGATATTTTCCCATTTCCAAACAGGAATCGGCAAGGGATTCAACATTCCTGCGGGTCTCTGATGCTCTGCATTCACCTGTTGATATGTAAGACACTTCGACACATATTTTGCCACATCCCTTTTCATTCCATACCACCAAAACTGCCTCCGTAGATCCATATACATTTTAGTACCTCCTGGATGTATAGTGTATCGAGACCTATGTGCTTCCCGCATGATCTCCTCTCTGAGGTTATCAATACTCGGTACATACAATCTCCCTCGAAGTCTCAACTCTCCATCTGCCCCAATCATTCACTCATAAGGGCCCTCCACATCCGGATCAGCAGTCATCTCAGCAATCCTCGCCTGAGCAAACTCATCAAGTGTCTGACCTTGAATGATCCTGGAGATCAAGGTAGGATGTAAGGTGGTACTACTGAGAAAGATTTCATGTCCTGCTCCTGCAAGCATAAGGTCAAACTCTGATGCAGCTTCTAACATGCGTCATTCTCGCACCATAATAGCTGCCATGATCACTCGAGGTTACCTACTCAAAGCATCTGCTACTACATTAGCCTTTCACATCTTTCTTCTAAAAACCCTGAAATCGTATTTATAAAAATATGGTAATGACAAACTAGAGCTCTAACTGAATCGTAGCCCGTCACCTGGCCTAGATTATGGCATCCGACATATTTATCTTTATCGTATTTCATCAATATGTATACTTATATACATATTTAGAAAGTCCGATAATTATACATACTCAACAAATCGTATCCCATCATCCACCTAGGATTTGAGCATCCGATTCCCCCATACCGGTCACTACGTTTACCCTAAATCCATAATGAGTACAACAATATGTTTTCACACAATGAAATCAACTCATTTAACATGCATAATATTATTATGAAATTTAAGCATTTGAAATAAAATCCAAATCATCATTCCAACTCAATCATATCATCACTCAAAATCACACCAATCAATATATATATGCCATGTAAATATATATATACGTAATCATCCACTCAGGAATAACCATTAATACCATCTATAGTTCAAATAAGAAAATCGTGAAATTCATTTGTATAATTAAAATTTATTTTACTTACCTATGGACCGTAGTTGATCAAGTCCATATGATTTTAAAAACAAATATTTAATCCATAAATATTTTTCACACAATTACAAAAATAAAAAATTTAAAGCACTCGGTTCGTAATATGAACCACGTGAGTTTTACTCACCCCGAAACTCGCGCTGCATCTTACTTAAATATGAATCACAATAATTCAAATGCTCGTCAACTCAAGCCATCAAGTACTTAATCAAGTATGGTCTTTACTTAGCAAACGAAGCACGAAATAAACTTAAATGATGATCCAACAGTCGGATTTTAAAATAAAGACGATCCAATAGTCGGATTCTAAAATAAAGACGATCCAACAGTCGGATCGAATTTAAACGATGATTTAACGGTTAGATCCTCATGGATCGCCCTTGGAAACATTCTATCAAAATTATACGAAAATCCGACGGACAAATCTTCACTAATCGCGTCTCGAATCACTATTTTACAATTATACAAAGATCCAACGGTCGGATCTTCGCCCGTGACCACACCAAGTCATCGGGACAATCATATGAACATCATATTAAATTTGAAGTAAAACCGATGGTCTGATCTCCGTAAATCGTAAGCCGAAGGTAAACTGTAAAACCGTAAATAGTAACGTCAAAACTTAAATTGACTATTTATCAACTTTTTCTAACATGACCATGTTATATATCAAAACGCTCGTATGGATGCATAGATCATCGTCCAGATAATATAAACTCAAAATTTGGTCCGATGCACCGCCACACGCGGCGGTCAGACGACGGTCAACGCCGGTCAACCACCTCAGATGCAAAAGTTATTAACTACAAACCTCTTCAAAATGAAATTGTGAACAACTTTAATACCTGACTTTTTCCTTGATAAGGTCTAAATCGTCCTAGATCGGGCTTTGAAGTTGGATTAATCTCGGCTCTCTTATCAGTTTCCAGATTGAATCAGGGACGTCGAAACCTTACACTCTTTATCTACCACTCTACACTCAAAATCGTGATGCAAGCCATATATGGGGATGATCAGGAGGAAGACCATGTCATGAAAATGGGATTGATCGGTCCGTGCACAGTCAGAAAATTGGATTTCCGGTCGGGTCGGGTTGGAGCTTCGGGAAAGAGGCTTCAATCCAAGCTTAGGAGCAGCGGCTGGCCGAGGCGAGGGCGGGGAGCGACCGGGTGAGGAGCGGTGAAGCCGAGGGGTGCCGGGTCTGACGGCGGCGTGGCCGGGAAGGCCGACTTCCAGCCGGGTCGGGTCGAAGCTGGGTCGGCCGGAGTGGAGGTTGCACTCGCGCGAGAGAGAAAGGGGAGGGGGGACTGATGTGCAAAAATCAATTTTTTTCGTCCTTAATGAAAAATCTGATTTTTCATACTATTTATAGAAAAATTCCAATTTTCAAATATTCATAACCTATTCATACGAGCTCCGAATATTACGTTCCACATATGCACGAACTCGTATCGACGAGCTCTACAACTTTCATGAAGGAATATTTCCCAAATTTCAAATGTATAAAAATTCGATTTTCACAACCCCCTAAATAACGTTCGTTTTCGAAAATAAAATAATTCGAAACCAACTTTCTCAAACCACGACATTCCAATTAATCCCAAATATCATAATTCAATTAATATAATAATTATTAAATTATATAAATTTATTAGATGAAAATTTGGGTCTTCACATAGGCTTTTCTGATTAGGAATGCCACCCCAAATTTATCAACTTTGTTTAGTGAATTGCAATATTCTATGGCCAGTTTTGAGCCGGCCCATTTTTGAGCTGGCTGCCTTTGATTACAGTGCATACAAGGAAATTTTGGAGGTTGAACCCCCTGAATGGCTTCCTGACAGTTCGACTAAAGTTTGCATGCAGTACACTTCTCCTTTCACTGCCTTAACTCGTGGCACTATGAGGAAATGGCCAACCTCTTTAAGCACATGTGCTACCTGGTGCACAAAGTTTTAGAGATGATTCCTCTAGAACAGAGTAGGAGCTTTGGGCAATAATCTCTTCAAATGTACAATTGGGATGGATGAAAAGGCCTAACCTTGATCGGATTTTGGGGTTAAACTGTGAAATATGTACTTTTGATTTTCTTTCTTTATGTAATTTTGTCTGAATTGTGGTGTTTCATATATTTGTGCATCTGTGAAATGTAAAGAATATCTTATTATGAATGTAAAGTTTTAATATTTTCGATTGAGTTGTGGATTTGTTCATTTTATTGTAAATATTTGTAGTATATTTATTGCAGAATTTTTTTTTTTTTAACATGCTGTTATTTTTACACACAGAAATCAGTGAGGGTTAGGGTATAGGGATTTCACACGGAAATCCGTGTCAATAGTTATTAGTTTTGAAATAGAAATCAGTGTGAGTTGTATCTCGCACAGTAATCAGTGTGAAATAGAGTTTACATATTTGGCACAGTATTCCGTGTGAAATAGAGTTGTTCACACGGACTGCATTTCATTATGGTATTTTATATTTATAGAAACACTGTGGGGCCCACGTATAATATTCACACGGACAAAATAATCCGTGTGAGGTGAGTATTACCCTCCCCTCCAAACCACACGGTAACTCAATCTGCGCATGTACGGTGGGTAAAAGCTATCACACACTGAAATCCGTATGAGAAAGTCTTATTACACATATATTAAAATCTGTGGGTGATTGTTGTTTTGCTAGTAGTGTCTAGACCATGAGAATGGTCTATATGATGGCATTTCTTTAAATTATTTAGAGTTTTCAGCAGACCTGATACAAAACTCCAACTTTTTTTAGGGAAATACTTCTGTCAACAAACATGGATTTAATCAAATTCAATTCGATCAAACATGAATCTTTATTGCAAACATTAACGTTTTTCATTAAACATGTACTTAATGCAATTTTCAATTTCTTCTCAGCTTCCTGAACAAATATTTCGAAGAGAATGTGGATTTGAAAATGTAATTCAAAAGTGGGAGCTGCATGTAAAGAGATAGAAGCACCACCAGACCTGCGCATCCAATGACTAGAAAGGGGAGGAAGTCTTTAACACCGTAAGCAATAATGAAAGCCGTGCTAAATGCCACCATCATCGATCCAATAGAAGAGAATAGAAATCCAAGTCCCATTATCAACTTGAAAGGTAAGGATTTAAGAAAATCTCTTTCAGCATAGCGTGAAGTAAGGATAGCCAAGAAGGTTAGTATTGCAGCTAAGGCAAACAAAAAGGCCATTGCATCTGACATAATGAAAATCAGGTAAACCCTCTTTTGAAAATTGTTATCCGAAGTTCCTTTATTTCCTCCGAGAGTAACAGTGATCCCTGCTGCAAATAAAGCACCAGCAATAAGAGTTGATACAACTGTGCACGATTGCGCTGTCCCATTCATCCACTTTCGTCCTTCTTCCAACAGTAATTTATGCTCAGCAGTGAATAACTCCAGAGGCGTTTTGTCTTCTTGAGATTCTTTTGCATTTCCTTGTTGAGATGTACTGCGTTGTTGATCAGCTGAAGTGGCTTCATGATGTGAATCGCCACTCGGTGGAGCGGCCCTGCACACTTGTGCGGCGCTTCCTTCTTGAGATATTTGTTGGAGACCATTTCTTACCTCTGTAACTGCAGCCTGTACAGTGTTCTTCACTTCCTGCATGCCATTGGTTGCTTTGATCAAGTAATTAATTAACTGGAACAAGTAACACCAGGACATGGAAGGTCGTGATATTAAGGAAACTAATGAATAAAAATGTGCAAGATATACGACGGGGAATAGCTAGGTACCTCGAACCATAATAGTTCCCGCTGCATTTGAAAAGCTGCTCCAGGTAGTTTGTCTAATTGACTTGTCGGAGCTAATCTTGCAGCTAGGTGAAGTAATGTATCACCATTTTCGGTATCTCTGAAGTCTTCTATCACAAGCTTGAAAAAACCAAACTCTTGTAGTAAATTGAAGATAGTCGCATCACGATGCGAAACTGCTGCATGTATTATGGTCCAATTCCTGTCATTTTTTTCCCATATCAAACTAGGACAAACTTCAATAAGCTTAACTACAAACTCAGAATTTCCTGATTTCACAGCATCGAACAACACATGCGAAGGGCGTCTTATTAGCTCTCTGAATTCACTAGTGAATATTGAATTATTATTTTCTAGTATGTGCAAGACGGCTTCAAATAATTTAAGGGCTGTACTTCCTGTGGGAGTTCCTACAGTAAATGCTGAAGGTTTTTGAGCCAACAAATGCAAGACTGTCTTTCCATTACCGTCACACGTAAGAGCAAAATCGTGGTGACTTTCTAGCAATGTCGAGGCGACCCCTGCATACATTACACTTGTCAAGAAAAATGTAAAATCAATTAATTGAATCTACATTCATACATTTAATACTTCGTTTTATTGTTTTGCCTTTTTGAGATTTCTAAAAAATTCGGTGAAATTTCACTTCTCATTTTACAATTCACTCTTCTATGTTTTATTTTTTAGTAACTTAAATTTTGTCTTTTGTAAAATTTGATTAAAAAAAGCAAAGAAGTAGTGTAGATTTTTTTTTTCAAATAGTTAATTCATTAACATAAAAACGGTCGTCATGGTGGTGGCGACTACCGAGCAACACAATGCCACTGGTCCGGCGACGTACACAAACTTTTGGGGAGCACCGGTTCAGCTGCTATTCCCAAGTGTAGAGTTAAGTGTATAGACCCAGGTCGAGCACAAGTGTGATGGTAGAATTATCGAAAAAGAAACAATCGGGGTAGAGAATAAAGAGGGGAGCTTTATGAGGATGTGAGAAGTGAAAATAAATCTAGGCATTGGGAAAGGAATTGGGCTAGAGCAAAGAGAACGATAAAGAAAATGAGACATAAAGCCTTAAATTTGAGACAAAGCTTAGAGAGAACACACCACAAAGAAGGGTGGAGACACGCTACAGAGGGTGGAGGTGCTGTCGACTCTCAAAACTGCAGAGAGATGGGAACCAGTTAAAATGCCTTGGATCATTGAGAAAGGAGGAGTGCATATTAGAAATTAGACATTGAATTTTCATTCTCGATGAGCTGTGGCCTGTTAGTAAATTATAATTTCAATATTGTAAAAATCGTTCAATTCTCACTGACATATTTTAATGGTGGGGTGGGCCAAGATTTTTAAATTTTTTTTTTTTAAATATGGTTCAAGGTGAAACAAAAACTCATTATTAATATCGAGGCTAGCTATTGTCTGTAGCTTTTGGAATGATAATGGTTAGGACTTGAATTTATTTTCTGCTTGTCTCCCTGCTTATATTACTGATCAACTTTTGCGCATTCCTCCTGGTTTTGATGGTTGTGGAGATGATATTCAAATCTAGGGATGCACTTCCAATGGTTCCTTTTTTTTCAAGTCAGCTTACAACATCTTTTTTGAGGACTATGATCAAATGAACTATCCTTGGAAATTTATTTGGAAAATGCAAGTTCCCCTAAAGCTCAAGACCTCCCTATGGGTTCTCTATCATGGTAAACTTGTCACCAATGCTCACAGAGTTAAAAGAAATCTCACCGATGATGATACTTGCCCTATATGCCGCTCCAATAGTGAGTCCCTTTCTCATCTATTCAAAGATTGTCCTGTTGCTCTTAATGTGTGGAATTCTTTCACCTTGCCTCAGCTTGTTAAATTTACTTTTTCCATGAGTTGGGAAGGTTGGTTACAGGCTAATCTTTTCTGTATGCCAAATGTAATGCTGGAAATCTATGGTGCTCTACCTTTGCTTTCATATGCTGGTTCATCTAGAAATGGAGGAACAAGCATATTTTTGAAGCTCATTTTTGAAAACCAAACTATCCAGGTATGGTCATTAATGCTGCTATCTCTGAATGGAATAATGCTTAGTTGAAATCTGACTTGAACAAAACTTATTGTCTCAACCTTCTAAATTGGATGAAACTTCCTCATGGAACCTATAAACTAAACATTGATGGTAGTAGAAATGGACATTCTGGAAAGATTGGTGCTGGAGGGGTTATAAGATGTTCTAATGGATTATGGATCAAGGGTTTTCAGATAAACTTGGGCATAGATGAAATTTTAGATGCTGAATCTTGGGGCCTATATTATGATTTTCAACAAGCTCTTAAATGTCACATTACTCATATTGAAGTAGAAACGGATTCGACAATTCTAGCGAAGTTGATCTCTCATACTGATATTGCTCTTCATCTCATGGGCTCGCTTATTTGTTGCTGCAAAAATTTGATTAGAAGCTTCCATTGCTTCTCCCTAAGCACAACCAAAAAAAAAAACTCATGGGGACTAGTGGCGTCAACCGTCAGGCGTACTATGCACCTAAGTTAAACACCATGCGGACACGTGTTCAGTGGCAGCAGAACAAAATACTTTATTTCAATACAAATTTTTTCTACTCATTTTTGCCTTTGCCTGTTGTCTTTCTTCCTTCTAGTTCCTCTCTCTTCTGTAAACAGTTTATTTTCCCTTCTCACGTTTTCTGGGTAAATCAGATACAGTTCTCCTAAGCCCTATATCAGTTTTATGAAATTTTGTTCCATCTTTGAGCTTTTGGTAGATTGGGATTTTGGATCATTTTTGAAAAGCTTCAAATCAATTCAAGATTAAGTATTCTTAATTATTCAATTTATTCTATCGCCGAACCTATTGCAGATATGTCTGGAATATAGGGTTTAGGAGGAACTAAAATCTGTAGCTTCTTCGCGAGATCAAAATCAACCATGAAGCAAGGGTTTAAAATACTTCCTGGCAGAGGATAGCTTGAGAGACGCCGGAGCTTTTGGTTTAATTTGAACTTCTTTGATGTTTTGGTGGTTTTGGAGGAGAATGAAGCAAAAGAAATTGTTTTTGCAGAAGAGAATAGAATACAAAGTGATAAAATAAAAAATATATAAAAATGAAGCAGAAAGAGTAAAACCGACAAGAAAAAAATGTATTTTTATACTTTTTTTAAGGAGAATGAATCATTCTTATTAATGAATCAATCGCAACGGTTGAAATAGCACATCCACCAAAATAGACATAAACATAGGCTATGTCTAAAATGGTATACACACTACTTCATGAACAATAAAGCACAAAGTCTAAACTAGCAAAAGAACATTTGCCTTCAAAGGAACCTACATAATCATATTACCTCTCGCCGAACACACAATTGTGATACGATAACTAAACAGTCTACGAAGACTCATAGAAGACCTTCAGCTAGGATAGACTAGACTTCTTCAATACGACTAGGCTAGAACAATCTCCTTCCCCATAGGATCGGAGCTCTCATAATCACTAGGAAAACTAAAAGTTGACCCTTTTACCTTCTTCTTTCGCCCTACATTTTTCTTCTTCTTGTTGGGCAATCCCATGACTTTCCTAGGACCAATCTTGGTAACCTTTACTAGCTTTGTTTTTTGCTACCTCTAGGTATGCCTCTATTCTTAGGAGCTGCTTTGAGAACAATCACTATTTCCATACCCACACTAGCTGTGCAATGTTAGATTTACCAACAGCTAACTCTATCTGCATCATATTCAGCTTCATCTTTCTCCATATATATGCCCAAAGAGCTACCCACCAATCTGATCAAATGCTCTGTTTGGAATGCAGACGTGATACCGGCACTCTAACCCAAAACCCAAAAGTATTCAGAGGTTCACACTCCACTAGCACCACCCCATCGTAAGTAGCCAAGATCACCAGAGCACGATCAAAACTCCACGACCCTCTTGCTTCCAAAACCCTAGTTCAATCTGAAGGGTTTGTAAAGGAGAACAAATACCGGTTTCCATGATCTCATATCAACCTCGTCGGAACATACCTTTGGAACAACCACGATAATAATCTCATGCAATCAACATTTTATTTTAACCAATTTACTACACTTCCATCAAATTTTGTTGCTCGAAATTTTCAAAAATAGCCAATTTGTTTCTCTAAATTTTCTAAATTATCCATCTGCTACAATAAATTTTCAAAATTTGTCAATGTTTGGAGGGAGAAATGAACGAATTACTATGACAAAAGGATCGAGATTGTCTAATTTTGAAAACATAGTGTAGGAAATTAGAAAAAATAATATATCGGATAACAAATTGGCTAATTATAAAAATCTATGGAAGAAAATTGGCAAAAATAAAACCTAAGGTAGCAAATTGGTACTATAGTAACTTAGGGTAGCAAATTCAATGTTAAGCCCAAAGATTATATTTATTAAACTTCAATTTATGAGAAGAGATTTTAAGTAGGAAAAAAATCACAAACAGTGTCTGAAGTTTAGCCCACTAATAACTTTCATGCCACAAGGTTTAGAAATATCAATTAATACTTGAAGTTTTTATCCCCAACATATATATCTGAAATAACTGACGAGGGTTAACACTTTTGAACTGTAGAGTAGTCCTTTGAATGATCATCTTCTCCAAAGCTCTCCCCTATCTCTCTGCAATCTCAGATTTTTTTCTTCTTCTTCTGCATACATCAGTTACCTCAATCAAATATGCGATGCTCTATCAAATCTGTTGTTGGCTGGGATGAGTGATAAGAAGATTGTTCAGTGGGATATGAATGAGGAAAAGATCACGCAAGAGTATGATCAACATTAATTTGGGTGCGATGAATACTATTACATTTGTTGATAATAACCGGGGGTTTGTTACATCCAGTGATGGCAAGTCTCTTCGTGCATGGGAGTTTGGGATTCCTGTGGCTATCAAGTATATTAGTGAGCACTGAGCACCACATGCATTCTATGCTAATGCCATCGATCTCGTTGCACCCCAATTCGAATTGGCTTGCAGCACAGGGTATGAACAACCAGATTCTTATTTACAGTACCAAGGAGATATCGGAATCCAATACCGGAAAGGATCTAAATCTCTCTCTAAATTTGTGAAGATGGGTTCGGTTCCTCCTAAACTGAGCTTGGATTTTAGACCCACTTTCATTCCGAGAATGATAACTGATTTCCTCAAAGAGGTTTCTTTGATCGGAAATGTGACTGAGAGACTGTCAAAGCTTGACGATTTCGTTGAGCGATTGGAGGAGGAGATGAGGAAGATCGACGCCTTCAAGCGCGAGCTTCCTATTGGCATGTTCCTCTTGAATGATGGTTGGTATTCGTTTTTACATTCCACCTTTTTTTTTTCTAAACACAGAAAAGTATTGATTTCGGAGATGGGTTTTGGTTTTTGATTGATGGGTGTTTAGTGAAAATGAGATTCAATTCTATTAGGGATCGGAGATGGTTTTTGGTTTGTGTTGGTTTTTGGTGAATGCCTGGGTTTATGTTTGATTGTTTTTTTTTTTTTTTTCCCAAATGAGTTTTTGGTTTTGATGATATTTATTAATGGGGTTTAGCTTAATTCTGACTCTTTTCTTTCTGGGTTTTCATTTTGTATTGATTGCATCAATTTAAGCTCTTAAGATTGTTACTTACAGAAAATAATTAAAACAAATCAAACGAAGAAGAAGAATAGTGTATAGGGAGGTATGAAGAAGAAGAAGAAAGAGAGATAAGAGAGAGTTCTAGACAAGGTGAACATTGAAAGGACAACTCTACCCTTCAAAAATTAACGTCGTCGGCAATTTCACTCATTCCAGGTATATATGTTGGATCGGGATAAAAACTTTAGGTAACAATTTGATATTTCTAAAGCTTGAGGCATGAAAATTATTAGTATTTTCATAAGTATACTATGGTAAATTTAACTGAGTTGCTTAAAAATTTCTTTAATAGGAAAATTCTGATTCACTTAATCTAATAAAAGACAATCCTAACCTAGAGAATACGCTTACATGTGCTTGAGTCTTAATTTTTTTCTTTGCCTCGTCCAACGGTGCGTGTTTCGGATGCTGCTGGACAAGCCAGCTATTGTCAGGTCGTTGCTTTATTGGCTTGGGATGGTCATCAGAGTCTGGTACTTTGGTGGATAGGTTCAAGGATATTAACATGGTGATGTAGGATTTAGTGACGATTGGCAATTGTGGGTTTGGGTTTAGGTTTGGTTAGCCGGTTAAGCATATCAGAATAATGTTTGGATCCCTGATGTTTCTATGTTACAGAGGTAATTTATGGGTGGGTACAATTGGTTGGAGGTGGAGGATGGAAATGGATGAATCAAGTGGCGATTCGGGGTAACACCATTGGGATTAGAGATAATATTACAAATGACAAAATATTGTTTACTCCCTATACTTATAGGGTCTCGACGTTTCAGTCCCTGACGTTTCAATTTCACCTAGTTGATCCATAAACTCTCTAATTTCATACAATAGGTCTTTGCCGTTACATTTCTATCAAAAATCTGTTAAATTGCTGATGTGACATCCCTTCTACATTAAAATGTCTATTTTACTGTGAAGACCCGAAATTTCAGTTAAATATTTTGTAATTCAATATTTGTCAAATTATATGAATTAGGAATTGTGGGTGTGATTGGAATGTGGTTGCGTGAGAAATTTGGTTTCGAATGATTTTAGTTTCGAAATTTAACGTTATTTAGGGGTTACTAAAAATCGACTTTTTATACGTAAGGAATTTGAAGAAACTTCATTCATGAAAGTCGTAGAGCTCGTTGATACGAATTCGTGCATGTGCGGAACACAACAATCGGAGTTCGTATGAAGAAGTTATGACATTTGGAAGTTTTTCGATTTCGTATATATATATATATATATATATATATATATATATGTTGCCAATTTTGGAAATTCCTAGAAAAAATCAGAAAAAATCAGAAACACTAGCCTTTTCTCTTTCTCAATCTCTCGCGCGTGCACCCGAGCCGAAAGGAAAAAACAGAGCAAAGCTTCTCCAGCCGAGTCCGTGCTCCTCCGGCCACCGTTTGACGCCAAACCACCTCCCACGGCTTCGCCTCAACCTTGCGCAGCTGCTAGAGGCAGCCTTGCGCCATGGCACGGCTTGTAACGGCGACGGGAAGCTTGTTTCCATATCCGGCCATTTTGAGTGCGAAGTGAATATCTCGAGTTCTAGGCCACCAAACTTCATGTTTTTTAGCTTGTTGAACTCATATCAAGTAGTAGAACACGCACCAAGAAGTCCCGGACCTGAAGTGATCGATTACACGCTCGTCGGAGCTCCCACCGTTTTCTGCAGATTTTCCGGCCAAACCGGACAGTTTTGATAAGTTTCAACCACTTCCACTCGTTTTCTCACTTCGTGCTAGTTATGAAAGTTGCTCAAAATGATGAAACGAAGGGGAGAAGCTAGGCCCCGACACCATTGGCGGTGTTGGCGGCGGCTATGCCCTAAATTCCGACGGCCCTTTCCGGCTACCTCCGGGAGTACCATGAGTAGTTTCTGCTCATTTTTAGATTCTATATGTCGATATGATCATTTTGATATATAGCATGTGAATTTTGGATATCGTATGAATTAGTTATGAATTTTACGATTTCGATTGATTTCGATCGCTCGATTTGTGATCTATGAAGTTTGGACCGTCCGATAGAATTCTAGTTTTGATATGATGATCGTAAGACTGTCCCGATGACCTGGTGAGGTCACGGGTGGATCTTCATATAAGTGCATTTCTTGATTTGTGCATTAAGTTAAATATCGTTTTGATTAGGTGTTTGGCGGATTTGTTAGCGGACGATTGTGAATCGCATTTTGGGCGGTAAGAAGACGCAGCGAGAGTTTAGAGGTGAGTAAATCTCACTTGGTTCATTTAAGAACCGAATTTTCTTAATTGCCCAATTTATTTGTTATGTGTGAGAAAATGGTTTTAAGAAATGCGTTTTTAAAGTATATTAAAAATGAATTTCTTGATTTTGCATCGTGTGAACTATAGTTGGTATTAGTGATCATTCCTGTGTGTATGGTTACATATATATATATATATATATTTACGTGATTATATATTGAATGGTGTGACATTGAGGCGTGGAATTGTGATAATATGTTGTTGATAAATGTTGATAATATGATTTTATTATGTTATTAATATTTGATAAATGTTGGTGATAAGCATGTTAATTTTGTGAGTTGAATAGAAGGTAGAGAAACATAGGGTTCCGAGGATCGAATGGTCCAAGGATCTTTGGTTAATGATAACCGGAGTGTATGTGTTCTGAGGACAGTGAGATCCAAAGTTAGACCGTTAAATAATAACGGGGATATATTGTTTCGAGGACATGAAATGGTCCAAAGTTCGCAGGTTACTGAGTAACCTGGAGGTGCCGTTACTTGACCCTGGGCCAAGGTGTCAGAGGTAACGAGGCAGTTAGAGCTCTAACGTGGGGCCAAAGTGGCAATAGTTGTGATTAGGTGCCAAGTGGCAAGAGTTGTGATGTGGTGATTGCATAAATGTGTTCCATGTTGTTTCCTGTGTGTTAGTTTAATGTTTCTTTGTGGTTGTTGAGATTGTTGATTGTTTACTTGAGTTAAAAGAATTGAGAGTTAATAAATCAATTGTTCATTTCATATTTACTCATATGAGCTTTCAGAAAGCTCACCGGGTTTTGTGTTGTTGCAACCCCGGTACACTATTCAAACGGTGTAGCGGATAATCTTGCAGGTCAGGATAATCAGGGTGGAGAGCGAGCTGCGTAGGGCCGCAGGGTCGAGACCAGCACTTGGTCTATTTTGGTGTGTTTTGTAGACTCTTGTGAGCAAAACATTTTATTTATATTAGTATTGTAATAATTGACTCGAGAGATAGTTTGCTACGAGGTTTGTGTTATGGTTTATGAGATGTTAGTTTATAAAAAAATTCAGGACATGATTTGTTTGGTTGTATTCATGTTTCGGATTTGAATTTATTATTCGAAATTCGGGGCGTGACAGTTTGGTATCAGAGCGTAAGGTACATATTTAGTGATAAGTTAATACCTTCCGAGTGATGACTCGTCTGCAGCGGATCCCCATCGGGTGCTCTGCGGTATTAATAATGTCATTTGGTATGTGGGAGTATTGGGAGTTGTCTAGAACATTAGGACGTATTAGGAGTTGAATTAACGTCTTTGTGTTAGTAGCTTGGTTAATATGGACTTGTATTACTTATGCTTTGATTTAAGTGTTATACATGTATTAACCAAGTATGCTATGCTCCTTAGGTAATGGATATTGTGGGAGACAAAGGTAGGGGTCGAGGTAGACCCAGAGGTAGAGGTAGAGGTAGAGGCCAAGGTAGGGGTGAGATTCCACATGTGGGAGTACATGAGGAAGAGGTGGAGGCACCTTTTGTGGAGCAGCCTGTTCCACCTGAGGTTGTGATTAATGATCCCGCTCGTCTGTTAGTGTTGGCAATGGACATTAATCGGTTGGGAGCAACTAAATTTACTGGAAGCACAGACTATATGGTGGCTGATCAATGGATAGAGGATTTGCAGACCTATTTTGAGTTGATTGTCTGTGATGAGATTGAGAAGAGGAAGCTAGCCACTTTCATGCTCAAAGATGAGGCTAGGGTGTGGTGGAATTGCACTCAGAGAACTATTGATGTTTCTACCATGACTTGGGATGGATTTGTGAGGATCGTTAGAGAGAAATACTTCCCAGCATCGGTGAAGGAACAACTGGAGAGGCAATTTCTCTTGCTTACTCAAGGGAAGATGAATGTGAGAGAATATGAGGCAGAGTTCTCCAGGCTATATCGGTTTGTGAAACCATTAGATGCTGAAGACTTGGCTAAGAAGTTTCAGCGGGGGTTGAATGCCTCTGTTGAGCGAGATGTGGCCATTATGGAGCTAAAGACAAAGGAGCAGATTTTAGCTAAAGCCCTTATCATTGAGCAGCAGAATCTGATCCACAAGGAGAAGTAGACAGTTGAGAGAGATTCTCAAGGAAAAGGGAAGGCAGTTGTAGGGAGTAGTGGGTCCAGAGATTATAGAGGTGGGCTCTAGAAGAGACAGCAGCCTTATTTTCATCATCAGGCTCTAGCCAGGATCGCAACAACACCTGTCCCTATTCAGGCACCACTTATCAGGCAAGTAGCACCAGCAGCCCCTATGAGGTGTTATAGCTGTAATGAGTTGGGTCATCTTGCTAGGACTTGCCCTAAACTCAGGCCTAGAGCATGTTTTCGATGCGGACACACTGGACATATTGTCAGGGACTGTACTCAACCTCAGATTGTAGGACAGGGTAACCAGCAGAGAACCTTACCTCCAGCACCAGCCAGAGTATTTGCCATCGGCCAGAGAGGCACCGAAGTGGAAGGTACCTTATCCGTTTATAACTATCCTGCTAGAGTACTATTTGATACGGGTGCTTCCCACTCGTTCATATCTAGTTCTGTGGTAGATGTTTTGGGTTTGACTGCTATACCGCTTACTAGACCTTTGTGTGTTACATCGCCTCTTTGCGTATCTCTTGAGCTTAGCATGTTTTGTGATGATTGCCCTATTGCAATTTTTGGTAGAGAGTTCACTGCATGATGTGATTTTAAGTTTGGATTGGTTGAGTTCGAACTATGCAGTGATTGATTGTTTTAGAATGATTGTGTCTTTTCATGCCCCTGGGCAACCAGTGTTTCATTATCGATGCCTGAGATTTGACATTGCCATGAGGGCAGGGATCTTAGCACACATAGAATCAGTGAATAGCACTTCAGAAATTGTAGGGATTCCGGTAGTGGCAGAGTATTCTAATGTGTTCCAGGAGATACCAGGATTTCCTCCGAAAAAGGGTAATGGATTTCTCCATTGATGTGATACTAGGTACAGCACCGGTGTCGAGAGCACCTTATCGGATGGCTCCAGTTGAACTTCAGGAGTTGAAGATTCAAATCGAAGGATTACTTGCACAAGGGTTCATACAGGCTAGTGTATCTCCTTCGGGCGCACCAGTATTGTTCGTAAAGAAAAAGGATAATTCACTTCGGTTATGTGTGGATTATCGACAGCTGAACAAGGTGACCATCAAGAATAGGTATCCCTTGCCTAGGATTGATGACTTGTTCGATCAGCTTAGGGAGGCTACAGTGTTCTCCAAAATTGATTTGAGATCTGGATATCACCAGTTGAGGGTGAAGGATGAAGATATTTCTAAGACTGCATTTAGGACCAGGTATGGGCATTATGAATTTCTTGTCATGCCTTTTGGTCTAACTAATGCACCTGCAGCATTCATGGACTTGATGAACCGCACATTCAGTCCTTACTTAGATAAGTGTGTGGTGGTATTCGTTGATGACATCTTGATTTATTCAAAGTCGTCTGACAAGCATGTGAAGCATTTGAGGATTGTGCTGTAGATTTTGAGAGTTGTATGCAAAGTTTGAGAAGTGCGAGTTTTGGCAAAAGGAGATCAAGTTCCTTGGTCATGTAGTTTCGAAGGATGGAATTTCTGTGGATCCTTCGAAGGTTGAAGCAGTGATGGGTTGGAGTCGCCCTACTACAGTTACAGAGATCCGTAGTTTCCTTGGATTGGCAGGATACTACAGGCGATTCATTTGAGGGGTTTTCTAGTATTGCTTCAGCTTTGATCAAGTTAACAGATTTTCCATGGGGATGGTAAATGCAAAGCCACACCATGCTCAACCTTGCAGCAAGGTGCTTTGCAGAAAGAAAATAGATTGGAGCTCTCAAATCCTTTCCAAACCGTGATCAGTGGTGCTTATGCAGCCAGATGTTTTAGTTTTCAGGAGGATCGAACCAACCCTTCAATCCCTCTTTCTCTCTTTGGAGTGAAAGAGAAAACAAAGCTGAGCAAACATGTGGTCCTTAGAAAAGAAGCTGTGAAAACAGTGGAGAATGTGGAAGGTTTAAGAGTCTTGGCACCGATTAACACTAATGTTGAACCAGAGACTGTTAGGATGATGGTAAACTCTGAAGGCATCAAGGCAACTCCAGTACTGGATGTGGTGAATGTCGCTAGCCAGGAATAGGATGAAGTGATAGAAATTGAACCAGAGCAGTTAGAGAAGGTGATCACTAATGCATCTTGTATGGGGAGTGAAACTGTGATGCAGGAAATTGAAGGGGAACCGAAAAACCAAGAAATGGCACCCACAAATGAAGTAACTCGAGTACATAACAGAAGCAAACCGGCTTCTGCAAGTGAGTCTCCAAAAACAAAAACTGAAAGCCGATAGTACTAGGCTGCTTGTGACTATGGATGATGATATCCCCCATAAAAATGCTGAAAAAAAAAAAACGGTTAGGTTCACAGTCAAGGCCTTAGGACTAAGGGAAGCCACGGGTGAATACTTCTTGTCTCCAAGCAATCATATTTGCAGTTGTGTGGCATGACTTCAAAGAAGAAAAGAGGGCATCCTCTAGGAGCGCGAAACAAAAATCCACCAAAGACGTCCAAAATCCCAGTTAAAGAGATGTCTTGAAGGTTCTTGATCTATTCTGGTAGCCCTCCTAGCCCTAACCTAAAGGGAAAGAAGAAAATTCAATGTATCTTGCCTATATAATGGTTGTTGATTCTTTACATCTAGGTGCAAAGTTCTTTGGTGTACAGTAATTGAGCGTATTAGCACAGAGAACTTTGTCTACTATTATTTTAGTTTAAGAATTTTGTTGTTCTGCTAGGCTTCTGAATAAAGGAGTGGAATTATTTCAAGTGTAATGACATCTATTTCCCTTGATGGAATCTATGTGTCGTGCCATTCTGGCCTGTGTTTGCTATGAATAAAATTATTTCTTATTTAAAAAAAAAAATTTAACAGAATTTCTATTTTGGTTCTTTAGTTTTTTGGAGAACATGTTTAGCTTTTTATCTGTTTTAGCAGCTGCACCAGATTCCTTAGTGGTTTCCATTGTAAATTTTAGCTATCATCTCGCTCCTAAATATGGAGAGTGAGATGAGACTCTCTATAATTTAAAACATTCATTTTGAGTTACTTTATGCAATTTATAAATATATTTAAACTATTTAATATTTATTTAAACAATAATAAAAAATTTATAACCAACTAAAATATAGAGCACTGATGCAGATGTATTTCTAAAGTGGTTAACCAAAATAACTTTTTCGCTCCTTTGTCTAAAACTTGATTAAAAAATGACTAGCATTGTTAAAGATGTTTTGATATTATTAAGATGCTACTTCGAGAATGGAGGTTGTCGAGTCACAGGAAAAGTACTTGGGTCTCCCTACTTATGTAGGGAGAGCGAAGACGGAGACCTTTCAGTATATCAAGGAAAGACTGGCTTCAAAGTTGGAAGGTTGGCAAGGATGTACTCTTTTTAGGGCTGGAAAGAATGTTCTTATTAGGGTGGTAGCTCAATCTCTACCAACCTATGCAATGAGTTGTTTTGCGCTAACAAAAATATTTTGTGACGACCTACAACAAATGTGTGCCAAGTTTTGGTGGGGAAGCTCTCATGAACATCGTAAAATTCATTGGAAAAGTTGGAATTTTCTTTGTTTGCCAAAGGAGGAGGGAGGACTAGGTTTCTGGGACTTACATGCTTTTAATCAAGCTATGTTAGCTAAGCAAGTGTGGCGAGTTTTGCAAAACCCTACTTTCCTTGTTGCACGTCTGTATAAGACCCGTTAGTTTACCACATGTTCGTTTCTGGAAGCCCCTGATCATGACTCACCTTTCTTTTCTTGGAGGAGCATTGCTGCAACAAGACCATTACTTCAATAGGGGTGGAGATGGCAGGATAGAAGTGGGTAGGAGGTTAAGGTTTGGAGTGATCCCTGGCTGCCCACGAGGTACCTTTTTTGTCCTAGTCTGGGGTTGTCTAATATTGATCATACTCTGAAGGTTTCGGATTTGATTAGTACTCCAGGAGTATGGAATGTGGAGTTGGTTAGATCATTGTTCTCTGTTGAGGAGGCTGAGGCTATCCTAGGCCTGGTACTTAGTGCTAGGGGTTGTTTAGACCGTAGGGTTTGGCATGGAGAGCCTAAAGGGCAGTTCATGGTGAAGAGTGCTTGTAGATTAGTACTACAGATGAGGGATAACACTGCTCAGGGTATACCGGACCATCCACCGGCATCTTGAAAGCGTGTTTGGCATGCTTCAATCCCAGGTACAGCTAAGATCTTTGCTTGGAAGCTCTTGCAAAAAATCCCTCCTACGGTGGATAGGTTACTTTCCAAACAGGTTCATCTCGAGAATGCTTTTTGTGTGCTGTGCTCTGTTGAATTGGAAACTATAGAACATCTATATATGTCGTGGTTGTCCCTATACCAAGACAGTTCTAGGGTCGGACCATGTATTGAAGAGGGGCTGCTTCTCTGTGGAGGCTCAGGGACTCAACTTTGAGGAGTGGTTTGGGTATTGTTTCCGGACACTATCATTGCATAGCTGGAATAAATTTCTTTTCTTCCTATGGGGTGTTTGGAAAGAGAGAAATAGTAGGATCTGGGAATTAAAACAATTAAGAGAAGGGGATGTGTTGTTCCGATTGAATGCAAGGCTTACTGATTGGGAATATTATAGTAAGAAAGCTGCAGCTCCGAATGTAAGGAAACGCTCCTCCCCCAGGGTGGCTAAAGGTGAATTTGGATGTGGCCTATGTGAAAGAGACATCTTTGGGTGGCATAGGTGTCATAGTGCGGGATGCTGAAGGTAAGTGTGTTGGAGGGCTATACCAAGCGGTTCAATCTCTTCATTCAGCTGAACATGTGGAGGCAATTGCAGGTAGAGCTGCAGTGAGTTTTGCGCAGACCCAAGGTTGGTTTCCTATTATTTTTGAAGTTGATTCTTTGGTCCTTGTGAATGCAACAAAGCAGGTAGTCATTCCCCATACGTCTGCACTTGGGCGTGTGTATGATGACATCATAGAGGGCTTATCGTCAAGCCATGCTTACCATCAAGCCAATGAAGTGGCTCATAATTTGGCTAAGTTTGCTTTAAATTCTAGAAGTTCTAGTTCATGGGGATTAATTCCTCCTGATTTCATTGTAGCTTGTTTATCAAGCGATGTGTAATTTTGAGTTCCATTCAATAAAAGTATCTGATTTTTCTCTCAAAAAAAAATTAAATAAATAAACTATTAAAGTGATAATGAAAGATTATTATTTTTTGGGTTAAATATTGGTTACTACCCTGTGGTTTAAGTTCAAAATCAATTCAGTCCCTAGACTTCTAATTTCATCAAAAATACCCATGCACTTTCAATTTTGATCTAATAGGTCCAATTCGTTAATATTATGTTATGATTCAAGTTATAGTTGGATTATTTGTTGAAAAACTATTTATTTTTAATAGTAGAACTCACTCTTAAATTGACTAGAGGTGATCTGCAGACACCACATCATAAAACATAGACCATATATGAGCCATATTAACAAGTTAAATAACTCAATTGTTGAAAAACTAACAAATAGGATTTATTATATCAAAATTGAAAGTGCATGGGTGTTTTTGATGAAATTAGAGTTCAGAGACTGAATTGATTTTAGACCCAAACTACAGGGTAGTAATCTGTATTTTGCCCCTCTTTGCTTTTTTAATGATTTTGTCGGTAGGTTTCCAAAATGTGCATCATTACTATTTATTTACATATATATTTCTTATTTACAATAAAGAAATTACTAGAGTTTTGAATAACCAATGTCCTGCCCCAGTGACCCGGGCACAACGGGTGGAAATAATATAAAAAACAATGAATAGTATTCTAACTTAGTTATCCAATAACCAAACAGATGAACTTGCTCTTAATTCATCTCGTAATTTTTATTCCATAATATGTATTTTTTTTTGTTTTCTTATTTTGCTATATCTGAAATTACTTAGGTAGTGGTTTACATCTATCATGCCCTACTTAGGTTTGTCAGATTGAGTAACTTTGCTCGCTTATGAATAATATTGATAAAAAAAAATAGACTATCATGCTATAAAGTTTTATTTCTTTTGTTTTTTATTCTATTTTAAACCTAAATTTATTCTCAAAAAAAAAAATTAAACCTAAATTTGTTTTGCTTTTGACTACTTTACTATGAAAGTACATATACCCTTGTTATACAAAGTTGAAGTAGTATTATTGCTTAAAAAAACAAAAACTGTAAAGTCTAAAAATGTTTGCATTGAAGGAAGAAAGTTCAAAAAATTAATGGATAGTCAGTAAAACTGTTCTGGAAAAAATAAAGGAACTAGACAAAAAATATTTGTCCTTTTTAAGAGGAAAAGTTTTTCTTTGGTTCCTACTTCTTGTTATTAAGAGGGAAAAGCTCTGAGCATGGGTGAGCGAAGTTTGAACTTACCGAAGAGTCCAGATTCTATGCAAACAAAAAATACGGGAAGCAGGTCCTGTGCTGAATAACGTGTTCGACGTTCTCCTTGATATAGATGCTTCGCCATCTCCTCGTGTCTAAACCAAGCCGCCAAGTAGAGCGGCAACATATCTTCGCTTCCCCGTGTAGTTAGCAGGGTTGAATCTTGTAAGAGCATAAGTTCAGCGATTTCAACTGATCCAGCGGAAGCAGCTATACAAAAAGCGTTATTGCCTTTGTCATCTCTCTGTTTCAAATCATGAGCTTCCGTTGACACGGCCATTAACATCCTCACGAAGTTCAGTTGTTGCGCTCCGGTTGCAACGTGAAGTGCAGTATACCCTCCACGCATGATACTAGCACGTATAATCCTCGGATTCCGTTTTATGATTTGATCAGCCAGTTCCCAATTGCCTGTCACTGCAGCTTTATACATATCTACGAGTCGTCGCTCAGAGGGTGCTGTTGTACGCAAGACCAAACAATTGAGTACCGGAGTACGCTTAGTAATGAAGAAATTAAAAATATGCAGTGTGCTGTCAAAATATGCTTATACATGATCAGTTAAGAATCTATGACAATTGGAATACACGGAACTTAATACGGAGTGCTGTCAAAATATGCTTATATATTGATTCAAGCATATATGATATCAATTATAGCTGATCAATACAATAAGCTCTTTTTTTTTTTTTACTTTGTCAAGGGAAACCTAAAGGCTTCCGAGGCCCAAGATAAACCCCTTCGACGCATGTGAAATGCTCCAACTGTATATTGCAGCATAGTGTCTAGCCACTTTGACAGATTCG
Source organism: Rosa persica (assembly GCA_025331145.1). Classification (NCBI taxonomy): domain Eukaryota; kingdom Viridiplantae; phylum Streptophyta; class Magnoliopsida; order Rosales; family Rosaceae; genus Rosa; species Rosa persica. The sequence continues at coordinate 120,178 of WFKR01000101.1, read as the reverse complement.
GGGCTCGAACCTAGGTTGGGGAGCACACCCAACTAGGTAAGAACCACTAGGCCACTTGCAGTGGTTATACAATATGCTCTTTATTAGTCATTTAACATGCGCCCAGTGTGTTCCAATTATCATTTTTTGACATATAAGAAAAAATTTAGAATTAAAAAAATTTAAAAAGAAATCAATAGATTTAAAAGTAGAAAAAAATCAAAAATGGTTGAACTTTGACCCGTTCGAAACTTCACCCACTAACATCTTAAAATGTCACTTTCGTCACTCGCATTCAGTAATGTCTTACACTAACTACGTTTATATCTCCCGTTTGAAACTGTTAAAATTGAGAGCATTTTTGTCCAATCTTTTTTTCATCATAAAAGATATAATTTTTTAATATACTCTGTGTCTTAGTTCCTTAACTATTTTGGACAGCATGCTTAATTTTTTTTTTTCCCTCATTTTAACAACTGCTATAGACTCCTAAATGACTATCCATTTTAATATTTTAACTTCGGTTGGTTCTAGATAGAGTGAAACCCTGTGATCTTCTTTAAAAAAAAAAAAAAGATAGAATTCCTAATTTAATATTTGGATATCTGTCTTTTTTCAAGAATCTTTGCAAACTCATATGAAAAGATAAATAAGAACAAAAAGATAGAAAAAAACAAATACTCTTCTTATATCCCCATAAAGTTACCTAAAAATAATTAATCAATGGTAAGGGTTTTGAAAGATTTTTACAGAGCCCAAACGTACTTACATTCCTTCTTATTACCTTCCCTCCACCGCTATCTCATATAGAAAAAAGGGTCTAGTCGTGCTGAGGAGTCCGCTCCCCAACATTGGAAGAATAGTCAAAGGTTTCAATTACAGATTAGCTGTTATTAAATATAGGGCCAGTGAATATTGTTTTCGTGGTTTCATAGTAAAATAATTAATTTCTATACATGGCTCTCTCATAACAAACAAAAGTAAATTCAAAATGATTTGATTTGGAATTTTCTTGATCTAAATTCTTTGGATATTTTAGTGCAATTAAATAAGATCCAAGGTCAACTTTTTTTTAATTATATTCAACAAATATATATTATTTATTGAGAACCAAAGTACTTTTTCAGAACCACTCATATTGCAAAAAAAAAAAAGAACTATGGTTTGGATGAAACAAAAGTCTTTATAATTGTCTACTTTTCGGGCCCTCCAAGAATCAATTTTGGTTCCACCACTAGATAAAAGTACACAAAAAATGTAGACAACTCCCGTATAAAATTCTTCGTGGTTGAATTGATAGAGATTATAAAAAAAAAGAAGGAATTATTGAAGATATAGATTTAATTGTTTAAGGCTGTTTTGGTAAAACTAGTTCAAAAAAGTGAATTGAAGATTTAATCAATATGAGATATCCAAATATTAAATTTGGAGGTCCAACTAGAAACACTCTTTAACTTTTAATTATTCGGCTCTAAAATATAGAGAGCGAGATAATTTTTTTTTTTTTGGAACATTCATTTGAAGTGTTGTTTGTAACTTAAAAGTACATCTAAACTACTTTTTATTCATTAAAAAATATTATAAGATCAAAACTATAAGAACTAGAGAGCTGATACAATGTTTGAACAACAACACTAACTAGAAATTTTTTAGACATATTTTATCCAAAACAACTAAAATATTATATTTTAGCTAGCCACTTCTAAAATACATTTTCATCCAGGACAAGCTATGCAACTTTGATATTTATCGTATACTCACATTCGTTTTACATTATTTACATATAATTAAACCAAAATTACAATATGGACATCAAATTTGTTCAGAAACTTATAACAAGAGGAGTGTAATTATCATTAATAGACCTAAGATTACACAATATAGGGCTCACGCTACCACAATGGCAATAAATTGTTGTCATATTTGTAATGTATGTATGTATGACATACATATATGTAATTAGAACTTTCCTACATTCAGTTACTAATAACTAGAGGTAGAAAACGGGTTGCTTGGCCCGAGCAGTGCATTTTTAATGACGGCTCGAGCACGATTAAGGTTGGGCCGGTCAGCACTATCGACATAAATGTTCATATTGTTTTTAAAAATATGAAACATTTAGAATGATGAGAATTGAACATAAAACCTCTTTATTCAAAATATCATAACAATTCCATCTATGTTATTATTAGTTTTGCCAAAGTAGTGAAATAATAGATTTATAGTATGGTGTCTAGATGCTGGATATGGCCTTTGGTGGTGGACGTAGCGTTGGGGGCGTTGCACAAGGCCTATGGTTTTTTCTCTCTTTTTTTTTTTTTCTTCCTTTTTCTTTTTCTTCTCTTACTCCGAACGGCAGGGGCAGCGACGGTAGCTCTGAGGTGGTTGGGGACATTTCACGTAGTGTGTGCCCGGTTTGGGCATGTTGGGCCTGTATTGCTATATTAGGTCCATAAGGCCTACAAGGACTTATTTTTGTTTTTAGTTTGTTTTTTTAGGTGGGTCAATCTTCTTTTTTCACAAAGGAATGACAGAACTATTTTTAAATTTTTTTTTTTTAGTAGGGAAGATCAATAGGATACTAGAAGCTTTGTTGTTTCATTTTATTCCTCTTCGGAGCTATAATTCTATAAAGTTTCTTGTCTCGAGCTTAATTAAAAAAATGTAGGTGTGCTTGAAGTGTGCTCTGTATAGTATACTCGTGAGAGGGGTGTGAATAGTTTTTTTTAATGGTCTTTTAGGGGCAAGTCATTATTGTACTGCTTGTTGAGTTACTTTATGGATGACATTTTCTATTCAAACAAATATTTAAATTATTATTGTGACACAAGTATTTTTTTTCTAAATAGTAAGTATACATTTATCACAGAATATTAATGTAACAATAATACAGTCATAAGAGGAAGAAAAGTATATTTTACTAAAACTTCAACCTATAAATAAACTTCTGAGTTTGTTTTCTTTGTACAAAAACCGTTAGGAAACTAATATTAGAAAACTACTTTTTTTTAGAGTTTTAGTTATTTTACTTTTCTAAATAGTTTGGTAAAATAAATTTCAATTATAGAGATAAAAAAATTTAAAATTTTTAAATTGTGCTTAATTTAGGGATAGCTCGAGCATGGCCTGGCATAATATACACTCAGGTCATGCGTCGTGCCTAGCATTTAAGTATGATAACAAATGGACTTGCACCAACATGGCTTGAAACATGAAAAGACCCTCTTAAAATGGGCCGGACCTGCCCGTTTGCTGCCGATACTAGTAACCATAAGAGAAACGCACAAGCCGAAGTTTTAAACCAATGGATGCCCAAACTATTTACATGAAAAGGCTGTCTTGTATAACAACAGCACATTTTTTGGGACAATAAAGGGAAAAAAAATTTTAAAAAAAACTACCACGTAATAGTTCTGAATTGATTTGATTCGTGATGAAGAGCCTTGATAATCGTACCATAAAAACAACGGTCTTAGTTTTACCTGCACTATTGATGGTGGCATCTTCTCCTCTCGAATGATTTAGAACATCGACAGCGTGCTCCCTGTTTCAAAATAAATAAGTAAATAAATAAATAAATAATTTGTTTTTGTGGTTAGAATTTTTTGTTTTTACCAAATTCTGATTCATTTGAGTAAAATATTTTTTTTCTTTTTTCCTTTCAAGTTGCTCTTTTTTTCTGTGTGACAGTAAATACAAACTCGGCACGGCCTATCCACAACCTTGTGCCACATATTTGCACGTAGTGATAAGCACTTCATCGATGTTTATAGCAATAAGTTGGATTTGAAGATAAGCGGTATAATTTGATGGTGCTATTGGAATATTGCTTATAGGATCTCTCCACACTCATATAATTAATGGTGCTATTGAAAAATTGCTTACATGATTTCCACACACACACAGAGAATATCTTCCACTTAAGATCCTTTCTTTGGTCGTTTTAAAAGATCACTTGCGAAACTCACCTTTAGATCACTTATCAGCACATTGACTTGCATTAGATATTTAGGTTTCCATGAGCATATCACTTTTGCAAGCTTTAGCCAAATTTATAACCGTTAAGTTATTCATGATTTACCATATAAATATGAATAGTTTTATTTTGGACTTGTTGGTTTGTCCGCTGACTTGAATTCATACAATATTTTAACTATTATCAATTTGACTGAAAATTTACATAAATGATTCGCATTGAAATCCAAAACCTATATAATTGAGATGTCGATATGTGATGAAAAAGTAATTTCCACAAGCGATTCCTTGAAAATGACCAAAAAAAAAGAGATTCCTTACTAGAAGGATCCAATCAATATATATATATATATATATATATATATATATATATATACAGAACCTATCCAGATCGAAGTTAGGATTTAGGGTCACTTTTCGGTCACATATCCATATCTCGACCATTTAGTTTTTAGGTATTAATGTATAGATCATCTCTGTAAAATTTCAACCAAATTGATGATCTTTAAGGTATCTAACTCGCTTAAACCAATGGATGAACTAAATCTGTCCAACCTAAACTGTACTAGCTTCATGGCAGTTATCAATGCCTTAACGACCATCAATTTGGCTGAAATTTTGCATAGGTGATTTATACATTAGTACCTAAAAACTGAAGGGTCAAGATGTGGATATGCGATCGAAAAGTGATCATAAACCCTAACCTCGCTCTGAAATTTCAAAGCGAGGCTTCGCTCTGGATAGGATCTGTATGTGTGTGTGTGTGTGTGTGTGTGTGTGAGTGTGTATCCTATCCAGAGCGGAGTTTCGCTTTGAAATTAAAGTGCAGATTTAGAGTTTATGGTCACTTTTCGGTGGCATATTTATATCTTGACCGTTCAGTTTTTAGGTACTAATGTATAGATCATCTCTGCAAATTTTCATCCAAATTGATGATCTTTAAGGTATCTAATTCGCTTAAACCAATTGACGAAATGAATATGTCCAACCTGAACCTTATTAGTTTAAGGCAGTTATCAATGCCTTAACGATCATCAATTTGGCTAAAAATTTGCAGAGATGATCTATACATCAGTATCTAAAAACTGAACGGTCGAGATGTGGATATGCAACCGAAAAGTGTCCCTAAACTCTAAGTCGGCACTTTAATTTCAAAACGGAGCTCCGCTCTGAATATGATCTGCACACACACACATATATAATTCCTTCCCTTAGAACCGTGTACACACACATATTTAGTACGGAGGGGAAAAAATTAAAATAATGAGGAAAAAAAAATTTGTATGATTCTTGGTTTTTTCCTCAACTCTTCTAATAAACGAGGAAAAATTAACAAAAAGGAAAAATATGCTATGTGTTCGGAAGCAAGATACCTGGATAGGCAAAGATTAGTTGAAGACATTGAAAGGCACGGGTGGAACGATATGGTTCTGATCGTATTGGAAAGATTATTTTGTATGCCGGGTGAAGGCATCCCTGGCTATATAACATGCATGTTCTGGCCGGCCAATTTAATGTTTAATGTTTTTAATTGGTCAGATATCGAACTAAGTGTTTAATTTTTCAATATGTTCTGGCCAATTTAATGTTTAATTTTTTAATTAGACATAGATCGAACTAAGTGAAGGCAGCCCTGGCTATATAACATGTTCTGGCCAATTTAATGTTTAATTTTTTAATTGGTCAGATATCGAACTAAGTGTTTAATTTTTTAATATGTTCTGGCCAATTTAATGTTTAATTTTTTAATTAGACATAGATCGAACTAAGTGAAGGCAGCCCTGGCTATATAACATGTTCTGGCCAATTTAATGTTTAATTTTTTAATTAGTCAGAGGTCGAACTAAGTGACTGATTAGTATACTGCTTTGTTGTCATCTGATAAATATAAGTTTTTCTTTCTAGTATGCATATGCTAATAATGTGCTTTCAACAAAAAATAAAAGTAAATTATTAAATTAATGCCTGCGGTCTTTGTTTTTAATGCATCTGTGTTTCTTACCGGCCAGCTGAACTCAGGAACGGAAGGTTCATCGGTTATAACCATGCATGATTTTATGGTAGTTACTCTGGATTTGTAGACTTGTTTTGTTTAGTGATGTACTGTGTATTGCGTAATTATATGTAAATACACATACAAATTTGATGTGCTTTGCTAGAATCTAAGCTTACGGTTCAATGTCTTTGCAGCTCCAATCCTCCGTGACAATGAGTGAAGATCTGGGGTTGTGTCTTCTGGCCAAGGCCAACAATGGGGCAGTAACTCCGAGTAAATTTGAGTGGATTTTGTTCCGGCCATAACAAAATGGGTATTAAAACAAAAACAAGAAATGCTCACTTGCAGACAGATATTCCTACCTCTCAACTTAGTTAAATATAATGAAAGCAAGAGACAATTTTGGCTGAATAATTCGATATATTCATGAGATTTTATATATACATATTACAATTAATTGTGCCTAATAAGGTGGTACTATTTCTAAAGCAATTAAGTAATAAATCTAATAATACCACAGATAATTACAGATCATAGAATTTCTATATAAATAAGGTAAATATGACTCATGCAAACACTCTTCCTCAAGATGGCCCATACATATCACGAATTGCCAACTTGCCGAGTGAGTCATAAAATGCCTTACTTAATACTACCTTAGTGAGAAAGTCAGCTAACTGTTCTTCCGAGTTGACAAAAGGAAAAGAGATAAGCTCAGTATCAAGCTTCTCTTTAATGAAATGTCTGTCAATCTCAACATGCTTAGTTTTGTCATCTTGTACTAGGTTATGAGCAATATCCACCGCTGCCTTACTATCACAATACAAGTCAATGGTTCATTTCCGTTTAAATCCTAAATCACACAAAAATTCACCAACTGCTTCAGCACTTGATCTAGCCACAACCTTCTGCTTCTTACTTCTCCAAGTAACAAGATTACCACCCATAAAAGTGAAGCAACCAGAAGTGGATCAAACCCTTATAAACCTATAGCCAATGTCCCACTTTTCCATTGCCATCATCAGATTGGACCGTGGTGTCTCTGATTGATCATATTAGAGATAGAACGATTGCACTCCCTTCTTATACCTGGGGTTGATCCAGCCATCAAGGCTAACCAGGTAGCAAACTATTTGGCCTATTTGGCATGCAGAAGGATGTGTCCAGTTGATTACGTTTCTCAACCACCTTCCTTCTTATTTTCAAGGATGCTGTTTTTGAACCACCTTAGTTTTGGTGGTTCTTTGTTTTTTCTTTGTTTGCGTTTCCTGTTTGTACTTCTGCTTGTTATTTAATGAATTATCTTTGTTAAAAAGAAAAAAAAAAAGGTTTTCCTTTTATAATGTCTGCTCCATTATAACAAAGCAAAAAAATTTACCCAAAAAAATGTATACTCAAATTGAAAACTTTGAAAAGAAATTAAAAAAAAAATCTAATAAATTTACGTGAGACCACATTTTGACTATACGCCTCAGGCCTCCAAAGTCTCAAGGTCGTGCCTGCTTGTTTACTATGATAGACCTTAAGGATATGATTTGATAGAGTATTTGAGTTGAAACGTAGTTGTTCTTATGGGAAAATGAATGTGGACTCAACCTCTATAAAAGCAATGGTTCCTGTCATTCACCAGGTAACCATACTAAACAAATTAAAATCTTGTTTCAAGAATCTGATCCTTGTGCAATTCTACATTATCATTTTACATTGTGTCATTAGTGTTGTGCTAATGTATTCGATCTTTCTCATAATATCATTATATAGACTTGCATATTATGTATAAGAAATTAGAAAAATTCTCTTCCATTTTTTATTCTAATGAAATTGTAGCAATATGGATCAATTTAGCCTTTTGATCAGACGACAATTATGCTTCTTTATATATAACTCTGCCTATCTATTGGTAACTAATATGCTAAACTTGTGGGAGACTATTGTCTCCATATACGATCCGGTGGTAATGACCAGCAGTTACCAAGCTTGAGGGCTGAGAAGCCCTTCCCCAATATAAGGCAAATACTTGTAAAAACAAGGTCTAGCCCCTACCGGGCAAACACTCTCCGGAAATCAAATCAATATCAATATGTAGCTGAAGGCAATATGCATATTCATAGAATAGTGAAGACGCGCTACCAGAGGAATTTTCAGAGACGTATACGGATAGCAGAGTCTTTGCATAACCAAACCTTAAGGTGGTTACTTGTCTTTTAAGTAAAGAAAATGAGAAAAATCCTCAAATGGTACCTGAACTATGGTCCAATGTACATTTTGATACCTAAACTTTCAAAACTACCCTAATGGTACCTGAACTATTGCTCCGTTTCTCCATATGGTACTTCCGTCAAATGTGCCGTTAACTTTGCCTATAAATTTTTTTTTTTTTGGAGATTAATGTCATCCAATAAGAATGAGCCACGTAGGCAAAGTTAACGGCACATTTGACGGAAGTACCATATGGAGAAACGGAGCAATAGTTCAGGTACCATTAGGGTAGTTTTGAAAGTTTAGGTACCAAAATGTGCATTGGACTATAGTTAAGGTACCATTTGAGGATTTTCCCCAAAGAAAATAGAGTTTCATTCTACCTTCCTTACATAGGCTATTTGAGTTATACTCAATATCACAAGCCTTAATCCATATATAGGTCCAACCCATCAGTATTCTCGAGGTCCTCTTCGAAGTATTAATACATTCAAGTGAGATATAGGCCTCATCATATGGCCCTTGGGCCCTAAGCCCGCCCGACCCGTAGGGCCGTAGCTCGGCCAGGCCCTTCCATTAGGGCGGGCCGGCCCGACCCTTTCTCAAATAGGGTAGGGTAAGGGTCATGCAAATGAAACCCGGCCCTACCCTATGGCCCAGCCCGATTGAGCCCGAAAGGGCCAAGCCCGGCCCGGCCCAGCCCTAAAATTTATATTTTATTTTTATTATTTTTCTATATTATATATTTACATAAAAAGAAATAAGAAATATGTTATTTTAGAGAATGGGTATTAGATTGAACATTTGAACCCAATTAATTTATGTAAATCTAATTTTTATATCATACACTCCAAAGAGAATGGACACTAATTTTTTTATAAATCTATATTTATATATCATACACTCCAAAGATCAACCTCTATCAATTCAAAGAAAATGAGAAAATCAACCGTTGGATGTGATTATTACAATAAATTATGCGTGTGGTTAAAAATTTAGTCAATTTCACCATAGTTTCGAACCCGATGGGATTGGTCAATCATATTCACTTGTATGTTTTCTTGGTTGACCGATGGCGTGACAACCGCAAAACGTGTTAATTTTTTTACATCACATTTTTAAATATTTCATCAATGGATGTGCGTAGATATAAGATAAACATTTCAAATTTAATTACAAATATGTTGGTCTATACCAATTTGCCTCCTAAAGTTGTATAATTTATACATTGCATTTAAATGATTGAGGTTACCCTCCATGAGCAAAATGGGGAACGAAATGGAATTTTTTAAAATGAACCGTTGGATGTTGTTTTCATATGAATATATGTTAGTGGTAGAAATTTCAGTAATTTCCGCCTTCGGTTGGACCTCGATCTACCCGGTCAACTCAGTACCCTAAATAGAACATAAAACAAATATGCTCTTAACCGGTCCTTGGCAATTCACTTTTTTCGAACTTTCAGCTCCCACACTCTCATGGGTAGGGGGTCTACTTACGGATGTCAAAATTCCGCAACGTTTGTCCGCACATGGTGCCGCTCCCCTTAGGGAAGTTTGCTTGTGCAAAGCGTTGACCGCTACGTTGGACGCCTTATTCAGGACAAATCAGCCTAATTTCTTTACACAATACCTATCAATGTTGTATAAACATATGAGAATTTTCAGATTGGTCGATTTTCATTTCAAAATTTTTGGATCGCACATAATCCTTATATGTCTTGTAATGTAGTATAACTAGATTATTAAGCTTGTTACCCTCCATGAGCAAAATGGGGGACGAAATGGAATTTTTTAAAATGAACTGCTGGATGTTGTTTTCATATGAATATATGTTAGTGGTAGAAATTTCAGCAATTTCCGCTTTCGGTTGGACCTCGATCTACCCGGTCAACTCAATACCCTAAATAGAACATAAAACAAATATGCTCTTAACCGGTCCTTGGCAATTCACTTTTTTTGATCTTTCAGCTCTCACACTCTCATGGGTAGGGGGTCTACTTACGGATGTCAAAATTCCGCAACGTTTGTCCGCGCATGGTGCCGCTCCTCTTAGGGAAGTTTACTTGTGCAAAGCGTTGACCGCTACGTTGGACGCCTTATTCACGGCAGATCGGCCTAATTTCTTTACACAATACCTATCAATGTTGTATAAACATATGAGAATTTTCAGATTGGTCAATTTTCATTTCAAAATTTTTGGATCACACATAATCCTTATATGTCTTGTAATGTAGTATAACTAGTTTATTAGGCTTGTTACCCTCCATGAGCATTGTCAGATTGATCAATTTCCATTTTGAAATTTTTGGCCCGCCCGAATAAGACATAATTTTTTTTTATCTTTTCTATTTTTTAATTACGTTTCTCTTTTTTCTATAATATGCAATTTATCTCTTTCTTTGTAATTGATTTCATAAGTTTTGTTTTCTTTAATTTATATTTTCTTTGTTACACAACAATTAATATTGGGAGATTTATATAGATAGTTAATTGAATATAACCACCTTAAGTAATATTAATAAATGTTATAAGTTACAAGTATTATATAAATATAAAATATGTTCAATAAAAAATAATGAGTCTTTTATCACCAATATATACCATTAAGCCATATTTTGAGAAGAAAAAAATAATGTTTTTTTTTTGTTAAACAAAATAAGGCCCTTTTCGGCCCTATTTGGCCCTATTTGAGGGCCGGCCCGACCCGGCCCTTTCGGCCCTAACAGATCGGGCTTTTCGGGCGGGTAAGGGTTAGCATATTTAAGTCCCGGCCCCATCCTACCCGACCCTAAATTTTGTTGATTTTGACTAGGCCCGGCCCGACCCGACCCTAAGCCCTAAAATTTAAGGTAGGGCCGGCCCTAGCCCGGCCCATGATGACCCCTAGTAAGATATAATAGTTATTTGGACATAGTGGAATTTTTGTATATTTAGATTTCTTTATGAGGGGAAAAAATTAGATAACCTAAAGAATAATAAAAAATTTGATAACCTAAAGAATAATAAAGTTATTAAAATTGGCCTTACATAACATTGGCCCTAATACCTTTACGACTTTACGCATGCAGTGTGTATGTGAGCAGAAGACTAGTATTAGCTAAGGGAACTAAATCAACGAATCAATATATTTAAATTTATTTGATTTACTAATGTATATACTATAGATGTCAAACATGAGAGCCTTGCTCTTTCAAACCCCAACGACTCCAAGCTTGTTCTCAACCACCATGAAAGCTGCCATAGCGCTGCCCCAGTTTCGTTGATTGTTCCAAGCGATTTTAGATACCCTTGATTGTCGTGTATTGAAGGAACCATAAAATTTGTTTGTCATTTCTTCGTATTTTGCATAGAGCAAACTATAGATCGGGTCCCGTTACTTGTCAAAACAAATGGGATTAAAAAGAAGACGGGTGTTGTTGGCATACGACTCTTCGATGCTTAAGCCAAATATATATTGACATGACGGGCCCCAGAGTTCACCCTGAAATCCAAAATGGCCATACGAAACCGTTTTAGGAAATATTTTACCGAAATTGTAGCAGAACTTTCCCTAAAAATAGAATATGCAAAACTGCATAAACAAACATAACAGTTCTAATAGTACAATTCCTATCGCAACTATTGGAGCTTGCATGCTCCTCACGATAACAATCAATCTCCAACTAAATTACAATGGATCAACGCCCCTCGAGTCTTAATCATACATGTACACATCAAACCCTGAAATAATCAATCATAAACAAATATTGCATAATATGAAGTCATATTATCTATATCCCAAATCATCAATCTCAACAGTCACCGGTCCATCCCGTCTCTTCTAGTGCCACAGTAACGGCTACTAGTCCATCACCTCTCTTTTGGTGCCACTATTCCAATCATGGCCACCAATTCATCCTCTCTCTGCTAGTGTCTTGAACAACATAATATGTTCAATTTCATAAATATAAAATATGGCTAAATACTGGTTACTACCCTGTGGTTTAGGTCCAAAATCAATTCAGTCCCTGGACTTCAAATTTCATCAAAAACACCCCAGCACTTTCAATTTTGATCTAATAGATCCAATTCGTTAATAATCTATTATGGATTCAAGTTACAGTTGATTATTTGTTGAAAAATTATTTATTTTTAATAGTAGGACTCATTCCTAAATTCACTATGCAAGCCACCTTGACACCACATTATAAAACATAGGCCATAAATGAGCCACATTAACAAGTTAGATAACTCAATTTGTTGGAAAACTAACAAATTGGACCTATTAGATCAAAATAAAAGTGCAGGGGTGTTTTTGATGAAATTAAAAGTTCAGGAACTGAATTGATTTTGGACCCAAACTATAAGATAGTAATTTGTATTTAGCCCTATAAAATATCGCAATGAATGACAATTGCTTCCAAACTTCAGTAATAATTCGAATATCCATAATTTATAATAAAGGTAATCTCAAGACATATAATTCGGGATTAGCATACAATCCAAAATATCTAATGAAAACTATAAATTAATTAGATAAAACATAAATTCGACATATTAATAAAAAATCAAATATGGAATCACATCTCTTTGGAATTGACTTAAGCTTTAATGGTTTCATCAATCCAATCATTCGAACAACCTAGAAAAAAAAAATCACGACAATCCAACGGTCGGATTTACACGAATTTGTATCGAATTTCTGAAACTTCAAAATTCGAATCAATCTTAAAGTGTGACGTATTCCTACCAAACGGTGTCTACCGGACCTAACTCCATTTCTAAGTGCATAACTCATATCAAAATGGTCACCACAACATGTAGAATAATTCATCCAACTGCACTTAAGATCATTTCATGTGGGATGACTGGAAATTACCTCGAAAATGCTAAAATTATCGAACTTGGTTTCGCGGGCTTCTGGTTGAATTAGGAGGTGAGATCGACAGCGTTGGGTTCGCAAGAGAGAGCACTTCTGTAATACCCGCAATTTCCATTTTTAATTCGAGTGATTGTATCGAATGATTATTATGCGATTTCACGATTTATGTTCGATAATCATTCATTTTTACAATTATCGAAGTTTCGAAAACGTTTATTTTAACGAAAAGCTCGAAATACTCGGGTTGAGAAATCGACTTTTTCTACGTACGAAATTTGGAGAAACTTCCTTCATGAAAGTTGTAGAGCTCGTCGATACGAGTCCGTGCACGTGCGGAACACGAAGATCGGATTTTTTCTGAATTAGTTATCGAATTTCGAAGTTTTCCGAAACTTGTATATATAGAAAAATTTTAGAAACCCTAATTTTTTTCCCTACCGGTTTCTTTTTTTTCCTTTTCTTCCTTCTTCTTCTTCTTCCTCCGTTTCTGGAAAAAACTGGTTCTCTCACTCTCTCTTACAGACGCAACGGGCCGAAAGAGGAGGAAAACTTCTCCTTAATTGTTCTCCCTCCACAGACCACCTCTCGACCTCAAACCAAGTCTCAGGCGTTCGTCTCGAGCTGCTCTAGCTCCCGGAGGCAGTCTCACACGGCGGCGCAGCCTGTGGCGGCGGCGGCACGGCCCGAACCGAAAACGACTATTTTCGGTTCGATCTCGATATCTCGAGCTACACTCCATCATTTCACTTGATTCTTGTCTCATTGAGCTCGCCTCAACTTCCTCTACAAGCACCAAGAAGGACTGGAACTGGGTCGAACGTTTTCAAGTTCGTCGGAGCTCGACCCGAACGGATCGAAATACCAAGACTTTCGATCAAGATATCTCGAGCTATACACGATCGTTTCTTGTGATTCCAAGCTTGTTGAGTTCGCAAGGAAGTTCTGAACAAGTTTCCAGAAGGGATCGGGGCCTGAGGTTGCAGTTTTCACGTCGGTTTTCAAGCTCACCGGTTTCTGCATTTTTTCCGGCCGCCGACTGTAAATCGGTAATTTCGATGCCTTCCGGTCATTTTTAGGTCTTGTGCTAGTTATGAAAGTTGCTCAGAATGATGAAACGAAGGGGACAAGCTCGGCCCCGACACCATTGGTGGTGGTCGGTGGCGGCTCTGTCCCTAACTCCGGCGCCCTTTTCTGGCCACCTCCGGAGGTCTAAAATTTGGTTTTTGTCCATTTTATGATTCTATGTTTCGATACGATCATTTCGGCGTATTATACGCATTTTTCGGATATCGTATGAATTAGTTATGAATTTTGTGATTTCGATTGATTTCGGTCATTAGATTTTTGATCTGTGAAATTATGACCGTTGGATGAACTTGTAAATTTGTTATGATGATCATATGACTGTCCCAGGCGTTCGTCTCGAGCTGCTCTAGCTCCCGGAGGCAGTCTCACACGGCGGCGCAGCCTGTGGCGGCGGCGGCACCGCCCGAACCGAAAACGACTATTTTCGGTTCGATCTCGATATCTCGAGCTACACTCCATCATTTCACTTGATTCTTGTCTCATTGAGCTCGCCTCAACTTCCTCTACAAGCACCAAGAAGGACTGGAACTGGGTCGAACGTTTTCACGTTCGTCGGAGCTCGACCCGAACGGATCGAAATACCAAGACTTTCGATCAAGATATCTCGAGCTATACACGATCGTTTCTTGTGATTCCAAGCTCGTTGAGTTCGCAAGGAAGTTCTGAACAAGTTTCCAGAAGGGATCGGGGCCTGAGGTTGCAGTTTTCACGTCGGTTTTCAAGCTCACCGGTTTCTGCATTTTTTCCGGCCGCCGACTGTAAATCGGTAATTTCGATGCCTTCCGGTCATTTTTAGGTCTTGTGCTAGTTATGAAAGTTGCTCAGAATGATGAAACGAAGGGGACAAGCTCGGCCCCGACACCATTGGTGGTGGTCGGTGGCGGCTCTGTCCCTAACTCCGGCGGCCTTTTCTGGCCACCTCCGGAGGTCTAAAATTTGGTTTCTGTCCATTTTATGATTCTATGTTTCGATAAAATCATTTCGGCGTATTATACGCATTTTTCGGATATCGTATGAATTAGTTATGAATTTTGTGATTTCGATCGATTTCGGTCATTAGATTTTTGATCTGTGAAATTATGACCGTTGGATGAACTTGTAAATTTGTTATGATGATCATATGACTGTCCCAGAGGCTTTGTGTGGTCATGGGCGAAGATCCGACCGTTGGATCTTCGTATATGTAAAAAACGGTGATTAGGGGAGCGTTTCGTGAGAAACCGCTCGTCGGATTTTAATGTAAATTAGAATCTGACCTTTAATTAGTGGTTAAATTATGAGTTGAAATTGTTGGCTAAATTCGAATCACATTTGATTAGGTGATTGACGGATTTTAATTGCGTGAGCTATTCGGCGTTAATTATAAATTATAATTTATAATTATATCGAAGACGCAGCGGGAGTTTCGAGGTGAGTAAAACTCACGTGGTTCATATTACGAACCGAGCATTTTAATTTATTTATTTTTGGTAATTGTGTGAAAAATATTTGCGGATTAAATATTTATTTTAAAATTTCATGGACTTGAATCACCACGGTCCATAGGTAAGTAAAATGAAATTTTAACTATACAAATGAGTTTCATAATTTTCTTGTGTGAACTATAGATGGTATTAGTGGTCATTCCTGAGTGGATGATTACGTATATATATATTTACGTGGAAAATATATATTGATGAGTGGATTATTTGATTGATGATATGATTGAGTGGAATTGATGAGTTGATTTTATTACGATTGTGTAATTCCATAATAATATGATGTATCTTGGTTGGGTTGATTTCAGTATGTGAAATTATATGTTGTGTTCACTTATGGGTTTAGGGTTAACATAATGACCGGTGTGGGTAATCGGACGCTCTAATCCTAGTGTGGATGATGGGATACGATTGGTTGAGTATGTGAAATTATTGGACGTTCTAACTATGTATATAGGTATGCATATTGATGAAATACAATAATTGATAAATATGTCGGATGCCATAACCTAGGCCAGGTGACGGGCTACGATTCAGTTAGAGCTCTAGTCTGTCAAATACCGTATTTTTATAAATACGATGATGAGAGTTGTGGGGAAGTTGTGAGTTGGGTTGTCTTGATATATTGAATTGGTGTTGGATTGAGATTGTTATTATTTGCATATGTGGAAATAATTGAGTGTTGCTGTGTGTGGAAATAAATGAGATTAAATTAAGCAACAGTTCATTCTTTTACTCATACGAGCTTTCATAAGCTTACCGGGTTTTGTGTTGTTGCAATCCCGGTACACTATTCAATGGTGTAGCGGATATTCCTGCAGGTCAGGATAACCAGGGAGGTGACCGAGCTGCTTAGGTGTTATAGCAGTTTTGTTATTATTTAGTTGTGAGGTGTGTGTATGCTCATTTAGAGCTTTACATTATATTTTGGATTGAGTTGTAATAATTAACCGAGAATATATTCGGTTTGATTTTATTTCGTGTGGTGAGTATGTTAAGAAAAGAAAAATTTTCAGGATGATAATTTTGTGATGTGGTATTTTCATGTCCCGGATTTTGAATTGTTATTATAAAATTCGGGGTGTGATAACTTCCAAGTCCAAGTGGTGGTGCAGCCGATGGCTGGAAACATGGGATCGAACCGGGTAGATTCATCTCAATTTCTGCGGCTTCTTCGCCTCGTTTTTTTTTATTTAAACCCTAAATTGGAACAAACCATGACCAAGAATCGACAAAGGAGGAACAATGCTCTTTTTCCGAATGTTGCGCTATTGAAAGGGAGTGGAGATCTCTTGGGTAGAGCTTTTAACGATGGCTGGAGCAATTGTGCAGGTCTGATGGTTCATGGCGGCTTTTGAATTTCATAATTTAGGGCATCTCCAACAGAGTAGCTAAATTCAATTTTTAGTTATATATAACTAGTTTTGAAGCAAAATTCAATTCCAACAGACTAGCTATAATTAAGTTATATTTAACTTTAACTAAAATGACTAGCTATATTTAGCTAGACAATGAGGAATAGCTAAAGCAAAAGTTATATTTCTCTTTGCTTCTTTGTCCATATGTCAGTTTACAATTCGATAAAACATAGTTTATCACTTACAAATACTACTATTGTTGGAGCGACATTGCTAAATTAATAGTTATATTTCACAACTTTAGCTAAATTTTACAACCTTAGCTAAATTTAACTAAAAAGTAACTTATACTGTTGGAAATGCTCTTATGGTGCCCATAGCTTTCGGGCACCTTTGTTAAATAGAAAGCCCAGATGTTTTGATGCTATTGCTTGAAAAATATCGTGGAGAGACTGGAGGTTGACATGATGCGAGTTTCTGGGAGCATTATGTGGTCGTGCTCTACACATATTAGTGCGTACCTAAAGCAATTTGGGTCATTAGTTGGGTTCAGATGGTCTGATAGGCTCCTATCTTCTTGGGTTCGAATTTGAGATCCTGAGTGAGTGAATCTAGCTGACTTGTTTCTGCTTCAAATATTCAAGGAAACCGTTGTCATCTGGAAGCCAAGTTTTGGTGACAAAGATGCTTAGGTGTTGAATCTAGGTGAGAACCCAAAGCTTACCAACTATACCGTGTTTTTACACTGAATTGAGTGCATTATGGAATGAGATCTCATTAAATTTTTAATTTTTTTATTTTTAATGCCAATCATTGTAGCCTTGCTGAATAAGTGAGTTTTATACCGGTCTTTCCTAACCTTCTTGGCTAACAATGAGCAGAGAAAATCAATTTAAGTGTCGTTCAGACCTTTAAATAAATGATGTCTCCACCTTTCATGAAAAACAAATTATCTAATTATTGTATGATCTACCTGCTTAAAGCGGGTTAGACTCATCACCCCGCAAATGACGACAATGTCTCGTTGGGTGTGCCATTTTATATCCTCTTTTTGTTTTGTTTACCATTTAATATCTTTCTTGGTAAAACAAAGGGCAGAAATCATTTGCTTATTGGCCAAAAATAAATCATGTGATCAGCGTTACTTGGGAGGCATCTTTTTTTGTCCTCTGGGAAAAACAATCGGTTTGGCCGTGAAATGAGCAACATCTGCACGAGGGCAGTAGTGAACTTGTAAAGTTGTAATCGAAGTCAGACAAAATAGTTCCAGCTCAATCACTCAATGCATCCTGGATTGTCCCCCTTAATTTGTTTTTATCTTCTATTGTGATTGGAATCGTTTTTGTCAGCATTATTACTATTATCGTACGATACGACCAAAATTGAGGTCGGAACTCGGACGTATAGATTCCTGCTTCAACGTGGGCTTTGCTTTCAAAAAATAATAATAATAATAAATAAATAAAAATGAAAATCACCTAAAGACAAAACAAGAAAAACATTAGAAAAGAAAACTAATTATCTATACTTTTTAAATAGAATAACTGTTTTAAGAAATCAGAAATTTGGAGAGAATTAAGTTGTATTTTTATTAATAATTGAGGTATTTTTATATAGGGGATTACAAGCAAAAAATATGCGTCTTACAATGAAACTGAATCGTACAATGATTAGGATATCTTCAAGAATATCTGTAAACCTAACTCTGTAATAACTCAGATAAGTAATCAGAATTTGGGTCAGACACATAAACTATGTGTCCTTAAACAAGAACTTAGTTTTTAGGTAGGAGCTCTTCCACTCCTGCCTAAAGGGTGTCTTTGCGTGATTTTTAAATAGAAAAACCTTTTAGTACAAACACTTGTATGCTTTGCTTAAATTTCCTAGTTTCTTTTCCACTACCCCTAACAGTAGGAGTGGAACTGCCTTGGGACAGATTATATGTTTTTTATTACTCAATTTTAACAAACAAATAATATGGCGTAATGGTGTTGCATGCATGCACCATGGGTTCAATTCCTGCTTGCAACTTATGTGCTTTTGTAACTTTTTTTTTTTTTTTGGGTTTATCTTTTGTGCTTTTGTAACCTTTTTATTTTTTTTTTTATGTTTATCTTAAGCTTTTGTGGTCTTGTATTAGCAAATTTGCTAGTATAAATTAGTTTTTGACTAATTACCATCCCAACGATAAAATCAATATTATTTTCTTAGCAATTATTTTTTTGTGTATTTTGAGCTATAATACATAACTTTTATTTTACTTTTTTATTTATTATTAATATTTTATGAAATCTTTGATTGACTTGTGAAGGCCCTTATGGTACCTCATTGACCTTTACCTTAGCGACTTGTTTGATGTTCTCACTACTAGTTGATGTGCCCATATTTTCCTATATTTCTATGCCTCTTAATCTTGATATTTTTGTTTAGTTCTCCTTATTTATGATTCATTTACATCTTTTAGTGTTTTTGTAGGTTTGTTCCATAGAAAGAAGAAAAGAAGCTAGAATGAGCTAAGTAGGATTCAAAGGCGATGGCAATACCACGTTCCAGATGCTGTTTGTGCAAAACATACAACTTCGCCGAATTACTGGGAATTGCTTGGATCGAATCAGACAATGAGCCTTATATGCATGGAAAGCTACGGATGTCTACTTTCTGTAGAATTTTACAAATCTCGATTTTGATACTTGTGGAGAAAGTTATGATTATTTGAGTGAAGATAGGTTGGACAGGAAATCTGCTGGGGAATTTAAAACCATTCGTGGAGAACTCAGGTTCCGTGTCACAAAGATCGTCAATCCTAACATTAATTCAAATGAGGATTAAATGATGAACTTATTCCTAATTCTACAAGAGATATTTCAAGGTTTCCCCATTCCAAATGAAGAAAGGAATCTAAACCCATGTTTTACAAGGAAACATGAAGCCAAAGATGAGCAGAAATCTTCCCTATATAAGGGAGCACGAATTTACATGAGAAAGGGAGTCTCGGAGCACATTGAAGATGCCTAAGGAGCGGAGATAACTCATCCATCCTTCCCCTTCTTTTTCCTTTCCATTCTTTTAATGTTTTTCCTATGTTTTACTTAGTTATCTTTTGTTAAACCTTTTCTAGGGTTAGGATGGATGCCCTATCATGATTGTTTATGTACTTTGATGTTTTATTGATGGATTTATAGTTTCTTTATGATGAATGCTTAATCACTATTTGAATTGATGTTTTATGTTTAAGTTCTTTGATTGTTCACCTTAGGGCTATGCATATAGTAATTGGAAGACAAATTTGAAGGAGAGATGCAACATAATTTGATTAGCTTCTTGTGATTAAGTGTGGTAAATTACATTGTTACTTGAGAAAGACTAATAGTTTGCTTGATTCCCTTATTTTCTAAAGCGTAATGAGTCTTGCATGTTAAATTTATAATTGAGAAGAATAAACTGCATAGTTAGGATATAAGATCTTTACCCAAGAGGGAGAGCATCATACATTTAAGGAAAACTATGGTCTAGAGTACCTGAGAAGGACTTAGATACGGGAATTATCATCTAGAGAAACAAAAGAATCTGTTAATTGCATCCAAACATAAATAGGATTGTTACTGGTTGATTCTGAAACCCTAGGTTTTAACATTATTTGTTTGTTTTTTTCGTTCTTTAATTTTCACATTATTTGTTTAGTCGAAAACCTTAAAACCATATCTTCTTTATTTGATTGTTTATGTGTTTTTGTGTTTGGATTAATTGGGTTAGGATTTAAATTGATTATCAATCCTCAGTTGGAACGACCTCGTACTTGCACATTATACTAACGACGATTCATACGCTTGCAAGTTTTAATTAAAATTTCACAACACTAGTAAAATAACAATTCACACATATTTGTTGGGGACATCCTGGAGTATGAAAGTGTATGCAAATTTGTGGATGATGTCTTCTACACCCAACATTAGGAGGTCGAGTTTTAGTAAAAGGAAAAAGTAAAGAGTATCGTACTCAAGGGATTAAGTAACTCTACCCTAACTAGATCATCGTGAAAATAAACCTAGAAAATACATGTAAAGTCTACATTTTTACAAGTTCACACCTTAACCCTTTGGAAGCTAAAGATCATGAGGATGGTATTAACAATTGTGGTAGTGAGCGCCTTAGTTGATTTTAATTTGGATAAAGAAAATTAAATGCATAAAATAAAATAAATGAATAAAAATGTAAAGACTAAATCAATGAGAAGAATAGAGACTTAGGCATCACACCTAACCTTTTTCATGCACAAAATGTAACCCATATTTAATGTAATAACATGCTTTGACAAACTTCCCCTTAGTGTTTTGGTGAAACTACCAAGAAACCAACTAATCTTGCAATTTAACAATCTCTTTTGAAGCAAAGCTAAATTACACAATCTTTGTACCATTCAAATCTTCCGGATCCTAAATGGCCTATGATGCCTTGAGCTTAAATTATTCCGGAACCTAAACTCACAACATCATTCTTTAATTTCAAGGTAAGAAATTCAAGCAACTTAGTTTTTCCCATAGGAATAAGCTAAGCTACCACCTATTTAGCTACACATGCTCACGAAATCAAGAGTTTATCAAGTTCATGTTTTCGATTCATTAATTTCCTAAAGCATGCTTCTAAGTGATAAATCTATAAACATACTTAGGATACATGAAAGTATAGTAGCCAAAAGATTCAAAACATGCATAAACATCAAACCACATGGAAATTTACATTACTTGCACATAAGTTTGCCCTACCCTCAAATCCAACTACTCACAATACATGTTATTACAAATACAAGTGTTGAACATCAAACCAAAAAGAGAGAATGAGAGAAAAAGAGAAGAACTACCTAACCTTCCACTTAGCTCTCAAAGATGTCAAATGATGAGAGAATTGCTTCAAGGTATGGGATTTTCGGTTTTACAATCTAAAACACCATACACATTCACAAAACTCAAGAACAAAGAAGAACAAAGGCTTGGATGTGTGAAAGCAAGTGTTGTGATTGATTTAGAGTGTGTAGTAACTTCGTTTTTGGTGAAACCAAGTGCCTACACACCTATTTCTCACACAAACTTAAAGAACTATGTACAAGCAATGAAAAACTAACCTAAAACTAGACAAAAGAGAGATTTTGATGCTCGAAAATGAGGGAACCAAGGGGATGCACGGTTTTGGGGTAAGAGAATAGGCTATTTAAAGGCCAAGGCAATTCAAATCAAGGGTGGAGATCAAAAGGAATCAATGGTGAGATGTGATTGACAAATTTGTAAGCACAAAATGTGGATTTAGTTTTTGACTCCACATAAAAATGACCTAGAAAACTTAAAGATATTTTGGTGGAGGAGAAAAAGTATGGGCAGAAGAGTCATTGTGTAGGGGAACAAGGTAATAAATGGGAGACAAAGGTGTAAGGTGTAAGAATTGGACCACTTGTCATCTTTCAAATTTTGAATTTCAAGATAACATAGACCTAAAATATTCCCACCTAAAGTCTCTAACCCTAGTCACCTCTTCTTTGTCCTCCACACAAGTTCTCGGTCGGACAACTCAGTCGGAAAAGTCTAGAATCCGGCGTTGACCACCGTTGACCTATTTTTTTGTCTGTTTTCTTCTAATTTCTTCCTTCAATTGAATCTCCACCGAGAGTTTGGAATTGACCCTCAACTTCCTCATAACAAATGTTCCTCCATGAGTGCAGATTATCTATGTAAAATTTGAGAGCTTAGTTCGCCGTGGTTTGACCGGAAATGCTGCCAGAATCGGTACAAGTCTGTTTTTACAGTTTTCGTCTTCTAGTGTACTTGCACTCTTCATAAAAAATTATCCTTAGGGTGTTTAGAATATATCTGGAAAGTTTCAACTCATTTGGAGTTCATTTGGTCAGTCTTCTACTCCTCCTTCTTTGTCAAGCTCGGTTTCTCCCTCTTTGGTCAGTCCTAAGATTGATTTTTTAGTGAATTTCCAAGTTTCTCCATCATTTCCTAATATGATAAGGAAAACATAATAAATATATATAAATAACCGCAAAGGTTAAGCAAAAGTGCAAGATTAGGGAAATATGTGTTTATAGTGGCTTTCTCCTAACATGTGTTTATAGTGGCTTTCTCCGGGTACCTCACACAGAATCACTACAAGAAAAAAGGTCTTTTGCAAGGAATTTTTTCCTTGTAAAAAACTGAAAATTCCTTGCATTAACTCAAATATAAGGAATATTCCTTGCATTTGAGTCCTTGCAAAGAGACCTTTGCAAAAGAGCAAATAAAACAACTTGAAAATTCCTTGCATTTGTGTTCCTCCTTGCAAATGAGCAAATACAACAACTTGAAAATTCCTTGCATCTGTGAACGCAAATACAACAACTTGAAAATTCCTTGCATTTGTGTTCACAAATGCAAGGAATTGTTCATCTCAAATGCAAGGAATTCTGAACCTGAGGTTAGGGGTCGTCAATGGGCAGCCCTGCCCAAAATTAATGGGCTCGGGCCGGACCGGGCAGGACCAAAACATATATATTTTTTTATTTTTTGGGCTGGGCTTCTCTTAAAAATCAAGGCCCAGGGTCGCCCATGGGCCTAAGGCCTTATTGGCTTTCCAGGGCCGGGTCGAGCCGGACTTTTTTGGGTGGGTAGGGTCGAGCCCATTATATTTATATGTCATATTATTTTGTTAAAAAAAATACAAGAAGTTATGAAAAAATTATGGTATGTTAATGATTGACCAAAATAAAATACAAAATTAAAAAAACATATGACCTAATGCAACGGCCGGGCAGGCTTTAATGGGCATATAACCGGCCGAGCCCGAGACCGGACCTGGGCTTTGAACCCTCCACCCTAGCCCTGCCTCGTGCCCATGGGCAGGGTCGAGATGGGCTTTGCTATGGGTCGGGCCGAGCTTGGCTTTTGCCCACTGGGCCGGGCGGGCGCCCATGGGCTTTTAGGCCCACGGGCCAAATAATGACCCCTACCTGAGGTTAACTCTAGTTAACTGATATACAAGGACAATTCCTTGCATATCATTCCTTGCATTTAGTATTAAAAAAATTAAAAAATAAAACTGAATAAAAGAAAAGTACCCCAAATGTCATTCTAGATTTTTTTTTATTCCTTGAATAAAAAAAAATTAGTTTATTTGTGGGAAAAATCCTCAAATGGTACCTGAACTATGGTCAAATGCACATTTTGGTATCTAAACTTTCAAAACTACCCTCCTAGTACCTGAACTATTGCTTCGTTTTTCCATATGGTACTTCCATCCAATCTGCCGTTAACTTTGCCTACGTGGCTCATTCTTATAGATTGACATTCATCTCAAAAAAAAAAAAATGTGAGTTAATGGCAGATTGGATGGAAGTACCATATGGAGAAACGGAGCAATAGTTCATGTACCATCAGGGTAGTTTTGAAAGTTTAGATACCAAAATGTGAATTAAACAATAATCCGGGTACCATATGAGGATTCTTCCCTTTATTTGTAGATCATATACATATGCACAACTAGAGCACCAGACTAAAAGTTAGCAAATGCAAATCACAGAAGCTTGGAGTGGGTATATTCTGGTGCGGGGAAAGTCATCGATAGAGCACCAACTCATCTGCTCTCGAGATCCCTTCAACAAAACTTTCAAGTGGCCATTTCCTTGCTTCAATATGAGAATTTAGAGCTTAGGTACCTAATTAAGAAAGATGCTTAGTCACATGAAAGGAGTCAATTGCACCTAAACTAACAAATCATCAAACATTGAAATTCAATCATATAAATCAAATTATGTGGCTTCATGGAGGAACATCTATAGGTACTTTACAGATATATTCAAGCTAAAATATGAAGTACAATTGCAAGATTTCATTTAGGCGCAGCCAGAGTACCTTGGTATATATACAGCTCAAGGAACCAACCCATGTAGCAGAACAGTAATACAGTTAAACTCAAGACATACCTATAAATTGATATTGATAGCCAGTGTTAATCATGGAGTTGTTCAATACACTCTCTTTTGGAGTTGTTCAGTCCAGTAATATTATCTTTAAGTAACCATGGCATAATCATTCCCAAGGCCCTTGGATTTTGTCTAACAAGCAGAAAGAATATACTTGGTCCAAATAAATCTCCCTGATGCAGAAAAGAAAACGAAGAACAAACAATAATAGGAAGGAAGAATCTCCTTTTACCTTGTCCCTCAAATTTACCAACACTAAATGGTTGTCAGTTCCACCAGAGACAAGATCATAGCTCTTCTCTAGCAAGCTCTGCATGTTCAGAGGGCATAAAGATATAAGAGAAAACTAGTGAGACATATACTTTCAAAACAATAATGGAAACAAAGTATTGTGTGCATTTTAGATGGCAAAAATACTCATGAGAGCTTAATTAGAACCAACTAAACGAAAAGTATTGCTAATTAGCATAAATGTGTTGGAAAGGTGATGATCACAGACCTCTGCAAATTTTGAGGAATTACTGAGAACTTGCTCTTGGTAAGCTTTGAACTCTGGAGTTGTGGCCTCGTGGGGCTATGACCCCCTTCCTGAAGAAGATCATAGCCCCACGAGGGCCACGAAGTGACTTATGAGTTGTGGTTGTAACAATATCTGCATACTCAAAAGGAGATGGAATAACACCTGCCGCAACCAATCCACTGATGTGTACTATATCAGCTAACAAAATAGTTTTCTGCTTATCACAGACCTGACAACAACACAAGAAAAATATCTCACTTAAGGAAGGAGTATTATAGGTGTTTCATGATCATTGTCACAGTGGCGAACCTCAAGCGAAAGATTACCTTGCGTATGCATGCATAGTCGTACAAGCGTGCACAAGCACCGGCACCAGCAACTATTAATTTGGGTCTGAATAGTGTAGCACTTTTCTTCAACTGCAGATATAATTTGGGTCTGAATAGTGTAGCACTTTTCTTCAACAAATAAAGATTAAGATTTGAAGGAAAGTAAAGGAGTGGAAGTAGCTCTTGGCAAAAAGCAGGGCACTTGTCCATGCAAAGAAATAGTTTCGATATACTACGTTACGGTCACATGGTGGCGATTCCTTACAAAAGCAGGGCCTTGAAAGCACAAATATTTAGGCAAACATGTACCAAAAAAAAAGAAAAAGAAAAAACAAGACAAATTCAAGTTTGTCCAAAGGCCAAGGCTAAATAAAGATTATGTTCCTGGTTCTAGTAATATTCCAAAGATTCACACTTCATGACAATTAATACTGTCGATTATTACCAACATCTACATCATTATATACATATCTTATTAATGAAGTAAATACTGTTTAGTCCTTGAGCTTTTGACCATAAAACACTTCAGTCTCTGACCTTCTAATTTCACATGTTTAGTCCCTGTACTTCAAAATTTCAGATAGATAGGTCCTTGCCATCTAAAATTCATGGTGAAATATCTATTATGCCCTCAGTTTTCCAATAGTGCCAAATGTCTAACAGTAGGTACAAGTCCCCCAAGTTCCCCTTCAAGATGTTTCTTGGGTGGGGACTTGATAGTTTTATTCAAAAAAGTTTGGCACTATCGTGGCCGTAGGGAGTCCCCCAAGTTCACGGTCAAGAGATGTCTTGATCGATAGCTACTCTACAATGAACCCGATGTAACCCTAGGGTTGGAGGCCTGAGCCTCTGGTACTGGGTGGGGTGCAAGAGAGGGCATGAGCCTCTAGTACCCGGTGGGGTCCAAATGAGGGCTTGAGCCTGTGGTACCCGGTGGGATCTAAATGAGGGCATGAGCCTTTGGTACCCGGTGGGGTCCGAGTGAGGGCATGAGCCTCTGGTACCCAGTGGGGTCCAAATGAAGGCTTGAGCCTTTGGTACCCGATGGGATTCGAGTCAGGGCTTGAGCCTCTGGTACCCGGTGGGGTCCGAGTGAGGGCATGATCCTTTGGTACCCGGTGGGGTTCGAGTCATGGCTTGATCCTCTGGTACCCGGTGAAGCTAGTTGTGCATGCGATGCATATGGCGAGTGGATTTCGGAGGGGCAATAAATGCCTGTCGCTTTGACTTTGACGGTTTACTTATCCGAGGAGATAACTGGGATAGTAGGACACGTGGCGCTATCCAACGGTTGGCAACCCTTTGCTGCCAACGGCTGCGATTACCTGGGAGTTGAATTTGTGAGGGAAAACTGTCTCTTCTTCCTTAGTTTAGACAATTCTCTCCCAAAACTCTACCGAAAGTTTTGAAATCCTCTCGTCCTCCAGAAGAGCGAAACGTTGATGTCCTTTAGTCGGTGTGCCGTTCAGGAAACAGAAGCACAAGACGAATAACTGCTTTGAGTGGGCAGGAGAATGAGAGAGAATCAAGGAGGTAAGTCGCTCTGTTCTTCTGAAATCTGGGAAAAAAAATTGCTATGTTCGAATTCTGGGTTTTGATTTGCATTGTTATAGGTATTGCTTTGTATTGTTTATGGTTTTGCTTGGTACTGTTTTGAATCTGTCGTAATACGAACGGGTATTAGAAATAGGTAGAATTTGTGATAGTGATTTGGTATTTTTTTTTTGGGTGTTTGTAGTTCGTGTGTGGAGTGATCCGTACTTGAACAGAGCCCTAGATCTGGAATTCTAGGCTGACTAACGTTTCTGATTCCAGATAGCAAATTTGAGCGGGGCTAGAATATATTGGTAGGCCGAGGATGGAATCAGAAGCAAAGGCCATAGCTGGGGGAACGGGATCATCTCGCCAAGCCTCTACAAGAGAGGCAGAGGCAGCCATAGACAGGTACTTGGCAAGCGGCGATACCCGGGGAGAAGCTAAGATTAAGGAATTTGGGTCGTCGACAGGAGTGGTTTCAGAGAGTACCGGGAGTGTAGACGGTTCTAAAAGTGGAGGGATGAGTTCTAGAGAAGAGAATCCGAGTTCTGGGGGAATAGTGACTTGGCAATTCCAGAAAGGATTCCGAGGCCTCGGTACACGCTGGCGGAAGGGGCCTCATATGGGGAGCCAGTAAGGAGTATGACGATGAAAAGATCAACTCATTGAGGCGACGGTGGGGGATACCACATGAAGTAGAGCTAAGGTCATTGCAACCCGGTGAGTCGGCAGTCAATCCTCCCCTCAGGAGGGTGGCATTGCATGAGAATCAGTTACATCAAGGGATGTCGCTCCCGCTGCCCTGGTTCCTGCAATACCTATTGAGGATGCTGAACTTGTCACCGGGGTAGATGACGCCCAATGTATAGAGGCAAATCCTTTCTATGGCATCCATGTGGGATCTTTGCGAGCAAGGCTGGCCGTCCATCAATGAATTCCGAGCTGTGTACTGGGTTGCCTACTCGAAAAAGTCACTCTGTGGGGGGATGGTGTCATTTAAGGCCCGAGACTATGAGCCTCTGGTGACCGATCTACCCACCTTGCAGAGCAAGAAATGGAGGAACAAGGTGTTTCTTGCGGGTGGCCGATGACAGATCAAAAATAGAAAGTGGTGGCTAACGAGGACTTACCAAGACATCAGGGATCAATCTTATAGGTTTTCTGACATTGAGAGGATGAGGATTGCGCGAGTATGCGCTGTATGAGGGAATGAAGAGGAGATGAGCTCATATAGGTTCATCCAGTACTCGATCTTGGAGAGGTTGAAGATCGGAAGGTTCCTGGTGAGATGAGAAGTGCAAATGGTTTTTTTTTTTTTTTGACACTTATTTTTCTTGTAATGAGAGTATTGAAGAGGAAACCCCGGAAAGGGAAGGAGGAGGATAGAATGGACGATACGTAGCTGATGGATTGCTTGATCAACCAAGGCGAGGACTCTCTCTTTCTTGATGTGAATCTGGCTAAGAAGATAGTTGATCGGTCTCTTGATGAACTGTTGCTGGAGTTACCGGACGAAGTGTACGGAGAGCCGAACCTAAAAGATCAAACTGAGAACTTGGAAGACCCTCCCATAGGGACGGCTAGTATCGTGACCAGAGATTTTCACAGTGGGAAACAATGTGTCGTTGACGGAAGCAATTGAAGATCCTAGAGACGGTGAGGAGAAATATGTGAAGAAGGAACCTGTCAACCCAGAAACATCTTTATAGGTTATCAGCATCTCCGACAACACCATGAGCAAACGGTTCGCAATAGTGCTCAGCTGGCCCTAGAGATAGCGGCAGAACTCACTCAATTTCTACGAGATAATGCCACCGTCTTTGCATGGTTATACGCTGATATGCCAGGCATCTCCCCCGAGATCATCACACACCAGTTGAGCATTAAACCAACTTTCTATCGAATAAAGCAGAAGAGAAGGACCTTTGATGCAAAAAGATATTGTGCAATCACGGAAGAAGTCACAAAGCTACAGGGCATAGGGTTCATCTGCCAAGTCAATTATCCCCAATGGATTTTCAACTTGGTCGATCATGGCAAAGAAACCAAAAGGAAAGTGGCGAATGTGTGACTTCAAGGGTCTCAACAAGGCATGCCCCAAGGATAGTTTCCCACTACCTCGCATTGATCAACTGGTCAATGCAACGACGGGGCATAGACTGCTCAGCATGATGGGTGCCTTCTCCAGATATAATCAAACCAAGATGCACCCCGATGACCAAGAATGCACCACCTTCACAACCGACAAAGGCTTATATTGTTACAATGTCATGCCTTTCGGGTTGAAGAACGCCGGGGCAACATACCAGTTGTTGATGAATGCCATGTTCGCTGAACATCTCGGCAAGATAATAGAAGTTTACGTGGATGACATGCTAGTTAAGAGCATCAAGGCAAGCAGATACGTGGCGAACCTCCGCATCATATTCCCTATTCTCTTGGCCTACGGTATGCGCCTTAACCCAGAAAAGTGTTTTTTTGCCGTCACCGCTAGCAAATTTCTGGGTTACATCATCAGTGAACGAGGCATAGAGGCTAACCCTGACAAAGTGCAAGCAATCCTCAACATGAAGTCCCCAATATGGAAGGTGCACATCCAAAGCCTCCAAGGCAAGCTAACCGCCCTGTCCCGGTTCATCTCTAAACTCACCGATAGATGTCTTCCATTCTTCAAAGCCATGAGGAGGACCCACAAGAAAGAAATTGACTGGACCCTGGACTATGAAGCGGCGTTCCAAAGTTTGAAGGAATATTTGGCAGCAATCCCACTTCTCTCCATTCCTGTACAAGGTGAGATACTCTATATATATCTAGAGGTATCCCCTTCAGTGGTCAGCTACGTCATCGTACGAAGAGAGGGACAGGATGAACGCCTGGTGTTCTATGCCGGTAGAGGCATGAACGACGCTAAAACTAGTTACACCCCCCTAGAGCAGCTCGCCTTAGCACTCATCGTTGCCGCTAGGCGTCTCCGCCAGTACTTCCAAGCCCACACAATCCATGTCTTGACAAATCAACCGCTAAAGCAGGTCATGCAGAACCCTGAGCACTCGGGATGCCTCAGCAAGTGGGCTATCGAGCTCAGTGAGTTCGATATTGAGTACAAGCCACGTACCGCTATGAAGGGCCAAGCGGTAGTGGACTTCATCGCTGAGCTCACTAAGCGTCAAGATGAAGCCAACCCCAGGACAGAAGAAGAGGGCCACACGGCAATGATAACCGTTGAGGAACCAGCACTCAAGCAGCAGTCTGACTGGAACCTTCATGTGGACGGCTCCGCTTGCGCCAAAACCTACTGTGCCGGAGTTAGCTTAACAAGGCCAGGGGGACTGAATGTGGAGTATGCATTGAAGTTCAATTTCACAGTCTCAAACAACATGGCGGAGTATGAAGCACTCATTGCAAGCTTGCTCCTTGCCATTGACTTCGGCGCTGACAGCGTCAACATATTCAGCGACTCACAACTAGTCGTCAACCAGGTCAACGACAATTTCCAAGCCAAAGACAAGCAGCTAGCGGCATACTTGGGATACTCTTGAAATCAAAAAAATTACAAGTTCACCTTGAATGAGGACTCTTCAACAATACGAGTGTTTTCGGCAAAACCAAAACATGAAAAGAATAATAAGAAAAAAGGGCATGGTACTTCTAGGATTCTACAATTTTATCTGCCGAGTTACTTCTAGCTTTACTAAAACTCTACAACAAAGCAATAAAAAAGAGTCCAAGGCAGAAGTAATTTGGGGTAAGGTAAAGTTGCCTTCACGTCTAAGAATGAGAAGAAGACGAGTCCAAGTACAATTTAAAAAGGTGAGAATAATTCAACCTCAACAACTCTTAGGTCTCTCATATAAAACGAGCCTAGGAGGTGAAAAAAGGGGGGAGGAACGTGAGGAGGACCGTGAAGAAGCAGAGGATAGCAGCCGAGGAGAGGAAGAAAGCAAGAAAGAAGAGGGTGAGGCTTTGACCGATCTGCATCTTTTCCTTTGCTGTGTTGCTCCGACATGGTGTGCCTTAGGGTGCCGTATCATCCTCAAGCTCTGATACGGCGTGCCTTAGGGTGCCGATATATATTGTCGTTGAGCTCCGATACGGAGTGCCTTAGGGTGCCGATATCATCCTCGAGCTCCGTCAGGTATCTTCGGGTACCAGGTCGTCGTGAAGCTCCGGTGGTGCCTTCGGGTACCATATCATCTTCAAATCCGGGCAGTAGGCTTTGCTCTATTAAATCAATCCCAATGATGCAGGCCTTGCTCTTTCAAATCCCTGTTGTCTCTTGTTGGCCCTCCAAATACCAGCGATGCAGTCCTGGTTCTCTTAAAATTCCAGCGGCGTTCTTGCTCTCTCTCGAGTTCCAATAGGATGATGCTTACTCTCAAGTTTCCAACAACGCGTCAAAGATGCTTGGCTCCAAATTTGCTCCAGCCTCATATGCGTGATTCCAAACAAAGTGCAACAAATGAATTAAAAAAAAATATATTAAAAGCTGTCGAGAACCAACAAGAAGTGTTGCTGCAAAGATGAAACAGAGAGTAAAGAACTTGAGAACAATTAATGGACGACGAACAAAAGTTTTTGTCTTGCTAAATAATATGATGAAAGATTAAAGCTTTTGTTTGCTTACTTTGCAGTCATGGTATTGCAGACCACACATGGAGATTTAATTAATGTGCACATGACAAAGATGATAAAGGCTTGAACTTGCCACCATAGAAAAACTAAAGAAACGAAGTTTGGCGGTGGCTTTCCGGCTTAGACATTGAAGTCTAATCAAGACATAAGCCAAATCGATATTGGCTTGTTGTCAAAAGGTTCTGGAATCTTGAAATATGATGCCTCAAGCAATTAAAGAAGAATATAAGGCTGGGTTCAATTAATCCTTGTTCGTGGAATCAAGAAAGGAAGAAGCAAAAGTTAATGAGACAAAGATCGTTAAGAGCACCTCTGCCAAAAGTTAGCAGGAAAAAAGATGCTACAGAGATTGTCATTGCCTTTCATCGAACAGGTGGTGGGCGTTCTGTTGTTGTTAAATAAAAAAATGAGAGGGCATACTCCCGGACCAAGACTCCACATTGCTCTTTACTTGGTTGGATGATATGTCTACTCTTAAGAATAAATAGAGGTCATCTTTAGAGTAAAGATCATGAAGTCTAGAGCTTGCTGCTACTCACTACCAATTGAAGGAGTCGAGACATGTCATTGAAGGGAACATGGCACCGCTTCAGCCGAGTTCAATAAAACGTGTAGTGAATTTGACGTTGGCCTGAGAAAAATACAAATCACGTGCATGAGATTTGGCTTTCTTTTGAGAAAACAAGCTAAGTGTTAGGGGCCGCACTTGTAATGCCACAAGCAACCTTATTCAGGGTCATTAGTTAAGCTTTTGGTTGGTTGCTTGTGTGCTTGGAGTGTTTTGGTAATTTATAAATTATGTAATTTATTTTATTTAGTAGTTATTCTCCTCGACCTTTTGCATGTATTCCCCTGCCCCTTTCATGTAAGCCCGATATGCTCTATAGGGAGGGGTTCCTAGTCGGCATAGTTTGGACTACGGAACTAGTATAGGTAAGCACATGTACTTTTGCCTCCCTTACCGTCTTACCATCAATAAAAGAGGAATTATACAATCATCTGTGTCCCGTAAGATTGCTCCTTGATCTTTCCTTTCGATTACTAATTTGTTCTTCGTGATTGCCCAACATTTATATCATTGTGTTCTTGCTTGTCGCTATCACTATTTTAATATCGTGTGGTTTCATTGTTCCTTGCAAGGTAATCAATTGGCTGACTTGCTTACTAGCAAGTGCCGCACAGTCCGCTTTGCGCATTGCAAAGTTCAGCCCGTGATAGTTGGTTTCAGAGCCAACTTGGCTCAAGACACTCGCTACGATGACAGGAAAAATGACAAACTAACAAAGATTCGATTGGTATGACCAACAATTGGGAGAACTTGTGGGGTGCCCGATAGATTGATTGAGTTGACTAGCGTGTTGGACCGTGTCGACCTAGATAATTTGGTGGCGCGGATGACAGAGGTGGAGAGCCTCAGTGACCGAGTTATGGCCCTTGAAAAAAGTAAAGCTCGAGGAGACGAAAGGGAGAGAAATGAGGAAGAAGCTCCCGTTTCGAATGACCAAATGGGGCAGATGAGTGATACCCTTGATACACTCCAGGTGACTGTGGACAATATGGCAGAAGATGTCCGAGCCACCATCGATGCCTTCAAGAATGAGCTGATGGAAATGAACACCAAGCTCAACTTGACCATTCGTGCGATGGGAAACCAACCTGTGACGGACTACAGGAAGGTAAAGATACCAGAACATCAAGCTTTTGGAGGGACGCGGGACGCCAAAGAGCTTGAGAACTTCTTATTTGATATGGAGCAGTACTTTCGAGCAGTAAAGCCGGACTTGGAAGAGATGAAGGTGAATACGGCGACAATGTATTTGTCAGGAGATGCTAAACTTTGGTGGAGAACCAAATACAATGACACTCAAAGAGGAGAGTGCACTATCGATATGTGGGAAGATCTAAAGAAAGAGCTTAAAGCTCAATTCTTCCCTGAGAATGTTGAATACATTACCAGACGATAACTAAGAGAGCTCAAGCACACCAACAACATCAGGGACTTTGTGAACAAGTTCTCTGTGCTCATGCTCGACATCTCGGACATGTCAGAGAAAGATCGGTTGTTTTATTTCCTTGAGGGCTTAAAACCATGGGCAAGAACCGAGCTTCAGCGGTAGAGGGTCCAAGATTTGGCCTCCGCTCAGGCTGCTGCTGAGAGACTGACAGATTACACATTTGAGGAGAACTCCAGCAAGAAGACTCAATCCTTTTTGAATACGAATGCCAACAGATCCTTGAGGCCGGGGTCGAGTAAAAGTGGGGAAGAGGAGTCCAAATTCTCCAACTCATGAGGAAGGGATAGGAGGACCACTTATGCGAGGGACACGTCAACTTCCAGGCCGAGTGCCTCAACTGGAGTCTTCACCCCTCGACACTTTAATCCTTCAGGGTACGCCCCAAGACCAGTGTCTTGCTTCTTATGCAGAGGACCTCACAGAGTAAATGAGTGCCCTCACAAGATAGCCTTATCGGCCCTATAAGCCCACATTCAATAAAAAAAAAAAACAGAAGACCAGCAGGAGTCGGAGGAGGAACACAGCCACATGAGAGCTTTGAGATTCTTGGGTGCAGTTAAGAAACAACCACAACCACCCAAGAAGGATCAGGCCAAGGGCCTAATGTTCGTGGATGGTTTTGTTAATGGGAAGGTTGCCAAGAGTGTGATGGTTGACACAGGGGCCACGCATAACTTTGTGTCAGAGACAGAAGCACAAAGGTTGGGGTTGAAGTTGGAGAAGGACGTTGGGTCACATGAAAGATGTGGATTCTGAGGCCTTACCCACAATTGGGCTATCCCAAAGGGTACCACTCAAGTTGGGCAATTGGGAGGGAAAAGTAGATGTTATAGTTGTCCGAATGGATGACTTTGATATCATATTGGGGATGGAGTTCATGCTAGCAAACAAAGCTATCCCCATTCCTAGCGCCCAACATTTGCTCATTATGGGGGAAAGGCCATGTGTAGTTCCAGCAAGAATCAGGCAACCAAGTGAACCCCGTCTCTTATCTTCTCTCCAATTTAAGAAAAGCGTGAGGCGCCATGAGCCTACATATGTAGCAGTTCCTCTAATGAAGGATGATAGCAAGAGGGAAATGGTTCCGAGGGAAATCGAGGGGATATTGGAGAGTTATGCAGATGTGATGCCACCCGAAGTTCCCAAGGAACTACCCCCAATGAGGAGTGTGGACCACGAGATCGAACTACTTCCGAGAGCCAAGCCACCTACAAAAGCACCTTATAGAATGGCTCCTCCTAAACTGGCAGAACTTAGGAAGGAGCTAGAAGACCTACTCAAGGCTGGGTTCATTAGACCATCTAAAGCCCCATTCGGTGCGCTAGTGCTGTTCCAAAAGAAACATGATGGAAACTGGAGACTGTGTGTGGACTACCGGGCCCTTAACAAAGTCACAGTGCGCAACAAGTACCCGATCCCCTTGATAGCGGATCTGTTTGATCAGCATAGTGGTGTCACGTACTTCACCAAGCTTGATCTCCACTTCGGGGTACTATCAAGTCCGCATTGCTGAGGGTGACGGGCCTAAGACTGCGTGTGTTACTTGTTACGGCACCTTTGAGTTCTTGGTAATGCCATTTGGGTTGACTAATGCGCCGGCGACATTCTACACTTTGATGAACCAAGTCTTCCATGAGTACTTGGATAAGATTGTGGTGGTGTATCTGGATGAATTGTAATGTACAGCTCTACTTGGAAGAGCACATAGAGCATTTGACGCTGGTATTTCAATGGTTACGAGATAACCAATTGTATGTTAAGCGCGAGAAGTGTTCCTTCGCGTAGGTGACCATCAAGTTTTTGGGTCATGTTATTGAAAGGGGTCGAATCAGGATGGACATGGAGAAAGTGGAAGCCATAAAGGAGTGGCAAAACCCCAAGAATGTGAAGGAGCTGTGCTCTTTTCTTGGGTTGGCTAATTGCTATCGACGTTTCATCGAGAACTACTCGAAGAAGACAACCCCCTTAACTGAGCTCTTAAAGAAGGGAGCGACATGGGATTGGAGTAGTGATTGTGAGAAGGCCTTCCAAGAGTTGAAGAAGGCTGTAATGGAAGATCCAGTCCTAGCTTTACTCGACTTGAATCAACCATTCAAAGTTCAGACGGACGCTTCAGATTTTGCTTTAGGAGGAGTCCTCCTACAACGGGGACACCATGTTGCTTATGAAAGTCATAAACTCTCGGAAGGTGACCGGAAGTATACAGCTCAAGAGAAGGAGTTGCTAGTTGTGATTCATAGTTTAAGAACTCGGCGACACTATCTGTTGAGGTCGAAGTTCCTTATAAAGATAGATAATTCCACTGTCAGCCACTTCTTGACTCAGCCAAAGTTAACCCCAAAGCAAGCTAGATGGCAGGAGTTTCTCACAGAGTTTGACTTCCAGTTCGAACATAAGACTGGTCACACTAATCAAGTTACAGATATCCTAAGCCACAAGACCGACCTCGCCACCCTCAAGATGTTGGCAACTTTGTCGAGTAGTGTCATTGCCACAGACATCAAGCAACGTATCAAGGAGAGTTTGGAGAAAGATCCATTGGCCCAATTTCTCATCAAAATGGTGAAGGGAAAAGCAGTCAGTTTTGGATGGAAGATGGCATATTGATTGCTAAAGGGGGACGAGTGTTTGCTCCACGAGCTGATGGATTATGAAGGATGCTCATGAAGGAGTGTCATGACACTTTATGGGCAGGTCACCCTGGGTGGCAGAGAACACACGCACTACTCAAGTAGGGTTACTATTGGCCCCAAATGCGGGACGATATCACAGAATGCACCAAGATCTGCCTAACCTGCCAGCAGGACAAGATTAAGCGACAGAAGGCTCTTGGGCTACTTGAACCGCTGTCCATTCCGACTAGCCTGTGGGAAAGTGTCTCCCTTGACTTCATTACTAACCTCCCAAAGGTCGGAGACTTATCAGGAATCCTTTGTAATACCCGCAATTTCCATTTTAAATTCGAGTGATTGTATCGAATGATTATTATGCGATTTCACGATATATGTTCGATAATCATTCATTTTTACAATTATCGAAGTTTCGAAACGTTTATTTTAACGAAAAGCTCGAAATACTCGGTTTGAGAAATCGACTTTTTCTAAGTACGGAATTTGGAGAAACTTCCTTCATGAAAGTTGTAGAGCTCGTCGATACGAGTCCGTACACGTGCGGAACACGAAGATCGGATTTTTTCTGAATTAGTTATCGAATTTCGAAGTTTTCCGAAACATGTATATATAGAAAAAATTTTTGGAAACCCTAAATTTTTCTTCTACCGGTTCTTCTTCTTCCTTCTGTTTCTGGAAAAAGAAAAAAAAAAAAAAAAAAACTGGTTCTCTCTCTCGCCGTCTCTCTCGACCGAAACGGGGAGGAAATTTCTCCTTAATTGTTCTCCCTCCACAGACCACCTCTCGACCTCAAACCAAGTCCCAGGCGTTCGTCTCGAGCTGCTCTAGCTCCCGGAGGTAGTTTCACAAGGCGGCGCAGCCTGTGGCGGCGGCGGCACGGCCCGAACCGAAAACGACCGTTTTCGGTTCGATCTCAATATCTCGAGCTACACTCCACCATTTCACTTGATTCTTATCTCGAGCTATACACGATCGTTTCTTGTGATTCTTGGCTTGTTGAGTTTGCAAGGAAGTTCTGAACAAGTTTCCAGAAGGGATCGGGGCCTGAGGTTGCAGTTTTCACGTCGGTTTTCTAGCTCACCGGTTTCTGCATATTTTCCGGCCGCCGACTGTAAATCGGTAATTTCGATGCCTTCCCATCATTTTTAGGTCTTGTTCTAGTTATGAAAGTTTCTCAGAATGATGAAACGAAGGGGACAAGCTCGGCCCAGACACCATTGGCGGTGCTCGGTGGCGGCTCTGTCCCAAACTCCGGCGGCCTTTTCCGGCCACCTCCGGAGGTCTAAAATTTGGTTTCTGTCCATTTTATGATTCTATGTTTCGATACGATCATTTCAGCGTATTATACGCATTTTTCGGATATCGTATGAATTAGTTATGAATTTTGTGATTTCGATCGATTTCGGTCGTTAGATTTTTGATCTGTGAAATTATGACAGTCGGATGAACTTGTAAATTTGTTATGTTGATCATATGACTGTCCCAGAGGCTTTGTGTCGTCATGGGCGAAGATCCGACCGTTAGATCTTCGTATATGTGAAAAACGGTAATTAGGGGAGCGATTCGTGAGAAACCGCTCGTCGGATTTTAATGTAAATTAGAATCTGGCCGTTAATTAGTGGTTAAATTTTGTGTTGAAATTGTTGGCTAAATTCGAATCACATTTGATTAGGTGATTGACGGATTTTATTTGAGTGGGCTATTCGGCGTTAATTATAAATTATAATTTATAATTATATTGAAGACGCAGCAGGAGTTTCGAGGTGAGTAAAAACTCACGTGGTTCATATTACGAACCGAGCATTTTAATTTATTTATTTTTTGTAATTGTGTGAAAATATATTTGCGGATTAAATATTTGTTTTAAAATTTCATGGACTTGAATCATCACGGTCCATAGGTAAGTAAAATGAATTTTAACTATACAAATGAATTTCATAATTTTCTTGTGTGAACTATAGATGGTATTAATGGTCATTCTTGAGTGGATGATTACGTATATATATATTTACGTGAAAAATATATATTGATGAGTGGATTGTTGATTGATGATATGATTGAGTAGAATTGATGAGTTGATTATATTACAATCATGTAATTCCATAATAATATGATGTATCTTGGTTGGGTTGATTTCAGTATGTGATATTATATGTTGTGTTCATTTATGGGTTTAGGGTCGACGTAATGACTGGTGTGGGTAATCGGACGCTCTAATCCTAGTGTGGATGATGGGATACGATTGGTGGAGTATGTGGAATTATTGGACGTTCTAAATATGTATATAGGTATACATATTGATGAAATACAATAATTGATAAATATGTCGGATGCCATAACCTAGGCCAGGTGACGGGCTACGATTCAGTTAGAGCTCTAGTCTGTCAAGTACCGTATTTTTATAAATACGATGATGAAAGTTGTGGGGAAAGTTGTGAGTGGGGTTGTCTTGATATATTGAATTGGTGTTGTTTGAGATGGTTATTATTTACATGTGTGGAAATAATTGAGTGTTGCTGTGTGTGGAAATAAATGAGATTAAATTAAGTAACAGTTCATTGTTTTACTCATACGAGCTTTCATAAGCTTACCGGGTTTTGTGTTGTGGCAATCCCGGTACACTATTCAATGGTGTAGCGGATATTCCTGCAGGTCAGGATAACCAGAGAGGTGACCGAGCTGCTTAGATGTTATAGCAGTTTTGTTATTTATCTAGTTGTGAGGTGTGTGTATGCTCATTTAGAGCTTTACATTACAGCTTGGATTTATGTTGTAATAATTAACCGAGACTAAATTCGGTTTGTTTTTATTTCGTGTGGTGAGTATGTTAAGAAAACAAATTTTCAGGATGATTATTTTGAGTTTGTAGTATTTTCATGTTTCGGATTTTGAATTGTTATTCTGAAATTCGGGGCGTGACAGTTTGGTATCAGAGCGTAAGGTACATATTTGGTGATATGTCAATACTTACCGAGTGATGGCCCGTCTGCAGCGGATCCCCATCGTGTGCTCTTCGGTATTGACAATGTCATTGGGTATGTGAGTGCGTTAGGTTGGCCAGGAACGTTAGTACTTTTAGGAAATTTAAGTATCGTTATGTATGATCAGTACTTGGTTAATATGGACTTGCATTTGACTTATGCTTTGTTTAAGTGTTATGCGTGTATTAATCAAGTATATCATGCTTATTAGGTAATGGAGATTGAGGGAAACGAGGCTAGAGGTCGGGGTAGAGGTAGACCTCGTGGCAGGGGTAGAGGCCGAGGAAGGGGTAGGGCCCCTCCAGTTGAAGAAGTATTCGAGTCGGAGGAAGATGCACCTTATGAGGATCAGCCTATTCCTCCTGTAGCTGTGGTTGATAATCCTGCTCGCTTGCTGATGCTAGCAAGGGAAATTACTCGCTTGGGAGCAACCAAGTTTGGAGGAGGCACTGATTATATGGTGGCGGATCGTTGGATAAAGGATTTGCAGACCTATTTCGATCTGCTTGATTGCACTGAGACCGACAAGAGGAAGCTAGCCGCTTTCATGCTGAAGGATGAGGCTAGGGTGTGGTGGAACATCACTCAGAGGAGCATTGAGGTGTCCACCTTGACATGGGACGGCTTTGAGAGGCTGTTCAGGGAGAAGTACTTTCCACCAGCAGTGAAGGAGAGGTTAGAGCGAGAGTTCCTTGCACTTGTACAGGGGAAGATGACCGTAATTGAGATGATGCGGAGTTCTCCAGATTGTACAAGTATGTGAGGCAGATGGAGGATGAGGACTTGGCCAAGAAGTTTCAGAGAGGGTTGAGTCCTTCGATTGAGCGTGATGTAGCCATCTTGGAGCTGAAGACCAAGAGAGAGATCTTGGCTAAGGCACAGATCATTGAGCAGCAGAACCTGATTCGTAGAGAGAAGGAGTCTGCTGAGAGAGACTTCCAGGGCAAGGGAAAGGCCATAAAAGGGAGCAGTAGAGCTAGAGACTTCAGGGGTGGGTTCTGGAAGAGACAGAGGACTCAGTTTCAGCATCAGGTTCCAGCTAGGGCAG
The DNA here is from genome assembly GCA_025331145.1 of Rosa persica. Lineage (NCBI taxonomy): Eukaryota > Viridiplantae > Streptophyta > Magnoliopsida > Rosales > Rosaceae > Rosa > Rosa persica. The sequence goes on along the minus strand of WFKR01000101.1, from coordinate 79,602 downwards.
CAGTAGCTCCTCCTGTTCAGGCTATGCCTATCAGGCAGATAACACCAGCAGCTCCAGTGAAGTGCTTTAACTGTGGCGAGCCGGGCCACATCTCTCGTGCGTGCACAAAGCCACGGGGTAGGTTATGCTACAGTTGTGGACAGGCAGGGCATCAGGCTAGGGAGTGTCCTCGGATTCAGGGTAGAGTGCAGGGTAACCAGCAGAGGCAGTTACCACCTGCTCATGCTAGGGTCTTTGCCATCGGTCAGGCAGGCACGGGAGTGGAAGGTACCTTATCTGTTTATCACTTTCTTGCTAGAGTACTGTTTGATACGGGAGCCTCACACTCTTTCATATCTAGTTCGGTTGTGGATGTTTTGGGTTTGATTGCTATGTCTCTGACTAGATCATTGTGTGTTACATCACCTCTCGGTGTGTCTCTTGAGCTTAGCATGCTTTGTGATGATTGCCCTATTGGGATTGGTGGCAGAGAGTTCTCTGCATCTTTGATTGTGATTCCGGATCACACGTATGATGTGATTTTGGGTATGGATTGGTTGAGCCCGAACCATGCTGTTATTGATTGCTTTAGGATGATTGTGTCCTTCCATGTTCTGGGACAACCGGTGTTTCATTACCGTTGTTTGAAGTCTGACATCACCATGAGGATAGGGATTTTGGCCCATATTGAATCAGGGAGTAGTACTTCAAGGATTACAGGGATTCCTGTAGTTTCAGAGTATGAAGACCTGTTTCAGGAGATCCCTGGGTTACCTCCGAAGAGGGTAATGGACTTCTCCATTGATGTGATACCAGGTACTTCACCTGTGTCGAAAGCACCCTATCGAATGGCTCCAGCTGAACTTCAGGAGTTGAAGGTTCAGATTGAGGGCTTACTTGCACAAGAGTTCATTCAGGCAAGTGTGTCTCCTTGGGGTGCACCAGTGTTGTTTGTGAAGAAGAAGGATAGTTCATTTCGTCTATGTGTGGATTATCGACAGTTGAACAAGGTGACCATCAAGAATAGGTACCCTTTACCTAGGATTGATGACTTGTTCGATCAGCTTAGAGAAGCTACTGTATTCTCGAAGATTGACTTGAGGTCTGGATATCACCAGTTGAGGGTGAAGGAGGAAGATATTCCAAAGACGGCGTTCAGGACCAGGTATGGACATTTTGAGTTTCTTGTCATGCCTTTTGGTCTCACGAATGCCCCCGCAGCATTTATGGACTTGATGAACCGTACGTTCAGTCCTTACTTGGATCAGTTTGTGGTAGTGTTCGTTGACGACATCTTGATTTATTCAAGGTCGTCAGCTGAGCATGAGAGGCATCTGCGGATAGTGCTGCAGACATTGAGAGAGCAGAAACTCTTTGCCAAGTTCGAGAAGTGCGACTTCTAGCAGAGTGAAGTCAAGTTCCTTGGTCATGTGATCTCGAAGGATGGAGTTTCTGTGGATCCTTCGAAGGTTGAAGCGGTGATGAGTTGGAGTCGCCCTACTACGGTGATGAGTTGGCCGGTTATTACAGGCGCTTCATTGAAGGGTTTTCTGGTATTGCTTCGGCTTTGACCAAATTGACCAGGAAAGACACTCAGTTCGTATGGTCGGATGAGTGTGAGAAGGCTTTCATTGAGCTGAAGACTAGATTGACTACAGCTCCGGTGTTGACTATTCCTACTAGTGGTGGTGGATTAGTCATTTATAGCGATGCATCTCATCAGGGTTTGGGGTGTGTGTTGATGCAAAATGGTAGTGTTGTTGCTTATGGTTCTAGACAGTTGAAGGTACATGAGCGGAATTACCCTACTCATGATCTAGAGCTAGCAGCTGTGGTGTTTGCCTTGAAGATTTGGAGGCACTATCTTTATGGTGAGAAATTTGAACTCTTTTCTGATCACAAGAGTTTGAAGTACCTATTCTCCCAGAAGGAATTGAACATGAGGCAGAGGAGATGGATGGAGCTCATTAAGGACTATGATTTCACCTTGGAGTATCATCCCGGAAAGGCGAATGTAGTGGCGGATGCTTTGAGTAGGAAACCGCGGGTAATCATGGCATCGATTATGGTGCGGGAGTGGCGCATGTTAGAAGCTGCATCTGAGTTCGACCTTATGCCCGCAGGAGCAGGACAAGGAATCTTTCTCGGTAGTATCACCTTACAGCCCACCTTGATCTCCAGGATCATTCAGGGTCAGACACTTGATGAGTTTGCTCAGGCGAGGATTGCTGAGAGGACTGCTGACCCGGATGTGGAGGGTCCTTCTGAGTGGATGATTGGGGCTGATGTAGGGTTGAGATTTCGAGGGAGATTGTATGTACCGAGTGTTGATAACCTCCAGGAGGAGATCATGCGAGAAGCACATAGGTCTCGACATACTATACATCTAGGAGGTACTCAAATGTATATGGATCTACGAAGGCAGTTTTGGTGGTATGGTATGAAGAGGGATGTGGCGGAACACGTGTCGAAGTGTCTTACCTGTCAACAGGTGAAGGCAGAGCATCAGAGACCAGCAGGAATGCTGAACCCCTTATCGATTCCTGTTTGGAAATGGGAAGACATCTCTATGGACTTTGTGACTGGATTGCCCAGATCCAGGCAAAGTTATGATCGATTTGGATGATTGTTGACCGGTTGACTAAATCGGCACACTTCCTTCCGGTGGCAAAAACGTACTCAGGTGATGCATTGTGTAAGTTGTACGTGAACGAGATAGTGAGGCTTCATGGAGTACCTGTGACGATTGTATCGGATCGTGATGCTCGTTTCACTTCAGAATTCTGCCGTAGGTTCCATAAGGCATTTGGTACGTCTCTTGCTATGAGCACTGCATTTCACCCACAAACAGATGGACAGACCGAGAGAGTGAATCAGGTGATGGAGGACATGCTCAGAGCTTGTGTTCTGGATTTTAAGGGTAGTTGGGCAGATCATCTGCCATTGGTAGAGTTTGCCTACAACAACAGCTATCACTCTAGTATCGGTATGGCTCCATATGAGGCTCTTTATGGTAGGCCATGTAGGACTCCTATCTGTTGGGCGGAAGTAGGGGATAAAGGGCTCATCGGACCTGAGATTGTACAGGAGACTACAGAGAAGGTCACTACTATTCGGGACAGAATCCGAACCGCTCAGAGTAGACAGAAGAGTTATGCTGACTTGAAGAGGAGACCGTTGGAGTTTGAGACAGGTGATCATGTGTTCTTGAAAGTCTCACCTATGAAAGGTGTGGTGAGATTTGGCAAGAAGGGGAAACTCGCACCGATGTATGTTGGACCCTTTGAGATTCTGGAAAGGGTTGGTAACTTGGCATATCGTCTTGCTTTACCTGTTAGCATGTCGGGAGTGCACAATGTCTTTCATGTGTCTCTGCTCAGGAAGTATGTTCGAGACGAGTCTCACGTGATTGACCACAGTACGATCAAAGTGAACCCGGATGTGACGTTTGTGGTTGAACCTGTTCGTATCTTGGATAGGTCTACAAAGAAACTTCGTAGGAAAGAGGTTGATCTCGTGAAGGTGTTGTGGAGTCATCATGATGAGGGTGATGCATCATGGGAGTTAGAATCTGACATGAGGACGAGGTATCCACAGATTTTTGGGGAATTGGGTACTTGAATTTCGGGACGAAATTCCTTTAAGGGGGGTAGATTGTAATACCCGCAATTTCCATTTTAAATTCGAGTGATTGTATCAAATGATTATTATGCGATTTCACGATATATGTTCGATAATCATTCATTTTTACAATTATCGAAGTTTCGAAACGTTTATTTTAACGAAAAGCTCGAAATACTCGGTTTGAGAAATCGACTTTTTCTACGTACGGAATTTGGAGAAACTTCCTTCATGAAAGTTGTAGAGCTCGTCGATACGAGTCCGTACACGTGCTGAACACGAAGATCGGATTTTTTCTGAATTAGTTATCGAATTTCGAAGTTTTCCGAAACATGTATATATAGAAAAATTTTTTGGAAACCCTAAATTTTTCTTCTACCGGTTCTTCTTCTTCCTTCTGTTTCTGGAAAAAGAAAAAAAAAAAAAAAACTGGTTCTCTCTCTCGCCGTCGCTCTCGACCGAAACGGGGAGGAAATTTCTCCTTAATTGTTCTCCCTCCACAGACCATCTCTCGACCTCAAACCAAGTCCCAGGCGTTCGTCTCGAGCTGCTCTAGCTCCCGGAGGCAGTTTCACAAGGCGGCGCAGCCTGTGGCGGCGGCGGCACGGCCCGAACCGAAAACGACCGTTTTCGGTTCGATCTCAATATCTCGAGGTACACTCCACCATTTCACTTGATTCTTGTCTCATTGAGCTCGCCTCAACTTCTTCTACAAGCACCAAGAAGGGCCGGAACTGGGTCGAACGTTTTCACGTTCGTCGGAGCTCGACCCGAACGGATCGAAATGCCAAAACTTTCGATCAAGATATCTCGAGCTATACACGATCATTTCTTGTGATTCTTGGGTTGTTGAGTTCGCAAGGAAGTTCTGAACAAGTTTCCAGAAGGGATCGGGGCCTGAGGTTGCAGTTTTCACGTCGGTTTTCAAGCTCACCTGTTTCTGCATATTTTCCGGCCGCCGACTGTAAATCGGTAATTTCGATGCCTTCCCGTCATTTTTAGGTCTTGTGCTAGTTATGAAAGTTGCTCAGAATGATGAAATGAAGGGGACAAGCTCGGCCCCGACACCATTGGCGGTGGTCGGTGGCGGCTATGTCCCTAACTCCGGCGGCCTTTTCCGGCCACCTCCGGAGGTCTAAAATTTGGTTTCTGTCCATTTTATGATTCTATGTTTCGATACGATCATTTCAGCGTATTATACGCATTTTTCGGATATCGTATGAATTAGTTATGAATTTTGTGATTTCGATCGATTTCGGTCGTTAGATTTTTGATCTGTGAAATTATGACAGTCGGATGAACTTGTAAATTTGTTATGTTGATCATATGACTGTCCCAGAGGCTTTGTGTCGTCATGGGCGAAGATCCGACCGTTGGATCTTCGTATATGTGAAAAACGGTAATTAGGGGAGCGATTCGTGAGAAACCGCTCGTCAGATTTTAATGTAAATTAGAATCTGGCCGTTAATTAGTGGTTAAATTTTGTGTTGAAATTGTTGGCTAAATTAGAATCACATTTGATTAGGTGATTGACGGATTTTATTTGAGTGGGCTATTCGGCGTTAATTATAAATTATAATTTATAATTATATTGAAGACGCAGCGGGAGTTTCGAGGTGAGTAAAAACTCACGTGGTTCATATTACGAACCGAGCATTTTAATTTATTTATTTTTTGTAATTGTGTGAAAATATATTTGCGGATTAAATATTTGTTTTAAAATTTCATGGACTTGAATCACCACGGTCCATAGGTAAGTAAAATGAATTTTAACTATACAAATGAATTTCATAATTTTCTTGTGTGAACTATAGATGGTATTAGTGGTCATTCCTGAGTGGATGATTACGTATATATATATTTACGTGAAAAATATATATTGATGAGTGGATTGTTGATTGATGATATGATTGAGTAGAATTGATGAGTTGATTATATTACAATCGTGTAATTCCATAATAATATGATGTATCTTGGTTGGGTTGATTTCAGTATGTGATATTATATGTTGTGTTCATTTATGGGTTTAGCGTCGACGTAATGACTGGTGTGGGTAATCGGACGCTCTAATCCTAGTGTGGATGATGGGATACGATTGGTCGAGTATGTGGAATTATGGGACGTTCTAAATATGTATATAGGTATACATATTGATGAAATACAATAATTGATAAATATGTCGGATGCCATAACCTAGGCCAGGTGACGGGCTACGATTCAGTTAGAGCTCTAGTCTGTCAAGTACCGTATTTTTATAAATACGATGATGAAAGTTGTGGGGAAAGTTGTGAGTGGGGTTGTCTTGATATATTGAATTGGTGTTGTTTGAGATGGTTATTATTTACATCTGTGGAAATAATTGAGTGTTGCTGTGTGTGGAAATAAATGAGATTAAATTAAGTAACAGTTCATTCTTTTACTCATACGAGCTTTCATAAGCTTACCGGGTTTTATGTTGTTGCAATCCCGGTACACTATTCAATGGTGTAGCGGATATTCCTGCAGGTCAGGATAACCAGGGAGGTGACCGAGCTGCTTAGGTGTTACAGCAGTTTTGTTATTTATCTAGTTGTGAGGTGTGTGTATGCTCATTTAGAGCTTTACATTACAGCTTGGATTTATGTTGTAATAATTAACCGAGACTAAATTCGGTTTGTTTTTATTTCGTGTGGTGAGTATGTTAAGAAAACAAATTTTCAGGATGATTATTTTGAGTTTGTAGTATTTTCATGTTTCGGATTTTGAATTGTTATTCTGAAATTCGGGGCGTGACATCCTTGTTGTAGTTAACAGGTTCTCGAAATATGCCACCTTTATGCCAACCCCAAAGTATTGCTCGGCAGAAGATATAGCAAGCCTCTTCTTCAAGCATGTTGTGAAGTACTGGGGTGTGCCTCAGAACATTGTCAGTGACCGAGACACCAGATTCATAGGAATGTTCTGGACCGAGCTGTTTAAGCTGCTTGGTTCCAAGCTCAACATATCTTCGAGTTATCACCTGCAAACTGATGGACAAACTAAAAGGTTCAACGGGATGTTGAAGGAGTATTTGCGCCATTTTGTTCATTCCAATCAACAGAATTGGGCGCAATTGTTAGATGTTGCACAATTTTGTTTCAACTCGAAGAAAAGCTCATCCACCAACAAGAGTGCTTTCGAAGTGGTCACTGGTCAACAACCTCTCTTGCCTCATACAGTACAAGAAGTGTACAGAGGGAAAAACCCGCGTGCTTTTAATTTCACAAAAGAATGGAAGACCAATGCGGAGATTGGGCAAGCTTATTTGGAAAAATACAAATAACATCTATGAAGTGCGGTCTCCAAATCAGCTGCCACCCAAATCACGTGCATGAGATTTGGCTTTCTTTTGACAAAACAAGCTAAGTGTTAGGGGCCGCACTTGTAATGCCACAAGCAACCTTGTTCAGGGTCATTAGTTAAGCCTTTGGTTGGTTGCTTGTGTGCTTGGAGTGTTTTGGTAATTTATAAATTATATAATTTATTTTATTTAGTAGTTATTCTCCTCGGCCTTTTGCATGTATTCCCCTGCCCCTTTCATGTAAGCCCGATATGCTCTATAGGGAAGGGTTCCTAGTCGGCATAGTTTGGACTACGGAACTAGTATAGGTAAGCACATGTACTTTTGCCTCCCTTACTGTCTTACCATTAATAAAAGAGGAATTATTCAATCATCTGTATCCTGTGAGATTGCTCCTTGATCTTTCCTTTCGATTACTCATTTGTTCTTCGTGGCTATCCAACATTTATATCATTGTATTCTTGCTTGTCGCTAGCACTATTTTAATATCGTGTGGTTTGTTCCTTACAAGGTACTCACTTGGCTGACTTGCTTACTAGCAAGTGCCGCACGGTTCGTTTTGCGCATTGCAAAGTTCGGCCCGTGACACTAAGCCATCAGACGAAATTTAAAATGTACGGCAAGGGGTTTACTCGACATGCGGGTGCCCATATCAAATTTTGGGGCCCAAGAGCCTTGATTGGTATGGACCAAGCAACATAACTGGCAAGCAAAGCCCACCTCAAAATTTTGGCCCAATTGAGGAATTTGACAAAGCGTGACGCTACGGGTTTCCATTTTAAAATATCCGAGCTTTGGTTTCGTTAAAATAGATCGGAACCTAAAAAATATCCTTTTAGTACAAAACCAAGAACAATCCAAAATACAAATGTTATGAATTACAGTGGTTTGATCCCTTCACAGGGTATGTAGACAATCTAGCGACCCACTAGATGCAACCACAAATTCAAATTGAATCCCTGACTCCACCAGTCAAATTCACCTAAACACCAGAAAAATAAAATCATTCCCAAATTACCTAAAAGAAAATTCAAGGGCACAAAACCCTCACAAATACCTCAAACACAAATCCAAAAATAAATGGGTCATCTACCCATTTAAATCCCAAATGCTAGAACTACATGTGGTTTGCTCCCACAAGGGTATGTAGGCAATCTGGAATTAAATAATCTAGATGCAACCGCATCCTAAACACTATACCCTATTCTCCAAAAACCTAAGCCTTCCAATGGGTCATTCATTCGTTGGAGCTCCTGAACTACGAGTGGCTTGATCCCCTCCCGGGTACGTAGGCCCTTTTCAAAATTCGGTTGCAGCTGCAAAAACAAACAACTACGCACTGGCTTCTTTAGAAATGGAATCAAAGGATGTTTCCCTTGTAACAAGGGATTGTAATTAAGAGACACGTTCTGTCTTGAATGGGTCGAACCCGAAATAATAAAAACTCTATTATGTTAATGAATACAAGTGAAATTACGTTGGGTGACATTTTCACTTTGTGCAATTTTTGACTCAACAGATACGTCAAGACTCTCCTCAGAAAATTCAAATTCCACACCATCATACAAATCCCCAGGGAAAAGAATGTCAAGGCTAATTCACTGGCAAGACCAGCAACTACTCAACCACACCAAAGTCCAGCGGACATAAGGGTGGAGTGCCTTAACAAGCCAAGCATCACTAAAACCCTAGCGGAGATTTTCAACATTGAAGTCAACCCAGCTGGATGGATGAGATCATCGAGTACAAGCTCAATGGAACGCTGCCAACAGACAAGGTCAAAGCACGCCAACTCAAGCAGAGAGCAACCCTCTATAACATACAAAATGGAAAGCTTTATCTCCAAGGGTTTACCCATCCCAATCTCCGATGTCTTACCCCAGAAGAGGGAAAAGTCGTTCTAGCAATGATAAACGTTGGGGAGTGTGATCACTCAGGTGCCAGGTCTCTGGCAAACTGCACCATGCGACAAGGGTACTTTTGGCCCACGCTAGGCGATGACGCCAGAGAAGTCTCCAAGTCTTGCCACAAGTATTAACAATACGCTGACCTCCCTCATGCCTGATAGAGCCCCTCTCGATAATCATCGGCCCATGGATTCACTCCACTTGGGGCCTTGACCTAGTCGGCAAGCTACCAACAGCTAGGGATCAGTTCAAGTACATCATTGTTGTCATCGATTACAACAGCAAGTGGATCGAAGCGGAACCACTGACAGTAATTGCCACTACCAAGGTCACTCACTTCCTCTGGAAGAACATCTACTACCGCTACGGCATCCCCGATACCATCATCACAGACAACAGAGCACAGTTCAACAACAAAGAGATCATATCTTTCACCGCTAATTTGGGCACCAAGATGAGCTTCGCATCTGTCGCTCACCCCCAAACCAGTGGGGGGTAAGTTGAAGCAGCAAACAAGATAATCAAGAAGCTACTAAAAAAGAAACTCGATGACTCCATGGGTTTGTGGGTGAAAAAACTCCCAGAAGTTCTATGGGCCATCAGGATAACCCTAACATCCGCTAATGGTGAAACACCATTTTCCATGATGTTTAGGATTGAGGTCGTCTACCCATCAAGGTCACCCAACCTACCGCTAGGGTCAAGGGCTACTACTCCGTGACCAACGATGAAGGCATCAACCTCAACAAAGATCTCCTCAAAGAGAAACGCCATAGAGCCCATTTGCATAACTTGCAAAACAAGCAAGGGGTATCACGTTTTTACAATGGCAGAGTTAAAGCCCGGAACCTCAAACTTGGAGACTAGGTAATGAAGGAAGTCATTCCATCGCCAATGGCACTCCATCCCACTTGGGAAGAACCATACTAAATAGTGGAAGTCGTCAGCCCCGGCACCTTCTACTTAATGGACAAGGATGGCGTCACAATGACCCACCCTTGGAATATCGAACACTTTCGGTATTATTACAAATAGTCATGTCACTACCCCAAAGCATCTTGACTTAGCTGAATTTTTTGTTCAATATTTAGCTAAGGGAAGCTGCCCGACAGGTACAACCCCTCTTTTGTAAACGTTTATCTCTCAGCTATCAATGAAATGAGGAATTATTCAAATCATTGTTGCCAAGTCTAGCACAAAACTTAACTGGCAACGCCAACAAAATTCAGCAGACAACGTCCCTTACATGGTGCACTTGGAACAATTTTACTTCCTTTAATGTTTCATTGATTAACAAAAGCTCAGTCAAAACTCCGGCGGTACATTAACATTCATCAAGCACAAATATTTTACCACCGGCAACATCACACTTAGAAATTTTTTTCAAAGGAAATGGCATTTCATTATAAAGCCAGGTCGGGACTACCCACCCAAAAATATTGTCAAGTTACCTATTGAAAAACACCTCAGCGACAGTAACGAAAAAAAAAAAAGCTACAAAGCTAAGGCAGTGTTAAGGGATTGTTGGGAGCAACAGCAACATTTTCATCGTCAACCAACGGCTGCTGGATGACCAGGCGGCTCGTTTGATCGAACCCAGGAGCAGTTGGACAAGGAGTCATGCATTCGCCCGGGTGTACGCCGCCATAAAACTGGCACGAGACACATTAGATGCATTGGCAACCGGAGTTCGTGGAGAGCCATTTGCCGGACGCTCACCACTCTCACCGTTGCTGGAACGTGTACCCTCTGGCTGCTCAACGGTTGGACCACTAACAGGTGCTTAGTGGTTGGACCACTTGTAGGCGCTTCCTGCTACCCCGCAGACCTAGTTGGCTGACCTGCTTTACTCCAATCAAGGACACCCTTCTTATCCAACATGTCAAAATTGGCAGCTGCACCAGCCTTCGTCGCCTCCATCTGGGTGTGCTTGAACTCCAGAGATCGCTTGTAAACCTCCACGGTAGTAGCATCTGCCTGACTCCTCTCAGTTCCCAGCCGGGTAACCTCAACCTCCAACTTCTTCACTTTTGTGGTCTTGGCGGTGACCTCTCGCTGAAGAATCTCAGCGCACAGAGTCTTGGCCCCCACTTACTCCTAAAGCAAAGCTATCCACTTGCTCTAGTTGTGCAACTTGGCTATTCCGCTCAACATCTCTATTGATGGGAACATTGAGCTTGCCACGCACGTCCGCTAGGTTCACCTCTGTCGTCTCAAGGAGGCCCTTAGTCTCCGCCAGCTTCTTCGATGTCTGCTCCAACTCTCGTCGAAGACCCTCAACTTCCTCCCTCAGCTAGTGCTCAGCTGGAGACGACTTCTACACAGCCAAAATCAGCTTTTGTAGCCCAACAGACAGGTGCCCAAATGCCAAGCTGAACGACGATTGTTGAGCGTCCGTAGGACAGAAGGTCCCATCCAACCCGCCGAACCCAAGCCGCTCGTAATAGTGGAAGAGGAACTCCTACTCGGGATAGGAATTTAGCGTATGCCACGAAGGAATCCAACCCGTTCATGGAGCCTACCTCACTTTCTTCTGCTACTGGGGCACCCCAATCGGCACTGCGTCTTCCGCCTAGCCACTTTCATTGACGTCATTCTGACGCCTCTTCAGGAGGATGGGACCCTAAGAGGCACCCTTGACGATAGGCCTCGGTGGCTCTTGAGGCTCCAAACCATCAATAACAATTGGGTGCTCTGGCGACACTGTCCTCTCTCGCTGCGGCCCAAGTCACTGAGCGGCCACCTTTACATTAACCCTCTCAGGAGCAGCGCCAGACTAACTAGCCCCAGCGGCCCCTAGCTCGGTACGTCAACTGGTTGTCCAACGGTGGCAATGTAGGAGTGATGCGGCATCGGCATCACCACCACCATATCTGATTGACTCAACGCCTGAGTCTGGGGGTCAATTACCATTTGCCTAGTGCTCAACCCAGGGGTGTACATGCCATCCAGAAAGTTATGTAGTTCTACGCGATCCATAGCTTTATCAAACGCGTCGCAGTTGGCCTTGTTACCGAGAACGGGATCTGAGCAAACAAGCGAACAAGGCAAGTTAGCGTGGGACAGGTTGGAAAAAAAAACAACTTGGCGGCAAACACTTACCAGGGGTACGAGTCAACTTTAGGTCGACCAACAGCTCCCAGCGGGTGAGCAAGCGTAGGTCAAGAAGATTGCGGTTCTTCCAACACCCGATAATCCTTGCAATACGACACCTCTCGTCGCGTGTCAATGTGAACCGTTCACCCGAAAAAACAGGGACGCTGTCAAAAAAAATAAAATAAAATAAAATAAGAAACCCACAGCAAGTTGGCTTGCGGAAGTAATGGCAACCTCGGATAGGCTGGAATTCATATAAAATCCTAAACGACAGGGTTTGTGTGTTCAGCCCCGCATCATATTCCCACCCTGAGTTCGCAACGCATAAGGTCGACCACCAGGGAGACATCAAATCCTTCAAATTCCCTATCAACTTTGGCGCCCCCTGGCGATGGGTGAGATTCACCTGTCTGCTACAGCCCTAGCGTCTCATGTAAACCAGTTCATAGAAGTGCAGCACCTTCACCACGATCGGACCTTCGCAGCCAGATAACCGCCAGAGTGAGTTGAGCACCATCAACAATCTCCACATATTAGGGAAAATTTCCCCAATGGCAAGGTCGAATTCGCAAACCAAAATCTGGAGGCTTGGCAGTAGCAGAAACTTTACTCCTTGGAGGAAGATAGCCTTGTGAACGGCGGCGTACCCCATAAGCAGAATTGGCACCCTTTCATCCCTCTTCGGCGGAATCAACTTCACCACGCTAGGGAGGCTAAACACCCGCTTCAGACGATTAACAGCTGACATAGTCATTAGACAGCCCGCCTTATCAACTGGCGTACCGTCGCAAAGGACCCAGGCAATTCTATTTCTTCACCACCGGCATCTCCCCCGTCAGTGGAACCACTAGCCGCACTATTGCTAGCTAGCATATCCTCACCGTCGAACTTTTTGGACACCTACCGCGAGCCATAGCTACTTCCCAGGGTATGGTTTATAATGGTTCGATGTTTAGTGGTTCTGTCACTGAGGTTCATGCAGGGGCAGACGGATGCAACGAGTTAATAAATATCTTATCTGAACCGCTGAGCGACACGTCAGACCCTGAATCCTCACTGCTTGAGATCTATATGACGTTAGCCATCGCAAACACCCTAAAACCCAAGTCAGTAAGTTCCAAAATGATCTAAACTATCCCACTGCCAGATTTTCGTCAAGAACACCAAAGACAACAGTACCCAGAAAACCCAGAAAATACCAAAACAAGAACACAACATGTTTACACGCAAAACCCAGATTCGTCCATTTAGCAAATCCATAACAGTCAAGCTTCTGCCACAAACACCTAAATCATTCCCCAAAACCCTCATAGACCCTCAGATACATAATAACATGGCATCAATTACTTCGAATAACAAAGGTATCAACTGACAGAAGCATGAAGCAACCAAATAAACACGGCGCTCAGATCACCAACCTAAAATATGGGAACTCTAGTGCAATTAGAGATGTCAGTCTTCACTTCCACGAATCTTTTTTTCCAGAAGACAATGCTTTCACTCAATCTGAAGAACGTACTCCTCAACTCTTAGAGAACAAAGCTCGAAGACGACGAGTTAGGTTTTGAAGTGCAAAAGATGTCAAAACCCCTTGGTTTCCCTCTCTTTCATGTCAACATCAAACAAATCCACGCCGTCCGTTGAAAAACAACATCAGACGAGAACCATCCACGTACTCCACGATTGCACCCACTATTTAAATTAACTGAGGCATCGCCTTGGTTACAAAAACAATAATTACTCGCATTAATGACGAAGAGATGGCCATGCTAAGAAGGCGTACACCCACACACCAACCCAATGCATGACAACCACATGTCGGGAGCTGTCAGATGAAGCGTCTATCTGAAGTAACCGTCAAAAAGTAGACATACCAATCGGCAAGCTAGACAGTTTCCGTTAAGTGCAACACCTCTAGTGGATTTTCATATTTGCAAGTGAGACAGTCTCCGCTAAGTGCAACACCGCTGGCAGAACGTCTCTTTTTTCATCTTGCAAGCGAGTCAGTCTCCTCTAAGCATAACACCACTAGCAGAACTTCTCTCTTTTTATCTTACAAGTGAGACAGTCTCTGCTAAGTGCAACATCGCTAGCGAAACTTCTCTCTTTTCATCTTGTAAGCAAGACAGTCTCAGCTAAGCGAAACACTGCTAGCAGACCTCCATCTCGCCAGCAAGAAAGTACTAGCTACACTCCTTACTGCTCACTCTCAGCGGAGGGACTTCCGCCAGCTGCGATTCCCGAGGCAACGCCTCATTCTAACAACTACAGCCACGCGGCGTTGCAGTCAAGCTACGTTCCTCCGAGACAAGTAAGGGGACACGTTAACAGAGTCTTCGACGACCCTGATCAGGCACGTTGACCCCCGACACTTAGGTATCTGTACTTACATGAGCATTTGCCTGGCATAATTAGCTACAATGAGCCACGCTCATACTATCGCCAGAAATACCAACTCCGGCCATAGGAGTCACCTATGGGAACACAGCCAAATAGGCTACTGCCTAGGCCCCAGCTTACTCCCAGATCACCACTGACGCGCCGCCACGCACAGTGCCAGCATAGCATCAGAAGCTCCAGAAACTGGGAACTGAAGCATGTCAGTCCCACAGTGAAAATATGGAGAAGATCAACTCCCTCCCCACCAATAAACGGTTCTCTCCTCTCTCCTCATAAATTACGCATTTACTACTTGCCTACTGTTTTCTTGTCCCGCACAAATACATTAACTAAATTAGGCATCGGAGAAGAGAAGACCACCCGACGCGGTCTCCCTCTGACGCCTTTTTTGTATTTCACTTGACAGGTAGCGGGAATACTGATAGTATCAAGTAACGGTCCGCTTGCTGGACCTGCGTTGATCATAGTTTAGCTACCGCTAAATGTCAAGCATCAACATTGGCGCCGTCTGTGGGAAATCTTTTGAACAAAAAGTCACCCCACCACCACCATGACTAACGGTAGCGGGGAAAACGTCGAGGAGCAAGCGGGCCAGCCCGCCAACCCCAACCCCGCCAATCCCACGGCTAGCATTGACCCAACAGTCAACGTTAATCGAGCACTATTCAACACTCCAACCAACCCTACTATGGGTCCCCAGGGCTCATCCCAGGTCAAGTAGACCCAAACTGCAGCGAAGGCCCAGCCGGGCAGCAGTCGCCCAATGGTCCAGGATCTTGCCGCTATGTACGAACTGGCACTGACGGATCTCCACAAAGCAAACAGGAAGCGCGAACAAGAGCACCAGGAAAAGGCGGAAGCCCAAAAACAAGTGGCCACGCTAATGTCGAAGTACGACGAATTGAAAAAGGCGCTGGAGGCAAACGCTAATACAGCACAGAGCGAACAGTTACGGAGCACTAGATGCAGTCGACCCAACACCGACGGAATTATACCTGTACCAATCGTACAGATACAAGTGCCGCTAAACCCGCCAGAATTAAGGGGCCCACCCCCTCCGCCCTGACTAATTATGGAGCAAGAAGCGGAATCACAACCAAGCACCAACCGCTTGACAATCAGAACTAGGACCGAAGGTAACCCACCTGTCGCCAGGCACGGGTCAATCTGGCAGAACCCCCAAGCAGGGCTAGTTGGCGATGCCACCGCCCTAATATTGGAAAGGATGCAGCAATTGGAGCAGAGGCTAGCCCTGGCGGAGGCAGGCGTCCCAGCACGAACACCAAATTCGCTTTTCACATCCAGACCAGGGCCATTCACCTCCAGAATCCTGCAGGCCGGCAGACCAACACAAGCAAAGACACCAAAGACGTCACATTACAGCGGCACGTTTGACCCATTCGTCCACATGGACACCTTCAAAAAGGTCACCAATAACAAGGGATTTGATGATGCCACTCTGTGCCACTTGTTCAGCAAAACATTGGACGGTGAGGCAATGAGCTGGTTCTTTGAATGCCCACCAAGATCCATCGACTCATTCCAAGGACTGTCAAATGCTTTCCTTGCTCAGTTCATCATGTTGGCCGCCGGACATCACAACACAACTCAGCTGTTCGACCTCAAGCAGGGGACGGTAGAATCATTGAAGGCTTTTGTCACCAGATGGCGGGCGGCAACGTCTCAGTGCCGCGATCTTGATAAGATAATGGCACTGGTAGCCTTCAAGCAGGGACTTCTTAAAGGATCATTCCTCTATCACCTCAATTACATTCATCTAAACGCCGCTTACGACCATGTCATGAGTGAACCTGTCATCCATGCACAAGCAGAATTCACCACGTATGGAGAGAGCCCACCACCACCACCAACATCTGTAAAGGCAGCCCAGCCCACCGCCAGCCATCGGGAAACAGCTAGCAAGACCACCGTTACGCCACCATTTGACAAGAAGAGAGAGTGGCAAAAAGGCAATTACCAGAGCAAGCAGTAGAGGGGCCAACACTACAAAAGGGGCAACCGCTCATCTCAAGGGGATAACGGTAATAAGCGGAGCCCTCCCAGCGGCATGCAGTGTTTACAGTCCTCACAACATCATACGAGGATATATTCAACCAGTGCAAAGATCAGATACCGCCACCACCCCCAAGAAAGTACCCAAGGATGGGAAAACCAAGAAACACTGGCAAATGGTGTAAATACCACGAGGACAGCGGACACAATACCAACAACTGCCACGCCTTCAAAACAGCCATTGAAACTTTATACTGAGACGGTAATATGGAGCAATTCAAAGTGGACCAACCGCCACCCGTGATCGCCAACAACGAACCAATGGGCCTCATCAACACCATCGATGGTGGTGCCCCAATCACCAACATGTCTCGCAGGGTAAGGAAGCCCTATGCGCTTGCTAACCACCCCAACGAAATTTGCAACATCCGTTATGAGAGGTCCGCAAAACTGCTGAAGTTTGGCTGGGAACCCATTACCTTCTCAAAGGAAGAGGAGAGCGGAGTACATTTGCCCCACGACGATCCGTTCTTAATCGACGCCATACTCGGTAAATGGTCAGTAGGAAGAGTCCTGGTCGACAACGGTTCAGCTGTAAATGTGATCTTCAACGGTTGTTATAGCAAACTCCTACGGAATACGAAATTACTACAGGATCATGAGCCATTGCTTAGTTTCTCCGGTGACGTCACACAACCATTGGGTTCGGACTACATGCGACTAGGTATTGGCACTAGCCCATGAACGGCAGAAATCCACACAGAGTTCATCATTGTAGACTGTTTCAGCTCGTACAATGCTATCATTGGTAGACCGACGCTCAACAAGCTCAAGTGCATCATAGCCGGATATATGCTTCTCATGAAATTTCCTATGCCCAATGGGACAGGCTGTGTCAAGGGAAGTCAGTAACTGGCACGTGAATGTTATTCCACAACCGTGATACACTCGGCGCGCCCCCATGAGATCTTAACGGTGGGAAACCACGCACTAGCACCAAACATCTTTGAGGACCCTAGGGAGGACGAGAAGAAATATGTAGAAAAAGAGCATGTCAACCCAGAAACTTCCTTGAGGGTCATCAGCATCTCAGACGAACACCCTGAGCGGACAGTCTGCATCAGTGCTCAGCTTCACCAAGCGATAGCGGATGAGCTCACCCAATTTCTGCGTGACAACGCGGCCGTCTTTACATGGTCGTACGCTGACATGCCAGGCATCTCCCCTGAGATCATAACGAACAAACTGAGCATCAAACCATCCTCCTACCCTGTCAAGCAGCGGCGTATGGCCTTTAAGGAGGAAACGTATCGAGCAATAAGGGAAGAGGTTGCCAAGCTCCAGAACATTGGATTCATCCGCCAAGTCAACTACCCCCAGTGGATATCCAACTTCAAGAGCCTAGCGGAAAGTGGAGGATGTGTGTCAACTTCAAGAGCCTCAGCAAGGCCTGCCCCAAGGACAGCTTCCCGCTACCTCGCATAGATTAACTAGTCGATGAAACCACTGGACACGAGCTGCTCAGCATGATGGACGCATTATCCAGCTACAACCAGATCAAGATGTACCCCGGCGACCAAGAGTGCACCTCCTTCACCACCGACAAAGGCTTAGACTCCTACAATGTCATGCCTTTTGGTCTGAAGAATGCCGGAGCAACTTACCAGCGGTTGATGAACGCCATGTTCGCTGAACGTTTGGGAAGAATCATTGAGGCCTACGTGGACGACATGTTAGTAAAAAAGCATAAAAGCCAGCGGACACATAGCAAACCTCAGAATCATATTCACCATTCTCTTGGCTTACGGCATGCTCCTCAACCCAGAAAAATGTTTCTTTGGCGTCACCGCCAGCAAATTTCTTGGTTACATAGTCAGTGAACGAGGCATAGAAGCCAATCCTGACAAGGTGCAGGCCATCCTCAACATGAAGACTCTAGAGTGGAAGAAGCACCTTCAAAGCCTCCAGGGCAAACTAACCGCTCTTTCTCGGTTTATCTCCAGACTTACTGATAGATGTCTCCCATTCTTCAAAGTGCTGAAGACAACCCACAAGAAAGTCATCGACTGGAACACGGACTGTAACGCAGCATTCCAAAGCTTGAAAGAGTACCTGGCAACGATCCCACTCCTTTCTATTCCTATATAAGGGGAGACATTGTATATATACCTAGCAGTATCACAATCAGCGGTAAGCTGTGCTATTGTCTTGCAGGACGGTCACGAAGAGCTCCCCGTATTCTACGCCGGCAGAGGCATGAACGGGGCAGAAACAAGATATCCCCCACTGGAGTAACTCCCTCTCGCACTCATCGTCGCTGCCAGACGCCTCCTCAAATACTTTCAGGCCCACACAATCCATGTCCTAACAAATCAGCCGCTAAGACAGGTAATGCAAAACCCTGAACACTCGGGGTGCCTCAGCAAGTGGGCCATCGAGCTTAGCGAGTTTGACATCGACTACAAGCCTAGGACCGCCATGAAAGGCCAGGCGGTAGCAAACTTCATTGCTGAGCTCACCGAGCGTCAGGTTGTAAATGGCAGAGAAGCTGAGCCCGGCACAGAAATAATAACCGCTGACGACCTAGTCCCCCAGCACTCAGACTGAAACTTACATGTCGAAGGCTCCGCTTGCGCAAAGGCTAGCGATGCAGGCGTCATCTTGATGGGGCCGGGGGGACTGAACGTGGAATACGCATTGAAGTTCAATTTCAAAGCCTCTAACAATATGACGGAGTACGAAGCACTCATTGCCGGCCCACTCCTCGCCATTGATTCTGGGGCTGAAAGCGTCAACATTTTCAGTGACTCCCAGCTAGTCGTTAACCAAGTCAACGATAGTTTTCAAGCCAAGGATCAACAACTAGCGGCATACTTGGGATACGTCAAGACGCTTCTAAAAAAATTCAACTTCCACACCATCACACAGATCCACAGGGAACATAACGCCAAGGCTGATTCACTGGCAAGACTGGCAACCGCTCAACCACATCAAAGTCTGGCAGACACAAGGGTGGAGAGTCTTGACAGACCAAGCATCACAAAAACCCTAGTGGAGATTTTTAACATTGAAGTCGGCCCCAGTTGGATGGACGAAATCATCGAGTATAAATCCAAAGGGACTCTTCCAGGGGATAAAGTCGAAGCACGACGACTCCAGGGGAGAGCAATCCGCTACAACATCTAGAATGGCAAACTTTACCGCCAGGGTTTCACTCACCCCAATCTCCGGTGTCTAACCCCAGAGGAAGGAAAGGTCGTACTTACAAAAATACACGGCGGGGAATATGGAAACCACTCGGGCGCCAGATCCCTGGCCAACCGCACAATGCGACAGGGCAACTTTTGGCCTACGCTCAACAACGATGCCAGAAAGATCTCGAAATCCTGCCACAAATGTCAACAATATGCTAACCTCCCACACGCCCCGGTGGAGCCCCTTTCAATCATCATTGGCCCATGGATTCACTCAACTTGGGGCCTGGACTTAGTAGGAAAGTTCCCAACAGCGAAAGGACAGTTCAAGTACATCATCGTCGCCATCGACTATAATAGCGAGTGGATAGAGGCGGAACCTCTGACAGTAATCACTACCGCCAAAGTAATTCACTTCTTCTGGAAGAACATCTACTGCTGCTATGGTGTCCCCCACACAATCATCACAGACAACGGCACGTAGTTCAACAACAAGGAGCTCATTTCCTTCACTGCCAACTTGGGCACCAGGATGAGTTTTGCATCTGTCGCTCACCCCCAAACCAATGGCCAAGTCGAGGCAGCAAACAAGATAATCAAAAAACTGTTAAAAAAGAAACTCGAAGACGCCAAAGGTTTATGGGCGAAAAAACTGCCTGAAGTCCTGTGGGCCGTCAGGACTACCCCAGCTTCAGCCACCGGTGAAACACCATTCTGCATGATGTTCAGAACAGAAGCTGTCCTACCTATTGAGGCCACTCAACCCACCGCTAGAGTCGAAGGCTACTGCCCTGAGACCAACAGCGAAGGCGTCAGACTAGACAAGGACCTCCTAGAGGAAAAATGACACAGGGCCCATTTGCAAAATTTACAAAACAAACAGCGGGTATCGCATTTCTACAACGCTAGGGTCAAGGCCCGGAACCTCCAACTGGGGGACTGGGTAATGAAGGAGGTCATCCCACCGCCAACAGTACTCCACCCAACTTGGGAAGGTCCATACAAAATTACGGAAGTCGTTAGCCCAGGCACCTTCTACTTAATGGACAAGGATGGCGTCACAACGACCCACCTTTGGAATACCGAACACATCCAATATTACTACAAATAGTCATGCCACTACCCAAGAGCATCTTGACTTAGCTAAATTTTTGTTCAATATTTAGCTAAGGGAAGCTACCCAACGGGTACAACCCCACTTTTGTAAACGCTGATCCTTCAGTTACCAATGAAACGAGAAATTATTCAAACCATTGTTGCAAAGCCCATACACAAGAATTAACTGGCGACACCAACAAAATTCGGGCCCCTATGGTCTCCGCCCCTTCCGCCTGGTCATTCTGACGCCTCTTCTTTTACAACGCTTGCGCAGCACCTGCCGCGACAGACCTTGGGGCCGCCTGCGGCTCCAACCCCGCAATCGTAACCGGCGCCTTCGTGGCCACCGTTTTCTCCTTCTGCGACCCACGCCAGGTGGCTGCCATTCTCTCCCTCGCCTGAACGGCTGGCAAACCGTCTGCACCAAGATGGGAATGGTGAGGCATCAGCACCAGTGTCTCCAGGTCGACCGCAGTCTTCTGGGCCGCCAGCCCTTGAGCGTACATACTATCCAAAAAATCGTTCATCTCTACACGGTCCATTGCCTTGGCAAAAGCGTCTTGACTCCTTCTATTTCCCGGCGGAGATTCTACAAAAACAAATAACAAGTTAGCCCGCCGTAAATTGGGCTAAGAGAACAAATCACCGAAAGTTGCCTACCAAGGGCGCGAGTCAACTCCTGAGCGACCAACAATTCCCAACCGGTGAGAAGCCTGAGGTTAAGCATGTTGTGGTTCTGCCAACACCCTCTAATCCTCGCCACACGGCACTCCTCCTCATGAGTCAGGTTGTAAAGCAAGCCCGCTATAAAAAAAAAAAAAAAGGTGAGGCGATTAGAATTATAACAAGCAAAGCCAAAATCTGGAGTGGCGGAGGTCGACGACAACCTCTGATGGGCTGAAACTCCGACTTAATCCGAAAGGTCGGCGGCCCCTCATTCGGCCCCGCTTGGTATTCCCACCCGTCGGTGGCAACGCAAAAGGTCCCCCGCCAGTGCGACATGGAATCCTTCAGGTTGTTTATTAACTTGGGCGCCCCTTGACCGCTACAACCTCGGCGCCTCAACAACACCAACTTAAAGAAATGCAGTACCTCCGCCACAGTTGGACCCTCACAACCGGACAGGCGCCATAACGAGTTCATCACCATCAGCAACCGCCACATATTGGGACAAATCTGCCCAAAGGCGAGGCCAAACTCGTAAACCAAAATCTAGAGGTTGGGGAAAAACGGAAAGGTCACACCTTGGAGGAAGATGGCCTCATGAACAGCAGCGTGCCCCGCCGGCAAGATTGATGCTCTCTCATTAGCGGCTGGCGGACGCAACTTCACTACTCCAGGTAAGCGATACGCCTGCTTCAAGCGGCTGACGGCGGCCTCGGCCTCTAACCTCATCAACCACAGTTCCGTCAAATAGGAACCAGGCGGATTCCACTTCCTCTCCACCGATGTCCTCCCCATCAGCGGAACCACTAGCTGCGCTATTGCTCGCTAGCCTCTCCTCACGCCGCTCGAGTCCGCCATCATCCTCCATGGGCCTAGAACTCTCCGGTCGCCCACCTCGAGCCATGGCCACATCCCCAGGTATGGTTTGTAAAGGTTTGATGTCTAGCGGTTCCGACAGTGAGGTTCCTGTAGGGGCAGACGGACGCAATGAATCAATAAATATTCAATCCGCCTCGTTGAACGACACGTCAGACCCAGAATCCTCGCTGCTCAAAATCTCTACGACGCTAGCCATCACAAACCCTAAAAGATATAAGCTACCCCTATGGTAATGTTCATCCAGGAATGTCAAGATCAGTTACCCAGATTTGACCAAAACACGAACACCAACCCACACTAACCCAGATTCGACCATCTAGCAAAAATCCCTAAACCTCATCTCTGTCAAAAATACCAGAAGAGACCCCCAAAATACATGTTGCACCCTCAGAACACACCAACGAGACACAAAAAACCACTCAAATCGCAAATCCAGAAAGTAGCAGAGCAAAACAGAAACAAAAAACAAAAACTGAAAAGGCTTAGAATCACTAACCTACTGGTGTGGGAAATCAGGAGCGTTCGCACTCTACACCTTCACTTCCGGGGATCCCTTGTGCACCGAAACACCGATCTCTCACTATAATGGTAAAAGTCACTTCTCGCTCCTTATCTTTCAATCGAGTCTCCGCTACGTGCAACACCGCTAGTGGAACTTCTCGCTCCTTATCTGGTAATCGAATCTCCGCTACGCGCAACACCACTAGCGGAACTTCTCGCTCCTTATCTTTCAATCGAGTCTCCGCTACGCGCAACACCGTTTGCGGAACTTCTCGCTCCTTATCTTTCAATCGAGTCTCCGCTACGCGCAACACCGCTAGCAAAACTTCTTGCTCCTTATCTTACAAGCGAAACTCCGCTACGCGTAACACTGCTAGTGGAACTTCTCGCTCCTTATCTTTCAATCGAGTCTCCGTTACGTGCAACACCGCTAGCGGAACTTCTCGCTCTTTATCTGGCAATCGAGTCTCCGCTACGCGTAACACTGCTAGCGGAACTTCTCGCTCCTTATCTTTCAATCGAGTCTCCGCTACAAGCAACACCACTAGCGGAACTTCTCGCTCCTTATCTGTCAATCAAATCTCCGCTACGTGCAACACCGTTAGCGAAACTTCTCGCTCCTTATCTTACAAGCGAAACACCGCTACGAGAAACTAGCGGAACTCCCCCCACTTAGCCTACAAGTGAGACTCCGCTAACACAATACCGCCATCAAATGTCTCGCAAACATTTGTCCCCACGGCTCTACCGCCCCTTTATCCTAGGCGGAGGTATTCCGGCCTCATCCAACACTTCAGGCTACGCCTCACTTCCAACGACCGCCACGCGGCGTTGCAGAAAAACCATGATCCTCTAGGACAAACACGGGTGCACGTCAACAATCTTCGACGCACGTTGACCCCAGCCAGTTGGGTATCAAAGCTTGGGCTCGCTACCCAATACCCTCTATTCAATGTAAATTCCCTCAACCAACAATACACAGACCAAACAGAGGTCTATCTTAGCCGGGGAGTGGGGGACTCCCTGGGGGGCCTAGCAGGGGCCCACCCGAAAAGGTATAAAGCGTTTGCTCAATCAGTCCATGGTTGACAACGCACTGATGCTAATTATGCTTTGCAAGTCTAGAGGGAGTAACGCTTCAAACCGCTAGGAAACTCCCCAACCAAGGTGGCCCTCCTTGACTGGGGACTTGGGGGATTTGTACTTACATGAGCATTTGCCTAGCATAATTAGCTACAATGAGCCACACTCATACCATCGCCAGAAATGCCAACTCCCGCCATAGGAGTCACCTATGGGAACACAGCCAAGTAGGCTACATCGAAAAATATGAAGCATGTCAGTCCCACATCGAAAAATATGGAGAAGACCAGCTCCCTCCCCACCTATAAAATGTTCTCTCCTCTCTCCTCATTAATTACGCATTTTATTACTTGCCTACTATTATCTTGTCAGCACAAATACATTAACTAACTTAGGCATCAGAGAAGAGAAGACCGCCCGATACGGTCTCCCTCTGACGCCCTTTTTGTATTTCACTTGACAGGTAGCAGGAATACTGATAATATCAAGTAACGGTCCCGTCGCTGGACCTGCGTTGATCATAGTTTAGCTACCGCTAAATATCAAGCATCAACAGTATCAAAGATTGGGCTTGCTACCCAACACCCTCTGCTCAGTGCAGATCCCCTCAACAAACAATATGCCTGCCAAACCGAGGCCTATCTTAGCCAAAGAGTGGGGGACTCCCTGAGGGGCCTAGCAAGGGCCCACCCAAAAGGGTATAAAGTGTTTGCTCATAATAAATCCATGGTTGACAACGCACTGACACTAATATGCTTTCGCAAGTCTAGTAACGCTTCAAAAATCTAGGCAACTCCCCAACCAAGATTGCCCTCCTTGACTGGGGACTTGGGGGACTTATACTTACATGACCATTTGCCAATCATAATTAGCTCTAATGAGTCATACTCATACAACCGCTAGCAGTACCAATAACCATCAATGGTGTGACCTACAGAAACACATCCAATCAAGCAATCACCTGAGCCCCGGCTCACCCCCAGATCACCGCTGACGCGCCGCCAAGATGGCCTCGCTAAAGCATCAGAAGCTGGGAACTGAAGCATATCAGTCTCACATCAAAAACAAGGAAGAGATCAGTCTCTTCCCCACCTATAAAAGGTCCACTGCTCTCTCCTCATTAATTACGTATTCACTACTTACCTACTGTTATTCTGTCAACATAAATATCCTTTGTATTTCATTTGATAGGTAGCCGAGGCCATAAGAACATCATAAGTAGCGGTCCGCCCATCAGACCAGCGTTGACCGAGATATGGCCACTGCCAAATCTTAGACATTAACAGAGCTTCAACTTAATAGAAGTAGAACTTGTAAGTGGAGGAGTGGAATCAATGGAGAGAGAGAAGTGTTAGAGGCATGCACCTCATTAGCCTCATGCCTCGTGTAGTAACCATTGTCAAATGTCAGGTTACCCATTGGAAGATAAGAATCAAGTTGCTCCACTACCTTTATAGTACTTTCTTCATAAAAATCCATCCCAAAGTGTGCTAATGCCGCTTCTAAGGCATCACATGATGAAGTCTCATGAAAAGTGTGTTCCACCAAGTCATCAATCTTGTCCTCTATTTCAATAGAATAGAATTTTTGGAGTTGTTGTCAATTTTAATTGGGCCAAATACTGTTTAGTCCTTAAACTTTTGACCATAAAACACTTCAATCCCTGACATTCTAATTTCACACGTTTAGTCCATGTACTCCAAAATTTCAGACCAATAGGTCCTTGCCATCTAAAAGTTGCGATGAAATGTCTATTATGCAGTCAGTTCTTTTTTTTTAATAAATTTATTCCTTTCTCTTTTTTTTTTAATTCTTTTTTCTTTATTTTATTTATTCTTTTTTTTTTCAAACAGAAAGAAAGAAAGGCAAAAAAACAGAAAAAAATAAACAAAAAGAAAGAAAGGGAAAAAAATTCCTTTTCTAAAAAAAAATGAAATAATTAATTAATTAAAAACAAAAGACTGAGGCATAATAGACATTTCACCGTGACTTTTAGACGACAAAGACCTATTGGTCTGAAATTTGGAAGTACAGGGACTAAACTTGTGAAGGTCAGGGACTGAAGTGTTTTATGATCAAAAGCTCAAGGACTAAACAGTATTTTACCCATTTTAATTTAATACTCGCAAGTGCACGAATCAACTGTAGAATAGAGGTACAAGCAAGAGGTCATTCCCTCAATGACTGATTGAGACAATTTTGTTATGACAAATGTGCTGTACTTAAGTGAAACAAACTGATTTTTATGATGTGATTGAGTTTTAAACAGAAAATTTAAGAAAGAAAAACTAAAATTAAAGAGAAGAATGAGCAATGAGATTCTTTAGAGTTTAAGAACAGATTATGAAGATGCTAAAGCATTGAATCCACCAGCTAATACTCCTATCCTATTCTCTAGTTGATAACAATTGAATTCCCTAGATTCATGCTAAAGATTTCCGTACATAAACCTTATTGATCCCAGACATATGCCAAAGTTCTTCTAACCTATGAATTCCAACTTATTGATTCTGTATAGAACTCATGTAGGCAAACTATAATTTACTCCACTTAATGATCAGGTTAAAACAAACATGTTCAACTCCATTAAGCACAAAAGAACTAGGAAATCATGCAAACAACAATATCGACTATGATCAAGCACTTGTATTCTTAATCCACAACTCTTTAATCACAAAATTTAATTTTCTTTTGACACCCAAGAAAACATCCATTGATCAAGCATCATATTCTCCAACCAAATAACTCATAAACAAAACCTAGGTCTTATTGATCCCGAGCAAAGATTTTGAATAAAAGTTCTATTGAAACTGTAATTAAGAGTTTAACATAGAAATCCAGAAAGTCAATAGCAAACCAACTAAGTAAATAGAATAGTCATACTAGGGGCTTCATCTCAGCCCTAGCTTAGAAGTTTAGCAATCCATAACTATGAAAAACATGACTAGAATCAAAGAAAACTTGAAACAAACAATGGAAGAATTGAGAACTCGGAACCAACGTTGGTGAGATCTTCTCTTCTCCTTGTTCTCTGCGGAATATACTGCCTCTTGTGTCTCTAGATGTTTTAGATTTACTGCCTCTTGTGTCTCTAGATGTTTTAGATTTTCTGCCTTGTATGTGCCCCCCACCCCCCCCCCCCCCCCCCCCCCAAAAAAAAAATTCCTACTTGACTTGGGCTTCTTAGGTCTTCTAATCCAACTTGGAATAGTTTTCTTCTCTCCAAAAAAACGCAGGGTTATTAAAGTCAATGCAAGCAATTACTCCAAAAATGTCAGATACGTTTAACCTTGTTCCATTCAAGTGCTAAGAACAACGGACTTTGGCCTCACAAGTCATATTCCGAAAAGATATGCAAAATCCGTCAGAATTTGCCTTCGTGAACTAGTCACTTAAATCATCATAACTTGCTCCACAAGAATGCGAATCCACTTCCGTAAAATTCCTCAGAAAGCTAACATCCGTATCTTTCCAATGGTATAAGGCTTGCCTGCTAATTCCTTCTCAAAAAGTACAATTTAATCCTCAAAGTTGAGGCATAGCAGAGAGAATTTTGGACACTCAGGATAGCAAGAACCATTTGATTTTAAGCTTGCGTTTGATTTTAAGCTCCAAATCTTTCTTTTCTCCAATTTAACCTACAAAACACAAACACAAAATAAATGACTCAAAAATTACCAGAACTAAGCCTAGAATCCTACATTTAAGGGTATAAAAATGTATGAAATTATGAACCTATCATAATACCTATCATAAGAAAAATAAATATGACTCAAAACACGGACCTAATTGTAACGCCCCAAGCTGCACCTCACCAGCTTAAACTCGTTATAGTGCCGCGAATCTCTAAAACATAAACCGAGCGCTCGACTTACATCCTAAAGAGCCGCTAGGCATTTTATTTAAAAAACTCTTTGAATAAACACGGCGAAAAGTACAAATATTTTTTAGGTGAAAGTCCTTGAGTTGCTAAAAATCATTTCTTGGTTTGACCAACCTTTCTTGATTTGACCAGGATTGACCATTTTGACCATGATTTGACCTACATTTGACCAATCGATACAAGTTCGATAATTAACCCAATTTACCAAACGATGATATCGGCCAATTACGATTATGTCAAAACAAAGCAAACATCGACTCAAATCCAAACACTTTTGGTGCATCTGAGATTACTAAGGCCACCCAAAATGTTATTTTCTTTTCGTTACTTAATAATTTCGTCACATAATCATTCATCGGAATTTACTATGGACACCTAATATTACTTTAGGCCATTTCCCACATTATAATTCCAATTTCAAACTATAATGC
Source organism: Rosa persica (assembly GCA_025331145.1). Classification (NCBI taxonomy): domain Eukaryota; kingdom Viridiplantae; phylum Streptophyta; class Magnoliopsida; order Rosales; family Rosaceae; genus Rosa; species Rosa persica. The sequence continues at coordinate 51,532 of WFKR01000101.1, read as the reverse complement.
CAACTACTAGTCTTGAACACAGATTCCTCAACAATATCCAAACTCCAAACGGAACAACACAACTCGAACAATTTCTCAATTCGCAACTCAAACCAATTCCAACCAAAACATGAACACACACTCTGTACATGCAAAGTACATTACATAACCAACACAACATAATCGTTCAAACTCAACTAAACCCAACCGGCAACAGTAACCATATTACCAAGGCAGAAACAATTCAAGAGCTCTTCAGACCACAACTTCGAATTCATCACAGGAGCAACCTTTTAATTCAAGATTTGGAATTATACCTTTGGAAATCGACTGCAACCAAGCTCAACACACTGCTGAGACTGGGAAAGGGATGAATTGATGATTCCTCGTGCTACAACCCAGAAAGCTCCTTAATTCCTCGTCTACAGTTGCAGTCGAGGCCGAGACCAAGCCAAGGAAAGCCGGAAAGGTCGCCGGCGTCGAAGAACACGGCAGCCCGAGACCAAACCCAGAAACGAAATCAGCAAAAATCCCATCAATTTCAAAGACTAATTGATCTAACGTGTAGAGAAAGGCGAGAGGAGGAATTTCTGTACCGAATGCAGTCCAGAAGGTGGCCGGAAATCTCTGGAATGTGCCGGAACTGTCAGACCTTCTCTCTGTCATTTCTCCCTCCTCGTCTGGTGCATGAGCGATCAAAGACTGCAGTCATGAAGGCGACGACGAGAGGAAGAGATCGGTGGTCGTGCGTCGACGATCGGTGGGGGGATGGCGTCGCTACGGTCAGTTTCTTACTCGGGTCGCTGTTGTGTCTGGGTCAGGGAGCTCTGATGCTTTCTCGAGCTTTCTAGGAGCAATTGATCACGATCCTTGATCTGATCAAGGCTATTTATAACCCCAAGCTCAAACTATTTTAATGGCTCGGATGAAGCGGTGGATTTATGGATGGTTAGGATTGCACCGCAGAAATTTTCTTTTTATTTAAATGAATTTCCATAATTCCAAACTTCCGAAATTCATTATCAACACTTCGGGTGTCCGCAAAATTCCCCGAAAATTTCCACGAACTCATCGTGTCAAGTACTTTATCATCTAACTCTTAAATCGAGGATTTCACCTTGTGAAAATTTCTGAAAACTCTCTCAAGTGCTTTGATGATTATTGAGATCGATAAGTAAATTATCGAACTATTTCACTTAAGCTCAATACATATTTCCGGGGCTCACAATTCCACCCCTCTAAAATAAATTTCCTCCTCGAAATTTCCTGATTGGTCAAACGGTCATCAATAATTCACTTTTCACATCGAACTCCAGTACCCATAACATTGCTCAATTTCTGATTTCTTGTGGTACAATCCGACTATTTCTAGTCACACATGTCAACACTTGAGCTAACATTTCTTTGTACAAAGTGTTCCTCGTTTATCACCCATAGGATACACTTCGCTCCGTTTAATTTTATTTCTCTGTACTCACAAGACTTTTCTTATATCGACAAGATTAAGTAAATGGTAATCTCTTTACTCTCCTCGTAACACTGCCATACTTGGCATTTCCACAGACAATTCACGTCTATACCAAATAAAACTGGGTAACTACCAAGCCTGTTACACTAACTCAATACTGCCAGAGCTGGCAACTCGTAGACGATTTACGTCTCCATCCAATCCCCGCTCATAACAAGCACACCGTGATCCGGGAATTTGAACTTAACCAGAGACATACGCAACTACCCGTAGGTATAATTATGTTCCCCTCGTGGAACTCCCATCAACTATGAACAACAAGTAGACATCGTCGTCACTAACAAGAAATTCGCAATTCACGTCTCCCCTAGTCACTCTTTACGGGGAATACACGATGGGGCCTAGTAACTGATTTCTAAAAGTTAGTCCACGGATTTCCCACGTGACGACACTTTACGAATTTTCTGGTGGTGCACCTGAGTTCGTTACGTATTCTTACATGTCGTTCAGACCATGTCAAGCCAAGTGGCTGAAGTCACAAGTCGCATTCCTGATGGTGACGACGCAAGCTTTCCGCCTTTCGTTCTTTGCACATCTCTTTCTCGACCTTCGGTTGCCAATCTAGTAGTGAAGTGTAGAGAATATCCTCCATTACTACAGTTACGTTGAACTTGACTTATATGGATAAGCAACTGACAACAATGCCAAAACTACGCTTTGCAAATTTCCTAAGAAAAGGAATTTGAGCTCTAGAAAATTTCAAATGATTTTCAATACCAAATCCGTAAACTTCCAAGAAGGGAAGAGAAAGGAAGTGAAGATTTTTACCAAAACAACTTGCAAAGGAGTTTTCAAGTTTTCCTTTCTCATAAAGCAGATAAGGCCAAATTGCTACAACTTCACTTCTAGTCGAAACGAAATGAAATTTTCTAGATTATTAGCCAGGATGGCAAACATTGTGAAGAACGAACAACAAAACCACATAATTGTAATTCCGAATTCAGAATTGACCTTGAGAGTTAAAATGTCTCACCTTTGGGCGAAGTTTGTTGGAATTGAAAACAATTTCAAAAACAATTTTGAAATCACTTTAGGTGAAATATTTTTGCAACCTGAACCCTCAAAGCACAAGATTTTTTTTTTTTTTAAACCTTGGAAACAACTCAAATGGATAAGTTTTAGCGTTGAACTATCATGATTTCAACCAACCAGAACTTTAATGAGGTTGGAGAATCGTAAAACAACATCAACCAAAACAAGGGAATAAAAGTCAACGTAACTATCAGCAAGGCAGAAATACTTGCAATCCTTCTAGGATTCTTACAAGAAATAGGTATTGTTGTAGACAGCTAGAATGCCAGAGAGTCGCCTGCCTTTCCTTGAAAGACGTCTTACTTCATGAAATTCCATTGTTGACTTTGGCAAATGGTGGAGCTATGAACGAACTCAACCACGCAATAGTTAACACACGTTGATATCTACCAAATTTGTCGATACCTAGAGTCGAGCAGTTTGGTCAAGGGAACAAAGTAGGCTTGTTTCCTCGTACAGATGTGAATCTCAGCGTTCAGAAACTCGGGTCAGTTATAGCCGTAACTAACACGAGGTTCGCACCTCACATACGAGTGAGAAGAAACATAGTTCGCAAAGCCACTATAGAGGTTGCACGGTGATACACACCTCTTCTCCTTATTCCCTCATGATACGCTTCGGGCCTATGCCCATGCTGACTCCGCATTAACTTGCTGAAGCATTCTTGACGAGGTCTAAATGCTGCCAGGTATATCATAGGGCGACCTTAGTCAACCTATAAATTTTCTAATCGCGTGGCTTCTTTGGCTACCCCAAAAGCAACGCCTTATATAGTACCACTCGCCGAATCCATGCTTTCAGATTTTACGAGCCTAAAATTCCACAAGCAACGTTAAATGATGAGTACTAAAGCACAATTAAATCCCTCTTACTTAATTTCGAAGTAGACATGTCCCAGCGAGGAATTTCATTCCGCTGTTCAGTAGATTAAATAGCTGAAGATCCACTTTTCCTTGACTCATACCCCTAAGGCACGAGAAGTGTCAGCGAGTTGCGTTCGACAGGATCTTCTCGGAATAATGATTCCAATTCTTCGAGAGTTGTCAAATGACATTTCAAGTCTAACATGAGAGCAATAATCAACACCACTTAGACAACCAAAAGAAACTCACAAGACAATTTTCAGGTCCAAACATCGACTTTTCTCATGAGGACTCAAAGTTTGTCATTCACATACCTTTTCCTTTTTACTTTTACCTCATACTGGGCCCACTTAAACTTTGTCACAGTCTGTGCACTGTGGAGGAGCTTTGGGTGCCAATACTCGTTCAAATCCAATAAACAAATAGAAGAATGAACAATAACTGAACTCAATAAAGATTACAAGACAGATGTAACATCGAGTCCTACCAAGTACCAACAATATTTCAATGAACAGGATTCACGTGAATGTGCACCAAGTGAAAGTGAATCCATAAACCAACTTAACATTACGTATAGACATATAACAGTTGGACTTGAAAAGAATTTAAGACAAATCACAACAATCGAGTCTGTGGAAGCAATCAAGTGAACTAGACTCGACAAGATAACCAAAGAAGAATTAATTAGCAAGTCCAACATGAATAGCAATAAACACAATTTTTAACGAACCGGATTCATTGAACAAAGCGATGGCAAACAACCGAATCGGTAAGTGAATCCAACGATATATCAACACTCAAAAGGGTAAAAAAATCACGCAAACACAAGTTCAATTACAAAGACAAGTCGGAGCATAAGTCAACCCTTTGAAGAAAGGATAATGATTACCGGATTAAGGGATCAAAAGGGGAAAACAAACAATAGTTTCGACTAACAAGAAGTTGAAATTTCATAATAACTCTAGGGTCATTTATTTGTCGCAAGTTGTATTCAGTAATTAACAACTTTCAGCCTTCGTATACATTAGGGGGATCCGGTGGCCAGTCGGGCCCTAAACCGTGTGAAGAGTTGTAATTATATGAACACACACTAGCAACAAATCTCTTTGGTAAACTTTCTTTTTACCCTCTCACAACCAAGGAGTGAACCGGAATTTCATGGTAAAGAAATTCCTAAAATCTTCCAAGTAACTGGAAATCAAGACTCTAGACGAACTTCAACAAAAAATATTGTTTAAATCAGTACATGGTTTTGCCCAAAAACCTCAAATGTAAAAAGCCACATTAAAGTTAAACAACAATTTCCACTAAAACTTGCCTTTTTCAGCACAAATCATATTTCCGACAAGACAATCAAAGTCAAAGGTTCGGAAACACGTTCTCGTACAAGCGTTTCCCAAGTCGACTTTTTAATAGGATTTGGAAATTTTCACGAGCTAACAAAAACTTTTCAGGTATCAGAGGTTTTTAAATCATTGGAACTGAAAACTTGGAAGTGTTGCTCTGATACCACTTTCTGTAACGCCCCAAGCCGCACCTCACCAGCTTAAGCTCGTTACAGTGCCGTGAGTCTCTAAAACATAAAATGAACGCTCGACTTACAACCTAGAAAGCCGCTAGGAATTTTATTTAAAAAACTTTTTGTATAAACACAGCGGAAGTTACAAATATTTTTGAGGTGAAAGTCATTGAGTTGCTAAAAATCATTTCATTCGTCCAGAACTTGAATGAATGTTCACACAAAGGGTCCAAACTTTAAGGAATGAAAACTAAAATTGACACAAGCTAACTATTAACAAGTTTCGAAACACAAACTTCGAGAAAAAGAATGTAGAACAAAGTCCAGACAATGGTTTATCGGACTTGTTCCGCACACCCAGCTCCATCCGCTTTTGTCCCGTCACCAGTGCACAGTACTTGCATCTACATTGTTGTAGGGGTGAGCTTTCGTCCTCGCTGCTCAACAGAAACTCTACCTCGACTAGGTTTGAAAATCGATAAATAAATTATTAAGGCCTCAGTATGAAAACATGCTTAAACCAAGTATTTAAAGGAACGACAAACTTTAATGTTTTTCAACTTGAAAAATGTATAATGCTTAAATAAATACGGCGCCAAATCCAAGTTTTACCTGATAGCCGGTCCCATAGACCCACTACACGACCTTACCTCAATTTAATTTATCACCAGGTAAGCCTAGCGAGAGCGTCCACTACCTAGCTACACACATGAATCGGGTCGTCATTGCGATCGCTCACCGTCCGACTGGTGTAGCTAACCCTCCGGAGGTTTAGGGAATCGAACCCAAGGAAGTCAGTGCCCATTTCGCTCTCAAGCCATCACATTTCTCATACGATTTGGTCAGTATGCATCGCATTTTAACTTAACCAAGCCACACTATGCCACATGCATCATATTGAAAACAACTAAGGAAGTAAAAATCGCATCGAGGAGAGTTCTGAATCCCTACCTAGATTCTGATACTTTCTCTCACGTACTCCGAGAGTCGCAAACCTTCTGTTCCTCAAGTAACTGGAGTCCTAAGTTCCGACATTTCGATAGTTAATATCTAATTGAAATCTCGACGATTACAAATCATACAATCAAGTTTTCCTGGTTTGACTAGGAGTTGACTGATGTTTGACCAACCTTTCCTGATTTGACCAGGATTGACCATTTTAACCATGATTTGACCTACGTTCGACCATCGATACAAGTTCGATAATTAACCCAAATTACCAAACGTTTACTTGAAATTATGATATCGACCAATTACGACTATGTCAAAACAAAGCAAACATCGACTGAAATCCAAACACTTTAGGTGCATCCGAGATTACTAAGGCCACCCAAAATGTTATTTTCTTTTCGTTACTTAATAACTTCGTCACATAGTAATTCATCGGAATTTACTATGGATACCTAATATTACTTTAGGCCATTTCCCACATTATAATTCCAATTTCAAACTATAATGCCAACTACTAGTCTTGAACACAGATTCCTCAACAATATCCAAACTCCAAACGGAACAACACAACTCGAACAATTTGTCAATTCGCAACTCAACCAATTCCAACCAAAACATGAACACACACTCTGTACATGCAAAGTACATTGCATAGCCAACACAACATAATCTTCCAAACTCAACTAAACCCAACCGGCAACAGTAACCATAATACCAAGCCAGAAATAATTCAAGAGCTCTTCAGACCACGACTTCGAATTCATCACAGGAGCAACCTTTTAATTCAAGATTTGGAATTATACCTTTGGAAATCGACTGCAACCAAGCTCAACACACTGCTAAGACTGGGTACAGGATGAACTGATGATTTCCCGTGCTACAACCCAGAAAGCTCCTTAATTCCTCGTCTACAGTTGTAGTCGAGGCCGAGACCAAGCCAAGGAAAGCTGGAAAGGTCGCCGGCGTCGAAGAACACGGCAGCCCGAGACCAAACCCAGAAACGAAATCAGCAAAACTCCATCAATTTCAAAGACTGATTGATCTAACGTGTAGGGAAAGGCGAGAGGAGGAATTTATGTACCGAATGTGGCCCTGAAGGTGGCCGAAAATCGCTGGAATTTGCCGAAACTGTCAGACCTTCTCTCTGTCGTTTCTCCCTCCTCATCCGGTGCATGAGCGATCAAAGACTGCAGTCGTGAAGGCGACGACGAGAGGAAGAGAGATCGGTGGTCGTGCGGCGTCGCTCCGGTCAATTTCTTACTCGGGTCGCGGTTATGTCCAGGTCAGGGAGCTCTGATGCTCTCTCGAGCTTTCTAGGAGCAATTGATCACGATCCTTGATCTGATCAAGGTTATTTATAACCCCAAGCTTAACCTATTTTAATGGCTAGGATGAAGATTTATGGATGGTTAAGTGACATGCTAAAAGTAGCACGTAATTTAATCTTGTAAAATGTCATCGTTAGTATATAATAAGTAAGAATCGTTCTAACTGGGGATTGAGAGTATACCTGTAATTGTGTAAACAAATAAAGAATTAATAAAGGTACAAAATAAAAATTTTCAAAAAGAATATAATACAAATAACGAAATAAAAAGGGGTTTAAGAATTAGGGTTTCAAAAATAAAAATAAACAAAACAAAGACAAGATAAAAACCCATGTGCAAGAATGAAACATAAAAAACAAAGATCAAAATCAATTTCGTATGATTAAACTCAATTCAAATCCTATAATTGATCATCTAAGTCATGAGAAAGAAGTCGATCATGTGAAACATTTGACGCAAATGATTTCCCATATTTTACTTTCCTTTACTAATTAATCTAAGTGAAAGCACCTAGATCAATCCTATTAAACATGCAATCAAAGTCTAGAAAGCTAGCTAATCAAAACATGTTCAACGCAAGAAGCATAGAGAAAGGTTATCAACTTAAATGCACAACCTAGTATGAATAAGTTCACATATTTGGAATCTTCTTCAATTGAATTCGACCTTTGTCCAAACCCTTTACTACTTATGATTTAGGTTCACAAAACTATTAGGTGAATCGTTACCTAAATCTAACACCAATTACATGCAAATCATATAAGTGTCGACCCAAATAAGATAAACATATAAAAGTTTTCTATCAAGCAAATTCAATCGAACAAAGTCATATAAGCAACTTAGAATCACAATTATGGAATTCAAAAACTTTATTTAAACATAGAAATTGGGCTTAAACTTTTCCCTAAGTGTTATTGTTAACTAGAAACAAATTCATACGAATTCAAACAAGGAAAACAAAATATTACAGGGAAAAAGAATGAATTACACCGTCAGGAGAGATGGAGATGGAGAGCTTGAACGTTGGAATCTTGAATCTTGGAAGCAAGTCTTCAAGATGGACGATGGAGGCTATGTTCTCACGGCTCCTTCTTCTTCTTCCTCTCCTTGAAAACATGGAACTTGCAACTAAAGAATGGAAAAGAAATGAAACTAAGAACTAGAGAATGGAGAGGAAATGAAGAGACAAAGAAGATGAAATGGATGAAGGAATGTATCTAAGAGTGAGAGGAGAAAGTGTTTATATAGGGAAGAAAAAGAAGAGTGAAATGATGAATGGAAGAAAAATAATGAAAGTGGTTTTGTAAAATATGGAAAAGATGGAGTAATGATGAAATGAAAGCAAAGCATGAAGGTGTAGAAATATGAAAGTAATGATAATCTATTAAAGAGATTGGAGTAGAAAAATATATCCAATGAAAAAGAGAAAAGCATCTAGCTTTCTTCATGTGGGTAGGAAACATAAACATGATGAATGTTGAGCTGATTTTAGGTCAGTTTCTGCCCCTTTATTCCTTCAATTATTTCTCCACCAAGACTTCAGAATGGGTCTCCGATTTCTTCATATCAAATGTTCCTCTATGAGTGTAGATCATCATGGTCAAATTTCAGAGCTTAATTCCATATGGTTGGGCCGAAAAGGCTACTGGACTCCTTACATGTCCAGTTTTCCAGTTTTGCTTTTACAAAAAATTGGACTTACTGTTTGAAGGCGTTCCACTCAAAACTAGCTCTGGCACTCTTCATAACAAATGATCCTTGGGATGTCTGGAATGGATCTGGAAGGTTTTTCAGCTCATTTGGAGTTCATTTGGTCAGGCGGCCGCTCCTTCCTCCTTGCTTGGCTTGGTTTCTCCTAGCCAGAGTAGGAAAATGTGTAAAATTGACATTTGAGTACATTTCCATTTTTCTCCATTATTTCTAGGTAATTATGGACCTAATGCTCATTTCATCATCCTCTACTCCAATGTACCTAAAAATAGAAATTGAGTTAAAAGTCGATTCGTTAAGGAATTAACTAAGCAAAATGTGAGGAATTAATTATTAAAATACCACATTAAAATGCTCATATCATTAGGATTGCACCGCAGAAATTTTCTTTTTATTTAAATGAATTTCCATAATTCCAAACTTCAAATTTCATTATAAACACTTCGGGTGTCCGAAAAATTCCCCGAAAATTTCCACGAACTCGTCGTGTCACGTACTTTATCATCTAACTCTTCAATCTAGCATTTCACCTAGTGAAAATTTCTGAAAACTCTCTCGAGCGCTTGGATGATTATTGAGATCGATAAGTAAATTATCGAACTATTTCACTGAAGCTCAATTCATTTTTCCAGGGCTCACACTAATGTTTTCCAAACATCTTAGGGAACTTATATTGCCCACAAGTATGGCCAGTCAAGATTCAAGCAATCACAATATCAAATTTCACTTAAAAGCTAATCTATTTTGATTACCATCATTCTCAAAATTTAGTGCAAGGACAATCAAACCAATGCAACAAAAGAAACCCAACCTCCTCATGTGTCGAACAAGCGTCAACTCAATTTCTCACAAGGATGCACTCAATTTCTTTTCATTCATGATTTTCTGACTATGGCATAAGCTTCCATTTTCACTCAAGTTATATGTGAGAGGAATGATGTATAAAGGCAAACAAATAGCTCACATATGAAATCAAGAAGAAAAGCTTTTTCTGAATTTATTTTCAATTATGATCTCGTGATTGGAATACCAAAACTCGGATGAAAGGCCAGTGACACCGTATGCTCACCCCTCTGCCCAAGTCTCTACAAATCGAATGCACAACTTCAAAGATCAAAAAGGTCTTTATTTGGGTTTGTAATGGGGCCATGGGCGTCAGTTTAGTAGAGCACTAAGATGATAATGTAAAGAGATAAGAACTTCAATGAATTTCTTCAAAGCAATAAAATTCGAAACACATGAAGCAAGAATTTTTTTCTAAAGGCCGGATATCATCTTTTTGGGCCTTTGCTTCATTCTAATCACCATAATACAATAAAACAATTTATCGAATCCAAGGAAATTCTTCTATTTTTTTTTCACATTTGATTTTTTCTCGGCTATTCTTTTTTTTTTTCGATAGCCATCAATATATATTTTTTCTTCCTTGGATCGACATTTACAATGACACTCCCCCATACTTGCTTACAAAAATACCTTGAACAATAATGAATCTCTAAGAATTTGTGCTCCACTAACTCCTTAGAATAGGGTAAAGATATAACTATACTAGGTTAAAGGGTAAGGAATTTGTGGTTGACAAAAGAAAAGGCTTCATGTAGGCTCAAGGGGGTTTCTCTAGGGGGTTGCACAACCTGTGTGCATAAAGGGGGACATACTTTATTTAGCTATGGTGGTTAATCCTAGTGCCTTTATCCTTTCTCATCCATCATGCAATTCAACCATACGCTTTGAGAGGCTTTGAGGCAAGTTCTAGCATTTGTCCTTATATAAAATATGCAAGTCGAATCCGAGTCTCAACCAAGATGAATAAAAGATGAGATCATGCAAAATCCACGTCAAGAAAATAGGATGATTTATTCTAATTCACTCAGAAAAGAAAAGCACATATATAAGCTCAAATTCTCACAAGGGTTAAAATCAAGTTTAACTCATCTTAGCATGCATCAATCAAATTTCAATCATTACACCAATCTAACCATCAATCCAAGACAAGCTTAGCATGATAGTCATAAAAATCTATTAACAATTACTTAAAATCATGAATCAATACATGATTGCTATCGTCTTGTGACCATATTAATCCGTAAGAAGTTCATGCTCATCATAGTGTTTGGAAGAACCCTAAGACTTAGACTAACAAACAAAACTAAAAACCCAATGAAAAACACAAATTTATTATTATTATTATTACTATTATTATTATTATTATTATTATTATCATCTTTTTTTTTTAACATAAGGTAACAGAACACAGACCACAGACCTAAAATAAATAAAAAATACCCCAAAATTTAATTGAGCATTGTCCACAATGTGAAGCACAGATCAACAGAAGGATTGAAGTGCAGACTGCAATCCCAGAATATAAAACAGCAGTACAGCAATAAAAGTAAGGGGATAGAACATGACTAAAACAACTAACGGATGAAAAACAACCACTAAAATAGAAGAAAAGAGTTAGGAAACGTCCATGGTATGAAGGTAGTAGATGTGAACACGATTGAAAACCTCATTCTTGATGAACACACACTCATCTTCTTCCAAGAATCATTGGGTTGCCTCCCAACAAGCGCTAAGTTTTATGTCTTCAGCTAGACCAAGTTTAAGCTCATTAAATTAGAGGATCAGTGAAGGAAACATGCTGCTCATTGGTGTCAAAAGATGTCTCCAAGTAAGGTTTGAGGCGTTGACCATTCACTTTGAATACAGAGTTGTTACTCAAGTTCTTAATTTCAATTGCTGCATGGGGAACACCTTTGTGACCAGAAAAGGACCCATCCACCGAGATTTCAACTTCCCTGGGAAGATTCTTAGCCGAGAGTTATATAGCAGCACCTTTTGGTTTGGTTCAAATGTCTTTTGACGAATGACTTTATCATGAAACCTCTTGGTGCGCTCCTTATATATTTTTGCATTCTCAAAAGACTCATTACGAATTTCCTCCATCTCATTCAGCTACAATGCTCTCTGTTCACCTGCTGCATTCATGTTAAAATTGTAGTGCTTGATTGTCCAATAAGCTCGGTGCTTCAACTCCACCGGAAGATGACAAGCTTTCCCAAAAACTAAGCGATATGGCGACATGCCAATTGGAGTTTTATAGGCTGTCCTATAAGCCCATAGAGCATCATTCAAACGTTGAGACCAATCTTTCATATCCGGGCGAACTGTTTTCTCCAAAATATTTTTAATTTCCCGGTTGGAAATCTCAACTTGACCACTAGTTTGAGGGTGGTAAGGTGTGGCCACTTTGTGAGTGATGGAATATTTCTTCATAAGTGATGTGAATGGCCTGTTGCAAAAGTGTAGTTATCCATCGCTTATAATGGCTCTAGGCTAGTAGTGCCAAAATGAGCAAAAATATTGTCTTTGAGAAAAGAAAGTACCACTTTGTGAAGCAATTGCTTCAACTCACTTTGATGCATAATCCACAGCCACTAATATGTAGAGATTACCAAAGGATTGAGAGAAAGGTCTCATGAAGTCTATTCCTCAAACATCAAATAATTCAACCACCAAAATATTACTCAAAGGCATCATGGCACGTTTAGAGATATTACCCATTCGTTGGTAGCGATCACATGAAGAACAAAATTCAAAAGCATCCTTGAATAATGTTGGCCAATAAAATCCACTTTGAAGAACTTTAGCCGCTCTTTTCTTGGCTCCAAAATGCCCACCACAAGCATAACTATGGCAAAAACAAAGAATGCTTTGAAACTCACTTTCTGGTACACATCTTCTAATCAATTGGTCTGGGAAATGTTTGAATAAATATGGTTCTTCCCAAATATAATACTTCACTTTAGAAAGAAATTTCTCCCTCTCTTGCTTGCTTCAATGATCTGGAATTTTTTTAGTAACAATAAAGTTCACAATATGAGCAAACCAAGGAGGAGAATCACGTACCATAAACAATTGTTCATCAGGGAAATTTTCATTCAAAGGAAGGCATTCCTCTTCATCATCTTCATGCACCAATCTACTCAAGTGGTCTGCAACCACATTCTCACTTCCTTTTTTATCTTTTATCTCCAAATCCAATTCTTGAAGTAAGAGAACCCAACGGATCAGCCGAGGCTTGGCATCTTTCTTGGCAAGTAAATATTTAAGGGTAGGATGATCAGTGTAGACAATTACTTTAGAACCAATCAAATAAGACCTGAACTTGTCTAGAGCAAACACAACGCAAGCAATTCTTTCTCAGTGGTAGAATAGTTAAGCTGAGCATCATTTAGACTATTTGAAGCATAATAAATAGCATGGGGAAGCCTCTCTATACGCTGCCCCAAAACTGCACCCACCGCATAATCCGATGCATCACACATTAATTCAAATGTAAGTTCCAATTCGGAGGCTTTATGATAGGAGCCGAAGTTAGGAGGGCCTTGAGGTTGTTAAACGCCTCTAGACATGCTTCATCAAACACAAATTTTGCATCTTTTGCTAATAAATTGCTCAATGGTCTTGCAATCTTGCTAAAATCCTTCATGAAACATCGATAAAATCCGGCGTGACCAAGGAAAGAATGCACTCCCTTTACTGTTGTTGGTGGAGGAAGATTGGTAATTCCACTTTTGCTTTGTCAACTTCAATGCCCTTGTTGAAACAATATGTCCCAACACAATTGCTTGACCATGAAATGGCACTTCTCCCAATTTAGCACAAGATTGGTTTCTTGACATCTTTTGAGCACTAGAGCTAAATGAAGCAAACAATCATCAAAAGAAGAACCAAAAACAGAAAATTCGTCCATAAATACCTCAATAAATCGCTCCATAATGTCGGAGAAAATACTCATCATACACCGTTGGAAGGTAGCCAGTGCATTACACAATTCAAAAGGCATTCTCCGGTAAGTGAAAGTACCAAAAGGGCAAGTAAATGTAGTCTTTTCTTGGTCCTCCGGTGCAATAAGAATTTGATTATACCCTGAATAGCTGTCAAGGAAAAAATAATAGCTATGACCCGCCAATCTCTCGAGCATCTGATCAATAAAGGGTAATGGAAAGTGGTCTTTGCGTGTGGCAGTGTTAAGCTTCCTGTAATCAATACACACTCTCCAACCCGTAGTCATCCTTGTATGCACTAATTCATCTTTTTCATTCTTCACAACGGTTATTCCTGAATTTTTAGGCACCACTTGAACTGGGCTAACCCATCGGCTATCAGAAATTGGATATATAACTCCAACATCAAGAAGCTTCAAAATTTCAGCACGCACAACTTCTTTCATTGGTGGATTCAAACGCCTTTGTGCATCACATGTTGGCTTCATATTGTCTTCAAGATGGATTCGGTGCATACACATTGTAGGACTTATACCTTTAATATCTGCAATTGTCCATCCAATCGCTATTTTGTGTGCTTGAAGAACTTGTAGCAACTTCTTTTCATCTTCTTCACAAAGGTCCGAAGCAATAATCACTGGAAGTGTCTCAAATTCACCAAAAAATACATATTTCAAGTGTGACAGTGACTTGAGCTCTAACTTTGGTGCTTGTTGAATGGAAGGCACAACTTTATTTGTGGACAAAGGTAAAGACTCAAATTGGTTCCACTTTCTTGATTCAAAAACCGGTGCAGCATTAAGAAGCTTCTCTAACTCATCAACCTCTTGCTTGGCATCAAAATCCATTCCAGATTGTGTCAAACATACCTCAAGGGGATCTTGAGATGAATTCAAAACAAAAGATTCATGAGTAATAGGAGAAATAAAATCAACCATAAAGCATTTACCATCATCAGAGGGACGTGGACCCGCTTTAGAAATCTTGTACTCCACCAACATGTCACCAACTGTCATAGATAGAAGTCCATCTTTTACTTTAATTATGGTATCAGTAGTAGCCATAAATGCACAACCCAAAATGATTGGTACATCCTCACTTGAATAAGCATCTGGTTCAGTTTCAAGAATAACAAAATCTGCAGGCAATATGAACTTATCAACCTTCACTAACACATCTTCAACAATTCCCTTTGGTCTCTTGACTGATCAGTCTGCAAATTGCAAGGTGATTGATGTTGGTTGCAGGTCACCAAGTTTTAATTTCAAATATAAAGAGTACGGCATCAGGTTAACGTTGGCACCCAAGTCCATCAAAGCACGCTCAAAATAATGGTCACCAATTGTGCAAGGGATTGTAAAGCTGCCTGGATCCTTCAACTTTGGAGGGAGTCTTCTTTGAATTATGTCACTAACCTCTTCTAATAACAACACCTTCTCATGATCTTCAAATTTTCTCTTATTAGTGCATAACTCCTTAAAAAACTTTGCATAAGTTAGGATTTGTTTAATGGCATCAAGCAAAGGAATATTAATCTGCACCTTGTGAAATAGTTCCATAATCTCTGTCAAGTGCCTATCTTTCTTTGGCTTCTGAAGCAATTTTGGATATGGAGGTCTAGGAACAAAGTGAGATGCTGTAGTGGACCTTAAAGTCGTTTCTGGGGTGGTAGAAGTCGCTGGGTTCGAATCAGTTCTTTTTCTGGATTGCTGTTACAGCTTCAATCCCCCTGTTCAACTTCTTGAATATCTCCTGGACTACGAACTTTAATATCAACTTCTTGTCCATTCCTCAACGTGATCACAGCTTTCATAGGCTCATGTTTCTCAAATTGACCCCTTGGATTAGCAAGAGTTTGGCTAGGTAAACACCCTTGTTCTCTCTCATTCAAGGCAGTGGCAATCTGACCAACTTGAACTTCTAGCTTAGAAATAGCTTGAGATTGAATTTGCTGGTCTTTCTTGGTCTCTTGAATAGCTTGAAGCATCTGAGCATTGGCCTTTTGAAATTCCATCTGATTTTGTGTAAGTTGCTGCATGGTTTCTTCAAGAGATGGTTTCTTTGTTCACTTGGCCCTTGATAATTTTGCATGGGAGAATTCCTTGGCATCTGCACTTGATTATTGTTGCTATAAGAGAAATTTGGATGTTGTCTCCAACTTGGATTATATGTATTTGAAAAAGGATCATTCACAGGCCTTCTATAATTATTCACCATGTTGACTTGCTCATCTTGGAAGAAATTTTTGGGACAAGCCTCTATGGTATGTGCAATACTTGAACACAAAGCACATGTCTCCCTTGCAGCCTTATTTAACAGAGGAGTAAGGCTCTTCATTTATCTTGCTAAGGCTGCAACTTGCTCTTCCAACTTAGTATTTGCACTAACCTCATATAGTCCTCCTCTTTTGGGCACTGATGTGTAAGGATCATATTGCTGCGAATTTTCACATATAGTCTCAAAAGCTTGAATTGCCTCTTCTGTTGTCTTTCCCGTCAAGCTTCCACCAACTGTAGCATCCACCATACTTCTACTTTGGGCATTCAAACCTCTGTAGAAAAATTGAGCCTTTTGGGGTTTAGACATGGTGAGGATACTTCAAAAACAAATCCTTATAATGCTCCCAACTCTCATAAAAAGGTTCTCCTTCATGTTGAGAGAAGCCAAAGATTTCCGCTTGAAGAGCATTGGTTTTCTTAGCTGGCAAGAATTTTAACAAGAACTTTTTAACCAAATCATCCCAAGTATTGATGGAACCAGAGGGAAGAGAGCTTAGCCACTTTCTTGCCTTGTCTTTCAATGAAAAAGGAAAAAGCCTTAAACGGATCTGCTCATCTGATATCTCATATCGAAAAGTTCCACATATATCTTTGAATTCCTCCACATGGAGATAAGGATCTTCATTCGTCTTCCCATAAAAATTAGGCAAACTCTGGATTGTTGCTGGTCTAATCTCCAAACGCACTCCTGCAGGAATTGGAGCTGCAACAATACAAGATGATGTTGTGAGTGCAGTAGGAGCCGTGAACTCCTTCAATGCTTCTGTTTCATCTTCTGCCATTGGAACCGCAACTTGTGCTTGAGTTCTTGCTTGCCTTAAAAGTCTTTTACGAGTTCGTTCAATCTCTGGATCGTATACAATGAGAGCTAAATTATGGGATCGACGACCTTGCATAAACAAAATTCAAACCTACATGAAAAACAAACAAAACAAAATAAGTAGAAGAAAAGAAAAAACTATACAAAAATTAAGTATGGCACAACTGACAAATCAAATTGAATTAAGTCAGTCCCCGGCAAAGGCGCCAAAAGCTTGTTGTCAATTTTAATTGAGTATTCGCAAGTGCACGAATCAATTGTAGAATAGAGGTGCAAGCACGAGGTGATTCCCTCAAGGACTGATTGAGACAATTTTGTTATGACAAATGTGCTGTACATGTACTTAAGTGAAACAAACTGATTTTTATGATGTGATTGAGTTTTAAATAAAAAATTTAAGAAAGAAAAACTAAAATTAAAAACAAGAATGAGCAATGAGATTCTTTAGAGTTTAAGAACAGATTTTGAAGATGCTAAAGCATTGAATCCACCACCTAATACTCTTATCCTATTCTCTAGTTGATAACAATTGAATTCCCTATATTCATGCTAAAGATTTTCATACATAAGCCTTATTGATCCCAGACATATGCCAAAGCTCTTCTAACGTATGAATTCCAACTTATTGATCCTGTATAGAACTCACGTAGCCAAACTATAATTTACTCCACTTAATGATCAGGTTCAAGCAAACATGTTCAACTCCATTAAGGACAAAGAACTAGGAAATCATGCAAACAAAAATATCGACTATAATCAAGCACTTGTATTATTAATTCACAACTCTTTAATCACAAGATTGAATTTTCTTTTGACACCCTAGAAAACATCTACTCAATGATCAAGCATCATGTTCTCCAATCAAATAACTCATAAACAAAACCTAGGTCTTATTAATCCCGAGCAAAGATTTTGAATAAAAGTTCTATTGAAATGGACATTAAGAGTTTAACATAGAATCCAGAAATTCAATAGCAAACCAACTAAGTAAATAGAATAGTCATAATATGGGCTTCATCTCAGCCCTAGCTTAAAATTTTAGCAATCCATAACTATGAAAAACATGACTAGAATCAAAGAAAACATAAAACAAACAATGGAAGAATTGAGGAACTCGAGAGCTTCTCTTCTTCTTGTTCTCTGCGGAATATGCTGCCTCTTGTTTCTCTAGACGTTCTACGCTTTTTGCCTTGTATGTCCCCCCCCCCCCCCCTCCCCCAAATTCCTACTTGACTTGGGCTTCTTAGGTCTTCTAGTCCAACTTGGAATAGTTTTCTTCTCTCCAAAGAAGTGCAGGGTTATTAAATTCAATGCAAGAAATTACTCCAAAAATGTCAGACATGTTCAGCCTTGTTCCATTCAAATGCTAAGAACAACAGACTTGGACCTCACAAGTCAGATTCCGAAAAGATATACAAAATTCATCATAATCTATCTTCCCAAACTAGGTTCACTTAAATCATCATAACTTGCTCCACAAGAATGCGAATCCACTTCCGTAAAATTCCTCAGAAAGCTAACATCCATATCTTTCCAATTGTATAAGGCTTGCCTGCTAATTCCTTCTAAAAAGGTACATTTTAATCCTCAAAATTAACTCACAGCAGAGACAATTCTGGACACTCAGGATAGCAAGCACCCTTTCAATCCTGCGTTTGATTTTGAGCTCCAAATCTTTCTTTTCTCCAATTTGACCTACAAAACACAAACACAAGGCCTCAAAAATTACCAGAACTAAGCCTAGAATCCCACATTTAAGGATATAAAAATGTATGAAATTATGAACCTATCAGGAGTCTTATGGGCTTCCTCAATTCATCCAATATCTTAAAACCGATTGTTATATCATACACCGTCATAGTAAGCAAGCCTAACTTCACATCAATTTTTGTCCCCGCCGTGGCCATAAAAGTTCTACCAAAGATGATAGGGAGATCATCTTGGTAGACTTCCTCCATGTCAAGAATAAGGAAATCGACCGATATGACCAATTCATCGACTTGCACTAAGACATCCTCCATGATTCCTCTCGAATACACCATACTTCTATCGGCTAGTTAGAGAGAAATTTGGATAGGCTTGATGTCGCTTAACCCAAAATCCTTGTAAACTCTAGCCCCCAAATCCATAAGAGCCTTTTCAAATGGCCTCTCACCAATTTTGCGAGGAATAGTAATAGATCCCAGATCCTTGAGCTTGGGAGGTAACTTCCTTTGAAGTACAACACTAATTCTCTCATTCAAGCACACTTTATCGTCCTTCTTCAATTTATTCTTATACCACTTGTGAGTGCACAAGTCCTTGAGAAATTTAGCATATGTAGGAATGGTCTTGATTACATCAAGAAGAGGAATATTGACCTCCACCTTCTTGAATACATCAAAACACTCCATGTATTTCTTCTCTTTTCTACTCAAAGTCTTCTCTTGATACACCGCTTATGGAAAAGGAAGTGGCACTTCTTCTTGCATGTCCTCAAAACTTGGCTTGGACCCACTTGCTCCCACATCATTATTCATGGTCTTGGTCTTGTCTTTGATCACTCCATCATCTTTCAAATTCTCCTTCACACTCTTAGACTTCTCTTCAAATTTGGGAGGTACACTTGGCACTTTGGGAGTCAACGAAAGGTTCCTTTGGTGCATCCATCTCCATATCATCATCGTTAAGAGTAACCTTGTTATCATATACCTTCCCACTTCTCAAAGTTGTGATGGCCTTGGCTTGATTGACTCGTGGGTTCTTCTCGGTCATGGAAGGCAACTCTCCTTCCTTCCTTTCTCTCATCTCACTAGCCAATTGCCCCATTTGTGTTTCAAGCTTGTGCAAACCTTGGGTAGTAGATGTCACCTCATTTTGAACACTTTGAATGATCTCATTTTGATTTGCTAGCACCTTAGCAAGCATCTCCTCTAACCTAGACTTCAATGCTTCCACTTGAGATAAAGGAAATCTGCTTGAGCTTAAGGATTAGGAGATTGGAAGGGAGGTCTTGCTTGATAAGGTGGCCTCGGATAAGCATTACCAGTAACTACACCCTTATTGCCTTGAAACCCTTGGCTTCCACTAGCCCCTCCATAATTACCGCCACCATAACCGACTCCTTGTGCACCTCCTTGATTTCTACTTCGATTGTCACCCCATGAAAAGTTAGGGTGGTTCCTACAACCGGGATTATATATGTTGGAGTAAGGATCATTTTTGGGCCTTTGGTACCCCATTTGCTTGCACTCTTCAATAATCTACGGGAAACAATCCCCATGTGGACAAGAAAGGGTATCAGGGTTGACTCCTTCACATATCAAACACACAAGTGGCCCTTGATTTACCTCATTGACATCCTTGCGACCTCCCTTAGCTTATTGCTTCAATAACATCTCAAACTTCTTGTTTATGCTCTCTTCCATTTTTCTAAGTTCTTGTTGTACATCCACATTAGGGGTCTTAATCTCATACATACCACGAATTTTAGGTTGAGTGGCATCTCTCAAAGACACGTGTAGAAGAAGGCTTGCGGCCTTGTGGGTTATTATCCCATAATTGAGATCTCTCGGCTAGTTTCTCCAACACTTGGTGTGCTTCTCTTGAGGTCATATCCATGAAGTCACCAACTTGCATTATCACCCTTCTTTCTAGTTTTTGAAGACAACCCTTGATAGAAAAGACTCATCAACATGTCTTGACTTTGACCATGGTTAGGGCAACCAAGCTCAAGGTCCTTGAACCTCTCCCATGCTTCGTGGAATAACTCATCTTGATCTTCTCTAAAAGTCATCAAAGTAGTCCTTCGCTCATTTGCTTTCTGGGTGGAAAGTACTTAGTGATAAACTTCCTTTACATATCTTCCCAAGAGTTGATACTATTAGAAGGCAACTTGTTGAGCCACATCTTTGCTTTCTCCTTCAAGAAACATAGAAACAACCTAAGCTTCTAAGCATCCTCCGTCATTCTATTGAGCTTAATGTTTGCACAAGCCTCCTCAAACTCTAGTAGATAGTGATATGGATCATTGTTTGGCAATCCATAAAAGGTTGGAAGTGTTTGCAAGAAGCTTGGTTTTATCTCAAATGAAGAGGCACACGGTGGCAAGACAATGCATCTTGAATATGTGGACAATGATGGTAAGACACAATCCCTTATTGGCCTTTGCTCTCCCATTTCCTCTCTTTCTTCTTCACTGGCCATCACAATATGATACTTTCTCGGTCCAAGGCTTGGATTTGCAACCCTTGCTTCTTGATCCAGCTTGAATAATCTATCCAAGGAGGCTAGATTATTAACAACTAGAACCGGACTCCCTTTCTCTGAATTATCACTTAAACTACATGAAACTTCCTCGGATGATTAAACCAACGGATTAGAATAGATAGTAAATGAAGAAGGGGTCGTGAGCTGAAGTGATTGCACTTGCGGTGTCTCTTGATCGTTAGGCACTAGAATGATGTGTAAACCACTTCCAAATTGAGGGGACAAAGTCATATACACCTACGAATCACACAAGTCGAAAGTGTTAGTAAATAAGAATACAAGAAACTATACAAATTAACACACTTAAAAAGAGTAATCGCACAAATCTTTCTAACTTCTGCAAATTGCAATTGTTAGAGCTTGCTTAACCATTTGTGTTTTTTACTCAAATATGTACAACTTGCTTAAAGACTTGTTTATTTTCAACCTCCCTTCCTTTATCAATAGAACTTTAATAGCGCTTCTAAGAGGATAAGAAATTAGCAAGAACTTGCAAATAGAAAAGCAAATGGGAGAAAGAATTCAAATTTGACGTAGTTCCAAATTAGGTGTAACGAGCTTGATGTAGTTCTCAGCTAAGTGCAACGCCTGACATAATTCCAAACTTAAACGCAAAGTTCAACCAAGTAAGTGTAGGTGTGGCTTTGGTAGAGCGAGGCTCACTTAGTACACGACACAACACCCAAGATAAACCCCAACCTCTTACCCAAACCACTACTACAAATTTCCCCACACCCCACTGATTTGAATTAGTCCCTACTGGGACAAAGCACACCGACAATGGTGGCTAATGGCATTAGCCACTATACAGCCACTAATGAGGAATCGGTCCCCTCTATAGTGGGTGCTATTGGGGCAATAGGCACTGAAAAAACATCAGCGGAATAACTTCATCGAAGGCAAGACAGAATCTAAATCCACACTGATATTAGTAGCTTTGGAATGCCACTCATATCAGTGGCAAATTTATGAGGTTGGGTTAAAAAAAATAAGGTGCCAATTGGCACCTCTACATTCTATACTGTACTTTATACGGTATTTTAAAATGTATCATATAATAAATATACTAACTAAAAATTTACAAGTGCAAATATCAAAATATAAACATAAAAATTCTTCACCTCACAACTGCAACTCTTCTTTGATACAGACAACCTGCACATTACACCAGGTAGTTAGTTCTTATTCTAACAATTACACAGACCGCCATCTTAACATATAAGACTCACACTTTGCATATGGGCAGACCACCATCAAACAAAAACAATTATATTTACCCAATACAGAAAATTTTAACAAGTTATAGCTTATACATGAAACAATTAGCACCAAACATCACCTTATTCTGGATAGAGAAATTGATAAAGTTGGTATCCACAAAAACCCAGTAAAGCTTCTAATCTCTTCCTCAGGCTTCTCAGAACTCAATAACTAACTCCATTTCATCAAACTAAGGTCAGACATCTTCTAATCTAATAAATCAAACTATAATCAATTAATCAAAGTATCAAACCAACTAACTAAGCTCGGAGTCTCACTCATCTTCTAATAAAAGAAAACAACACAGTGGCACAGAAAAAATTCACTTTTCGTTTCTAATAGAGGAATAATCGCCCACCAAAAAAAAAATCACGACTATATGAAGAATTAAGGAAGAAAAAGGAAAAGCCTTATATTGAACAATAAAAATCTCAATACCAACTCCAATGCAGTTTCTTATCAATTATTCAAAGTATCTAAGTATCAAACCAAGTAACATAAGAAAAAACGTAGCAGAACCACAGAACCCAAGTAATGAAAGAAAATTCCACAGAAAAACAGGAGTTTACCTCTTTAGCATGAATAACGACTGTAAGGCAAATGATATGCGATTGAAGAAACGATTATGATATGTCTATGCCCAAGGCTTGGCTAATGTGTCTGAGATTTGCCCAAAATTGAATTCAACATCAGTCCTTAATCCTAAAATTTGTCCTTATGCAACCTGACACAACATTGAAATTCAATCACCGTTAAAAAAGTGGACTGACTATAGTAAGTTATCAGCGAGAAAGTTAAAAGAAGCGGATATACCATATATCCCTACATATACAGAGAAGTCAAAAATTAAACATAATTCTCCACTCACATCACAGCTACCAAATCAAGAGCAGCTTCCTGCCAAAAAGAAAAAATGTAGATGAAATCACATATCAGTTCCTAATAAAAGGACTTAAAATTAAACGAGATGACATCCTATATTTGGAGAAATTAAGCAATATATCTATAATCTCAATACAGAAGCCAACTTCTCCCTTCCAGAGGCAATAAGCTCTGTTATGTCCTTACCCTGAACTTCCTTGAGAAGAAACTGAAGCCT
This sequence comes from Rosa persica, assembly GCA_025331145.1. Taxonomy (NCBI): domain Eukaryota; kingdom Viridiplantae; phylum Streptophyta; class Magnoliopsida; order Rosales; family Rosaceae; genus Rosa; species Rosa persica. The sequence goes on along the minus strand of WFKR01000101.1, from coordinate 28,123 downwards.
GTCATCATCTGCTTCAGCACCAACTGTGAAAAAGATGAATGTCTTAGCACTATGAACATTAAAACCCGACCCTCTACACATGCATAGTTCTACTCAATCAACTGATCAAAATACACATAACAATCCCGATTTACAATATTAATTGATCTAAGATTCATTGCAGATAGATAATGCAAATACTAGAAACACTTGGGAAAAAGAAAAACTACAAGGTTCAATATGTTGTAATAACAATGGCAAATGAGTGAAAAATGTATACAAACAAAAGTGCTTCTAAATACAAGTCATGTTAATCCTAAAACAGATTTCATCGACTCAAAAAGTATAGCATTTAAACCCAATTCCTTGAGCCCAATCCACTGTAGTCAGTAATAAATCGTTTTCATTGGATTGTGTCTTAAGAAATAATAAACAAAACGCTACGGTAGAGTTACAGAATAGAAAACGCTATCGCTAAGTCTGAAAATTGAAAACCCACAAGGTAAAGTAGGAATACAGAACATGAATTTCGAAATCAACAACACTAATCGATCAGAAAGACAAATTTTGGGCATATGTTTAACAACACAATGCGTAAATGAAGCAAAGAGAGCAAAAAGAGGTACCGGCGCCAAGGATGCTCTTGATGTCTTCGGTTTTGGTCTTGCCCCCCAACACAGCGAGCAAATAAGCAGCGATCACCTTCATCTCTGTTTTCACGAGTTACAAAACAGTTAATATCAATCAGAACCGAACATGGAGAGAGAGACAAATCTAACGCCTTATACAGATACAGAGAGAATGCTTGAGAGAGAGAGAGAGGCTGTGGATCTGCAGAGTATGAAGAAGGGTGAGTTACCGCGAGCACCCCAAGCTCTAGGCTCAGGCCCCCCACTGCCCTGCCCCATCGAACGCCTTTGGGACCTTGTAGATCCAAATCATCGTCGTCGTCGGAGAACGTAACTACAGATCCGCCGGTCCACCTAACCCAACCTCGAATCACCAAAGCCTCGAGGTTGCTGTAGGCCCAAAAATAACATGGCTTTTGAAACTCTTGTCCAGAAAATCGAGCGATTCTGGAGTAACACTCACAAAATTGCATGATAACGAGAGACACCGGAGAGAGAGAGAGAGAGAGAGAGGCAGAGAGCAGGCTAGGGTTTTTAGTCGAAGCAAGTGAATATATACCAAAGAGGAGAGGTTTCTTGTCTCGACACCACACCATAAGAGTTCTTAAGAACTCAGCCCAAACATAGGAACCCCGGAGCCCACTTATACTATAATTACAATGCCTTTGGCACTGTTTCAGTACCAGCGTAACCTCTATTCACTCATTAGGCACTGATAACAGTGGAATTAGGGCTGGGATCGGGCCGAGCCCGTGTAAAATTTGATGGGCCCGGTTGTGTTTTTTTTTTGCGGGTCGGGCTCAATTAGTGAAAATTTAATTTTAGGACCGAGTTAGACTCGAACCGATTTTAACGGGTTGGGTTATCCGGGCTTTCGGGTCCAAAAACCTGATTGTGGGGAGAAAAAAAAAATTAACAACGCAGTGATAAAATCATTAAAATGAAACCAAATGAACAACAAAACATGTTCCAGACTTCCAGTTTTGCATATTTCAACAGTTCGAAGTCCAACTGAACAAGATCCACATTCCAACAGAACAAATTCCATATTCAAACAATCAAATCTTTCAAGTTCCAAATAAACAATTCATAATCAAACATTCCCAACTCTTAAATAAATTTAAAATCAAGTTCCAAACATTGTAGAATGATAAAGTAAACATAACCAGCAGCAATAGATTAAAACTGCTAATGGACAGATCCATTGGATTCCAAGCTACAGCTCTTTCATTGAGTGCAACTGCATTCCAATTTCAGAATTTTCTAGTAGTGAGTTCAATGAGCTTGGACAAAAGGCATGTTCCCTACAAGTCAAAACATAACCAGCAACAATTCAAAAACAGGACCAGCAACAATTTAAAAATGAAAAATGTGACCAGCCATTCAAAAACATGACTAACTGTTTGGCTCCAGTTTTTCTTGAGCTGGTCAACAGTCTCTTTTCTTGTGTGGGCGTGCCAGCACCGTTCGGGTGCGGTCGTCGGGGGTGTCCCTTGACCTGACTTCTTCTGAGCGATTGTGGACGAGGAGAGCACCAACCTCGTCGTAGGGTTCTTTGTGCCTCGTGGCGAGGACTTTTGCTGAGCCTTTTCAAAATCACAATCGATACTCGATGTTGTAGATCGAGCAGAGCGAAAACCACTGGGAAGTGAGGAGAACTTGCTAAAGCGTGACTCTAGCTTGGCTGGTTTGCGAGGGCGTTACCCTTGCTTGGCTGGTTCCGTAACCGTTGTGGTCGTGGTACTACAGTCGGCTCCCAAGGAGACTAGGACCAAAGCACTTTGACAGAGGATTTGGTGGTACTGAAAGTTGGCTCCTAAGGAGACTAGAACTTAGAGTGTGATCACCGATAAGAGAAAGAGAAGGAGAGGAATTGCTCTTAGAGAGGTTGCTCTAGAGAGAACTTAGATCATCTTATAGATGTTTTGATGAGTGAATTGGTGAGATGATACTTGTTGTAGCCTCTATATATAGGCTTCCAAGCAACACTATTTGGCCTTTAAACAAATCATAGTGGGTTAGGCAAAATTCACTAACACTTAGTGGATTTGGTTAGGCCAAATTCACTAACACTTAGTGGATTTTGTTAGGTGAGAGCACTAACACTTCTTTATTCCTTTAATTTTTATCTCCACTAAGAATTCATATTTAACCTTCGACTTCTTCATATGAAATGATCCACCATGGATGTAGATTATTGTGGTAAAATTTCAGAATTTATTTCCATGTGGTTGGGCCGAAAATGCTACTGGACTCCTTACAGGTCCAGTTTTCCAGTTTTGCTTCTGCAGAAACTTGGACTGATTGTTTGAAGGTTTTCCACTTCGAACAAGCTCTAGCACTCTTCATAAGAAATGATCCTTGGGATGTCTAGAATGAATCTGGAAAGTTTCAACTCATTTGAAGTTCGGATGGTTAGTCTGCCGCCCCTCCTTCCTTGTTTAGCTCGGTTTCTCCTAGCCGAAGTAGGAAAATGTGCTAAAGTTGACTTTTCATTTCCACGCTTCCATAGTAGGCTTTATTTAGCCTCTAAATATATATTTCGAACTTGTCGACAATATATAGCTTGAGCCACTGATATTGGCTCGATTTCTCCAAGACGTGCCTTGTCAGGCCAAAATGCTCATTTTGAGTCCAAACATTGCCCCCCAGACCTCGAAGTCAAAGGTCTTCGTCTTGATTGAAGAGGTCTTGAATCAGTACCACTCGTATAATATCGTTGCTCTGAAGCCACTTGTATTGGCTTGACTGAAATTACTTGATTGATTCCATATAGGCCTCTAAATAGGCCATAAAGCTTGGATGCCACAATCTGAATTGCCTTTGTCATAAACTGATGCTTTCTTTGCCAACTTTATTGCCCCCGTATCTGATGTCTGGTATGCATTGGATTGGCGAAACTTAGGCAGGTTGTAGGATATCAGAACTTTAGCGTGCCCCCCATGCGAAGGAGACTGCTTTTGATTGCGAATGAGGATCCTTCTCTTCTTTGGTGGTAGCTTCGCCATGTGTATAGCAACAAGTATCTGCCTTGATCGCTGGCTCTCTGTTGATTTTCTCAAATGTAGGTGTTTGGAGCCTTTTTGCTGGCTAGATCAAGTTTGATCAAGGCCTATAGTACTTGGCAAAATAAGATGTTGAATAGCAAACTGTTTGCTGCCATTTAATCCTTCGCGAATCTTATGCTGAAGAGGATGATTGAATCATGGCTATCGTCATCATGACATGTGACGAAGTGAAACCACCATATTTGCTACAACTTTAGCATCTAAAACCGCATTGGTTTTAATCATGTTTTATTAAAAAAAAATATCAGGCCACTATGCTGGCCCTGCGGTGGTAGGAAAAAGTGGAATATCTTCACTGTCGCCTTAGATGCGATTCTCAAGATGGAATAGTGATTCATTAATTATCAACTAGGGCCACTCACTGGCCCAGCTAATAAATTAATCTCCAAAAACACTTGAGCTATAAATCAAGGTGTAATGGAGAAGTGTCCCTTGTGACCCAGAAATGACATCCAAGAAACCATTCGTTATCGATCAGGCAGATGAAATCACTGAGAAAGCCACATTCACATGGCGGACTAACATGAGTGTTCGATGTAGAAGTCAGACCAGAGAGGAGAGAAGTCGACTGATGAGCTTTGGTGGAGGTGATAGTCAAGCGGGTTTGGGTCCCACACCTCGCGATCGTTTGCCAGATGATGCTATGACCTATTATGGGCTTCCCATCCGCCGTCCCATAGTGGCTCTTCGGCAGGTGCCTGGTGATTTTAGCAGTTGGGGACCAAGGAGGAAAGTGGGCTTCTGGCCTACCATCACTCTCGAGGAAAAGGTTTGGTATCAGGAGGTCCGAGTGAGAGATTTGGCCCGATGGGATGCGGTGGGTATCACCCAAACCATCGATCTATGCTTCTGTCTTCCCCATAATACTAGCCCTACACCGCTTGCCGCTGCTCTTTGCTTCTGGAACACTTCCAGCAATACATTCGATTTCCGGTTTGGGCAGATGAGCATAACTCTGCTGGATGTTCTTACCATCACGGGGTTGCCTATTGATTTCGACCCCTATGTGCATGGTCAGTTTGATGGTATTCAATTTCCTTTGAGAATGGATATGGCTGGTCGGGGGCATCACAGTAAATCCTACCCTGTCTGGCGTGATTATTACCGCACCCAATGTGACCATACAGGAGGTATCGCATTCCTGGAATTCTGGCTTTGCAAATTTATCTTTTGCACTTCTTCCAACAAACCTACTGGGCACTGGAATTCTCTGGCCACTGCTCTCTACAATGGTATTTGCGTTGGCCTTGGGCAACCTGTATTGGGTTCGTTATATCGCTCCCTTTATAGAGCTGTAATGCGCCCCTTTGATACCGACATTAGTGGTCCATTCTGGATCCTTGCCTTTTGGTTGCAGATTTATTTCCCTCGCTTCCGTCGCGGTGATATTCCAAAGGAACCTCCAGTCGATTCCCTTTTGGGGAACTGGCTTTGTGGCAACATAAGGCATCGAGCTCCACCCTACTCCGAGTGTTTTATTTACTTGTACTTGTTGGGAGAGATGCCGGACCCAAAAATAGTCCTTTCTAGGCGATTCCCTCCTCCCCTTGATGATGGCTTTCTGCCCAGTGGATGCGATCATAGCGAAAGAGCCCTCTTGGTCTTTCGTCGAGCCATCTCCTGCTCGGATATTTGTCTTACCACCGACCGCGTAAGTTATGAGCTCTATGCCCCTAACCACTTTGCTCGCCAATTTGGGTTGGCCCAGTTGGTACCCTGGCCTCTGGTTGATTCTGCCAATTACTACACCTCTTGGCGGAGATTAGCCCCACCTGGGTCTGCCTCCTTTCAGAGTCAGTTTACTTTGATAGTGATTCCTCCTTGGGTCAGAGCGTTGTATCCCCTCAACGATGTCGACAATGATTATGTTGATTGGTGGAAAGAAGTGTCTGTCAACTGTTGGGACCTGCCACATGACGAACTCTTCGTCCAGATCTTTCGTGGAATGAGTAGTCCTGGTCCGGAGGACCGCAAGATTTTTGAGCGCTTCTCCAACCCTACAGCACAACCTCGGCGACTTACTCTACCTTCTCGCTCATCGTATGCAGGGATACAAATCCATGAGCCTAGGGCAACAGTAAGTTTTTGTCTTTCTTCACCATTCCTTTTCCTTGTCTTGATTTTCCCGCTCTTATTCCTGAGTGTGTTTTGCAGCAAACTACCCGGAGCAAGACGTCCTCTGTTCAGGCCGGGAAACAAAAGGCAATAGCAGAGGGGACTCCTGAGGGAGAATCTTCTCATGATGAAGATTCTGCTGAGGTAATTTGGTTAAGAACGATCCCAAACTTGCATTTTTGGTGCTTTCCCCCTTTTTGAGTTGTGATTCTTTTGTCGTGCAGGCCACTGCTATCTTTGCATGCAAACGCGATCGAGCTCAATCTGTTGAAGAGAGTTTTGAAGATGACGAAACTCTGGGAATGCGATTGGTAAACTTCGGCCTCGTCTTATTCTATTTAAATTTCAGAATCTGTGCAGGATCTTCATTATGTATCTTTTGACAGGTTCGTCAGAGGACCACTGATCCCTCTCGCCTGAGCGAGGCTAGATCCTCAGCCGCTGCAGAAGAGCCAACTCTCTCGCTAGTTCAAGCATCAACTAACCCCGTGGCGCCTCTTCCGTCTTCCATATCTAAAGAGCATATGCAAGGTCCTACCATTTTAATAACGATCTCCGATGATGAGTCCTCGGAGCATGAAAGCGTGGAAGGCCACTCTGAGGCTTCTGCCGCTTACGAGGAACTGATGACGACAGAGATTCTCACGGCACTAGAGGTCCAAGAGGTGAATGAGGTGAGGCCTCTTCCTCTTGGAGACCACATATCAGATATTGACCCGACAACTCGAGAGGTAAGCCCCTGTTGGCCAATGTTTTCCATTTCCCTTTCTGATCCAACCCCGCTCTCTGACATTTTTGAATCTGACCAGGATTCTATTTGTACCGAAGAGGTGGTTGCAAAAGTTGAGGGTTCTATCGGCGGGACAGTCGCCCCAGAGATGGAAAATGATACTGACGGAGGTGGTGCCCCCCAAGTCTTGCGAATAAATGAGACCACCGTCGGAGCTGAGGGCTCTATGCTTGAATCTGCTCCCCTTGCCTATGGTGAGCCGCGAGTTGAGTTTCCAGATTCTCCTGCGACTGAAGGGACAGACCAACCTGTTGAAGACGAAGAAATTGAGGAAGCTGTCCACCCATTTGCAGTGGTGGTTCGTGATCCTGTGGCGCCTCCCCCGCCTCCTCCTCCTACCAGATTCGAGAGATTGATGAGGGTGTTGGAGGTAACTCCTCCTTCTACTGTGGATGAGGCTAAGTTGGTGCTTCGTGAACATCTAGGTCCTTGGGTATTGGAGACTGACATCCTCCCGCGAGTCTTAGAAGCTCTAAGGTATCTCCGCCAGGAGAAAGCTTTGACTTCATGGCAATTTAGTGCTATCGACTCTCTGCTGAATGAACTTGATATGGCCCGCCGACGTCAATCGGCCACGAACACCCAGGCTCACGACGCTCAAGAGGCTTTGAATAGTGTCTCTCAAGAAATGGACCTCTCCCGCGATATTTTAAATGAGCGAGCCATCCGCCTACGGGAACTACAAATCCAAAGGTCCGACTTCAAACTTCAAATCGAGAACCTCCAAGCCCATTTAGCCTTTGTTGAGAATGCGATTGTTGCAGAAGAAGCTCAACTCGATGAACCTTTGGCTGCTTTTGAAGAAATGGGCCGTAACCTGGCCCGTATCAGAGAACGGGCCACTCAGGCCGAAGCTGGTGCCATTGCTGCGAAACGCCACGTGGAAGAACTTTGTTTGAAATTGAGCTTTGCGAGTCAATCTCTGTAGGCCCCCTCGAAAACCGTGCGGTTTCCCACATGCTATTAATCTCTTCTTTTCCGAGATTTAAGGCATTAATCACTCGTTGAAAAACAATGATCGTAAAGAAAATAATCTCGTGAAAAGAACAGTTACCTCCTCGAAAACCGTTCGGTCTCCTCACATGCTGCTAGTCCCTTTTTTTTCTCGAGATTTGGAATCACTAATCTCGATTTACTGTCATCAGTTTTGAAATTGAGCTTCATCCAAGGGTGGGGATTTGCCTGAAGTCCCTATAAATAGTTGTATTTTGGGAAGGGAATACTCACAACAACTTTTCTGAAATATTCAAGAAATGTCATTTCAGTTCATGCTTCTTTTTCTCCTTCTTCACAAATCTTCCCCTCATGAAATGACCTTTAGCCTCTAAATTTTTAGGCTTTATGGCGTAATCTTAAGCCTGGGTTAGGCCTTATGGCGTAATCTTAGGCAACCCCTTGTTTCGCCCTTCTGGATTTTTGCAATAACAATGCCAGGCTTCAGATTGGTTTAGAAACGCAAGGGGGCTCCGAGTGTGGGATCCACGATCATGCGAGATCATTTTTGTTAGGATCCCACACGCGGAGCGAAACGGAGAAAGGGAGGAAGGCCACTTTGTGGTTCATCTTTCCTCCTCTGTTTCCTTCCTTTTGGACCCGGCCCATGTTGTGCCCTCCAGATGGAAAAGGCTTTGGTTCTCACCTCCTTCTCCCCCTTTCTCTTCTTGAAAGAATCTTAGAGGGATGAGAAGGGATGGGCTCTTTGAAGGAATGGGTTCAAGCTACAGAATGGCTGTTCCTATACTTCACGTCCAACTAATGGTGGTTACCATGGCTAGAGGGGGTGCAGAGACTCAAGTTGATATTCGGTTCATTCACTCTCTGCCCTTCCCGGAGATAATGACGCGGCTCAACCGACGTTGGATTCCATAGCTGCTTCCAATTGAGGGGGCTTGGATGCTCCATTTTCTCTCACTGGAGTCTCCCTTTCTCATGGATAATGGTGTTGGCCAAGCCTATGTTGTATTCCTCTACCGCTTCCATGTAAATGGGGCGCGGAGGCTCCGTTACTTCTCTTTTTCCTTCCCTGAAGTTTGCCTCTCCTTGGTATAATGGCGTTGTTTAACTCGACATTGGATTCCATAGCTGCTTCCACTTGAGGAAAGATTCAAAAGATATCCGAGGATTCCTGTTGTTGTATTTTAGCCACCTTTGGCTTTGTAATGAATGTACTGCTTTTGGCCGCAAAGCCACTTTATGAATACAATAATATTTTTTATCCTGATATTCCAATATCCGTGAGAAGCCAAGAATTGTGTCTCGCAAGGCCTCAAATATAGGCCCCCATAGTTGTATATTGAAAACAATATGAACTTTTAAAATATGTTCTGCGTTAAAACGAGCCTCGCGATGAGGGTTTTGAGAAAATATTTATCTTTTGGATCCACTTGCTGGCCCCAACTCAAGTTGCATTAATTAGCTGTTGAAAATTCCACCGTGAAAAAATAATCTCGTGAAAAGAACAGTTACCTCCTCGAAAACCGTTCGGTTCCCTCACATGCTACTAATCCATTCTTTCCGAGATTTATGGCAACTTTAATCACGCTTTACTGACACTTAGTTTGACTCTTCTCTTTGATCGTCCATCCAAGGGCGGATATTGGCATGCCTATATCTTCCTCCACATTATAAACCCAAATTTCCAATCCCAAAATCGTTTCATCAACTCGAATATTTCTAACAGCAATCTTTCTTAATTACTCATCATCACCACTCTTCAATTTTTGCATTCTCTCAATCCGTCACCAAATGGAACCACAAAACCGGCATCCAACCAAGGATGGAGGAAGTAACAAAGCAGCCGGGAGTAGTGCTAACATGCTTCGCAGGAGGAGCAGTACTAGGTGGATTCCTACTACAGATCAGATAAGAATCCTCAAGGAGCTTTTCTACAACAAGGGCGAAAGATCCCCAACTATAGAGCAGATTCAGAGGATCTATCTCCAGCTGAAATGGTACGGCAAGATCGAGGTCAAGAACGTCTATTATTGGTTCGTGAACCAAAGGGCTCGAGAGAAGCAGAAGAAGAGGTCCACTTCGGATGTTCATGTGCCCATGCAAAGATCAGGGCTTGTTGGTGCTGATAATGTTACCAATTGGAAACATGAGGATCAGTATATTAACTTTGGATCTTCTGCACCTGCTTCTGCTTCTTCCGCTGGTTTGATGACTGGTTTTAACAGGCAGATGGGGAACTATGGCTGTTATGGATCTATGAACATGGAGAATAGTGCTAGGGATTGTTCAATCTCAGCTGGAGTGGGAACTAGTTCTACTTTCTTTGACATGAATGTAGAACAAAATTTCATGGAACAAAGAGGAAAAGATCACCAGGAGATTGAAACCCTTTCACTGTTTCCCGTGCATGGTGAGGACATCTTTAGCAAAATGAAAACTACTTCCGATGGAGGTGGCGATCACGGTGGTGGCTCTTACACTTCCCTTGAGCTCAGCCTTTCCTGCAAGGCAAAGCTGGAAAAACCTTTCGGAGCCGCTGACTCGGCTTAGTAGCTTCGTGAGTGTAGGAACACTTAGAATTGTCCCCTAAGAGTTGTATCTATAATTTTTTTTTATTTTTTTATTTTTTATTTTTATTTTATAAAATAGCATGAATATTTATATACAAAGTTGCCCAGTGGGCGGGTTTAGGCTTAGTATGGTACAGTGTTGTCCCCCTGGTGTTGCTAGGCATAGCGAAGAAATGATTATGGGCCTTAAAAACAGGCCTTCATAAATGGGCTTTGCGAGTGTAGGAACACTAGAATTGTCCCCCATGTCTCATGCGAATAAATTGTCTACGACTCCTCCGAGTCCCAAACATTGGGAAAGTATTTCTTCAAGTATCTCCCATTGATAGGGTTATGATGGACATCTCCATCTAGGTCCTTGAGATGAAAAGCTCATTTCTCTAAGATTTTATAAATGATGTACGGGCCTTCCCATCTTGGAGTCCATTTGCCGCGACCAATCAATTTTTCGCCAAGGGGGAGAACTGCTTTCCAAACCAACTCTCCTTCGCTGTAACTCCTTCCCCGCGTCCTCTTGTCATAGGCACGAGCGACTCGTTGCTTTTCCATGACCAAATTATCTAAAGCCTCCAAGCGCTTTTCGCTAAGGTCTTCATGTTCCTGCCACATAGCCTGAACGTAGTCTTCTCCAATGAGATGATGTTGCTCTTGAACTCGTAATGACTGGACGTTGACTTCCAATGGCAGGACTGCATCATGGCCAAACATCAAAGCATAAGGTGTTGTCGCGGTGGGATTTCTCTTAAAGGTGCGGTAGGCCCAAAGAGTTTCATAAAGTGTCTCATGCCACTGTCGTGGATTAGCTTCCAACATTTTCTTCAGTAAATTGATAATGATCTTATTGCTGGCCTCCGCTTGACCGTTAGACTGAGCATAATACGGACTGGAATGGATGAACTGTATTCCCCATTCTCTTGCCAGTTTATCAACTTCACCACCCATGAAAGCTGCCCCCCGGTCCGAAACAAAAACTTCTGGGATCCCAAATCTGCAGATGATGTTTCTGAATAGGAATTGTCGCAACGTGCCACCAGATGCTTCCTTCAAAGGTTCTGCTTCAACCCACTTTGTAAAGAAATCAGTCGCAACGATGATGAACTTATGTTGAAGTGATGAATGTGGGTGAATCATCCCAATTAAATCCAGCGCCCATCCTCTTGCAGGCCAAGGCTGTATAATGGGCTGCATTGGAATATTAGGAACATGCTGGACCGGCCCATGAGCTTGGCAGTCCAAACAACCTTTAGCGAACGCGATACAATCCTTCAAGATACTGGGCCAAAAATATCCATGTCGTCTGAGCAACCATCGCATCTTTGGACCTGCTTGGTGAGCTCCACAAATGCCAGAATGAACTTGGCGCATGAGTTGTTTGGCTTCATGGCCATAAACACATCTGAAATCCATGCCATCTTCTCCTCGTCTGCGAAGTTCATCACCTCTGAGGAAGTAGTTGAGGGCAAGATAGCGAATCCTTCTATCTGTGGTCTGATCAGGATGCTTGAGATAATTGATCAAAGGGATGCGCCAGGGTTGCGACTGACGTATCGTCTAGAGGATCTCTTCTCGCCATCCAAGAAGGAAGGGTGCGACGCTCGACTTTAAGGATTCTCTCCCGCACGCCATATCTCAATGTTACCCCTGTTGCCAGCTGGGCCAACTCGTTCGCGGCAAAATTTCTCTCACGAGGAATGTGCTCAAGATGTACGTTATCAAATTGGTCCAACAGTTCTAATGTCCTGTTCCAATAAGGGACCAATGTGAAGCTATTGCATCTGAACTCATTGCACAACTGATTGATAACCAAGAGAGAATCGCCAAGTATTTGTACATCTCTAATTCCCATTTCCAGCAGTACTTCTAGGCCTATGATTAAGGACTCATATTCTGCTTGGTTGTTGGTACATTGAAACTCCAACTGGAATGAGTACGAAAAGTGATCTCCAGCCGGATTCTCCAGTGCAATTCCTGCTCCTGCTAACGTATCCGTTCTTGACCCGTCAAAATATAAAACCCAGGGCTGGAGTGAGACTGTGGCTTGATATAGTGTGGCGAACTCTCGGCGATCTAAATTTGTGACAGCGACCTCTAAATCTCTAACTGCGGGGAGATCTAGCATAGGGTGATGTGCCAGAAAGTCCGCAATGGCTTGCCCCTTTACTGCTTTCTATGGGACATACTGTAATGAGAATTCTGATAAGGCGAGCACCCACTTGCCAATACGGCCTCTCAAGATAGGTCGCGATAACATATACTTGACTAGATCGGTTTGAGCAATGATGCAAGTAGTAAAGGACAACATGTAATGCCGCAACTTGCATGCTGAGAAGTATAATGTAAGACACAGCTTTTCCATTGGAGTGTACCTTGTTTCGCAATCTGTGAGTGTCCTACTGAGGTAAAAGATGGCATGTTCGACACCCTCTTCATCATCCTGAGCGAGGAGGCTGCCAATGGAAGCCTCAACTGCTGAAACATACAACTTTAATGGAAATCCAGCTCTGGGAGGAACAAGCACTGGCGGGCTCGCCAGATAGGCCTTGATTTTGTCAAAAGCCTCTTGATGTTTAGGTTCCCACACAAACTCGTTCTGTCCTTGCAACTTCAGCAGTGGGGAAAAGGGCTGGATTTTACCCGCAGAGTTAGAAATGAAACGTCGCAAAAAGTTGATCTTACCCAGTAGTCGCTGTAATTCTTTCTTCGTTCGCGGGGAAGATGCGTTGATGACCGCATTTGCCTTATCCTCAGGGACCTCAATGCCCCTTTGATGGACAATGAATCCCAGGAAATCGCCTGCCTGAACTCCAAAAACGCACTTGGCGGGATTCATTTTGAGCTTGTGTAGTCGCATGCGCTCGAAAACTTTTCTGAGATCCGTGAAGTGATCTCCACTCTTCTTAGACTTCACGACGACGTCATCAATGTAAACCTCTAAGATCTTCCCAAGTATGTCGTGGAAGATCAGGTTCATGGCTCTCTGATATGTTGCTCCGGCATTTTTCAGTCCAAAAGGCATGACCACATATTCAAAAACTCCCGTGAACCCAGGGCAGCGGAATGCGGTCTTGTGTCTATCTTCCTCTGCAACCGGTATCTGGTGATATCCCGCTGTGCCATCCATGAAAGACAACAGTTCGTGCCCTGCAACTGCATCTACCAACATGTCCGCCACCGGCATGGGGTAGACGTCTTTAGGTGTAGCTAAATTAAGGTCTCTGTAATCCACGCAGACCCTCATCTTGCCATTCTTCTTGCGAACAGGCACTATATTGGACAGCCACTGATTGTACTTGGCTACCCTGATAATGCCTGACTTGTGCATCTTTTCAACTTCCTCTTTGACCAGTACTTGGGTCTCTGAGTTCATTCTTCGCGGCTCTTGCTTCAAAGGCCTCTTATCAGGTAGCGTTGGTAGTTGGTGGCATACCAAGTCTGGTGATAGGCCTGGCATGTCCTCGTATTTTTCCGCGAAGCAGTCCTTGAATTCTAGCACTAAGTCGATGAGCCTCTGTTTCTCGCTAGGCTCTAAGTAAGTGTTGATAGCCACTTCTATAGGCTCATCAATTGTTCCCAGATTGACCTTTTCAGTAGGGTCCCTAACCTTCGGAAGTGTGTCATCCAATGCCGCTGGAGCAAGCTGAATCTCTTCTTCCTCCTCTTCTTGGTCCATGAACTCTTCATAAACAATTTCTAAGGTCGCAACTCGATCATAGGCCTCTTTTTCCACCAAGTATGAGGATAGCCTCTCGTACAAGGAATGGAAGGCCTCTATCCCTTCCTCTGGAAGGTCGTAATCCATTAATTACCCATTGTGCGGGGCACAGCATGGCCGGGCCTCGCTAGGTCTTCTTTTGTAAGCGTGAGTCCCCACTGTGCCAACTCAGAAGCCGTCACCCCTGTGGGGCGGCCCTTATTGTCGATGCTACCGACTTGCAATGGAGTAATTGGCTCCAAGTAGTACTTGGCATCTACGTAATTCGCGGAAACAGAAAAAGGGCGGGGATCTGCTTTAATTATCTCAGCCTTATTTGTCACCCTATTCCACATAATCCGCTCTTGGTGGAGTGTTGATGGAACACAATAGCTTCGGTGAATCCAATCTCTTCCCAGGATGGCACTGTAGGCCGCGTAACAATCCGTAACAAAGAACGCATAAACGCTTTCTGAGGGACCCACCTTGATTTTTAGGAACAGTAAACCTAACGTCTTAGTTACTATGCCCGCGAAGTTCTTCAATGTGAGAGAGGTAGATTGGATCTTCTCCTTCTTGATTCCCAAAAGCTGCATGGTCCTTGTAGTAATGACATTCACAGCCGCGCCGGTATCAACCATTATCTTGCTAACCTTAGTCCCATTAATTTCTGCTGTGATATACAAAGGTCGCATGTGTTGTACCATGGCAGGTGTGGGTCTTGTGAAGCTCATGAAGAAACTCTTGCTGTTAGCATCTTCAGTCTCAAGGGACACTGCTTCTTTCACCGGCGTTGTTGCGGCTAAAGTGATCTGCAACTGCTGTTCTCCAATTGCCTCAGCTTCTATGCATTCCTGCGCAGCGACTGGTAAGGCATACTTAGCAGGGAGCACATAAACCATATTGCAAGAGATATCCACCATTTCTGTTTCGTCCATGTCATCATCAAGATTGAGCTTGGGTTCATCTGCTGGGATATCGGCGTTAAACTGTTTAACCATGAAAGCAACCAAGGATTTCTCTACTGGGACCACCGCTTTGGCTTGTTCGTGCTCCTGTACTATAGGAATCTGGTTCAGTGACTCTGAAATTTGTTTCGTCCCTGGCACTTCCTCTGGGAGAGTGACCACCAAGTTTTGAACTTTCTGCACAATCACGGACCGATTGTCTTTGCCCCCCAGCCTGTCGAAGATGGAAGGCTCGCTATTGCTTCCTTCACGAGATATTCGCCGCCAAACATTGTCTTTACGAGCTGGCGGCGGTTCTTGCCTCGCTGGAACTAGGGATTTCTCCTGAGCGCTGATCTTGGGGGCACATGGCTTTTGCCCTTGGCGTAATACTTTGGGCTGCAGTTTCTGAACTTGCGGGGAAACGAATCTCTCGGAGGCCAGTACCTCCAATTGTCTTTGATACTCTTCTGGAGGTTTCAGTAATTGCGATGGTTTAATTAGTCCTTGATCTAGTGCTTCCAAAGTTCGCTTTGCTTCTCCAAACCTTCGTTGGAGTTTTCTCTTCTTTGAAGAGCTCATCTCTACCGCCTTGCCATTCTTTTGGGTATACCATCTCCCTTCTTTGATGGAGGATGTTGACACTGGCGGAATGTAAGGTCTGGTAAAAACCCCTTGCCGCTTATCTGCTTGCCCTTCTTCCCTCGCAGTCTTCAACTTTTTGAATAAGTTTGAGTCCCTTGGAGTAGGAGTTTCTAAACCACTGTGTACTCTTGGGCTGCATGGTTGGAAGTTTCTAGAGGATGATACTAACCGTATTGGCGGCAGAGATCCAAACTGGACAGTTTGGGATGTTTCCTCATGCAGGGCTTGAGTGTCACATTCTTCCTTGCACCGCGAGCATAGGACAATGGGTAAACGAGTCTTGGATTCCCGCTTCACGGCTTTGTCTCCAGCCTTTATCAAATCCTTAACCGCATAGTCTGGACTTTGATTCTGCTGATCTTTTTCACCCCATGCCACGTCCACCATGTTGATGCCGGTATCTGGGAAGGGATCTAGGTCCACCAACGCTGCTGCTGTTGTTGGTGCCTCTACTTGCAAACTACCATTATTTAACCAGATTTGGATCTGATCCTTTAGCTTAACACAATCAGCTGTATTATGATTCCACATATTATGGAGTTTGCAGTATTTCTTCCCCCTTAGCTGCTCTGGTTTAGGAAATGGGCCGAAGTCGGTTTTCACCATCTTCGCGGTGATCATTTCATCCAAGATTTCATGCGCTTTGTTCGCGTCGTAAGTATAACTTGCGAACTCTGGTTTGGTGAAAACCACCGACTTGAGCTTCACCGGTTCTTTGCACAGCTTCAGTTGCTTTAGTGTTGAAGCCTTTTTTCCGGTGAGTTCCAGCGCAGCAATCTCGTCTTCTTCGGACTCGTCAGCCTCTGCTGTACTAGATTCCTCACTCTTGTAGTAAGGATCAAAGGGACTAGATTGATGGCTGAGCGCAGCCACTATTCGGCGTTTCCCTGGGATGTATGTCCCTTTTGAGGCGTTTTTCATAGCGTCCATTTCCCTGAGCAAGTGCTCGAAACTTCCTACTTCTGTGATCAGTTCCCCCATGGAATTGAACATGCTTCCATGCTGTTTTTTGCGTTGGCGGGGCTCTAAGCCTTTGATTGCCAACTTCACCAGTTCTTTCTCCGGCAGAATCACGTTCAACTTTCCTTTCTGGATCTGAAAGCGCTGAAGGTACATGACAGCAGATTCAGTTGGCTGCTGAGCCATCTGAGTGAGTGAAGCCAAATCTACCTCCGGCTCGATAGTCCCGAAGGTTTCCTTGAATAGCTTCTCCATCGCGGGCCAACTCGTAACTGATCCCGGTTGTAGCTTAGTGAACCAGGTGAAGGCAGACCCTGATAGAGAAGTAGCGAAGATATTACACTTCAAATTATCATCGTTCTGGTACTGGCCACACTGTACTCGAAACCTAACCAAATGGGCTGCGGCATTTTCGACTTCCTCTCCCGAGAAAGTAGAGAACGTAATGTTCTTATATCCCCTAGGATAAGGTGTCTGTGTAATATGCGGTGGGAAGGGCCCTTGGTAGGCCTCCTCCAAGTTAGGTCTCTGGTTCGCGGCCCTGATCATTGCTTCTACCTCTTCTCTCCTTACATATCTTGGATCAGGAGGAGGTGGGGGAACCACTGTATCTTCAACTGACCAGATCAACGGTGGTGCTTGTGAAGCTTGATTAACCAAAGACATGCCGCCTCCGTGGGTCATTTTATGTCGGGTTGACGTCTGTGACGCAAAACCCACTGCTGGCTGACCCTTTGTGGTTACGGTGACCTTCGCTGGACTTTCAACCCGGTCGATACCATAATGGCTTGCTGGAGGTGGATCGTGGTGCACGTATTCAACTCCGTCACTGTCATATTGGGGAAACGGGCTATGATCAACAAAGGCCCCATCATTGATTTTCAAAGTCCTGGTCCCTTGCGTGACTGATGACGCGGCGTTGTTCTTCCCACTCGTTGCCAGAGTAGTCTCTTTGCCTCTGACTGATGCGGCAGTAGCGCATGTGGATGTACTGCCGCCGCGAGCATTTGGTGGTATGTACTTCGCAGATATGGGGGACTGACCTAGAGAGCCTAGAATGGCAGTAGGATCTCCCAGTGTTTTATGTAGAACCTCTCTGGCCTGATCGAGGTCAGCCTTCTGCATAGCCACCTGAGTTACGACGTTGGATCCTTCTTTGCGAATCGTCGCGACTTCCAAAGCAATGTGTTTGCTTGCGACCAACAGCTCTTCATGGTTCTTCTGCATTTTTTGGTTCATGCCATCCAATTGCCCTTGTGTTTGTTGTGCCCCTAGCTCAAGCCTCTTGATCGAGAATGTGAACTCATCAAGCCGTCGACGATCCTCCGCAAAGGCTTTTTTCATCTTCTCATGGTATGCGGCAGAATTCTGTTGAAGGATATTAAGCCGCTCTTCTATGGTCGCATTTTCTGGAATGAGAATAGGCACAAAGTCAATAGTTGTAACTGCGCTCGTGGCTTCCTGGGTGATGCTAGATATATCGCTAGCCTGATTAGGCTGGGCGGCAGGAACTTGCTCGCCTTCAGTAGTAGGATGTCTATTTCCTCCTCGTTCAGTTGACATCTCTGTCGATGGAGGGTGGGAAGAAAATCTTTGGATTACCTGTTCTTCGGAAAGACCACGACAGTCTGCACGCGAGTGCGGTCTGTAACTGGAGGTCTTATGTTTCAGGCAGTTAACGTAAACCTTTTGATAAGGGTTTATGCTTGACTTCCCAATGGCTTCTGGAAGTCTGAATTCAATAAGTAGCTGAATTCAATAAGACACTGTGAATCAAGGTTTAGACCTGCGGCCCAAGTATAGTCGCCTAGACACAAACTTTCTTTCAAATCCTTTGGGCAACCTTACTGAAATGGCCAGGTGGGGGAGGGCGAACAAAAGAGGCATAATCCATTTTGGCATGAACTACTCCCACATAGTGGTTTAGGCCCATTTGCACGCACTTCTGGATTCAATAGCCTGTTATGAACGTTGTCCCCTTTCTAGACACCATTTCACATAGGCTATACTTACTAAGATGAGAAAGATCATAAGTGTGAAGACAGTTCAACAAGTGTTAATAAAAACCGCCCTTAACCTTAATGGACCTGAACTAGGCACCAATAAGGAGTTTAGGTCAATATTAACAAAA
Organism: Rosa persica; assembly: GCA_025331145.1. NCBI lineage: Eukaryota > Viridiplantae > Streptophyta > Magnoliopsida > Rosales > Rosaceae > Rosa > Rosa persica. Next base: position 9,644 of record WFKR01000101.1, on the reverse strand, counting down.
GAGACTTCACCTATTCCGTTATGATTCACAACCCCTTACCAACCTCATCTTCTTAATAGTGGTGTGGTTTACAACTCGCAGTAAGTCCCACTGGGCGTGCCAAAATGTTTGGCTCCAGTTTTTCTTGAGCTGGTCAACAGTCTCTTTTCTTGTGTGGGCGTGCCAGCACCGTTCGGGTGCGGTCGTCGGGGGTGTCCCTTGACCTGACTTCTTCTGAGCGATTGTGGACGAGGAGAGCACCAACCTCGTCGTGGGGTTCTTTGTGCCTCGTGGCGAGGACTTTTGCTGAGCCTTTTCAAAATCACAATCGATACTCGATGTTGTAGATCGAGCAGAGCGAAAACCACTGGGAAGTGAGGAGAACTTGCTAAAGCGTGACTCTAGCTTGGCTGGTTTGCGAGGGCGTTACCCTTGCTTGGCTGGTTCCGTAACCGTTGTGGTCGTGGTACTACAGTCGGCTCCCAAGGAGACTAGGACCAAAGCACTTTGACAGAGGATTTGGTGGTACTGAAAGTTGGCTCCTAAGGAGACTAGAACTTAGAGTGTGATCACCGATAAGAGAAAGAGAAGGAGAGGAATTGCTCTTAGAGAGGTTGCTCTAGAGAGAACTTAGATCATCTTATAGATGTTTTGATGAGTGAATTGGTGAGATGATACTTGTTGTAGCCTCTATATATAGGCTTCCAAGCAACACTATTTGGCCTTTAAATAAATCATAGTGGGTTAGGCAAAATTCACTAACACTTAGTGGATTTGGTTAGGCCAAATTCACTAACACTTAGTGGATTTTGTTAGGTGAGAGCACTAACACTTCTTTATTCCTTTAATTTTTATCTCCACTAAGAATTCATATTTAACCTTCGACTTCTTCATATGAAATGATCCACCATGGATGTAGATTATTGTGGTAAAATTTCAGAATTTATTTCCATGTGGTTGGGCCGAAAATGCTACTGGACTCCTTACAGGTCCAGTTTTCCAGTTTTGCTTCTGCAGAAACTTGGACTGATTGTTTGAAGGTTTTCCACTTCGAACAAGCTCTAGCACTCTTCATAAGAAATGATCCTTGGGATGTCTAGAATGAATCTGGAAAGTTTCAACTCATTTGAAGTTCGGATGGTTAGTCTGCCGCCCCTCCTTCCTTGTTTAGCTCGGTTTCTCCTAGCCGAAGTAGGAAAATGTGCTAAAGTTGACTTTTCATTTCCACGCTTCCATAGTAGGCTTTATTTAGCCTCTAAATATATATTTCGAACTTGTCGACAATATATAGCTTGAGCCACTGATATTGGCTCGATTTCTCCAAGACGTGCCTTGTCAGGCCAAAATGCTCATTTTGGGTCCAAACACTAACAATTTAAAAACAATCAACACTAACCAGGTTCTGCGACAACACCCACAACAGTTTGCTTGCCTTTTTGTTTATGGAAGCTTTTTCAACCTTCTCTCTACTTTGTTTGTCTGCAAATTTTGTGGAAAAAATGTACAAAGTTAATGACAAAATACAAACATTGAAAATACTGAAAACAAATAAAAGAAATATAAGCAAAAAAATACAAACATCAGTACCTATCTCAGCTTGCTCATAGAATTCCATTTCTTCGATTGATGGATAATATTCAATCGAAGATGCATCTTCCTCCTTGATCTAATTCTGCAAGTATATCAATGCTTCAACAGACTTTGGAGTCAATGCACTCTAGTAGGGATCAATAACCCTTTTACCTGTGCTAAAACAGTTTTCCGAAGCCACTGTCAATACTTGAATTGCAAGAACATCCCTTGCAAGAGCTTGCAGGTTTGGATATTTCCCACCATTGAGCTTCCACCACAACAATATATTGAATTCAGCATTCCTTGGAGGCAACTCAATAGGATCTAAGAGGTATCTATCCACCTCACTCTCAACAACCACTTCAAAACTGTCTTGAAGCTCCTTCTCCCAATCATCAAGCATTGTAGCCATCTTTCCTGTCATTAATCTTGATGTTGAGGAGCTGCTTGGAACAACTTCTTTGTTGTGATTTTTCTGGGTAGAGGAGCTTGCATACAAATCTGTCAAGCTCACCAAAAGCTCCTTGAGCTGCCTGCTCTTCTCCTTCATAAAGCTTGTATCAAAATCTAGATACCTCACTAACACATGTTCAAAGTTTCTAAGTTTGTATCGAGGGGTCCAGAACTAACACCACTAGAAGGAGCTGATTTAAATCTTCAAGAGAACCAAAGTACTTCTTGAAATTGGACTTCATTTCACAGCCATACTAACCAAAATTTTCTCTGCTTTGCTGCCCTCAACCATTTCAGGACTTACAAAAAGAGAATCTATTTCTCCCTCTATAGTCACAATCTGATGAAATGCCATATGAGAAGTAGGCTTTGTCGATGCGTTGATCTTGAGGGTTGCATCATAAAATACCTTCAGAAACTCACAAATATTATTGCCCTCTCCCAATCAGCGTCAGTAGGTGGCCCAATCCTCTTCCTACGCTTCTTGTTCTTTACCTCTTCACTAACTTGTGTAACTTCTTCATTGTCTTCAGCAATATCATCATCCTCATCAAAATAACTATAAAATTTTTGCTCTTCTTCTTCTACCATCCTCTCAAAACCCTTCCTTAACCCTAGGGTTGTATCTAACATCAAATAAGTGTTGTTCCATCTAGTTGGAACATCAAGGACATATATTTTTTTAGGTGTGTGTTGACCATGCACTCTCGCGTCATGTAATGTAGTATGTATGGTAGAGGTGGTGTGGTGATTGACCTCAATGCTAATGGTTATCCCTAAGGGAGGCTATGATTGTACCCGGATAGAGACGATGGTCTTCCTCTGACTACACACTGCTTAAAACCATCCAACCTAGATGGAGAACTTCGCACACACTTCACAGCAATTCTTATTGCAGCCACTGATCTATCTGAACCAGTCAAACCTGATCTCACAATCAGGTTTAAAACATGAGCAAGGCATCTGACATGCAAATGCCTACCTCCCAAAATAGGAGGAATAGCCCAATTGTATATCTTCTTCCTTAAATAATCTATCGCTACCTTATTAGCCGATGCATTATCTACACTCACAATTAAAACCTTATCAATCTTCCACTGAACCAAACATGCTTCTAAAAGTTTTCCTATGCTTGTGCCTTAGTGGTTGGGAATAACACAAAAGTTTAGAATTCTTTTGTGCATTCTCCAGCCACTGTCAATAAAATGTGCCATCACAACCATGTAATTCACATTTTGAATCGATGTCCATGTATCGGTTGTGAGTGAGACTCTGTGATTGGCTAATTGTAACCTCAGTTTTTCTTTTTGTAATTCATACATTTCAAAAAACCTATTAACAATTACTTTCGTACAAGGAATTTTCCACTGAGGTACAGCCACTAAATAGAAATGCTTAAATCTAGCTTTCTCAAATTGAGAAAATGGAAGCTCATCCATGACAATCATCTTACAAAAAGCTGTTAAACAATTATCAGGACACGATTTCCTCATAGTTAAAGATGCATTTTTTGTTTGATCACTAGTTAAAACATGCTGGTCTAATTCCATCCTAGAAGCATACTTCTTGCATACTTTCTAAATGTGACGGCTAAGTGTACTAGTGCCATTATGTGAAGACCCAGATTTTCATACAATAAATTTATGTAATTCTATAATTGTTATATTAATTGAATTATGATATTTGAGATTATTTGGATTGTCGTAGGATGAGAAAATTGGTTTCGAATGATTTTATTTTCGAAAACGAACATTATTTAGGGCGTTGTGAAAATCGACTTTTTATACATTCAAAATTTGGGAAAACTTCCTTCATGAAAGTTGTATATCTCATCGATACGAGTCCGTGCATATGTGAAACGTATTATTCGGAGTTCGTATGAATAAGTTATGAATATTTGAAAATCAGAATTTTTCTATAAATAGTGGAAAAAAAATTTTGAATTTGTCATTAAGGACGAAAAAATTCATTTTTTGCAGACCCGCCGTCGCTTCACCCAGCCGCCGCTCCTAGGCTTGGATCGAAGCCTCTATCCGAAGCCCAAACCCGACTCGGCCGGAAAACCATTTTTCCGGCAGTCCACGGGCCGATCCTCCCCATTTTCGTGACGTGCTCTTCCTCCTAATCATCCCCATATGTGGCTTGCATCATGATTTAAAGTGTAGAGTGGTAGATTAAGAGTTGAAAATTTCGACGTCCCTGATTCGATCTGGAGACTGATCAGAGGGCCGAGATTAATCCAACTTCAAAGCCCGATCTAGGACGATCTAGACCTCATCTCCGAAAAAGTCAGGTATTAAAGTTGTTCACAATTTCATTTTGAAGAAGTTTGTAGTTGACGACTTTTGCATCGGAGGTGGTTGACCGGCGTTGACCACCGTCTGACCGCCGCGTGTGGTGGCGCGTCGGACCAATTTTTGAGTTTATATTATCTAGAAGATGATCTATGCATCCATACGAGTGTTTTGATATATAACTTGGTCATGTTAGAAAAAGTTGATAAATAGTAAATTTCTGTTTTAACGTTACTATTTACGGTTTTACAATTTACCTTCGGTTTGAGATTTACGGAGATCAGACCATCGGTTTTACTTCAAATTTTAATATAATGTTCATATGACTGTCCCGATGACTTTGTGTGGTCACGGGCGAAGATCCGACCGTTGGATCTTCGTATAATTGTAAAATAGTGATTCGGGAGGCGATTAGTGAAGATCCGTCCATCGGATTTTCGTATAATTTTGACAGGATGTTTCCAAGGGCGATCCGTGAGGATCTAACCGTTGGATCATCATTTAATTCAATCCGACCATCGGATTGTCTTTATTTTAGAATCCAACCGTTGGATTGTCGTTATTTTGAAATCCGACCGTTGGATCATCATTTAGGTTTATTTTGTGCTTCGTTGCTAAGTAAAGACCGTACTTGATTAGGTACTTGACGGCTTGAGTTGACGAGCAATTGGATTATTGTGTGTTATAATTATTGAAGGCGCAGCGGGAAATTTCGAGGTGAGTAAATCTCACGTGGTTCATATTATGAACCGAGTACTTAAATTAATTATTTTTGGTAATTGTGTGAAAAATATTTGTAGATTAAATATTTGTTTTTAAAATCACATGGACTTGATCATTACGGTCCATAGGTAAGTAAAATGAATTTTAATTATTCAAATGAATTTCATGAATTTTCTTGTGTGAACTATAGATGGTATTAGTGGTCATTCCTGAGTGGATGATTAAGTATATATATATATATATATATATTTACGTAGAATATATATATTGATTGGCTTGATTTTGAATGACGATATGATTGAGTTGGAATGATGATTTAGATTATATTCAAATGCTTAAATTTCATGATAATATTATATATGTTGGTTGAATTGATTTAATTATGGGAAAACATACAGTTGTACATATTGTAGAATTAGGGTCAACGTAGTGACCAGTATGGGGAAATCGGACGCTCTAATCCTAGGTGGATGATGAGATACGATTTGTTGAGTATGTACAATTATCGGACGTTCTAAATATGTATATGAGTATACATATTGATGAAATACGATAAAGATAAATATGTCGGATGTCATAACCTAGGCCAGGTGACGGACTACGATTCAGTTAGAGCTCTAGTCTGTCAAATACCGTATTTTTATAAATACGATGATGAGGTATTGTGGAGAAAGATGTGAGTTATGGTTTGGTGTTGAGTGGTTGATTGATTGTGATTGTTGGTTTTTGTGATTGTAGAATTGTTGCATGTTGACTTAGGTAGAAATAAATGTGATTAAATTAAGCAGCCGTTTTTTCTTTTACTCATACGAGCTTTCATAAGCTTATCGGGTTTTGTATTGTTGCAATCCCGGTATACTATTCAAATGGTGTAGCGGATATTCCTACATATCAGGATAACCAGGGAGGTGACCGAGCTGCTTAGTTGTTATAGCAGTTATATTTTATTTCTTTGAGTTGTGAGGTGTGTATGCTCATTTAGAGTTTTACAAATTATTGCGTATTTGTGTTGTAATAATTAACCGAAACAAGATTCGGTTTTGATTTTATTTCGTGTGGTGAGGTTGTTAAGAAAAGAAATTTTCAGGATGATTATTTTGAGTTGTGGTAATTTTCACGTTTCGGATTTTCGAATTTTATTCTAAAATTTGGGGCGTGACAGTTTGGTATCAGAGCGTAAGGTGCATATTTGGTGATATGTCAATACTTACCCAGTGATGGCTCGTTTGCAGCGGATCCCCATCGTGTGCTCTTTGGTATTGACAATGTCATTGGGTATGTGAGAGCGTTAGGTTGGCTAGGAACATTAGCATGTCTTAAGAATGGTAGGCGTTGTCTTGTATGATTAGTACTTGGTTAATATGGACTTGCATTTGACTTATGCATTGTTTAAGTGTTATGCGTGTATTAATCAAGTATATCATGCTTATTAGGTAATGGAGATTGAGGGAAACGAAACCAGAGATCGAGGTAGAGGCAGACCTCGTGGCAGGGGTAGAGGCCGAGGAAGGGGTAGGGCCCCTCCGGTCGAAGAAGCATCCGAGATGGAGGTAGAGGCACCTTATAAGGATCAGCCTATTCCTCTCGTGGCCGTGGTTGATAATCCTGCCCGCTTGCTGATGCTAGCAAGGGAAATTACTCGCTTGGGAGCAACCAAGTTTGGAGGAGGCACTGATTATATGGTGGCGGATCGATGGATAGAGGATTTGCAGACTTATTTCGATCTGATTGATTGCACTGAGACTGACAAGAGGAAGCTAGCCGCCTTCATGCTGAAGGATGAGGCTAGGGTGTGGTGGAATGTCACACAGAGGAGCATAGAGGTGTCTACCTTAACATGGGACGGCTTTGAGAGGCTGTTCAGGGAGAAGTACTTTCCACCAGCAGTGAAGGAGAGGTTGGAACGAGAGTTCCTTGCACTTGTACAGGGGAAGATGACCGTAATTGAGTATGATGCGGAGTTCTCCAGATTGTACAAGTATGTGCGGCAGATGGAAAATGAATACTTGGCCAAGAAGTTTCAGAGAGGGTTGAGTCCGTCGATTGAGCGTGATGTGGCCATCTTGGAGTTGAAGATCAAGAGAGAGATCTTGGCTAAGGCACAGATCATTGAGCAGCAGAACCTGATTCGTAGAGAGAAGGAGTCTACTGAGAGAGACTTCCAGGGCAAGGGAAAGGCCATAGCAGGAAGCAGTAGAGCTAGAGACTTTAGGGGTGGGTTTTGGAAGAGGCAGAGAACTCAGTTCCAGCATCAGGCTCCAGGTAGGGCAGCAGTAGCTCCTCCTGTTCAGGCTATGCCTATTAGGCAGATAGCACCAGCAGCTCCGGTGAAGTGCTTCAACTGTGGCGAGCCGGGCCACATCTCTCGTGCGTGCACGAAACCTCGGAGTAGGATATGCTATAGCTGTGGACAGACAGGGCATCAGGGCAGGGAGTGTCCCCGAAATCAAGGTAGAGTGCAGGGTAACCAGCAGAGGCAGCTACCACCTGCACCTGCTATAGTCTTTGCCATCGGTCAGGCAGGCACGGGAGTGGAAGGTACCTTATCTGTTTATCACTATCTTGCTAGAGTACTGTTTGATACGGGAGCCTCACACTCTTTCATATCTAGTTCGGTTATGGATGTTTTGGGTTTGATTGCTATGCCTCTGACTAGATTATTATGTGTTACATCACCCCTCTTGAGCTTAGCATGTTTTGTGATGATTGCCCTATTGGGATTGGTGGCAGAGAGTTCTCTGCATCTTTGATTGTGATTCCGGATCACACGTATGATGTGATTTTGGGTATGGATTGGTTGAGCCCGAGTCACGCTGTTATTGATTGTTTTAGGATGATTGTGTCCTTCCATGTTCCGGGACAACCGGTATTCCATTACCGTTGTCTGAAGTCTGACATCGCCATGAGGATAAAGATTTTGGCCCATATTGAATCCAGGGAGTAGTACTTCAAAGATTACAGGGATTCCTGTAGTTTCAGAGTATGCGGACGTGTTTCAGGAGATCTCTGAGTTACCCCCGAAAAGGGTAATGGACTTCTCCATTGATGTGATACCAGGTACTTCACCTGTATCGAAAGCACCCTATCGAATGGCTCCAGCTGAACTTCAGGAGTTGAAGGTTCAAATTAAGGGCTTACTTGCACAAGGGTTCATTCAGGCTAGTGTGTCTCCTTGGGGCACACCAGTGTTGTTCGTGAGGAAGAAGGATAATTCACTTCTGTTATGTGTGGATTAGCTACAGTTGAGCAAGGTGACCATCAAGAATACGTACCCTTTACCTAGGATTGATGACTTGTTCGATCAGCTTAGAGAAGCTACTGTGTTCTCAAAGATTGATTTGAGATCTGAATATCACCAGTTAAGGGTGAAAGATGAAGATATTCCAAAGACGGCGTTCAGAACCAGGTATGGACATTTTGAGTTTCTTGTCATGCCTTTTGGTCTCACGAATGCGCCTGCAGCATTTATGGACTTGATGAACCGCACGTTCAGTCCCTACTTGGATCAGTTTGTGATGGTGTTCGTTGATGACATCTTGATTTATTCAAGGTCGTCAGGTGGGCATGAGAAGCATATGCGGATCGTGCTACAGACGTTGAGAGAGCAGAAACTATTTGCCAAGTTTGAGAAGTGCGATTTCTGGCAGAGTGAAGTCAAGTTCCTTGGTCATGTGATCTCGAAGGATGGAGTTTCTGTAGATCCTTCTAAGGTTGAAGCAGTGATGAGTTGGAGTCGCCCTACTATGGTTACAGAAATCCGTAGCTTCCTTGGATTGGCAGGGTATTACATGCGTTTCATTGAAGGGTTTTCTGGTATTGCTTCGGCTTTGACCAATTGACCAGGAAAGACACTCAGTTTGTATGGTCGGATGAGTGTGAGAAGGTTTTCAATGAGCTGAAGACTAGATTGACTACAGCTCCGGTGTTGACTATTCCTACTAGTGGTGGTGGATTAGTCATTTACAGCGATGCATCTCATCAGGGTCTGGGGTGTGTATTGATGCAGAATGGTAGCGTTGTTGCTTATGGTTCTAGACAGTTGAAGGTACATGAGCAGAATTACCTCACTCATGATCTAGAGCTAGCAGCAGTAGTGTTTGCCTTGAAGATTTGGAGGCACTATTTTTATGGTGAGAAATTTGAACTCTTTTTTGATCGTAAGAGTTTGAAATATTTATTATCCCAGAAGGAATTGAACATGAGGCAGAGAAGATGGATGGAACTCATTAAGGACTATGATTTCACCTTGGAGTATCATCCCAGAAAGGCGAATGTAGTGGCGGATGCTTTGAGTAGGAAACCTCGAGTGATCATGGCAGCTATTATGGTGCGAGAGTGGCGCATGTTAGAGGCTGAATCAGAGTTTGACCTTATGCCCGCAGCAGCAGGACATGGAATCTTTCTTGGTAGTATCACCTTATAGCCCACCTTGATTTCCAGGATCATTCAGGGTCAGACATTTGATGAGTTTGCTCAGGCAAGATGGCTGAGATGACTGTTGACCCGGATATGGAGGGCCCTTCTGAGTGGATGATTGGGACATATGTAGGGTTGAGATTTCGAGGGAGATTGTATGTACCGAGTGTTGATAACCTCAGAGAGGAGATCATGTGGGAAGAACAT